>NW_027018682.1:5811691-6354496 GCF_013076305.1 Rhopilema esculentum | reverse complement strand
TGGGGGAGAGGCCCCTTAGCATCTCCCTGCTTCCACGGTCCCTGGTCTCAAGGGTAGATTGAAGACACATAAATTTTTTTTCAAAAAAGACTTATTGTTGTCCAAAAAGGTGATGATGAGGTGGAATGGCCCAGCATGGATTCCATGGCAGCTGGACTCCCTAGAATTTTTTGTAAAATTTGAATGCACCCTTTCCTTGCACACCTGATTATTGAGCATGACTTGGATGTGGCTTTGGGCATGGCTTAAATTCACAGGTTTTTACAAAATGACTGCAAAATGACTTTCTAAATTTGTTTGGGAAAGAGATTGAAAAATGTCATTTTTAATTGAGTAATCCTCTTGAGATCAGGGCTGCCAAGAGGTTTCCAAGTCCTAGGGCAAAACTGAAAGATGTGGCCCAAATGAGCAAAGGGAGCAAAACATTTTTGTGATCACTACTTAGCTTAAAATATATTTTAGAATAATTCTTGCAGTAATTTTCTTGCAATCCTTTAAAATGTTGTGCTATTAGTCCCCCTGAGTTACCAGGCCTGGAATCATCAATTAGAATTATCATGTTTTTGGCCTTGGTAATTGTAGGAAAGTTTAATTTCAACTTTCAATCATTTAATTTTTCTGTGATAAAAAATTAATAAAAACTGGATAAATGCCAAAAGAAAGCCATGGAAAACCCCAAGAATCACTTGTAAATTTGGTGCACACTCAAATTTTCAAACTTGTCACTAGTGTACTCTTGCACTCCCTGGTAAGAGTTTGTGCACTCTCGAGATCTTGTTGAACTGCCATGAAATTTAGACCAGGGCATGGCCATTAACACTTCATCGTTGAATGCCATGAATAAGTTTTTAGGTTTAGATAAAATATTTGTCAAAACAGCACAGGCTGCATCCATCTTGGGGATGGAATAAGTTTTTAGGTTTAGATAAAATATTTGTCAAAACAGCACAGGCTGCATCCATCTTGGGGATGGCTTCATTCTCCAATTTTACAATATTCCTTTCTTTGTAGTAATAGTAATGTAATTTATAAATGCCTTTGAATAAAGTAAACATTAAACAATTAACTTTCATGTTTTTTTAAGTCTTCAGAGTAGAAAACATAGGAATAATGATTGAAATTTATTAGCTTAAGAATGTAAATACCAAGCTATGGGTCAAAATAAGCCAACCAGTAATGCCACAATATGTACGGTTAGGCGTCACATTTCTAAACTGTTCCAAATGCGTCACTGAACTAAACTGCCTAAACTGTTCCAAATGGAACTGCTAGCTGTACTTAAAGGAGTAGGCCTGGCTAACTATTCCTATTTGTAGCTGATCAATCCTGCCATTGCAACACAAAGCGTATCATTAAGTCTAGAACATTTTGCTTTTTTCTATCAAAAGATGATTCATTTTCAGATAATTTATCAAATGGAACTAGAGCTTTAAGGCTGATTCAGAGTACTACATGTGAACTAGTCATTACAGTTTTAGGAAAAAGATGTAAAGTTGGCTCTTGTATACTTCCTGCTACCCAGTGCAGTTCCATAAAGTTCCAAATTTTGTCTCCATTGACAACATCATCACACTGATATTGGTGTTATGAATAGCATTTGAAAAGCCTTGGAATGTTACCTTTTCTATTTTCAGGACTTTTTATGTAATCATAGTTAACCATATTTATGAATTCTATTGTTGCTCAGATTTCCAATGTTTATGCTGTCCTTTCTATTGATGCACAACTATTAAATGTGTAGGAATCATAATGGAGCCATAAGCTTGATAATATTTAATTATTTTTACTTTATCCCTGAATAAACTTATTTTTTTCAAATAACCTGATTTAATGTTATTTCCTGTTTGTTAGATGATGCAGGTGACATTCCTCCAGAGTTCAGAAGTGCTGGTCTCATCGCGCAAATGGATATACCTAAAGGCAAGGTGTTTGGGCCCTTTGCAGGAGTTATCAGTGAGCAAAAGGCATCTCCCTCAACAATGCATACCTTTATCTGCAAGGTACATTTTTTCAAAACTTTCCAAAGTGATTCATTTTAACTGGCATTTGCCATGTATAAAATGCTTCCAACTTTTTAAACAGGTATTTTAAACTATCATGGTAACATCCCATTGTTTGTCGATCAAGATCAAGTTCTGAATTGCTGCTAAGGCCATTTCTGTACATTATAGCTTCTCCCCCAGTCAAGTTGACTGTAAACAATTAAAAGGCAAAAACCAGATATCTTGCTTTTGCTTTGACATAAATCAAAGCAAAATGACTTATGAAATTGATTCTAAAGCCACTTAAAAAATATGTGTTGTTATCATAATGTTTAGACCAAAATACAATACAAGGGTACATGTTTAATTATCTACAGGCAAACTTGTGTCATCAGTAGCAGATTAAAGTTTTTCAATGAATTCAACACTGTAAGTTATGTTGCATGTAGTGGAGGAAATTCATTTTTCAGGTGTGGGAGGGGGGGGGGGCAATGCCGACAAAAACAAGTGAATTTGCTAACAAATGACAATTTACAGACAAAAGCATGCATTAACTGACAATTTAGGAATACCCTGGGGAGAGCACTTGCCCACCCACATCCTTGGAAATTTCTGCCACTGTTGTAGAGTACCAAGCAAATCAAATGAACAGTTTCAACATCATGGATTTGTCTGTTCAAAAACATTTTTCAAAAAGTCTGCATCTTCATTGACCTTCACATGAGAACTTAATCTTGATTGACAAACCTTATATTGGGACTGGATGTCCCATGAAATACAAGGTGGGCATTTTGCTGTAGCTGCTTCCACGGTCACCTAAAGTCCTGAATATGAACCATACACTAACCATCTGCAAATAAACATATCATAGAAATTCTCTGCCTTGGAAATCTCATGAGCCGGAATAATTTTTGTCTTCTATTTATCTGGCAATTTTTATCATTCATCTGTCTCTCCCAAAGAGTCCAATAGACATATTTCCCATTCAAATTCTTATGGCCAGGCCTAGAATATATTTGAAAACAACTGTCACTCTGTTATGGTTTTTAATAGGTTGACAATCATACTAACAGCTAGACTTCTTCTTGGGAAAGATAAAGCAATTATTGGATCGTGAAATGCTCAAAATTTTCTTGTCATCAATACAGTGTTTATTTTTAAGGTGAAAGATTCTAGTACACTTGGATTCAAATACTTTCATGCCAATAAAAATGAAAAGAAAAAATGTGATTGGCTGAAGATGATCCAACCTCCATTTGGTAGTAAATCTAATAACATTGTTGTCTATGGCAATAATGATGGTGTGCACTACAAAGCTATTGAGGACATTGCCATCGGGGAAGAATTGCTGGCATTGTGTGAAGATCACCAACCAGGTGAAAGTTGCTTGTTTTTAAGTCTTTTTAAAACCTCCCTGCATACTACCATCAAGCTAAATAGCTATTATGGGATCGTTTCAGTAGTGTCTTTTAATAAATAAATTGTGAAAGGGTAGTATCTTTAAAATGCAGCACACTGATGTTGCACACTTTGTTCAACAAGGTGGGAAGATTTATGAACAATGTCTGATATACAGGGATAATAACAAATGTTGACTCTTATCTAATCCGAGATAATGGCTGAATGTCATGTGCAAAAATTTTGAAACTTTTCCGTAGATTATTCACTCTTGTTTTGGGCATTAGTAGAAAGGATATCAATGATAGCATACCAAGTTAGATCAGGCTACTTGGTTTATCTTATATTAAGTACCAATAAGTACATCAGAGATCTGACTTATTTGTTTAACAAACCCGTTTGCAAGCGTTCTTCATTAGAAAAACATTAGATTAGGATATTAAGACCAAAATAGAAGTTCATTTCAAGGGTTAAGTATTTGCTAGTACGAATGTCACTGATTCTAATAATTCAGTTTTTATTCAGGTTCAATCCGAAAATGGGCAGTTTCTTCTCGCAAAAAACGACCATCGGTTATAGTTTTGAAAAAAACGGGCGGTGATGAAGCCTTGGGCCTAAGTGAATCAGTCCAAGTGGAAACTCAAAAGCGAGAAAGAAGTAGGAAGAGAACACCTAGGAGGATCTCAAAGCGCTTGGCAATTCAAGAGAAAAACAGCGACAACAGTAACTCAGAGCAGGTTGAACACTGTTCAAGCACATCACCTTCATATGATGCTAAACAGCCAGTCGATTCCAACATCAGTTTGGAGAGTCCCACTCCTGCGAAAAGAAAAAGAACAGCAAAGTTTACTTCGTTCGAAGACAAATCTAGCCCACAAGATGAAACAAACAATAATTTGTGTCAAGATCATGATGGTAAGCTTACTTACATAAGCTTTCTTTATTAATGTGCCCCTGTTAAAAAGCTTTGCATTGTGCCAAAGAAAGATTTTTCTAATTTTTCCCGCCAATTGGAGCAAGGAATTGGACGGCTATTTATACTCCCATATAATTCTAAATCTTTGGCTTTAGATTAGGTGATTTCTTTGGCCTTGGAAAAAGCAGATCGATATGTTTTTGTGTTCTGTTTGGTAAACTACATCCTGAAACACTTTTGACAAATGTTTATCACTAAATATTATTTGGATGTGCAATTTGAAATGTATATAACTAATCTTTTTTTAGAGTTATTTGACGATTGCACAGCCAAGTCTAGTACTGAAAATACAGAGCGCATGGATTCTAAAGACGTTGCAAATCACACTGGAAACAGTAATTGTGTGGAAGAAAGTGATCTAAAATGCGCAGAGTGTAACATTTCGTTCAAGCAGCAAAAGTACCTCAAAAGGCACAGAACTAAATTTCACACAGAACGCAGGTGAATTATTTTTGTAAGGCATTCTCAAATTGTCAAGATTTAATAAATCTCAATCATATATTTGTATCTTATGGGTATGTGGATTGGGGGCTGTGATGCTAAGGTGCAGTAGCTATGTGCTTTCAGGAAAAATGAACTTCTGATTTTACTATTAAGGCAGTAACGTGTTTGACACAGTAAAATTATGTCGATAAAAAGATAGGACTGTCTTTATGCAGTTTCACTTAGCATTTGTTCAACAATTTTTTTTAAGGTGTCAACAATGCGAGTCGGTGTTTTTAAATTTAGCTGATTTGAAAAAACATGTTCGCGAGGAGCACGCAGGAAAAGATGACTTGCATGCTGCTTGTCATATTTGCAATAAAATATTTTCAAAGAGCTATTTGCCGGGCCACATCAAATCACACGATAATGCTTATAAATGCAAAATATGTCAGAAAACGTTCTCTTGTGGCAGCAATTTGAGAAAGCATCTGCAGAAACACAAGCCTGGTTACCATCCGAAGAAAAAAGGCGTGATTGTGACGAGAAAGAAATGTGATACATGTGGCAAAATGCTGAATGGAAACCAAGCCCTCAAAGTGAGTCTGTTTTTTATTATTCGGCAAAACTTCACTTCAGGTCACACTCTCTCGTGTTTTCTTCTCAATAGCAAAACTGTTTTGATCAACCATTTTTACTTCTCCTTTTTGTTCTGTTTTGTAGTCATCAATCTTTTCTGGTTTTCGAATGGTGTGCGTTTTTCTTTTTTATTATATAGGGATTAAGGGTTTTAGCTACACACTGTATTTCACAATAGTTTGGCAAGTCTACCGGCATTCAAAATGAATATTAAAATCTTTTTGCTTGATTTCAAACACTTTTATATTTGACGAGCAATGAGATGAATTGTCATGTTCAGCATTATTTTATCCAGATTGGGAATCATTTTGCTAATTATTTGAAGGTTACCAGAAACTTACCAGCATTAATGCCCATACATAGATACGTTTAAAATTCTTCCTTTTGGATGGATCTCGTGATAGGTTATGTTGATTTTATTGTCTTAATCAAAGTTACGAATATCTAGATTCTGCTGACTTAATTAATTGATGAAACTTGTATGATGTTAATAGGCACACATGCGCCTGCATACTGGAGAACGTCCATTCAAATGTGACAAGTGTGACTGGGCATTTGTGCAGAGGACTCACTTACGCCGACACAAAATGGTAAAGCATGGTGACGGCAAACAGCTCGGTAAGCATCAGTGTGACCAGTGCCAAAGATGGTACTCCAACAAATCAGTGTTGGAAATGCATGTGATCACGATTCACCAGGGCCTAAGGCCTTTCAAATGCAACATGTGTAAAGATACTTTCAACATACAAGGTATACATATTTAATCATAAAAAGATTTGGGAAATGATGACGCCATAAAAATCTACTACGCAATAAGGAGTTTTCAATAGTTCTACATATGATAACAAGATATCACCAATATTTTCAATTCAATATTGGTCTAGATTTAGCACAGTGACTTCGTTCACTTTCCCTATAATGATTTTGTTATTAATTCTTTAGAGCAAGCAAAACTCCAGGTGGAATAGTCCAAGTTCAAAGATACTAAAGATTTATTTGCATGGCGTCATCACTTTCTAAGCATTTTACTCATTATTTTTCATTGGTTTGGCTTCTGTTGCCCTCTGTTTTGGGGTGAACAGAATATTCGTTCGAAATAAAAGGGGGCAAACACTAATCTAAAAAGCAAAGTACCTTTACTGTCGCCACAGAAATATTTCATTGAACAAGATTCTTTTATTAAATCTTGTTTGAGAAAACATTGATCTAAACATTTTTTTTTTGAATAAATTGTTTTTAATGAATTATAACCTTGTGAACTTTCGACTTTTATTATTTTTAAATAATATTCAGAATCTATTGCAAGATGCTTTTACTTTTACTTTGGAATAATCGTCTGAAATACCTCCTATCTAAATATTAATCTGCAATGATTGAAATTGCATGGGCCTGTCCAAAGTAAATTGCTAAATGCAACATGTCTGAGCACCTTTCTGCTGTGTATTCAAATGCATCTTTTTTAATTTAAAAGGCGCTGAAAATGTCCTATCAATAAGAAATGCAACTTTAATTTTCCTTTGTGTAAAAGTGTATCTTAAAACACGGTTAATGGGGATTCATATTGCAGGATTTTCAGAATCTAATTAATAACGTGTACAAAATGAAAAAGTATGATTTTATTGCCCATGCTATCAATTGAAAACTGTGGCTTTATCTGTTTTTTTTTGTTGGAAACTATCTGATCTCGTTCTCCGTATTTCGCTCTACAAGGCCTTCTTCTGCGTCACCAAAGAGAGCTACATCAAATGGATGTAGATTTACCTGAAGATCAACGAAAATACCTTTGCAAAGAAGATGGATGTGGAAAAAAGTTCAGCTTGCAGTCCGACCTTAATAAGCACATATTTGAACACACTGGTGTACATCCGCATCAATGCAAGGAGTGCAATAGCTATTTTTCAAGCTCAGGTAATTGCAACTTAACAACCACGTTTCATTTTCATTACCGCCAATCTATGTTTCAAGATGCTTTCGTTTCTATTCTACTTAAATGCAAAAAAG
Organism: Rhopilema esculentum; assembly: GCF_013076305.1. The sequence goes on along the minus strand of NW_027018682.1, from coordinate 6,347,077 downwards.
GATTGTGAGAGATGAAAAAGTCATATGTGGTTCTAAAAGCTACAGATTAAGGATGCCTTTTGATTTGAGCATCTCTAGATGAAGTTCTCAATCTTCTAGGAAATCTGGGAAAGCACGTACGTAGGATACACCGGGGTGTGAAGATATCAGAGAGCAAAGCAGACAGCTCCGATGAAAGATTTAAATGCACGTTGTGTGAAAAGGTATTTAGTAACGCAGCCAGCTTGCGAGAACATGGCAGGTATGTTGAGTTTATACTGAAAATTATTGTATTTTCGAATGACTAGACATCGTTTATTCAAAAATATTTTTTCAACCATTCTGAAAAATTCTCATACTTTAGGTATAGCTGAGTCATTTTCTTGAATTTGGGGAAGAAAGTATTTAGAACGTATGATCGGCTATTGGTTAGCAATTAATGATATGTAATAATTTTTAATCCCCTTTTTTTATTCAGTTTAGGAAGAACTTTACTCAACAATATACAGCAATTTAAGCGAATCATTAAACTTTCAATGTTTCAAATGCCATCTAATTTCTGCCTTATAATGCAGGATCCATACTGGCGAGAGGATCAAATGTTCAAAATGCTCTTCAACATTTGTCCAAAGATCAGGACTCCGAAAACATTTAAGGTATAAGTTACTCCACAAGTGGTTTTCTCTATTTTCTGTGAGCAGTTATTTGGGATGGGATGACACCTACTCGCCCATCAGCATCGACAACAAAGACAACCGAGTCCACGTTTGATAATATGATTAGCCATATTTTTATTGGGCTACTTGTTAATCAGGTAAAACCATCTGTATACTTAATATTGTCCTTTCGTGGTAGGTTAAGTAAGGGCTTGGCAAAAAAGAGGGAGTCATTTGATATTTTGGGGACAAGAGACACTATTCACATGAATGGAGCAAAAAGTTTCCTGGAAAAACGTGGGGGTTGGATGCGCCCCTAACGCCCCCCCCCCCAATTCCTACGCCTAAAGTCATTGGACGACGGTCTTGTTCGCAAGGGCTTCATGTATATCCAATTTGTCTTAGGATGTCGTATTGACTATATCCTTTGTACCTGCTATTTTCAATTTTTAAAGTCAGTCTGTCTAGAAGGAGACTATTTGTTGCGTTAGACCTATTATTAGAAGTTTAAAAGAAGAGCCTTTTTGTTGCCATTGCGAGATTGTTTCTTTTCAGTTGAACCTCTTTATCAATAGGTGCCTTCGTTGCCCTGGCTTGAAAAAGGAGATGGAAGACAGAGGTGAAGATGCTAAGCCAAAAATTTATAAGCGCTCCCGTACGTGGAAATGCAATGAATGTGACAAATTCTTCTTAGGTCCAAGTGATCTGAAGGCTCATAGCCGTGTTCACTCTGGGGAAAGGCCGTTCACGTGCTCAATATGCGGCAAGAGCTTCACACAGCCGGGCAATCTAACAAAGCACGAAAAGCAAGTAGCAATATTAAGACTTTGTATGCTCGTAGGTACTAAAATACTTTGTATTCAAGTGAAATGATGGCAAGGGATTACAGTATGCTCCAGTTTTGTACGCTATCGAGTTATGTTTCGACGTGCCGTGGTAGTTCAAGGTCATAAATTTGGTTTGTTCGAATTAAGGAAATAAGGACACTTTGCTCATTGGACTGGACTGAAGATGCATAGCGTTTGATATGCTGACAACAAATTTGCGGAGTTTCCATCCCATTCTTCCCAAATCCCCATTTTACAGAACATTTTCCTTTTTTGAGAGAGTTTCAAGAGAATGAATTATGTTGAAAATCGAAGAAAATTTTTATAGGACCGAATAAACAATGTTTTGTACCTGCGAACGACATTTCAATTCGCCTCCTAAAACTATGCCATGGAAAATGCAGTGTTATTGTTCATCAGATTTCAACTACCCTAACTTGAAATTCTTTTTTTGTCAATTGTGACCAGCGTGTCCGTTTACTGTTTGACATGAAGGCCTGGTAATTCTAGATAGTTCGTACATTTTAATTGCTTATTCCCCTAAATCAGGTCCACTAGCTAATACCCATCCCGTTCTCTCTGCATTTTTCAACTATTAACGATCATTTAAATTCCAGGTATGTTCATGGTGGTGAAAAGCGCCCAAAGGAAATCAAAAGGGAAAAGAGATACTCCTGTAGCTTGTGCTGCAAGTCGTTTTCCTCTCCTGGTGACTTATCAATGCATTGCCGCACACATACCGGAGTCAAGCCCTTTGAATGTACGCATTGTGGAATGGCGTTTACTCAAAGGGGTAACCTGAAAAAGCATGTTTTCCGTTGGCATACTATGAACGCATTAAAGTCACACCGGAAGCCATCAAATCATGAAGGGCAGGAAGAGAGAGTTGTAATTAAAGGACTCGAGTCCAGCTCCATGTCTACAAGCAATGCCTCTACGACTTGCTCTGTCGTGCTCCCGCCTTCGTTCATTACCAACAATAAGGAAGTCCTAGTCACTAATGTTCCAATCGCCATGGCAGCCATGCTCAAGCAAAAAGCAACTGAAGTAGCAAAGTCTAGTCAACCCTCTTCATTTTCGGTGACGTCACTAATCCAGTGCCTCACTGCCACACAAAAAGCCATTTCTTCCGCATCTACATCAGTTGTAGAGTCTTCAGAAAGTACCCCCAGACCCATCATGAAACAGATCAAGGCAACGAGCCAGGCGACTTCAAAAGCAATGTCTCCTCCAACTACACCAGTTACAACGCCCCAAAATGAACTGATCAAACTTCCGGATTTCAGAGCCTCAAAGGCAACTTTAACATCAAACAGTATGCCAGCAGTCAGTAATTTTATGAAATTGACTGATCCCCAGTCAGTTTCATGTTCACCAGTATACCAGTTGGATTTGGTCAAAAATTTCCTTCCTACTAAACTGCAAGCGCCTGTTGATGCAAAACATAGTAATCCGATGTTCACTGAGCCTCAGGCATCATCAACAAGTACCATTTCCACTAAGGAAATTCAGAGAGTGCATGATTTCTTGACAGACTCGAACCTTTTAGATATTGGAATTCAAAAGTCTTCGGCGGGAAGCCACGCTCATACACAATCACTCAACTTTAATGGCGATTTCACAGGTCAAGTCAGGGGAATGGAATTCGCACAAACTGATTTAGGAAGCCCTCGGTTTAGATTTTCGGGGAGAAGCACTTTTGCTAGGTACGTTTGAGAGACTGTGTTTTGTTGAAGTTATCTTGTGATTTAAATGTGACTGTGTTTATTGTATAGAGTTAATTGAGTATAAAATAATTTGCGTAATTTAGGCCTTGGTGTGATAACTTCGCTTACCTAGTATCACGGTTTGAAGATCTTTAGTTATTTTTCCACTTCTTCTGTCTTCAATCCAGCGATACATTACATCAGTTGGACCACGCTAAGGAACAAATTTTAGGTTATTGAAAGAGGAATATAGATGCCAGTAGAAACAATGGTTAAGACTAGAGCGTAGCATTTGCAGCTTATTGTTTCTTAAAACAAATAGTTAATTGATTCTTTAACCTAATTTGATCTTCTATTTTGATTTTTCAGGATGCAGCCAGAATCGCCGAAAGGTCTTCATTTGCCTTTCGACAGTCAACAGCTTGCAGCTGGAAGCTTTCTAGCTTCTCAGCGACTGACGCACCCGGATATCCAAAGACAAGCTCGCGTGGCCAGAAGAGAAGCATTTCCTAATGTCATGGACACGCAAAGCGAGTTTTCGATTGCTAGCAGCCACTCTTCTCTGCATCATAATTTTGCCAATGTGAGTTTACCACAACCGCTGCCAGGGGTTGGCAACTACTTCCATCCACCAGGGAAAGTTCTGACTCCCCCTTGGGATCCAACAAACATCAGGGACACTGGAATGCATGTTAGTGGTAGTCAGATGCCTGGGATGCTGGTGCAGAAGTCCTTTCAGATAATTGGTAATGGCTCATCTGATGTGCGAAAATAATGAACAACAGAAATCAATACTATTTTCATTTAGACGTATTTTAAGGCGCATAGTTGTAGCTTCTTGTTTTAGCCTCAAGTATTTTAATAAAAAAGTGTTTGATTTGCAAATTTGTATGCTGAGATATTTCTTTGTAGATATTTTCTGTATGATTTATTTTCAAAATTTTAAACGCACCTCATTCACATAATCATATTTAATGTAACTAATTTTCTTTAAGGTTCTCAAGATTTCATATTTCACATTGATTTATTATAACATGGTGGTATAACATTCATTATTATATTCTTATTTATGTTGACTTTATTGCCATTTCACCGTTTCAAAACCTGGGTATTTTATCGGCAGGTCAGCTAGGAGCCTACGTAGCCAACAAACCCAACAAATATAGCTGAAGTGTGATATATTTCCGCTTAGCATTGATCAATGTCTTCTCTTTAATGCAACCCCAGCCTAATACAACCCAAGTTTAAAATGAAAGTGAAGGGGAAGATTTAAAAGGTATTTATCATCATCCATCTATATCACCATTACGTGCCTGTATTTGAATTTTTTAAACGTCGCATCCTCCACGCATGATTATGGAATAATTTAGTTTTGCTGTTGAATCTAAAAGTTACATTTGCTAAGTTGCAGTTTTCTTCAGTCTTGAATTCCTTTTGTGTTTTGATTTATTTCTTTGATGCTGGACTAGCAAAAACAACTCAAGGCAAAGTTAATGTAAAGGCAAAAACAACTCAAGTTATGGTTTATTCAACATATGCTTTTTCGGTTACTGTATTTGTATTTGCCATGTCCTTTAGGCCACGTGAACAGAGCAGATAATCTACAAGCAAGCTTTTAAGTGGAGTAAGTTTTCATAGAAAACACATTTAAAACCATGATTGTTTGAATAAGTTTTTTGCAAGTCATTTTGTCTCGATCTCAAGTTCGAGATCTCAAACTACTATTCTTAAACAGTCTGAATCTATTGGTAGATATATTGAGCTTGTTTAAGCCTTTCATAAGATTTGCATGCTAGATAAACTTTAATTGGGGTCGTTTGTTTAAGGTACGCGCCAGGCCATTCAATAGACCTATAGACCCTTCATTTGACAATGTTTGTTACATTCGCAATGGTGTTATTCATAAGCATTACCTCAATGCGATGGCAGCCACCGATTGTTTGGGAGTTGTTTGTATCGTTTTAGCATTGATTTGCAAATGTATTTTTGTGTCTGCGAATAGAACAAAGAACATAATGCTACAAAAGTGTCAGTGAGCGGATCAACTTTATACCAGGTTGCCTTGTTTTTAAGCGATCAAAGGTTTTACACGTGAGTTTGGCAAGAACATTGTCTGTGCGCACGCACAACCTGTTTTCACTTTTAATCTGATTTGGCAAAAGTTTCGAATTGAACCCTGACTGGAGAAACTGGCAATTTTATCTAAGTTTTTTAAAGAGTTGTGGAATGATGAATTTTGCGAGGTATGTCTGTTTGTTTTCCAAGTAGAAGTTTATTTAAAAATCACAATTTTATGGTTTATTTGATACCCGTAAACATTGACTGGTTTACACGATCCATACGCTGCAAAAAGCGTCATTTTATAAACTGGTTTGTGCCAGGAAACGTATTTTCTTGTGTTTACAGTTGAGCAAAAAGCGTCGCAGATATATAAAGTTTAAAACAAGACTCGACCTTTTCTCTAGTTCAGGTAGTGTACCGTCAATGAAGATCAAAGATCAGCCCGGCCTGCACGTCACGCTATTATTTGTATTTTGCTCAAGGAAGAATATTCTACTGTTTTTTGTATCATGAGCCAGTTTCATTATTTCCGTTTACGAAGGAGGAATACATAGGGAAATACATTGAAAAAGGTAACGCTATTACGAATTTGTTGGCACACACAGCGTCTGCTTCTTTTCTGTTAACAAAACAAGGTCAGCAAAAACATTCTGAGGCATAATACCTAGATTCGAAATAGAGTTTTTCCTTCACGTTGGCTAAAAGAAATGCATTATCCAAAACCAGAGGTACTGCATGACTTAAGCATATCGCAGCGAATGTGCAACATATTGTTATACCTCTTCTGTACTACCCTTACTGAATCAAATTTGGTTTAGTCGAAGCAATATGTAGGCCCTATCCATATGTATGTTCGACTTTCTGGTCATGTGTGGAAGCGAATTTGCCTAAGTTAAAGGTATTAATGGCCCCGACAAGTACGACTTCGCAAACCTTTCTGTTTAGAATTTTGCCTTTGATCTTGCAATCGATGTATTAGCAGTCATTGTAGTTTTCTAATTTTAATGCAACCATTCCAAGAGCTACATTGTGTGGTTCTATGTGACACCTAAAAAAGAAGATTAAAAAATCCCGCAGGCCCAGATATGCAGCAATGCTCCATAATCCAGAAATGTCCACGACTTAGCCTAAAAGTTTGCATAACGGGCTAAGTCATACCTAGCACTAGACTGAACAACGTTGCCAATTCCTGTTTTCTCTCTATATAGCAGAAATTATCGACAATATCGCCAAAAACTCGTGACTTAGACACATGTCCTTTATGAAATACAAGATTCTTCTGTCTACAAGATAAATTCCGAAAACAGCAGCATTGTCGCGGCCTACTTTCTGTTGGGTTTTCCTTGAATTGTTCGCTTTGTTTGCCATCTTATCAGGGCTATTCGTGATAGAGAATTCCCCCAGCAATGAAATATCTAACAATCTTTAAACATTCCATTGATATGGTTTGGACATATTGATATGGGTTGTAAATATGTTCAGTCTTCCTATTTCAACCCAGTTCAAATATTTTGAACCTTGTTTGATATCATACGGGATGAAGTTTCGAAGTAAACCCTTTGCATAACAAGTAAACGAAAGTAAATCCTTGGCGTTTATTGAAGAAAAGGAGAGCACAAATTTCCATCCTGATGCAGATAGAAACATGAAGCTAATTTATTGTTAACAATCGAATCTATGTTGGAAAATAAGGATAATGCAAGCAGACATGTATGTCATTGGACTGGAACAGCTTGAAAATAGATAGAACATGATCAGTATTTTAAAGTGTTGTAGGATGTACAATACATCAGTATTGTACATCCTCCATGAACAAGCAAACTAAGCATTCGCGTGTACAAAAATAAGACACGAACCTTAAATATTTTGGGCCAAATAAGATTTTACAGTTTCAGCTGCATACCCAGAACGACACAATACTTCAAGACAGAGGGTGCAGCCACCCACATCCAAATTCATGCAAAGCAGGTCATAGTCAGTGAGCATGTGCTTTCCAGCTGACAATGCTCTTAAAGATTTACTATGCTATTGAAAATGGGAATAGCAATTGAATTTAAAAAATTCGGAGAACCGAAATGCTTAAGTCGTGTCTTCTTTAGTCTTCGTAATATGTTGTCTTTGAAAAAGTGAAATGTTGTTGCAAATTTATATCAATAACCTTAAATATGCAAAAGTATCTGCAGTTGCACCTCCAATATTGCATAAAAGCAGTGCAAAAATACACAATTAAAAATACAGTATGCAGAAATACTAAACATTTTCTTCAAATTTGAAAAAACTTTGGAACCGTAAAAACACCCATCATCCCCATATCTTAAATCATTTCAATTTCCTCGCCTTGGAGTATCCAAAAATGTCACTTACATAATGCGATATTCTTTACATATGCATGGCTAGATCTAAATTGTCTCTACCGCCTCTTCATTATCAAGAAGGTCACGATTTAATGCATTTGATCACATTATTCAAATAAGGGTTACGATGATAACTAAATGAAAACGTTCTTGCGCAGGTTTAGTCGCTGTACTGTCACGGGGGTTATGTGTGCAACAGAAATACTGGTCTGGAAAAATCTTACAAATTGGAACAACTGGGAATAAAAAAGACCGAAAATACTTTCAGAAAACAATTTCAGCAGTTTAATTCCAAATAAGATGCTTATAATAAATAACTCTGAGCTCAAAAGTTTCAAAAGCCGCTGTTTACTTGTTTGCAAAAATTGTTTATATCAACCAGTTAGTGCGTTAATGCATGAACGGCGGCTAAAGCAGTTAATAAATTTTAGATGCCTGTATACTTAAACAATATTTAATCAAAATGACACTTTTTGTGTATAATTTAAAAGATGTTCAAAAATTTAGTATGATATAGTTTTTCATTAACAGAAATGTTTCTAAGAAGTAGTCTTTGAAGGAAAACATTTTGTACAGAATTAAAATAATTTGAATAGAAGATTGATTGCAGGATAAGAATGAACGGAAAGAATATAATTAATAAATTCGCTTTTTTACGTGATGCTCTTGCCGTTTCAGAATACTGCCTATTTGATACATTGCTAAATATTGATCGGGATAACGGTTTAAATAATTATTTTCACAGGATTCGTGTATATAGGCGTTTATCATTCCAATTCGGTATACAGAACTCTAATCGACTGCTTCAAAACTCCTCCCCCCCTCCCTGGATGAATATCATTTTATTGACCCGTAACATATGTAATGTAACAATGGTACCTGTAAACAATTTCAGCTTTCTACTCTCCGGGTTACTACTAACTAAAATTGATTCTTCGCAGCCATGTACCATGTCAGGACCTAAGCAGAAGTCGCAGTATGATTGTAAGACAATTGAATGGACCCTGCAACTTACTCTAACTGGCATTGTGGATTCTACGAACACGTTCTCCTAGATCAGGTATTTTCTCTGCTTTTGTCATTCGTGAATATTAATGCTCTAAAACTTGTTCTGGTCTTCAGTTTGAAAAGGTTGCTAGAATGAATAATTTGACGAAATCCATGTAACGGATTGCACCTTAACAGCCAGTTGTTTATTTGAACCTTAAATAAACAAAAATACCTTGTCTTCAAGATTATAAAAAAGAAAGAGTTATTTTATAACCTTCTTTTTTGCGTGTATTTCTTCTAATTTTTGATATGTGAATGAACTGATTTTATGCAGTCTCAGCCCAATACAACCCAGGAAATCAAGCAGAATAAAATGAAAGGTATGTAATCTGAAAATTTTGTGCCTTCCTGGCTGGAAAGCTTTTGTATTCATTTATGTTAGGTTTCATTGTAAATAACTTGTTTTCTTTTTGATGTCACACTAGAGATCAGAATACATGCCTGTATGTAGATGACTTTATAGACATACGGACAAACACTTTCATGTGACTAAACTTCAATGTTATCGCTTACGCTACTGGACAAAAAATAAGGATAATTTTGCAACAAAACGAGTTCATCGTGAACCACCAGAGAAGTGATTTTTGCAATGGCGAGTTTGCAAGCAAATCTTCCAATGTTTCTTTTTTAACATGAGCACTAGAAATGACATCATGTCAGCAATTGATTTTAAAAAATTTCTATTGACGTTTCTCACTACCTAGTTTATTCTTAGTATTTCATAATATTTCATAGTATAGAGTAAGGCGATTGATTTTCTGTCTGATGAAGGGCTGACTTAGAAAAAAGATGAAAAAATCACAACGCCACCCATAACTTTATATTTCTTTAAATGTGTAACTTGGAGTTATGAGATGTTTTTGAAACGCATACATTGATCTGTGAAGCATGTCAAGAAATGTCTTTAGGTTAACGGTAAAATGAACTTACTTTTCTCAGAAAAAAGGCCCATTAAAGTATACATACGTGTTCGCCCATTCAATGAAGAAGAAAAAGAGAGAAACGAAGCAAGTGCATTGGAAATTTACAAAGAGGAGTCAAGGGTATGCAACCATTTTACATTTGAAATAATATTTCATAATGCGATCACAATGCATTTTTGCAACTTGTCTCGCAATAGCGTTGAGACACAAGTTGTTGGCCGATTACACGGCGTAACACGCCATGTGTGCAAAGGATTCAATTCAGGAAACGATTGCAGGTATTTTATGGTCATTGCACCGTGTAACATTTTTAACTTGTGTTGCAACTTTATGTTGGGCAAGTGTTAGGCGCCTTTGTTTACCAACAATATCCAGTCTCCGAGACAGTTACACGGCGTAACACGCCATTTATGTGTGCAAAGGATTCAATTCAGGAAACGATTGCAGGTATTTTATGGTCATTGCACCGTGTAACATTTTTAACTAGTGTTGCAACTTTATGTTGGGCAAGTGTTAGGCGCCTTTGTTTACCAACAATGTCCAGTCTCCGAGACAGTTACCCGACCTCAAACGTTGCGATGGCAGAGATTGTTGCTGCGTGTAAAACAGTTTGCAAAAAATCTTTACATCCCCCTTCAGCTACCATTGCGAGAATAGCTGTCAGGAATATTGGACCGTGTAACACTAGCTTTATGCCGAAATTTTTGTCCCGATAAAAAAGACCAGCTATTGCCAATTTTTTTATTTTTGTACAAAAATCGTCGTTGGTTCACACCTTGGTGATGTACCCTTTTAAAAATATTCGAGAAGCAGCGTTTAAATATGATTTCATTGTTCAGTTAAATTATTTGGAATAGCAATTTGAATGAAAGAGTAAATGACAAAATATTTACACAACATTTATACCCACAAGTAACAAACCTTTATGATACAAACAAAAGTTTATCTAGAATTATTTGCTAACGATGTTTCCACTGTTTTTTGCTCAGATAAAAGTTCTCGACGAAAGACATTCACTTGAAACGAGCTACTTTTTTGATGGAGTGTTTGGTGAAGATGATGATAACAAAAGAGTAAGTCGTCTTTTAGAAAGAAAACAATTCTTATTGACAATTCTTATTCTTTCGTTTTTTATTGATGAAGTTGCAAGATGACAACATTTTGCAAAAAGCACTTTCCCGACTTCTTTGGAGCATATCAATATATCAAATATCTACCAATAATTCCCACATAATTTCAAATATTTTCTAATTTTTCACATCAATTAAAGGGAATATTTATTGATGCAGCAAAAAATTTGAAAACAAAACATTGCACAATAACTACTTGTAGATTGATCCTTCGTTATGAACATCATTTTTGAATCATTGTGTATCTACTCAGTATTTTGATATATTCAGAACACATCACACATCTGGTCCTAGCAACATTGTCAGTGGATCTCACATTGGCATATGCGGCTTTTTTATAGGTCTATAGCATAACTGCCAAGCCTCTCATTAGCAAGTTGCTCAATGGAATCAACTGTGCTCTCCTAACATACGGACAAACTGGGACAGGTATGTGGTCTATCATTGTAAAATACTATCCTGATATCATTGTATAGCACTGTTCTTTGAAAATATTGATGTAGCAAAATTAAAATAGTAACTTTTGGAAGAGCAAAGAAAGAATGTCAACATTATCTTTTTCACTTCTAGGCCTATTTGCAATTGTTTTTTTTGCTTTTTATGTTTCATGTTTTAGTTGGTATTATGGCCCTGATGTCTGTTTTTACACAATAGTCTGCAAAATGCTCAACAACTAAAATGTGAAAAAAATCACTTTTTTCCATTCAGGTAAAACCCACACAGTGTTGGCTGAAGGAAGTGTGACAAATTATACAATAGATAATCTTTTCGAGCGAATCAATCAAGATGTGGCACATATGTATAAAGTAAGCTGTTGCACTGAATTATTGTGCAGTATTTCTCAAACAGATTTATTGAATAGAATTTGGAAGAGTTTGAAGGAAAATATGTCCTTGAAATGCTTTCACAAAGAATCTTCACTATAGAAGAATCTTCACTGTAGAAGAATACTCTTGATTGTATTCATTTGATATTTTTTGCTTAAATAAACATGACAGAGGCATATTTTAAGTCAAAAGAAACATATAACTCGATTTTGCTGGAAAATTATTGCCAATTACCAAAAAAATTGATATGCAATTATGTTAACAACAAGTATTTTTTCAAAATCAACATCTTTTCCAAGTTATTGTCACTGTAAGGGACACATGTGCCCCTTAAACTTTTGAAAAATGCCCTTTTCTAAGAAGTAGCATCTTTGAAATAGTGTCCACTTTTTGTGATATGGTGCCCCTTCCACCCTGTGCTCCTCAAACTCTGAAATGCTTCCAAAGTCACTGGCCATTGTCACCAAAGCATTGGATCACAACAGAGGTATTTGTAAAACAATGAATAAAAAGTGCTTTTATGAAGGCTAAGAAAAATAATGATTTTGCCTTACCTAGGGCTGTAAATAGAGTCTTCATCACTCTCTAGATCAATTGCTCATTTGTGCAAGTTTATCAGGACAAAGTTTACGACCTGTTGAATCCAGAATGCAAGGATGAGCTGTTTGTTCGTGAACATCCAAAGAAAGGTAAAAAAATTATATTTCCTTATTTCCTTTTAACCTTATCATACCCTCCTCAGCAAAGTTTTGAGTCTCCTAAACCTCGAGCAATGCTAGTTGTGAACAAAACAATTCTTTCCTCGACTAAATTTACGACAAGGTTAAAATGACAATGCCAAATAAGTCGTTTATATAAATCTTTAGTCGTTTTAAAAGTTTGTCCAATTGGGTACCTACTGCAGTACTTTTCAGTACTGAAAAGCGTTTCGCTTTAAATATTTGAAATTTTTGTAATTTAATTGTTAAAAGCCACATAATTGAATATGCACAAATAATGAGGTAACTTATTGTCTAATATACAAATCATAAGTTCCTTAAAGTAAAAGCAATGTATACAAGTTCAAGGGCAGTTAAATATTTTCCAACAGAAAGGCAAAATTGAAACAAATATTGCAAATTGAATTGATTTCAAAACTTACCCATCTTGGAAAGTGTACCTGGCAAATTCAAAAGTACTGTATAAATTGTCAAATTTTCGTTATGTCTTTGTTTTGGGTTAGGTTTTTATGATTTTAAAGGCAAATGAGAAATCCAAAATGAGAATCAAATCAATCCTTGGTCGCTTCCACTCTGTTTGTGCTTGCTGACGTGATATGTTTTCCCGCCATGTTGGACCGCAATCGAGGCTGCAAGTAGCATCTCATGCAGCAGATTCGTTTTAAAGCTCTGCATTGACTTTAACTTAGGAAAAAAGTTAAGTTTGCTCTGTAAATTTCAACGGGATTTTGACAAAGCTTATCTCAACTCTACTTCATTCAAAAGTAGGAACTTTGATAGCAAACCCCTGATGATTTAGCATGAATATATTTTTTCGTTAAACGATATTTTTCTTTCCTTTTTGAATGTTGCAACTTTTAGAATAAGCAAAGTTTAATTTTTTTAAAATGCCCTTCAAAAATTTCGTAATTAGCTCTCTTTGATTAATTAGCAGCTAAGAAAACTTGAAGTTTAACTGCAGGAAATACTGCAAGAATTGGAATGCATTTCAAAATACATATTTGCTAAGTTTAAAAGAGAAAGATATTCTACCCCTACTAGATAATGCACAATAAAGAAAACCATCTGTAAACTTTTTAAAATCAATATTATTCTTTCAATGTCTAAATTCTTCACAGGAATTTACGTGGCCAATTTGAGCCATCACTCAGTCAACAGCGCTGAAAATGCTTTAGACTTACTAAACCAAGGAAGAAAGGAACTTATAATCGCTGAGACGAAAATGGTTCGTCAGTCTAGCAGGTAATCTTCTTTAGATTAGTAATGGTAGCAAATACATAGTCTCAAGTCAGATGTAGCTGTCTTGGCCTAATTTTTTAACTGCAGCAATTGTTGGTAAAAATTTTCATCTTCGCGATTTGTCCCCAATACGGAATTCTAAGGATCTAATCTTGAAATAAAATTAAGGCGAATGAAAGATTTTGACAACAGTTTAAGGTTAAGGGTACGGCTAAACTTTTTAAATACTTTTTTTACCTGACATAGCTGTCAGATAAACAATATTTGAGTAATCAACACATGATTTATCACTTAAACTTTATACAACTTAAGAATGATGATATTAATATTCAGTCAAATTTTTCTTCATGGAACACCATAAGCTGTTCTGTAACTTTTCAAGTATCATAAATATATACTGATATGTGATAAAATATTTTTAATTCATAATTCTAGATCGCACGCCATTTTTCAACTGAGCATTGAGAGGCGGCTTGATCCTAAAGGATGCAAGACAAGATCATCTAGTATGTTGGACGAATGTTTTTTGTCGAAGACAATGTTTAATATCTAACGAAATTAGTGATACTGCTCACTGACTACACATTAGACTCGACATCTGATTACACGTTTAAGAGAGATATACAAAACCGACCTTGCAAAGACTATATTTCACTATGTATATGTCAGGTTAACTGCTGGAAAAACACGCCAGGAATTAGACAACGTGTTTCATTTTATGTAGACGAGTGGTTAAGGAATCCAACAGGGAAACAATAACTCATTGAATTGATACATAGATTTGTAACTTGCGAAACAGTAGCTTGTAGCTTGAAACATGTAGGCTAATTATTTCTAATTTAAACAAAAATAATGTTTAGGCTTGCAAGTTAATTTTTGTTTAGAAGAACAACCAACATCCATTACCTTGAACTTTCGAAAAAAGATAATCCTGTTCTTTTAATCGAGAGTTTGAAGTATTGAAAAATTTGGTCTAAACATTGACTATTATGAAGGAACAAAAAATTTGCTAGAGTAACAAAAAGTTGGGTCTGTATCGTATTATCGAGTCTAAATGTATTATTTTTTTCTATATAAAGGTCCTGCAAAGGATGATGAATCCACGCAGTCAAGCCAGTCAGATATGAATGCATCATGTGACTATGAGGTATTTGCCAGTTAATAATAACACTATATGCCGGGACGAAATATTAGGTTTACATTGAATTTGTTTTGAAATTCGATTCCCTTGTTCCTGAATATTACCTTGTCATATTACTATTTATTGCAAGATTCACAGAATCCGGCGGACAGCTTTATCCTGCATTTCCTTCTTCTTCCTTTATTATAGGTCTTTCAACTGCTGTAAGTTCACCTTTTATCGCTGTCAAATCTAGATAATGACTTCGTACCAAGGCATAAGGCATAGTTTTAGCCTTTTTAATGTTGGTTTCTTCATAAAAAGTTGTTGTACTTTATTAAGCTTGATTTTGTCATTTTTGCTTCTCTTCTTCAAGGTTTTTCCGTTCCTTTACCAGCGTTATATTATTATCTAATGAAGTTTGTAATTAAAAAATGTATTGCTGAAACCAAGATTTAGCAATAAAATTCCACTTCATTTAAAATAGATAAATAATTTCGTCTTCTTGATAGCACCTAATTCATGCAAACAAGTCAACGTTTCAAATGAGTCTCATAACACTAAGTAATCTGAAAAATTTTGTACTTTCACCACAGGATGGTGATATGACAGCAATGATGTTAGAGGAAGACATGATACTGCGAGGGAAAATTGACATGTATGTAAAATGAAAACAAAATGATATGGTAAAAGTACGACTTTGTACATGGAAGTTGAATAGTAATGCGACGTTTCGCCTTCATCAGGTTCAGAGAATAGGAAAAGCAGCGGTTAAGAAGAGAGTAAAAGAGTAGGATAGAAGTTTTATCTATGTAAAATGTTGTTGTTTGCCTCAATTTTCTAATAGTTTAATAACAAGTCAAAAGTAACAGTATGACATTTGCATAATGAAACACATCCTATTCAGATGTTTACTTAGAAACTGTGAATGTCTAGCAAACACAAGACAGTGCATAGAAAAATCTTTGTAACAGCTTTGTACGAACTCTTAATTTTAAGTAGAAGCAGTGTAAAAAAACAATAAAAATCTCATTTTAGATGTGACCTTGCTGGTAGTGAAAGACTTGGCAAGACAATGGCTGAAGGTGTCCGTTTATCAGAAGCAAAGCACATAAACTCCTCTCTTCTTGAACTTGGGTAAGTTAAGACTTATTTACTGAACAGAAGCATGAATTCTTTCATGGCCTACGTGAATTCCTTTTTCTTGTTTTGGACCCATAGAGATGCACCTATTCTCGAGTTTGGCACATCTCTAGCCTCTTCACCGAAGGAAGAGTAGCAACACAGTCTTCTTCATACAGTTAACTTTTTTCATATGCAAACGAATCTAGGAGATTATCTTGTTGCATTGTGCAGCATAATACCATATGAGAATTTGAATCTGTTTTTAGTCGTTTGAAACTAATCGAGCTAATTTAAATTTGTCTGTTCTGTATTTTAATTATCTCAGATACCGAGAAAACAAGTGCATGCTAGGCTAAAAACACTCTTTTTGTAGCTAAAACTTTTCAACGATTGTATTTTGTCTTCTTCTAGAAATGTTATATATGCCTTATCCGAGGGCACAAGGAGGCATATACCGTTCCGCAACTCTACTTTAACAAGGTTATTGCAAGAGTGCCTTGGGCCTCAATGCAGGACAAGTTTCATTGTGAGTAATAAATAACCTCAGCTCTAGAGATTTAAAAACTCTCCTCTTGTGAGAATGGTAGAGTGTATTCTCAGATGCTGTTGTAAGATTCACAATAGTTTTTTAAAGTAATGACGTAAAAAAATCAAACTTTTAAGTTTGGATCCCATAACCTGAAAGAGCATCTATAAGCAAGCCTATAAATGTGCTAATTTAGCTATTGTGTTACGAATTGGATAAGATATGGCCCAATGAGCATTTACTTTCCCCAATCAAACCTCTGTCTGTTCACAACTCTATGAACAGAGCCAAAATAAAAGTAATACGTTATCAAACTTCAAATCTTCTATTGGCCATATCTCACCAAATTTGTGACCCATTTAACTGATTTTTTATCACAAAAAGTAATTAATGGTGTTTTTGTATGGTTATGCAGTCAAAATTCCAAAAGTCTGAAAAAAGATATGTCATGATGTCACACTCAAGAACTCTATTCTTTCTGTTCTTGCTGTAAAGTTACTATTTTTGAAGACAAAATCTTTCCAAAATTATTGTTGAAACACTGTAATGTCAGAGTTGACGATGTCAAATCGATTTTACTTCATACTTCATTTTACTTCATTCATTTCGCTTCACCTACTTATAAGTGATTTCGCCTAGAACAGGGTAAATCTAATATTTTTGAAAACGATGATTATTTCAGCAAGATTTACAACTTCTGTTTTCTATCACACAAAAGGTTTGCGTCGCTCCAACTGCTAGTGAAGCATACGAAACAAGGTGCAGTTTGAATTTTGGCACAAGGGCAAGGAAAATCACAAACAAAGAAAGGCTTATATTGAACGTTGAGGTGAGAAATGTAAACTTGAGGTAGTGTAAAAACAAAACACTATCAATAAGTTTTGAAGCTTCGATCCTGAACAGACGGAGTATTGGCTTAGGCTTCTCTTTCTTTTAATGTCAATTAGTGACTTATCAGCAGCTGGTCATTATATAATTATTCGATGATGTTTATAATTATTGTCCTTTATAGTTTTGAATCAATGGCAACTGTTTTGGCAAAAAACATATAGCACAATCACACTCTCGTAAACGATTTAAAACATGCATCTGTGCATTTTTATCTGGCTAAAACACAAAGTTAGCAAGAAACTTATTGTTTAAATCGAAGTCTGTTTCTTCAAACGATTCACAAAGTGGTACGAAGTCGATTTCATTTGAAATAGAAGCAGGAAATTCTGAGACAATTCTAAGGATCATAAAGTAATGAAACGTTTACAAAATATGCAACAAAGTGCAACATTGAATCTTATTCAATACAAAATGATTCTTCTCTTACGCAAGTCGCCCTTTTCATGATATTGTATTGAGGGATTTTGTTTTAGGTTGATTACAAAATTCTTGCAAAGAGGCTTGCCAGAAGAATTGAATGCCTTGGTAAGTCGTCAAACTGCTTTCAGCTTTTAGCAGCACCTCGGCCTGTGTTCACAAGTTCCAAAATCTTATAGAAAATTTGCACCTTTTTCTTACGTTGCTTATAAAGCACATTATTAGAAATACCTTGTAAATAATAACCAATAGCCAGTATCTACGAATTGCTCATGAAAGTAATGAAACTACATAATCAAAGATACACCGAATAGGCTTTTACTACCCTCTTTTGATATTTTGCAAAATGAAGGGAGATGGCTAACCTTTTTATGCTTTGGTGTTTTCAAACAATTGTCAGGGCACGTGCCATAGATATTTCAGAAAATAAAACATT
This sequence comes from Rhopilema esculentum, assembly GCF_013076305.1. The sequence goes on along the minus strand of NW_027018682.1, from coordinate 6,329,091 downwards.
TGAAATAATCTTCATTTCACAGAAGAACAGTTAGACCAGTCTGGATTTTCCCATGCAGTTTTACTCAACAAAACAGAAACAGAAGCTCCAATTTCTGTGCAAACTCAGGTAAGATTAACCTCTTTTAAAGTTTCAATACACCACTTGTTCTTGCCTCGTTTACAAATTAATCATCTTACTTATCAATCCAAGAAGTTCCAATTAATCCAACCAATCAATGGATTGCAATCTAAGAAATGCTTAATTGTAAATGCATAGTATTAAATTCCTTGAAATCAGATTTTCAGCTTGAAAATTCTGCTCATTCTAGACAGAGATTGCTCTCGCTGAACTTCAAAATTCACAGCAACTATCCAATAACGATGCTATCATCAGCACTTCAAAATTCCCTCAATTGGAAATTCTTATCATTTCCGAGATAATGGCTACCCTTGCCAACAGCACAAGAAATGTATCTGCAGGCGAGAACACAGATCTTCTTTACGAGAAGATATCAAAACTTCTGCATGAACTGATGGATGCTGTATCAATGCAGCATGAGAATTATTCCCTAACTGAGGACCATTGGGCAGAAGCTGATCTGAAGCATATCCTTAAGGATACGATGGATGATCTCGATTTGCTTCAGGAATCGATTATCGTTGATAGTGACACATCTTTCCAAGCAAATGACACTATGAAATATACAGAATACGTCTGCAAGCAGTTGGAAGAGCGCTGTCAAGCGATGGAGGAGGATATGAACTACTGCCTCCAGAAATTTCAAGGCCTTGTGATATTTGACGAAGGTGAGGAGATTTAGGAGATTTATTGCTGGAGAAATTGAAGCAAAATGAAAGATCCTCCGTTTAGGCAAAACGAAAGATCCCCCAACTCCTCTTTTGAAGGTTCCAGATAGTCTGAGTATATATTCTGTATCTGCTCTTTGGCTTAACAACAAACACTGATGCAAACTCAATGCTCAGCAAACGAACTTTCTCAATGCAGCAACAGTAAAGAAATTTATGCTACATATCAGGCTCCAACTTGTTGAAACACTATATAGAAATACAAAATGGCCTTTTTACTTTCTTTTCGAATAAAACCTGAAAACAGTTGACTTTTTACCACCAAATATTGTTCAACCATTTGAGTTAAACTACGTTCACAATAAAGTAATCTGGTAATTTAGCTGCATTTCAAGGTGTCTAGATCTTCTAGCTCCCAAAATTGAAAGCATGGCTTTTATTATTTTGAAAGCATAATAAAAAGAGATGTGTTAGTCTTTGATATTTAATTTATACGTTTGATTTTTAAGGTGAAACTTTGCACAGAAAAATGAAGAAACTCTTAGAATTTTTGGACAACAACAGGGATGGCGGTAAGTAACGAATCATTAAGTGAGAAATAATTACTTGAAACGATTTGATAATCTTTCTGAAAGTTCGTCAAAAAAAACTGTCACTTATCACCATTTGGATACTTAAAACCATCGAGCGAGCACAATGTAATGCCTATATTCACACATAAAACTCACGCAATAAAGGTTTATTTTCTCTCAACTTCATACTTCCCAATACACTGTTAGATTGCTCCCAGTATTTCCTATAATTTCTAACTTTTTATTCATCAAAATAAGGAAATATATTTATAACTCCTGATAAAAACAAACCCAATGCTAAATCTAAAGGAAACGGATACAAGTTTTTGCAAGATAATGTTACTGTAAAATGGTAAGGAAAACAAACAACCGTTAACTTTTTCCATGAAACATCCAAGAAACTCACAGAATAAAACAAGAAAACCTAAAATAATACGTTCTTCTGATAAATTGTAATACTTGGAACAAAAATCAAGTTTCAGTATAGCTTCTAACTGAATGATTTGTTTCATTCTTTTAGAAATTGCCGAGGTTGTTAATTATGAAGCTGCTGGGTTTGACGTTGAATTCATTGCCTGGCTGATAAGCGTACACATGGCGCTGAGACTAGCTTTAGCTCTGCTTTCGTTGCCCAAAGCAAGCACCAATGCGTCTGGTTTGAAAATAGATGAAATTGTTGACAAACAGGAAGACAGTGAAATGCAGCAATTAATGAATGATACATTCGAGAGTATCACAAGCATTGATAATGATTCTACCCTGGATGACTTTGACAAAAGTTATGATAACTTCAACAGTTATGGTGTTGGTGAGGACGTATATGCAAAAGCCTCGACACCAAAACGAGGCCATTTCATGCCTCTAAACATACAAAACCAACTATATTGCGCGGGAAAAGGGAAGATGACGAAACTCATGCCAAAAGAGTCACATTTTCATCAAATCTCGAGCTTAAGGATGAACAGCAGAGGAAGCAGTCTCATGGAACCAAATATGTGGCCGACCAAAGGATGCCTGAATGTTAGTCTCGCATCAGATTTATCGGAATTTGATAGCATTGATGGCGGAACTGACGAAATGGATATAACACACGAGCAGAAAATGAAACACAGAAGACTAATAGACAGTAATGTCACCAAGCTGGAAGAGAAATGCGATCTGCTCGAAGAGAAGAATTCAAAGCTGATGCGCACTCTTAATGTAATTATGAGAGAAAACAAAGATGTGAACGAGAAGCTGCGATTAATGCAAGTGGAAAAACTTAAAACAACAAGGGAGATTGAGGACTTTGAACACAAGCTAAGCAAGATAAGGTCGGATAAAGTAGCGCTAGAATGCAGTACCAATGAGATGAAGAACGAGCAAAAACGAGCAGAGAAAGAAGCAAAGAGATTTTCACTAGAGAATAAGCAAATACAGATACAAAATCATGGGTTACAGCGTCAGATATCGATGAAAGACGGAGAAAATGAATCCTTACGACAGCAGATTGCCGAGTTGAAAACTGAGCTTGCAGCTTCAAAGGCAGACATGGAAGATTCAAGCAAAAAGATCGAGGAGCTGGAAGGTAAATGCAAAGAAGATGATCTTAGGATAAAAGAGTTAATAACAGACAGAGATGGGCGGCTGACAGAATTGAAAGCAATGTATGTGAAATTGGAGAAATCTTTATCAGAAGGGGATAGCGAAGAATCACGAAAAGCTAAAGGTTTCGAAGTTGGAGATGATGAAGGAACCTTCGAAACAGAGCTCTTTGTAGCAATAGAGAATAATATCAGGATCGAAGGCATAATCAATGAAGTCAAGGTCAAGCTTTCAAAGTTGATTGATCCTGAAAAGAAGGAGGAAGAAGGAAATGGAGATGCAAAAAAGAAAGAAAGCGTAGTTATTGTCGACCCAAGAAATGTGACAAACAAGACAATGAAAAAGAAGCTGCAACAAAAGAGTCGAGGTGGTGAGACCAAGGCCAGCGTCTTGCGAAGAGCAAAATCCTTACGAAATGAGAGTGCAAAAAAACCAGTTGTTGTAAACAAAAACAACGACAATATTGTTCCTCGCGGAGGTAAAATTAAAGAGCTTATGAATGAAAAGCTAAAGATAGAGAAAAGTTATAAGGAGCTTCTTTTGAAGAACGAAAAGGTAGAAGAGGAGTTGAAAACAACAAAGAGCCAAATTGAGATGCTGGTGAGTGAATGTGGTGTGCTTGATCACGAGCTGGCGAAAATGAAGAAAAATGGAGCAGTTAATTTGGAAACAAATTTCGAATTGGATGTGACAGGAGACGAATCTAGAGGGTTCGAAGACTCACTGTTTTTGAGAACAAGAGATATCGACAAATTGAGCGAGAAGCATGAAGAGCTACGAAGAAGTTTAAACAATTCTAGAAACAGAATACAAGAGCTAGAATCAGAGTTGGCAATCAGTTTGGATGAAAACGTAGCGACGAAAAGACATGCGAGAGATATGGAGCGTAGGTATGAAGAAGCGAAGTCAGAGGTTCAGCACTACCAGGGCCAAAACTACAGCCAAAAGATAGAAAACACAAGACTGAGAGACCACGTGATCCAGCTGACACAAGAGCTAAGCAGAGAGCAGCAAAGAGTGGAGCAACTGGCGAGTAAAGTTGGAAACATGAAGGAGAGGAACGCGTTACAAGTTAGAAGATTAGAAGGGGAGATGCTTAAGTGTGTTAAGAAGCTAGATCGATACAGAGAAAGGGAAAGAGTGAGAAGACAAGAGCTCAAACAGATGGATAACAGTGGCAAGGATTCCTCAGAAGCAGACAGTGGCATGGTTCCAGATCACAGCGATGAGAATGTAGATCTAACATAGATCAGCTAACCTAATGCTATGACACTCTGGTATGGATAGTCAATAGAAAGTTTCGAATCATGCTATCCTATCGTATAAGCACAAGAGGGTAGATTGCCTAGAGCTGGATAGTTAAAATTAAAATATTAAATATTGAAATAGATAGTCGACGAGTCTATATTTTAATTTGAAAATCATGTTCATTTGTGGACGTGGGCAATTTTTTCTATTTTTGTAGACCGGGTTATTACTTTGTGTTGATTTGATGATAAATTTATAAAGATTGTTACTTTTATAGTAGCTTTAAAAAGAATTTCATATGTTATTGCCAGACCTAGAGTTGAAGACGAAACCAAAAATAAGGTCTTGGTGTAGTTTTTCTGCTAATTTATGCTCATTAATAGATCATGATAGGAAAGTACTAAACCCCACAAGAACTTGAATCCCATTAACAAAATGTATATCTTCCAATCGTCATTGAACTGATACAAAAAAAACTGACATTTTGAAAACCTTAATACGAAAAAATGTAATATGGAAAGGATCCATACCTAGGACCTGAAAATTTCATTTTAAGTAGGAGACAACCATGGTATCAATTTATGTCTCCTTGACCTAAACAGGAATAGGGTGATGCTTTCCTGGCAAAAAAACCAGAAGAAGTTGCTATGGCATGTCAATTATGTAGATAATTGTTGAAAAAGTTTTGAACATTAAAAATCAATTCTTGATTACTGAAGAATTTCAATTTTTATTATAAAATTGACAATTATAATCAATTTATATGTACATTAAATTCGTATTGAAATATGTTTGTTATTATAGCTTCAATTTTATTTTATTTTCATTATCAAGATGTTAATTGAAAGCTTAAGCATTGCAAATTATTAATTATAAAAAGAATTTCGAAGGAAATACTTAGCGAAATATTTGGAATAGCTTTCTGCTAATTTATAAGCAACTTATACTTATGGAAGAAACGCCTGTTGAAAAGAAATGTCTGTTTGAAAAGATGGGCTAGAGTAAGAAAAAAATGTAATTTTGAAACCACTATCCGAAAGTTGATTGATAGGTTTCTTTGCAATAACCTTGATGAAAAGTCTTGTAAAGCATTTAGATCAAATTCATACTTATTTGAAAAGGTTTGTACTAAATCTAGTTTTGTGGATCATGTTAAAGCGAAACTCTTTTCTAGTTTTTCTCTACTAATTTTGCAGACCTTGTCGATAAGCAGTGCAAAATGGAATAAGTAATAGTCGGTATAGATTGTGTCAAAAATGAGGGTGCCGAAAATGAGGGTGAGGCAGCGCCAATGGGTGGAACCCTACCCACTTTATTCAATTACTGATGTTTTACTTCAAAAAAAGTTTTTTAATAAATCAAGCAAAAACCAGTTCTTCTCCTATCAGTATAGATTCGTGATATTGTGAACAGAGCTTGATAGTAGATAAATCTAAAAGTACTAGTTGTCGAAAACCTCCACTATAGTGGTGTAGTGCTATCAAAAAAAGGGCGACTCTTGTACGAAATGTTGTGAGAGACTATAGCAAAAGTAGAAATTTGCCAATTTTCGGTACCAACAACAGGCACCGCGGAGCAGGGGGCTTTAGCCCCCCCCATCCACTTCTTGCAAAAATGTCAAATGTTAAGTAATAAACTACCAATAGAGCCTCTTTCTATGCGATTTTAACCCCCCCCCAACTTTTTTAGGATCCCCCACTTTAGGATTTTAATGATTTGATAATAAAAACATTTATATTACGCGAACCTACGCCTGGAATTACAGAAAAGATGGCAACTCTCCTTACTCTAAGTGAAAGTCGGAGAATTGAATCACAAACCCTTTGAACTATAGTCCGCGAATCTAGCAACTGAACCATCTTTATTTCAAGAAAGTGTAGTATGTCTACAGTCTAAAGATAATAATTAAAATTTTGCTTTTTAAGACAAAAGGAGAATTGACAATAAAACAACAACAGTGAATTCATATTAGTTAGGCAATCTAGCAAACCAAAAAAGGGACTCCGAAAGAAAGCCAAATTCCATGTAAGAAGCGAGTTTGCAGTCTTTGAAAATCGATTTTAGAAAGTCTAGAAAGAATCTGACTCAAATAACTTTAACTTTAACATTTTAACCTGCATATGGTCCAGACAGAATTCTATTTTCAACAACTGAAGACCTAAGCTGGTATATAGACAGAATATCAAATTTTCCTTGGCGTAAGTTTGGACAGAAATTTTAGCTAAAAGATATGGCAGCTATTTCGAATTATTCTTGCCTTGTGAATTGCGAGACTGACATGCCGATTAGCATATGCTCCAAGTAAAATGGCTAGATGTCTATATCTTGCATTTGTTCGAAAAATAAATCTCCACACACAGTAAACCTTCCGGTAATATTGCTTGTTATTCTTTTTCACTTCTTAAATTTGAAGAAAAATACAGAACAAATTACTCCAAAATTCTATTTTACAAACAACAAGGTAATATCTTACCAGTTAGATCCAACACTTAATCTTGAAAAATGTTTGCACCTCTTCATCGTTGATATCTTTATCGATGATCTTTGAGTAAACCTTTTTGAGTGTTTCAAATTTGAACTTGTTCTCCAGAACTGAGACAGTCTTATCTAGCGACGAAAAGCCCATTACTTTGCCATACTGGATCATGCTCTTTTCAAGATGGGGATTGTCCCAGTCTTCAGTTTTCACAATAAGCCTGATAATTTCACCGTGCAGGAAAGCATCGTCAAAACCTAGCTCCTTTGGAAATGGGTACTTGCAATAGACTGAAATTGCTTGTTTTGGTTCAGTTTCCAATAGCATCTCAGCTAGCTCGATATAAGCATCATGCACGTTGGGTGCCATTTCTATGACATCAGTATATAATTTTTTTATTTCTCCCCAATGGAAATCTTTATCCATGCGCGACAAAACCCTTGCTAGGCCAAGGCGAGGGTGATAACTTGCTACATTCACTAACGTAACATCGTTACTCGACTGACCTTCAGTGTCCTTCTTTTTCTCATTTTCTTTCGAGTTTTCTATTTTAGAAGGATCAGTTTGCGTTTGCTGTACATCAGTTGCTGCTTTCTCTGGTGATATTGTCTTCACAGGGACCTTCTTGGCTCCAGCACAAGTACTGGAATGTGTTTTTTCTAAATTTTGACCTACAAACAAAAAGAACGTCTTGAATAAAAATGACAAGTCGTTTGAGAATGAAAGGCTGGACAGGATAAAGAGTGTTGCTATTGCTAAGTACCCAAACAAAGAGATACCCTAGCTTCTTGATTTTTTTAAGAAGGGTTCTGCTAAGTGGTAAAGGAAGGGCAAAGACTTTTCTCAACGGTGTAGTGCAAAAGTTATAGTTAATTTTGATATAAATTTCTAAGGAGCAAAGTTTAATACCAGTGTCATCCGATTAAAACTGGATAAAAATCCAGAATATTGGTCCATATTCAGATAAGAGGAGATGAAAATACTTCAAATGCAGTTAAGATCGAGAGACAACTGACTAGGGCACTCTGGAAGTAGCTATCTAGGTTACTTTGTAAACAACTGACTAGGCCACTTAGGAAGCAATGGACCATATTTCTATGCAATGGACTGAGCCAATTCAAAAATGTGGTGCGCAGCTGCAAAAGGTTAAACTGGTGTCGATGGTGACTGGATGGACAGGAGGCCGGGGATAGCAAGGTTTATGTGACATCAGATAAATTAGTGCCTCTCTTGTTTCTCAGTAGTTGTGTTATTGAAAAATGTCAATTTCATATGCTATTGCTAATTTGAAAGTATAATGAAAAAAAGTAACGAGCCAAACAATTTCCCGGTTACCGCCTACTTATAGTGCAATTAGCAATTGCTTCAGTAGTTTAGCAACTCTTCTCACAACACATAAAATTATCTGAAATATTCAAACCAGATAGAAAGTGGCACTGGTGAAAATCAAAAGATCTTAGCATCAGTTTCATGCGATCTTTCTTCCCTACAGAAATCACATGAAATAGATTATGGCACTAGCAAAGAGTACACGAGAGTTCTTGTCTACATTTGCAGAATTTGGTTTGTCAGCTGATGTCCAAGAGAATGTTATTGCAACACTGATGAAGTTGCCTGTCACTTGTTTAGTGAAAGACAACACACCTCTATAGATGACGCTTGCTGAGAATCTTCTGGAAAATTTTTTGCAGGATGAGGGGGTCACAGATTTATCACTCCTTCCTCCATTCGCCATACCAGAGAAGCCTTTCAAAACACATCAAGCAATCCAACCACGTGGCTAGCAGGGCCGTTGCTAGCTATTGTGCTCAAGGGGCTGGGCCCAATAATTGTCCAACTGTACAATATTTCCTTCATAACAGTGTACTGAAAGGGAAGCAATACAATGGGCAGCCACCCCCCCCTCCCCTCCACTATGAAATTCGTTTCGACGGCACTGAGGGGGGTTTCATGGTCCCATTGCAGACAAAATGGGTGAGCTATCCTTAATTTGTCTTTTTTACCCTTAGATGGAAACAGAGTTTTCTTCAAGAGTGTTGTTACACCCCTTGTGTCCACCGGCGGCCCTGGTGGCTAGAATTTGGAGACAAGCATAAACTTCTATAATGCAGCAGAATGACCCTCACATACCAAATGGAATGAGAATTTATTCGTTGATTGGATTCTGGAAGCCCACCTGGAAGATAAAGTTTTTGTAACCTTCTTGTCATCAACGACGATGAAACTGCCATTCGGCACAACAGTTTAGATGAAGTCCCAATTCCCCCCAAAAATTGGAATTGACCCACATGGTAACAAACAAATCTCTTTACAAGTCTCTTTCCGTGCTTTTTTCAAATTTTGCGGTATCAAAGGCTTATTTCAATTTCCAAATCTTAGTTCATAGAAACAGTAACCTTAAGTCAATGGAAATATCTTCCTTTTAGTCTGATATCTTGAAAATTTTATTCAGAAACATTTCAGTCCTCCACGAGGAATTTGCGATATGCGATTTTTTTATCGAGAAGGCTCGACATCTTTCAAGAAAGAAAGATTAAGCTCTTGAAACTTTCTCAATTTTCTTCTTTTCGCGGCGGTTGAAAGGACTATGGTCTTTGTGAGGCTAGTTTTTCCTCAGCTTTCCTATTTCACCCATATTAATTTGAATTTACAATTAATTTTGGCAAAAATCTTGGTATCAAAGGAAACCTATTTTCTAGAGGAAATTCAGAAAGCTACTGACGTTGATTAAGAACGACGAAATAATTCGAGACGATCAGGCGATTAGTGAGCATTTCAATCGCTACTTTGGAAATATAACCGACACGCTAAAGATTGCTAAGATAGCAAAAAAATCTATGCAAACTACAGATGACCCTGTCAGAATCTGTATACAAGCATACTCAAACCATTCTAGTATATTAAGGATTAAAGGTAGGGTTAATGTTCGAGAAAAGTTTGTATTTTCACACGTAGACCCTTCTACGGTTTTCAGTGAAATTCTAAAGATGAATGCATCTAAAAAGACTAGTTGAGCTGTACCTACTGATAAATTAAAATAAGCTTCAAATATTTGCTATAAGGAAATAGCATATCATATAAACAACGCAATAGACATGAACGTCTTTCCAGACATTTTAAAGCTAGCAGAAGTCTGGCCTATTTTCAAAAGTGGCGAATCCACGACTGACGTCAATTAAAGACCGGTTTTTTCTTCTGTCTCGAAAATTTATGAAAGACTTCTCTAAAAACAAATATTACCTCACATTAGCCAATTTCTATCAGACTTATCGTGTGGTTTTCGCGAGAAATACAGTACACAAGATGCCCTGATAAGGTTGATTGATTCCTATGGTGATGTTATTTATTTATCATAAAGGCAAGGACAGACAAATTCAAGTCTAGCTTCTATCCCAATTGTTTATCCGAATGGAATGAGCTTGAGCCTGAATTGAGACATGCACCTTCTGTTGCTGTTTTCAAGAAGAAGCTCTTGTCGATAATCCGTCCCCCTGCAAAATCTGTGTTTAGAATTCATGATACAAAAGGATTATCCTATCCCACTCAACTCAGGGTTGGTCTCAGCCAATTGAATTTCCACAAATTCAAGCATAATTATAGGGATACTATAAACCCAATGTGCTCAACAAGTGATGGGATTGAGGATACGGAGCACTTTTTGTTGCTCTGCCCTTCATTTGATGTTTAGCGACAAGATCTTCTCGCTAGAGTTGCCGAATTATTACGTCCATTTGTACAAATCACCGATCTTTCTAACGTTGCTTAGACCCATCTTTTGTGATATTGTGATAATCAAGACCTTTCCAATGACTTGACTATAAATATACTCGAATTGACTTTATGTTTTATCCACGAAACTGGTCGGTTTGATTAATATCTTTTGCAACCTTTGTAACCATCAAGTCCTTTAAAGTCAATGTTATTTTTCCTTGTAAATTCTTTTTAACATCACATTTCGGGTATTCCACCTTTCCCTACGTTTAAGTTGTGCTTGCAACATCATCCAAGTTATCGAAACCCCGACCTGAGATCTGATGTGGGACAGAATCCTTGTTATATTGTTCAATAGTTTTTTAATCGTTTGTAGCGTTATGGGTGTTTGCTATAAACAGATGGAAATCGAAGTATAACACAACGTTAAACAAACATTAAATTTATTTTTATGCTGAATCTGGAACAATAACACAGGAGCGTCAATATAATGCATTAAAAATTTTAACCTCAAGAAAATGGTGTACAATATTGCACTGATTTTTTCTAAATCACACTAATGAAGTAATTATAAATAGCTACAATGAGCATGTTTTGCTGAACACAGCTTTTCAAAGCGGGGTTTGAAGCATGATAGTGTAACTCTCAGCTCCTGCTCAATGTTCAGCTGGGACCTGTAAGAATATCCGGTATGTAACAACGAAAGAACACCCGAATTTGAACTTCAATACTTCATTTCATATTCTCACGCATAACATCATATAACATAACATAACGAACCGGGCGCATGCCCAACATAACATAAATACGAGGCTAATAACGTCACACCTTTCCTCCAACAAAAGAATAAACGGAACAGTAAGATAGTAGAAATAATTGTTTTTAAAGTTTGCTAATCAGAAGTTGTGGCCAGTGAGGTAGTCCGGCCGAATTACTTTCCTGCCACTCCTTGTCGTTACTGGCTGGTAAAAGTTCAATTGCCTGTGATCAAATCTGGTCTCAGCATGTCTGGCGGCTGCTGTCTTTTCTTCAGTAGCATCAGGTCGTGAGTGAGGTGACTCTTGCGGATCAAATTGCTCCATTTCAGATTGGTGATCTTCATAAGGTCGAGCCACTGCTTCTTGTTCCTTTCTGGGGAAAATGATTGAATCTTCTTCATCTGCAAAGAAAGGCTCTTTGGTTTGACGTAGAAACTTTCGATTTCGTCTGAAGATTCTTCCATCTTCGGTTTTTACATCATAAGATCTTACACCAACTTGCTCTATGACACATCCTTTGGTCCAGCGGCCTGTTCTGTCGGAATTTCTTGGCTTTATCCGGACTACATCATCTTTCTTTAATGCACTTAGCTCCCTTGTGCCTCTGTTATAATACTTTGATTGTATCTCTTTCCTCTTTCGAAGTTTTTCTTGGACACCAGTGACAACCTTTGGTTTAAGGAGCTTCTTCGATATGGGAAGCAGTGTTTTAGCTCGTCTGCTAAACATACGCTGGGAAGGAGAGCTTTCCATCCCCTCAGACGGCGTGTTTCGCCATTCTAGTAGCACAAGATAGAAGTCATTGCCAGATTCAGTCGCTTTTTTCATTAGCATCTTTGCAGTTTTGACGGCATTTTCTGCTTTGCCATTACTTTGTGCGTACTCTGGCGAGCTTAGCTCGGTGGTAAATTCATATTCCTTGGCAAAATCCTGAAATTCTTTAGAGGAGAAAGGTACGTTATCACTCATGAGCTTATCTGGTATGCCATGAGTAGAGAAGTGTCGCTTGAGCTTCTTCTTAATTTCCCCAGCAGTTTTGTAAAATAGACGATCTATCTCAAAGTAGTTGGAGTAGCAATCCACAGTACAGAGAAAGTCTTTGTTGTTGACTGTGAAAATGTCAGCAGCAATTATTTGCCAGGGGCGGCTTGGGATTTCACGAGGAATAAGGGGCTCTCTGGTCTTGGTTGTTTTGGAATGTGTTACAGATTTCACATTTCGAGATGAAGTCGATAAGATCTTTGTTCATGCCAGGCCAGTAAACTGCTTCTCTGGCTCTTCTGAGGCAGCTCTGTATTCCTGTGTGTGTTACATGCAGTTTATCCCGGATCTTTTTGCGCAGTGTTTCTGGAACAACTGCTCTCTGACCCTTGAATATTACGATCCTGTGTTGCTAGCTCGTCTCTAATTGAGAAGTATGGATGAATACATCGAGGAAGGGTATCTTTTCTTTCTGGCCACCCATTCAAAATTATTTCTTTCAGTGCTTGTAAAGTGTTGTCACATTTGGTTTCTCGCTGTATTTCCTTCAGCTGTGGCTCAGAGATGGGGAGATAATTTGACATGTGGATAGTTTCGACTTCTTCTTCAGTTGCGGACTTTTGTCTCTCACTTGTCGGCAGGTATGCACGAGAGAGTGTGTCTGCTAGAACAATTTCTTTGCCAGGTTTATAGCAGATTTTAACATCGTATGATTGCAATCTTAGTAGCAACCTTTGCAGTCTCTTTGGAGCAGAGGCGAGTGGTTTGCTGACGATTGAGACAAGTGGTTTGTGATCCGTCCAAAGTGTAATCTCTCTGCCATAGACATAGGTATGGTGATGTTCCACTCCAAATACTTGTGCAAGCAGCTCCTTCTCTATTTGGCTGTAATTTTGCTCTGCAGGGGTGAGGGCTCTGCTTGCATATGACACGGGACGTCCCTCTTGCATGAGCACGAAACCAAGCCCCTTTGATGATGCATCAGCCTGGCCTTCTGTTGCTGCCTTATGGTCAAAATACTTTAGAACTGGTGCCTCACAAATTGCTTTTTGTATGTCAGCAAAAGACTTGTCATGATCTTTTCCCCATACCCATGGTGCATCTTTGTGGGTCAAACTTCTCAGAGGTTCGCATACTTCAGATAGTCTGGGAAGAAACTTGGCCAGGTATTTTACCATGCCAATGAACCTTTGTACACCAGCGACATCTTTCGGCTTTCTCATCTTTGTGATGGCTTCAACTTTTGCGGGGTCTATTTTAAGACCATTCTGTGTTAGGGTATGACCAATGAAGGAAACTTCATCGCATTTGAACTTGAATTTGTCCTTGTTCAGCTTGATATTTTTTTGTTGACAACGTTTCAAAAGTGCCACCATGTTCATGTCATGATTTTTGACAGCTTCTTCGTAAGTTTCTCCTCTACCGGTAACAAGAGCATCGTCAGCGACTGCATACACCCCAGATAGGCCTTCAATGCACTGATCAAATTTGTGTTGAAAATGTTCTGAAGCTGGTTTAATTCCAAATGGCATCCTGAGGTACCTCCAACGCCCCCATGGTGTCTGGAACGTTGTGAGCATGCTTGATTCTTCATCGAGCTCTATTTGAAGGTACCCTTCCTTCAGGTCAATTTTGCTGAATACCTTGACACCCTCTAGCTCTGGTAGCACATCCTCAATAAGCGGTAAAGGATAATGACTTCTTTTCAATGCTTTGTTGAGGTGTTGTGGATCGATGCACACCCTCAGTTTCCCATTTGGTTTTTCTGCAATGACGAGATTTGATACCCAATCTGTTGGACTTGTAACTTTCTGAATGACATGAAGATTTTCCAGCCTTTCCAATTCAGCCTTGAGTTTGGCTTTGAGAGCGATTGGTACTCTGCGAGGCGGCATGACAACAGGGGTTTGTGACTCATCAACATCTAAGTGCAATTTGCCTGGCATGTGACCCAGACCTTCAAAGACATCTCCAAAACGGTTCTCTATATCTGCAATACTGAGTGGAGCCACTGCGGTGGTCGATAAGACTGTTTCCATGACAACCGTTGGTTGTGCCTGTTGATGTGTGCTGTTTGAAGCAATACTGTTAGAGCTAACATTATCTACATTTGCGTTAAAGATATTAGCATAGTTAACAGTCAGAAGTCCCATCTTTTGTGCTGCATTAGCTCCTAATAATGGCACATAGTCACCTTTTACAACAACAAATCTGACAGTGTACTCAGTCTGGATCTTTGGGTTTACTACCTTAAGTTTACAAATACCATTTATCGGTAATAAGGCTTGGCTGTACAGGCGCAAAGAGTGATCCGATTTTTCAACTTTTGTGCCTGGAGGAACGAAGTGTTCTGGAAGGACATTACAGGTAGCACCTGAGTCAATTTGAAAACTAATTTGCCTGCCTTTTATAATCATGGAGGCAAAAATTTTGTTCTTAGGAGGGGACTGGGACACAGCATTTATTGCCAGATTATTTTTGGGTGAAATTTCAACAATGAGAATTTCATCATCACTTGAAGTGTTTTCTTCCTTCACTGCATGTATTTTGGCTTTAGAAAATGTATCTCTCATACCTGGTGATTTCTTCAAGCTGCACTTCTCAACAAAATGGTTTCTCTTACCACAACCAGAACAATATCTGCCAAAGGCTGGGCAACTCTCTTTGTTTCTTTTATGGCTACGCCCACAAAATTTGCAGTCGGAAATAAAACCTCTTGTGTCTCCAGTGGTCTTCCTCGGGCTGCTTTGCTTTCCAACATAATGGGCCATGAGGTCTTGATTATCATCTTGGCCAGCAATTATTTTTGCTTGAGCAGTAGTTGTTTCTGTGGCCCTGCATAAGTCAATGCATTTAGATAATGAGAGTTTTGGTTCTTGCAGTAGCTTACGTCGCACAGCATTGTTGTGAATGCCACAAACAATTCGGTCACGTATCAACTCATCATTAAGTGGTCCAAATGCACATGTGGCTGCGAGGGCACGCAAAGAAGCCGCATAAGTTTCAATTGACTCTGTAGGGCCCTGTGTACAGTTATTGAATTTATACCGTTCGTAAATCACATTTGTTTCTCCAATACAGTAAGTATTCCATAATTCGAAGATTCGCTCAATGTTTGGACGTTCACCCTCCTCCTGGTACGGAAGTGAATTGTGTATTCGAAGGGCTTCCGGTCCTATGCAAGTGATGAAAGCAGCCACTCGAAAATTGTCTGGTTTAGACTTCAAATTCGTAACAGTTTCGTACGCATCATAGATTTGCTTCCATTGCTTCCAATTCTCTGCCAAATTCCCTTCTAAACTTAATCGTGGGGGTAATGGCACGTTAGATATGAACGCCGATGTGCCGCTATTTCCTTCAGAGGAAGCACTAGGCCCAGGCACGATTGGATTCGGATCTGTCATCGCGAAACAAGAACCAGCAAAGCAATCATTTACCTCCTAAACATCAAAGATGGGTGTTTCACCTGACACCATGTAAGAATATCCGGTATGTAACAACGAAAGAACACCCGAATTTGAACTTCAATACTTCATTTCATATTCTCACGCATAACATCATATAACATAACATAACGAACCGGGCGCATGCCCAACATAACATAAATACGAGGCTAATAACGTCACAGGACCTGTACTTGGTTTTCAGTGCAGCAACAGCATAGAAGCCTATCTCACAAAGGTATGAAGTTGCAAAGGGAAGAAGAATGTTCTTAGCCTTCTGTCCTAACAGGGAATACTGCCTCTCTACACTCAGTCAAAATTCACTTAGTATCCGTGATGTGAAGCTCAGTCTCAAAGTTTAGTCAGATGTCATGTCAATGAACTGTTCCTCCTCTGCAGAGGTGAAGCAAGCCGGAGCTGGTGCATTGAAAGGATCTCTCACCCAATCATACTGGGAACTGTTTTCAGGAAAGTACTTTTCAAAAACCCCCTCAATGATGCAATATGCTGCTTAATAACTGGAAACACTGAGGTGGCGTCATAGTCAGTGGTGTCAATAAATTCATGCAAATTTGCAAATGCGTCACTTCTTCCTTCATCAAGTTGCCTGTCCCACATTGCAAGCTTTCGAGTGAAAGAGCTAATCTTGTCTGTTACTTGATGAGGTATGTGTTTGTTTTTCCCTTGGAGCTGTAAATTTAGTTCATTCAGCTTTCCAAACATGTCACTCAGGTACGCCAGTCTTGCCAGGAAGCTCATTAAATTTTGCTTCTGCTCCAAAAACACTCTAATCTCCTCTCTGAGCTCAAAAACACGGGACAAGACCTTTCCTCGTGACAGCCACCTTGCCTCACTGTGAAAGAGCACAGCCTGGTGTTCAGCTCCCATCTCCTCACAGATAGCAGAAAAGATTCTGGATTTTAGTGGTCTGGTCTTTATAAAATTGACTACACCTATAATGTAAGCCATAACTTCCCTGAAATAGTTTGTGCACCATCCCTGCAAGCACCAATGCAGTTCTCCCACTTTAGCTCATTCTCAGTTAAGAACCAGTCCAAAACTTTAAATAGCTCCTCAGCTGTGGCTCTTTTTGACATATTTGCAGAAAAGCAAATCCTCACACAGGGAGTGTGCCATGTCAAAACGCACGTAAGCAATAAATAAAGAGTCTTTGTTGCTGTCAGTTGCTTCATCAAATTGTAAAGCAGATCGTTTGTCTTTGAGTTTTTCTACCAACTGTTCCTGGAGATCTCTCGCAATGTCACCAATGCGTCTTGCGACAGTGTCATTGGACAGTGGGATGGCTTTTATTTTTGCAGCACTTGCGTCTCAGCCCATGCCGAAACGCATGCCCATACAGAAAAGCATAGTACACCGGCAGTATCAATTCCGCATAAGTTGTGTGGTATTTTTCACTGCACAATTTGGTACGATACTTTAAATGATGCTAAAAGTGCTCGCTTACAGTGGCGGCTCGTGTATTGGGGTTAGTGGGGCTCAGCCCCACCAAAGATTTCCAAAAATAAGTTCTAGATTTATAAACGTAAAGAAAATCAACGTCTATTATTAATTTAGCACTGTTCATTAATTTCGTTGCTTCGAGTTTCACTGTTTGTCCATTCTCTAGTTTGTTTAGGTCCCACCGCCCGCGGTTCTTTCGAAAACTGAACAAACACGCGTATCAGAAACCATCTCCCGAGCTTTTGGGGCTAGCCCCAAACTAGCAGAGAATGCACCAATCAAGTGCCTCTCATGACTCTACTATTCAATTGATGACTGCCTTCTGATTGGCCAATTCTGCTCAAATCTGCATTCCTTTGGGGCTAGTTGAAATTTTTAGATGAATTTTTGTTGTTGTGATGTTGAAGCAGCAGAGTGGCGTGTATTCAATGACTCCAATTATCAACCTTAAAACTTTGAAATAAAGCATACAAGTTAGATCTTTATCAAAATTAATTTTGCCAATCTTCAAATAAGCTCATAATGGGAAGGCTAGGCCGTAGGCCTTCTAATGGCATAAAGCATATTTCCAATGCAGGCTTTCAACTGGAACAATTTTAGCTTCACGTCATATGAAAATTAATCAACTAACAGTTTGAACTTTTTGTTCTTTTAAATTTTTTTAATTGCCATGATATGCAATGCAAAGGATATATTCAAGTTGTCTATGTATTTATGGACATCCCCCACGAACTCCCCTTTTTTTGAAGAGAGAAACGGTCCAGAGGACTTGAATAAATAAAGTTGAGCACACCAACATTTCACATAGTTTATTATTTTGCTTATTAAAAAATTATACATGATTAATAGTGGTACTTGTTTATTTTTCAATCGAAACTTTCAAAATGATGACAGCCTTGTTGATTAGAGGTAGTAAAAAATGGAAAGGCTTTTTATTATTCTTGGCGTTCCGTGTCTATGGCTCAGATTTCGAATATTACGTCATCAGCCCCACCAAAAATTTACCCCACGAGCCGCCACTGCTCGCTGATTAGCTGATATAGCGTTCACGAAGCGGGATGATTGTCGGTCGTACTCCGCACGTTTTCGCTGAAAAAAGTTAAGTGACTTGTCAGAATAGTCAGGATGCAATGTCTGTAGGCGACGTCTTAATTTGTTTGGCTTCATGCTATATGCTGCCAACATTTTCAGACATAGTAAACACCCTCTCTTCTCGTCTCCCGCCATTGCCACAGTAAAGCCAAGGCCTAGATAACCTTCGTCATATTTCCTCTTTTTAGCTTTTTGGAAACCTTTATTTGTCTCTTTACCTTGGTCTCTTTTCGTTGCTGTTTAGAATTTCTCCATGGTGTCTCTTAAGGAATTTGAAACGTTTTAAACTCCCGCAAAGATTTCGAAAATGTGAATGTTCACATGATTTTGATTCGAACACCTAATTTATTAATTTATTTGGGTCCGATTGACAAGCACGAGAAGGGAACAGACGGTAAGGCTAATCAGTTTTAGAAATTAAGCAAGGGTTGAAAGTATGCAATCACACTTTACATGGCAAAGTATAGCTCGTTCATCAGATAGGAAAAACTCGAACAACCAAACAGTAGATCCTGAAGACCAGGTCATAGCACGTAACATTGGTGCAGTTATTCACATTGGTGCAGTTATTCACATTAGTGCAGTTCACATGGCAAAATTCAAACCTGATTAAATTGTTGGATAATGTTTTCTACAATGTGCATAATTCACTTGAATAGGACGCTCAGAAACTAATTGAAAGTATAGAAATATCCTAATGTGTATATCGAAGGACTGTATGGGCCAAGACTATGATGTGTGAATTTCTCGATATTGGCAGAGCTTTCAAGGGCTAACCTATCTCCTTTGTGCCATGCTCATTTTTTTAAAAATAAAATATACGATAACGACTTTTTTCAAAGCAAAGAGAAGCAAATGTGCTAATCAGCTTCAACAATGTGACTATTTTTACAAAATCAAATTTTTGTACAGCGTGGTTAGGTGGAAAAGCTGGGTTCTAATAAGACGTTTTTTGAAGAACAATAAGGGTCCAGATAACGTGGCTGTTTGGAAGATTGCTTCACAAAAGCCACGTGTGTGCTAAAGAATTACACTGGGAGGCGTTACTGTTGCGGTTAGTGACTTCATCATAAGGTCAGACGACCAGCAATTATCTTGAGATGATTTTTCTTTTATAAATTCTAAGAAACAAGGTAACGATAGAAAAGACCACGTTTGGACTGCTTCAACTCGCGAACAGACAAACATTAATTTAATTTTTGAGTTGAAATAAAAGCTAAAGAATTTTCATAACTTTACGTTGATACTGTCTTAGACATAGCAAATTAAAAAAGTTTCGTTTCAAAATCTTTCTAATGACAAACCGGTGTTTTCTTGACATCTTTTTAAAGCTACGTTTACAAGCTGGATCCTGCCTTTTACAGGGCAATTCCAGCATGTGACAAGGGAATAGAAAATACCTGATTTTTTAGTCGAAGGAGGAACACCAGATTTCGCCGATGATACCTTCTGACCTTTATTTGTTGTCGTTGGTGCCTTTCCTTTGCTTGGCGTAACTGTCTTTCCTTTTGCTACAGTTCCCTTGTTTTTCAAGGGCGTTGGAGACTTTGCAGTGGTCGTTTGGCCTGATTTTGAGATACCTTGTAAGAAATTTAGCATCACGATAAGTTTAATTGTTTTCAATTTTTGCTAGCTTTTGTGGCTTCGAGCTAGACAAAGTAATGTTAATTGGGAGTTGCGCGAGGAAAGTTAAACTTGAGCCATCGCAATTAAGTAATACTTTGTAAAACAAATTATAAATATAAATATTGAAGGAATTTTGGACTTTCAACTCTGTTTATAGATGTTTTTACTTTTCTTACATTTTCTCTAATTTTTAATAAAATTTTAAACACTGCCTTACTGATAACAGTTCTTGTAGTAATGAAAAGGTTTACTCTGTATAAATATTTCCCTTATTACTATTATTATCAAAAGTTCGACTACACGCCATCAATCCAGTTTCATTGTATTGGCACTATCTGTATTGCCAGCTAAACACTTGAAAACTATATAAGCTATACATAAAAAAGGCTTAGTTAAGATAAAATCTCTAGCAAACGTGGTGCCAAGTTTCTATGACTTGTCACCACATTGCCGCATGGCGCACAGAATTAAGATATCGAGATAAACCACCAAAAACATAAAAACTTTGCTGGGTGCGTTCTCTCTTCCAATAGAATGAAACATAGATAAAAATGATAGGAAAGATAAACAACAAAACACCTTTTGCAGCTGGTGACGATTTTGCAAGTGTTTTCAAAGGAGACGGTGCAGCTTTCGACTGTGATGTTGCAGCAGTCTTTGCGGGAGATAAAGCCTGACTTTGCCTTTCCTTTTCTTGCCTTTCTTTCCACCAGATCGAGTCCTTAATCATCCAAGAGATTTCTTTGCCAAGCACACTTTTACCCTCAGACTGCATGCTTGCTCGGTAACTGAATTCGGCTTGCGGGAGGTAATCAGCGTTTTTAAGTGCATCAGTGTCATAAAGTGCAAGCTGCGCATCCCCAAGGCGGTACAAAGATCGAGAACAGGAAGGGTTCAGGACAACGGCCTCTTCAGAAATCTGACGGTGGCATATGAAAAAAGATTAGTAACAAATTATTAGTAAACAGTATCCAAAAGTTTGAACTGAGAAGATAAATAAATTACATTAATCCATAGTAAGACAATGCAGAGGGTACCATAAATAAGATTGAAGAGCACAACTAAAATAAGCAGCCATGATTAATCTTTTTTCGAATTAATCCCAATATGAATTGATAGCATAAGAAGAAGTGACTTGCCATAAAGGCAAATTTATAATTTTATATACTGAAATACTTTTGTCTCCATCAAGTGTCTTAATATTGAATTCTAAAGAAAATTGTGAATTATGCAGTTTATCAAAATAAAACAAGTAAAAATGTGTTTGTCAGCTAGCAACATACATTGAAGCAAGATAGTACCGATCTTAAGTCTAGTCAATTTTCTCTCACATTTGACATTACCTTTCTTTGTATATTTAGAACCTTGTTGTCAGAAGTGGAGTGCTCGAAAGCCCTAGACAAAGCTGACACTCTTTCCCAATATTTGTACATCCTTTTCCTCTCCTCTGATGCCACAGCCAATTTGTTCTTTAATTCAGCCATCGTGAATTGACCGAGAGAAAATTGTGCTCTTAAAGCAATCCACTGAAAATCCTTGTACGTTTTGTTTCTATGGGTAATACCGTTCATCAGCTGAAGGCAAATGGAACTTGTTTGTTTGTACATTTCTAAAGTCAAAGTTTTGGAAAAAAAGATGACATACAAAAAGTGTGACAATCTATCGCAATCATTCTATCAAAATTATTGCAATATCGTAATTCACCATCTCTAGTAATATTTAAGAAATGCTACTCGTGTTTTTACTTCCATAGACTGGCATAAAATTTTATTAAATGATAAAAATAATCGATGAGGGGAATAATAACATTAATCAAGAGTAAAATTATTCGCAAAGTAGCAAAATGAAATTTTCTTTTATGCTGTTGATGATTATGATAACGCCTCTCTCTCTTTTTGCGTTTTTTCAATCTAGCAGCTTTTAACTTATTTTCTGTTAATACGAGTTCAAAGCTGAGCTCGAATCGAATTATGAATAAAGTTTCTAGAGGATAGGGCTCGAGAAAATATACATAAAACATTGAGCATTTTCCTAAAACAAGTACGTATCCATACTAATCAATTGTGGCTGTAGAAAATCAGAAGGAAAACAACGTAGAAGTAGAAGAGAAAATGTTGTAACATTGTCGACTTTTGCGAACATTGCGGAAGCGGAACAGAGCAAAGTATAAGGAGAAGGTATTTGCAACATAAAAAAGAGAAAAGAGGCGAGGAAACTGTATCAACTCTGCTTACAGCTTCGGTTCCTCATTAAGGTCGGTAACAGCATGAATTGTAATAACATACCAATGACTTTTTGTACACCTCCGTTGGAATTACAATCGTCGTCTCTAAAAAGATGAGCAAGTTGAAGCATTCCCTCTAGAATGAGCACATTGCTATGACGTACAAAAATCTCAGCACTGCATTGAGGAAAATGTGCATCTGGATCTTCACACAGCTTGTAAATTGCATAATCTACCCCAGCTTGCAGATACTTCAATGGGTTCAAGTGTTGACTATGCTGCCTTCCATATTGCTTGACATAAGCCAATCCAAGATAAAACCTGTAGTCAAGCCAATATAAAGCAAAGATTTAACAAAAAATGCATTTGTTTTGAGACACCCTTTTACACTGTTACGAACCCAAAATGAGGCAGATGGGATTCCCGTTCACACTGGGCCTGCTGCATCTGTTCAAGTTGAGGTCTAGCCCAACCGGCTGGTACGAATCTAAATCGGGGACGTCGTAACCGGGCGTGCTGGGAAGGGGTTTGCAGCCTCCCTAAAAATTATCAAAACTGTAGTATATATCCTTTAAAACAGTGTATGAGAAGGAATACAATGGGCAGCCATTCCCCTCCCCCCATATATATTTTGTTCCGACGGCACTGCAAATGGGTACGGAACAAATATATGGCAGTTTATACGCGGACAGAGTTGAATCTGTACCCATTTTTGTTAGTTTTTATACTAGAACGGATCGAAAATGGATCCGTACCCGTTCGCATCCTAAACAACGCCAAAAGAACAAAAATGAGGCTAAGCAATGTGGCAGAATGACCTTCTACAATTAAACATTTAGCTGAACAAAAGTTGAGTGAAATATTTAGCAAAACATGCAGTCGTTTTGCCAGGCATTAGTTTTGCTTGACGATACACTCACCTCGTGTTGCTATAAACAAATGTGCTACCAATATATGTAGGCAAAATGTCTACAAAATCCACAACTTGTTAGGTTACAAATTAAATAATATCATACAGGGACAAAATTAAGGACTCTAGCGAAATCGACGCTTGATTCGTTAAAGTCGAATCCTGCTTGACTTCAAGGACATAATTTTTAATTAAAAGTGAGTCTGGTTAATGGCAACAAAAACTGAAGGCGTTTCTTCAAATGTCAAACTGAAACAATGCTCAAAAACGCAAATAAATCAGCCTTAGGCAAATCGATTAAGCCATTGGTAAAAAATAAGGGCAATCACGGGTAAATTATAATTTCTGTCTCCCATTCTTTGATAATGTAATAACGATTCTCTAAGATCTAGCATGGTATGCGTTAGATAAGATCTATAAAATTATAAATATACCTTGCTTCGATGCTAGTAGGTTTTAGGCCAAAAGCAGCTTCTAATCTTTTAATAGCATCTTCATAATTGCCTTGCATCAACAAAAGCCGCCCAACATGCATATGATAACGAGAACTGTTTGGATCACAAGCAACTGCATCTAAAAACTTGAGCAAGGCCTTGGTCAAGAAAGAATTCCCAGCTGTAGTTTTTCCGAGATTAGTGTTGCCTTTTGCTTGCGCTGATTTCCACTCGTACAGTTTCTGGACGTAGTCTGCTTTGCTTGACTGGCTTTGATCCAGCAAAAAATGGTACTCCTCATCAAGCGCTTTGAGGACTGCTGGCAAAAGAGAATTTTCATGCACACCTCTTGATTTGCAAATCGCTCTGGTCTCTTCTTCTTTGGATGAATCGCTAGCTATATCCATCAAATTATCAAAGGTTTTATCTTCTTCTTCTTCTAACACATCCTGTAGAGAAGTAAAGACTTTCGAATTTAAAAAGAAGGGAATAAATTTGTGAACGATATCCAGAATCTGATGTAAGTTACCCGCATGCACAGACACTGGCAAGCAAGAACTTTGCTCTTGTTTACCGATGTGGTGAAGGAATGCTTTGTGAAATGCATAAAACGACCAACGAGAAAGCAAATACGACTGTATGCAAATACATACTGAGGTGGGGCAATCAGGAATTCAAAATCAATTCTGGTGTGAAATTTAGCAATACAAAAACCGTTCTTGGGGAATCACGTGGAGCTAGTACAAGTTTACAATATTACAAGCTAGATAACTTTCTTCAGAATATTCGATATTAAATCGAATTTGTGAAGCAAAATTGTTAGTTATAATGAAATAAGATGATAATGTACCCAGCAAAAGCCAAATGCATAAGTTATTTCGAATTACCTCTTACCATAGAAAGCATGCTTATTAAAAATAACTGGTTGAAGCGGAAACAACTTTAGGATGACATCTTGCTCAAAAACATTTCCCTAAGCATGACTCTAAATGTTAAAAACATACAGTCAATCCTTTGCGTATCGTAAACACTTGGATAGCGGACACGGAGCATTTCCTGCTGCTTTTCATTCTCAAGACCGGCTTAAATCTGATCTTCTAACTAGTGTAAACGCAAAATTATTACCTCAAGCTTTTTCAAAAAACATTTTACACAAATTTGGCGACGAAAAGTTGCCTATTGACATTAGTAAGAAGCTATTTGAGGCAAGCCTCAATTTCATTCGTGCTACAGATGGTTTTTATATTCTACCTTGATGCAATCTAATTTTTGCAAGCTTACCTTGCATTTGTAAATAGTTAACTATGCTTAGTTACACTTGGTTTAACGTTTTACGTCTTTAATTTCTTTTCATGGGGAAGTCATAATCTTTGAGAAAAGAAAACGATTTCAAACATGCTTAAGCTATTTCAAACATATTCAAAACAAAAATCTTAGGCCACGCCTTTTCTACTGTCAGAAGAGGCCGGTTTACCGCTAGGAACGCTAATTTTGCCAATAAGGAAAGCACATAGCCAACAGTTTCAGAATCATAGGATTACATCACAAAAAATACATTGCCAAAATATTACCCTTTCCCTGACCTTTTCTCTTCGAATTTAGACGAAATACAAAATCGATCCTGCCGAGAACTGGGGGGAGGGGGACGTGACGCCAGTCCCCCCTCCCGTGCCATCGCTACTGAAACAGATATACTTATAGAAACATGAAGAAGAAGCACTTGTAAGAACATAAACAGCCTTGCTTGTATAAACTTAAATGACGCGCACATAAATCCTTAAGCCATAAATTTCTGGCAAACAGAAGGCGTGAAGATAACGATTGTGCATTAGATGCGATCGTCTGAGCAATTCAGAACTGCTTTTGGAACCCTACCTGAGATTTACATCCCCAGATGTCTTCTGCATAATACATCTCTTCAAGAACAGCTGCAAGTTTAAAATGGTTTGTGGGATTCCGTGGTTTCATCTTAATCATACATGCATAGTTTTCAGCAGCGACTTGGAGCTGAGACAGGTCGCCTAAAAGAAAACAATTTGCATGGACAAAATGAATTTTTTTCTTGTTCTGTTCCATAATATTCAATAAACACTATCATATCATATTCTCACAGTCTTTTCAAAAATTGCATGCATATGCAACAACTAGAATGGAAAATCTATCTGTCTGCTTCTTGTTGCATATGCACAAAGACACAATTATCTGAATCTTTTAGGATCAACATGTTTAGAAACTCTACATGTTTACAATGAATTTATGCTGGAGGAAAAAAGCCCAAAGGGTAATTATGGCTAATAGCCAACAATATTATACAATACTTTAAATTTTTTCGGGGAAATAAGGGAATAAACGTCACTCCTCAGAGCATAAAACGTCAAATGCTCTAAGGAGTGTCAGACAAAAAAGCTTTTAGCCAATATGTTGTAAAATGTTTGCTTTTTCAAAGCTATTTTAAAGTTCTGTACCGCCAAAAGACTGAATTTGTGTGAATTTAGTTTACTGAGGCCTACGCGTAGCTGAGTGAGAATGACAACACCTTTTGGATCATAAAATTCCATAAAGAGGCTTCTGGCCAAGGCAGATAAGAGAAGATATTCTATTTTTGAATAAGCTGACTGTAGGCGATTCTCTGATCTCAGAGGCAAAGCTGTTCCATTTTTGTAAACAATTTGGGTAGAAGCTTGACTGAAAGCGCTCTGTTCTTGCATTTATTTGCCAAACGACAGCATGGTTTCTAAGTGCGTAAGTAAGAAGCAAAAGTGTTTGTGGAATAGGATGTCATGTATATTCCAGAGCAAGGTTATTAATAAACTTAAAGAAAATAAGGAGACGCCTACTCCACCTTCTGTCATTTAAAGATTCCCAGCCAAGCTCTTCGTAAATTTTATCTCTCGAAGTACCTTTCTATTCACTTGATAGTAGAGTCTCCAGGGCGAAACCCAGATTGGTTTTAATTTAAAAGTGCTCGTACAAAGAATCAAACATTAACTTTTCTAATACTTGCCAAGGATAGGAAGGAGGGAAAAGTGACCATAGTTTTACTGGATGTTCTTGTTGTTCTTTTTGTGAACTGGAACGACATTGGCTCTCTTCCATACTTCGGGGAAAACGCCTTCTTTCAAGCATGCTTCGAATATTAACTTTAGAGAAAAGACTAGGCTGTCGTCACAAATTATAATCATACGAACAGATATGTCATCCCATCCATGTGCCTTATTTAGGTTTAAGGAACGTATAATATTGAGTATTTTCTCCTCTGAGACGCAGAAATCGGTCAATGAAGGTGCTTTGGATAAAAACTGACCTGGTACTTTGCTTCCAGTATCTATTGTAGTACATCGGAGTACAAAATAGTCATTGAACATTTGTGCTTTCGACTCAGAATCAAGTACAAAAACGTCGTTTTCCAAAAGAGGGGGAATAACTGGTATTTTGGCCTTGTTCAGTATATTTTTTACCAGGGACCAGTACGTTTTTTGGCCTGTTTCAGGATTTGAGTATGATTTCGGCCAAGAGCAGAAAATACAACTCGGTCTATCGGGCACTGGTAAATTGCAATTGTCATTTCATTGGTATAAATATATAAAATTACTTACTGCTATTACTCTGTGCAAGTACATTTGCCTGATCTGAGGAGTGGCTTGACCCTCTTTCCTGCAACTTTTTTTCCCAATCTCTTAACTCCACCACATGATTTACTTTGGTATTTGGATGCTTGGCAGGGCAGTACCATTTTAAATGTGTGCTTACATCATTCTTCTGCAAAGAATGACTGCACATTTTGCAAACACTTAGCTGTTGATAGAAAGAAAGGATTGCTATAAAGACATATAAACTAACAAAAATAAGATCATAATGGAACATTTTATCTTTCATATTATCAGAAACAGTGACCAAAATTGATTTCAAACGATGCCAATAAATCCAGAACTGTTTGCTAAGAGGTAAGTATTTTTTATAAAAAAATCAATTTTGTGAAAATAATAAGATTCAAATTTTGCAAAATTCACAGACCAAACCTGCAAAGCTTACACCCAGAAGATGTCATGTTTGGTAATAAAACATATTTCAATAGAAGAGTTTTCAAATCTGAGTAATCAAAGTATCGCAATGAGTTATAACATAAGAAAATTATTAAAGATTTTTACTAATGATTTAATCCTTCAAGAATTCTAACTTACTTTTTCTATCTTTTCAAGGTCTCTCTCAGAAACTACTTCATCATTTATTGGTGCTACCACTGGCTGCATAGGGCATCCCTTCATATGGTTTCCAAGATGGCATAAGTCTATCTCTTCATTACATCCAAGAATCTTATAGCAGCAGAAAACTTTCGCACTTGCCAGCTCTTTTTCTGTGCCATATTCCTCGCATATAAAATCAATTGGCAATGGGGCTTCAGTAACTGGGTCAATTTTTCTTGTGCGAGTAACTGTATCAAGACACTTTCTACAATATGTATATCTGCTCGGATCAGTAGCTTGGTTTAGCTTTATTGACACTGGGCAGTGAAGAAACCCTAGGCAGATTGGACAATACATTGACTCAGAAGGATTGCTGGCTGCTATCATTCTGATGATTTTGTCTTTAACAAACTTTATTCTGAAAATTTTGACAAAACTTTTATCAGGTGACATGACCTCAAGTTGATATAATGTTTCTCCATAATTCAGAAAGACGTCCAAATTTTCATTTGCACCAATAACATCTTTATCTTTAGCCTCAGGCAAGATGGTAACTGAAGAGAGATGCCAAGGAAGATTCACGGTATAATCTGTAATTTCATCTTTAAAAATTGGGGACAGTGAGCCATGGGATAACTTTATGTCAGCTAATGAAGCAAGAGATGCCGACAGGACAGTCACATGAACCTTGTACTTTTTTGTGCTGCCATCTTCTGCAGTTACTTCAATGTCCAAGTCAAACTCATCACCACCATGCAGAGGAATTGATCTAACGTTTCCATGACCCTTTATAAATAGATTGTACAAATAAATAAGTTCTATCTCTCAATAAAATATTTTATCATGATTCAAATTTCTGTTCACCTGCAAGGATTTATAGCCAGGGATGTAGTGGTAAACATTTAACAAGGGGGGCTATATGAAATATCTAAAGTTGCTCTTGTCGTTTAATCTTGCAACTTGAACATGAGGAGAGTAGGTGTTTATTTCTGATCATTGGTTAAGCAGCCAGGTACATTGACTGTGTTGAGCGGCAGCTGAGATTTGGACATTGGAACCATGTTAATATTGCTCAACAGCTTAGTTAAAGCTGCACCATGGTTGGAAGTGAGAAAAATTTGGGATATGACATTCTAAAGATGGCCAGAAAATGCATCTAAAAAATTTAAAACATTGACAAGGAAGACCCTAGGCCATAATCTGAAGCTTTCTATTTATTAAATATGAACCATCAGTAAGATTTTGGATTGACACGTTTTCTCTCGTGTCAACAAAATAGAGCAGATTATCAGCTAATGAACCGTGCTACCAAAAATGTCATATAAAACTGTTATTCAGTGGACTTAGAAAGTATTCATAGTTTGCAGATGTAGAAAAATCAAATTTGTAATAAGAATAACATTAAGAACAACCGAGCTACAATCATCCAAAAAATAAGAACATCATGTGTCAGGAAAAGTGGGGCCGGTTTACACATGTTTTCAGAAAACAATTGCCACCAGTTTCAATATTGGTGCATAGATAGCATTCCAAACTGTCACTTTGAGTGGCGACTGACTTCCTCGATTTTGAATTCCTTGGATACCTTTGGATAAAAGATGAATTAGGAAGCTGGGAACTCTGTCGGAATCTTGTGGGGGTTCAATTCAGTATGTAAACAGAAGAACTGTAGTCAGTCAGGGAGAAATGCAGCATTTGTTGCAACTGAAATATTAGGTCAAAAATTCAAGATTCACAGAGAAACATAGCTCTAAAATAATTTTATAATTTTGCATATTTGGGTCAAAATTTGATGTGATTGTTACAACGTGTGCAACTTCCCCGGTCTGGATTTCATGGCAGTTTTCAACGAGATCTCGGGAGTGCACAAGCTTTAGCAGGGAGTGCAAGAGTGCATTTGTGATAAATGTGCACATTTGAACCAATACTTTTAGTTTTGGGTCTGGAACTCAGGCTGACCAAGTAACAGAAAATTTTAAACAATTAAAAGAGAATGACTGCAAAAAAATATTTTGAGGTGTAGCTTAAAAAAGTCAGAGAAATTTTCTGCTCGCTTCACTCGCAAGGGACTTTTGTAGTTTTCCTAACAGCCACAGTGACCCCATTTACACTGTTTCGTGCAAAGTTTGGAACAATGACAAAACTGTGGTGGTTTGCCCTTCCGTCTACACTAGCACTGTGGAACCCTGGCAACTTTGCTCTGCCATCCGACACAGTTTTGACCCTGCTATGAAAGCTGACAAATTTTGTACTGTCACATTTTTCTTTTTAAACAGGACAGTGAAAACAGGTCTGAAACTTTTTGGCAGCCCAGATCTCAAAAGGATCAAACACTTTTTCCAATCCAAGTTGTGAAAAAATTTAGAATTAAAGACATTTTGCCATATTTGAAAAATCTTTTATTTTGAGCCACACCCAAAACCACGCCCAAACAACATCCATATTCGAGTGTGCAAGAGTGCTCTCGTAATGTTACAAAAATTTTTCTGGAGTGCAGCTGCAATCAGTGGCGGACATTTGGGGGGGCGAGGGGGGGCCACCGCCCCCCCAATACTTTAAAGGACAATGGTATTTTGTTCTAGAACAATGGGAAATGTGACGTCATCTTATTAAAACAATAGGCTTGCCCCCACAATATTTGATCCAGTGTCCGCCCCTGGCTGCAATGGAATCCATACTGCTGGCACTTTCCTCCTTTCCATACGACAAGACAGCGTTTTTTTTACATCTATTTCAACTCATCTGATTGACAAAATTCACTAGGTTACAAGAAACTTACAATTATAGTCCAAGAAGCGTCTGAATCTCTCGTAACTGGATTGATGCTTAAGGATACGGACTTGCTCGGCAACGTTAAAGAGTATTCGGTTATGTCACCATTAAACTTTGGTTCCAAAGTTCCAGGTTTTACTAGCAATTTTTCTAAATCTGCATCATTCATTTTACCAGTGAGATTATGCTTTCAATAAAATGCGGGCTCGTTAATGTCTTTGCCATCCATCCTATGCTCTTTGATATCCCTTCCACTTCTAAAAACTGCAAAAAGCCATTTTAGTGTCGTTTAGCAAAACGCGCCAAGAGAGTTCGGTTGCCAAGTGACACTGGAAAGGAGACTAATGAGACCGAAAGAGATACTGATCTGCTCCTCCGTAGTGTAGCATCGAATGTTATAGATATATGTATAAACAACGTGTGCATTTTTCGGATAGGGTAGGAAACCCCGATGGAATACTAAATCGCAGGGGTGCAGTGCTAGGAGGGCTGAGCCCCTCTTGTTATGCCGAGAATTG
Source organism: Rhopilema esculentum (assembly GCF_013076305.1). The sequence continues at coordinate 6,298,309 of NW_027018682.1, read as the reverse complement.
TCAAATTTCCTCTTCTGCTACGGTTTTTCGCAACACTTTGTGCAAGAGCCCCCCTTGTTATTTTGATAGCACTACACCACTGTTAAAGCGCTATAAGAATGGCCAATTTAAGTACCATTCTCATTGCACAGAATTAATTTAAAGAGGATGCCATAGCTTGATCAAATCAGAGAGAATTACCATTTGGATTTTAACGAAAAAAACTAGTTTAAAAATTGAAAAAATCTCATTTTAGTTAGGCAGAAATATTTGCAAAAATTTATGTGTAAGACTGGTTACTGATGATTGATGATTGCATTTTTTTCATCACCGCACTTTAAAAGATCCATGCAAAAATGTCGAATTTTCCATCCAGCATAAAGCATAAGCTCGATGATATAAAGTATAAGAAATAAACATAAGACATAAGACGTAAGACATAAGACATAAGACATAAGACATAAGACATAAGATATAAGATATAAGACATAAGACATAAGACATAAGACATAAGACATAAGACATAAGGCATAAGACATAAGACATAAGACATAAGACATAAGACAAAAGACAGGGGGCAGCTGCCCCCCCCCCACCAAACTTTTCTAGCTGCTTGTCGGAAAATTTGTCGGAAAATTTACCATGTGAAAAATTTCGTCAACAAATATATTTTTCAAGTTTGAACCTTAGAAGCAAATAAATTCAATTTTTTGGACTGTTTTTAATAGAGCTTCACACGCATATCCATTCATTTCATAAAACCACTCAATCTGGATACTTTTTGCTGATACAAACGTTGGTTTAGGTTTCATCTCATTTAACTCAACAGAACAACTTTACAGCTGAATTTGAATTGCAAAGGGAAATGGTCGGTCAAAGTAAAGTTAAACGGCAAAAAGTCGAATGCTTCCTTTGTCGTATGTCTTTCAATAGTGACTACCGAAGAAAATACAATGAAAAATACCATTGTGAAATAATTTCTGCCCACCGAAACATTCCATACAAGATTGTTGGGGCTCCGCGAAAAAAGAAAAAAGAATTTTCTCTCGCGAAAAAAGAAAACCAAGCCACTCCGGAAACATTTCCTAGAGAAAGAGCATCATCGACATTGTGACCACAAAGTGTCCAGGAATCCTTGATTGGAAAATCAGATGAAACCTGTTCGACTCATAGTGACATGCAACATCAACCAGATACTGATGCTCGAATGGGTGACTATGCTGTAGCCTCTACACTCCACTCTGAATCTCAGGTGACTTTGTGGCAAAATACATTTGGTGAGTCTCCAACGGATCCGGCTAACTTCCGAGGTACAAGAATAACAGCCGAAAAACGTGTCGAAATTGTGCGACATGGACCATGCCAACCAACCAGCATCTTCTTCTCGAAGAATGTCGATGGTAGATGCTTTCAACAATCGTGGCATAAAAGAAATAACAGTTAACGCAAATGGTTGACATATTCTTCAAAAGAGCAAAAAATGTTTTGTTTCTGCTGTTGGCTTTTCCCTTGCATATCAGAAAAATATTTAGAGAAAAATTGGAGCCAGATAGGGCTTGAAAATTTCAAGAAAGGAATCGAGAAGATCAGGGCACAAGAATATACAAGGCTTCACTGTATAAGTATTGCACAATGGAAGTCTTTTTAGCAGCGAGTTCTGCATGGCCAAACAATTGATGCAGAATTTCAGAGGCAACTAGAAACAGATAGGGAGAAGAAATTATTGATCCTTGATTGAATCTTCTCCTTAACTTTGTTTTTGGCATTACAAGAGATCTCATTCAGAGGTCATCGGTTTGAAAGCCAAGCACAAATGTCTTCGTTTGAGAATAGTGGTAACTACCTGGAATTGCTGGTAGCAAAATATGATCCGGTTCTGGCTGCTCATCTTTCAAGCAAGAAGTCGGGGGGGGGGGGGGGGGGGGGGAGAAAATAAACTTCTCTTCAAATTCAGAATGAAATTATCAGCTCAATACCTACAGTAATTCAATGTCAAATTATATAAGAAATTCAGGAAAAAAAGTTCTTCTGCATAATTTTAGATACTACCCCTGACATATCTCACATAGATCAACTTGCTTTTGCCATAAGGTACATGAAAAATGGAAAAACCACTGACGCGTTTTCTCTGCTTTGATGAGATGAAAGGGTCTAAGGCAGTGGATTTTCGTGACAAGTTGATAGAACTCTTAAAAAAGTATGGCCTTGATTCTGATTTGATACGAGGACAAGCAATGGATGGCTGTTCAACAATGTCTGGTATTCGTGGTGGATTGCAGACATTGGCGCGAGAAATCAATCCGACAGCACTTTACGTCCATTCTATGGCGCATCGCCTGAACCTTGTTCTTGTAAAGGCAGCAACAAACAGCGTGCAAGTGAAGTCTTTCTTTGGAATTTTAGAATCCTCGTGTAGTTTTTTTGTTGCAAGTCCTAGGCGAATAGCCCAGTTGCACAAAGCACAAGATAATGCAGGGAAAATCCACGAAACCCCCAAAGCACTTTCCGACACACGTTGGGCAGCTCGTGCCAATGCAGTTCAGCATACAAGAGACAACTTCGATAGAAAACAATCAGCTTGATGCACATGGTCTTGCAGATGCTCAAGGATTACTGGATCAACTGGGAAAGTTTGATTTCTTCGTGATGTTGCTATTTTGGTTTGATGTGTTAGTCATCACAAAAGCTGCTACCGACAGGGTTCAAGGCCCTCTTCTTAATATTGGCGTGTCCTGTCACCTTATTCCAGCATGCATCAGTCAGTTTACGGCAATGCGTTGCGACGATGGTCACTTCGACACGATAATAGCCAAAGCAAAAGAGCGGTGTGAATCTCTTGGAATCCCTGCAACTTGTGAACAGCGAAGAATTTCAAGAAGGAAAACTTTTCATGATGCAATGGCAACTGATGAATGATCCAATTGTTGACCAAATTCAAAGATTCAAGGTTGAGGTCTATTACTCTGTTCTGGATATCATAATTAATGATATCAAGGCAAGGTTAAGTGATACGACTGTTGGTGTAATCAATGCTCTTAAGTGTTTATCTCGAGCTACTCTAATTGACAACACAGAGAGACCTCCAGCAAATCACGTTTGGAGCAACTGAACGTTCTTTCAGAATTCTATCGAAAGGACTTTGGCTCGAATGAAATTGTTTTGAGAGAATTCAAAAACATACACGCTCTCCTCTATGCGTGGGAGTTAAGTGATGGTGAAGCTGTTTCGAGGAACCACGAAGATCTCCTCCCTTTCCTTATCAAGAACTGTCTTCTGGATCAGTTTGAGAGTATTGCTACACTGCTAAAACTCTCACTTTGCCTGTGTCATCTGCACACAATGAGAGGGCTTTAGTTGTTTAAAGCGATTGAAATCATACTTTCGAAGTTCAATGACTGAAAAAAGGATTTTAGACTTTGCTGTCATATCGATCAACAGAAGTTGTTGCAGAATTAACAATTAGAGATCTTGAAAAACCTTTTTGCAAGAAAAATGCAGGAAGATTTTTGGACAGTAATTCTGTAAAACGCTGTACTTTTTTCTTATTTTTTTTCATATTTTTCATATTTTAGCTATATTTTTTTCACATGCTTCCACATATATATGCCCTTAAGAAGTGTTATATTTGGACAGTTAACAAGATAAAGTCCTCTATGGCTGAGTATTTTCTATGGTTAATTATTTAGCTTTGATACCCGGGCTGATTTGTCAGCTTAATTACAACCCTCAAGCTTTGCTCTTATTTTATCATATCGGTTTCTAAAATGCGTAATAGCAGAGTAGTATACAAATGCGAGCATGAACAAACAACGACCCTTCGATGCGACGTATAAATGGGGGCAACCACCAAACTTCAAAGGTGTTTGTCAGAAAATTTGTCAACATCACTAAATTTCGTCGGAATATTGTCGAAATTTGTCCGGGTTTCGCCCCTTCACCGCCAAATCGTAGCTACGCCACTAGTAAGGGGCGAAACCAGGACAAATTCCGACAATATTCCGACGAAATTTAGTGTATTTTATATATATAATATATATTAGCGAATATATATATATTTATAATATATATTAGCGAATTATATAAGATATAAGATATAAGATATAAGATATAGATATAAGATATAAGATATAAGATATAAGATATAAGATATGAGAAATAAGATATAAGATATAAGATATAAGATATAAGATTTAAGATATAAGATATAAGATATAAGATATAAGATATAAGATATAGAAAATATAAGATATAAGATATAAGATATAAGATATAAGATATAAGATATAAGATATAAAATTGCGCTTCCATTCAAAACTGTTTTATGCATTCATTTAATGGGTGTTGTTGTCTTGCAACTGCTGTGTTGCCCGATAAATGTTTCTATACTTTTTATTTGTTTTTATGGCTGCGTCGTTTGTTAGGAAGTTACTTTTACAATTGGTCACTCATTGGGCACAAACACTTTGTTATTTGATCCAATCTTGCATGACCTTTTAAGTACAATTGAAGTTTCATCAAGTGTGACGTTTTAGCTACATAAATCCAGGGCAAAATTTCTCAACACTATAAAAGAGAAGCCACCTCACAGAGAGAAAACAAATTTTTTAGTTGGTATTTCAGCTTATCTGTGTCACTTGATCAAAGAGTGTCACAGGGCGCAACACTTGGACCACTTCTTTCAACCTCTTCATCAATAATTTACTGAAACTAACGGCTCCTTATGTGCTCACTTGGCATCTTCGACAATTCTTGCAAATCATTAATCAAAATGACCAATCTCTTTCTGTCGCCCAACAAAAAAGCGGTATTTTATCTCCAGACTTTAGTCTCCAGCCTTATCTCCAACATAGCTACCTACCGTGTACTGCATATTTTGCTTCTAATGTTAGAATCGAACATAATATCCTTTTAATTATACTTGCCATTTTTTTAATCTCTTTCATCTTTTGCACCGATCATTGTTATACCTTTAGAAACAGGTTAGACAGTTGAAATGTTTGATAGAGAGGTTTCTTATTGTAGCGTTATTGAGGTGAAATGAAGATTTTTCAATAAATGCTAAAATCCCATTACTTGGTGAAGCTTTGGAAATTTTAAGCAGGGTTTAATTGTTTTTAGTAAAATTCTAAAAAGAATGCATCTACAAGCATTAAGATACTATATATAATTGCGCATGAATTTCTCAGATCAGGGTGATTTTTTGTTAATATTAGAAAGTTTGAAACAATAAAGTCAACGATCAGGCACCGTGTAGTTATTGGGCTAATAGGGGCTATAGCCCCCCTCCACTTTTTTAAAATAATAGGTTAGAAAATGTGTTGGAAGTTTATTCTAACGTAACTTTGAATGTAACTTGTCGAACTGTTTATAAATAAGAATGAAAAGAAGCAACTTCTGAAAGGGCATTTTTTGGCCTTCTGAAAGGCGTGGCCTCCAAAGTTTCTTCGGTGGTATATCCCCGAGCCCCATATTTCAGGCCCCTCACTTTTAGATTGGTGAGCGGTCCCTGCCAACTATTGGAAGATGTTTAGCACCTTGTATCCATAAGGACACGCGTACTGCCATGCTGTTTGTCCTTCTCCAACTACATCAGGTGATGCACTTCACAGCCTAATGAAATAGCCGAAAAAACAGATGTTGTAAATTGGTACATAGCGTGGTTAATTGTGTAGTTGATAGAGCATGTGAGATATTTGGACAATCAAAGTTATTAAAAGAGGAATTATACTTGCACACAGTGACCGAAACTAAGTGACAGCAGCTGTAGTGCAATTCCTACCCACGTATGTGTTTTTCATAAAGGTAAAAGCTATGAGTCATAAGGTAAAATCCTTCATTTCAAGAAAATGATAACAATCATTGTACAATGTCAACGCTTTAAGAATTTTACCTCGTCCTATTAATAGGGCCACGTGGAAGATTTTCCAGACCCTAGACCAATTGCTTATGATGAAGCCTCTATTTAGGAAGAGATGAGAAAAATATTGTTCAGAAAATTTCAACACTGTTCACTCAAGTTATGTTGATGGAATTTTAAAACAATAATAACATATTCTAATTGGATAGGTCGCTTGCCTTTTCTCAGTCTTTTTTGCAATGAAATGCGACGGGTTTTTTGCAGAAATAAACACTGAATTGGCCTGCTCCATGAGGTAACTAAGGACCCGGGGGAGCCGATGCACCTTGCTCCATTGTTTTCCCTTTTGGCATCACAACTAGAGATCAGTGAAGAAACTGTATTCTATAGGCCTATCGTGTTATTTGGTCTGAAAGCCTATTTTATGACCATTTAAACACTTTTTGATTCATTAAAAGGAAAAAACCAGACGGTGAAATGTTTCCATTGCTATTCCGCTTTGATCTCTCGTGGTGTTTGAAATTTGAAAATACCCGCTACATTGAATGGACCAATTACAACAAAGAACGGCGAGCTGTTTGCTTATGGCACGAAGATCAACGTCGATGCCTTCCAAAACCAGACGCAGAAGCGGGTGAAGAGGCTTAACCATCTAGTAATCCTTAAAAGTACTTTAAAATTGATACTTAATTTGAAATATTACGTACGCCTCTTTTAATATTTTAATCCCGTTTACAAAAATTCCATGCAAAGATTCCGTTTACAATTGATGTCTGCTCCTAAACTTACGCTGCCGTGTGAGACTGACATTTGCATTGTTTTCGATTGAAAAGTTTTAAATGTAACTCCAATACACTAAATAACAGCTTCCACCTTTGAAAACAAGTTAAGAGCTCCTTTTGGAAGATATCTGAAGCTTTTTGCATGGCGACATAAGGGTTCTTAAACAGAGTCGCTCGAATGCACCTTTAAAACAAGACCAAAAAACAGTTTCCAGTTACACTACGACGCCCCGCTTGCTCATAGAGTAGAAACGCGCATAAAAGAACCTAAGTTTTTTTCTGGCAGCCTGAATAGGTTCTTAATTAACAGGCTGCTATTCTAAATTCCAGTTTAAAAGGCTCTTTGCAAGATTCTTATATATGTACAGGCCTGGCACACATTGACACCGAAGTGTTTTTCACCGCAAGAATTCCAACTAACACACTTGAACCAGCTTTGTTTTTATGTTAAATTTCGATCAAATGAATTTGGAACAAACCATAACCTGATTTACTCTAAGCTGGTTTAATTTGCCAGTGTGAATGGGGTGTAAAAATACCTTTCTTAAAACCCTTTTTTCTTACACGTGTATATATATGAACCTTTCCAAATTTCAGCCTCTAGGGGGTTCTTAATTATGGGGTTTAAAAGATTAAATTTCAGCCTCAAGGTTCTGATAAAAACAGGTTCTTTCATGCGGGTTTCTACTGTACGGCTTCATTCCTCTGAATTTCTGGTACACATCCAGCGTGCTTTTGTAAACTCGTGCGTAAAATTCAGCAAATTAAATTATTTAATGATTTTTCGAAGCTATGTGGTTTGGTAGATTCGTAAATTCGTTAAAAGAGATCAGTGATGTGGTTCCTTGGACGGATAGTGAGATTGCGTTACCATCTGGTGTGTTTAAGTATGTGTTTCGGCCTCAATGAGATTTGGGGAGGGAAGAAATCCAAACAAAGAAGGTTGGAACGATTGTCGTTTGGCATTATCCACCAGCATCAAAATATCAGAAATCGCCATTGTTCAATAACAATCGCATTGCTTCAAGCAGAAAACAATAACGAAATTATTTATTTCGAAGCAGAGCATATCGGATTCCTGCGATTAAACGCTCCGCTACGGAGTGACTCAGGAATGATTTTCGTATCACCTCCAGAGCGGAGTAACGTTGTGTATCGGATGGGTGTGGCGTAGTGCAACTCAAACCTCTATCCGATATGAAAGATACTCCGCTCTGATTGCAATCCGTCATCTTAAAGTTCTTCATGAAATAATCTAAAATGAATTCTTGCAGTGAGAATAAAACCTGGGACGTAGGGTCAAGGATGCCGCCTAGACGGGGAAATAATTGTAGACGGTCGATCGTCCCAGTCATCCTGCAAAAGTCCTCCTGGATTAACTTATTGATAAAATTAAGTATTTGAAAATGGTACATCGTTTCATTAATCCTTGTTGTTCATTTTGTAATTTAACAACAAGGATTAACAAAGAAAGCGGGTATTTCTTAATGGCGGAATAACAGATGATCCATTGGTAGTCTTCGAAATAACGACAATCGATGCAAAAAAATTAAAAATTGTCGAATTTTGTTCTGGAGTATCTCTTTACTTATTTAAATAGCAAAAAACGATGCATTACATATCCCTTTCATTGATTGAGGCAGAAAATCGTGCCAGGACATTGAACCGGGGAGGGGGGCAACAGTGGTACGTTTCATTAATAGTTGAGCTTTAAAAGTATATCGTTAATAAATATGATATACCGGAGAGGCCCTAGGATAGAGCCTTGAGGTACAACTTGCTTGACTTTCATAATGTCTCTAAGTTTCGCGCTGATTTTCATTTTTGTCTTTCACATAAGAGTTTTCATAGAACTCTTCTGTCTGAATATTACACACACAGCCCTCTTTGGTTAAAACAAATTTTAGGAGCACGGCTTATATGTAGCGCAATTATAAGAGCCATACGTGCTTACGAAGTTCGTTAAAGAGCAGTCCCTTGTTTATTAAAATGTGCACACTTATTGTGCCTGGAAAGATTTCATCAAGACTAGAGAATGACTTTCACAATATGGTGAATGTTGTCTTTTTGCAAATGAAAATGAGAACAGGATCACTATATTGTCATGACATTTATAGTCGCTGGAATTTTGATACCCATAAGTGGCAAGACCTTCTGAATGAGCATTGCTAAACCGAAAGCGTGGTCAACTAAGTGATTAAAAGTGACCACAACGATGCAATGTGATTCCTATTGAAACTGATTCTAATGCATGACTTTTTCAGCGAGAATCGAAATCATGCATGGGTTTTCTAATGTACTGTTCAGATCTTGCATTTTACTTTCGAGGCAGGTGCATGGGTTGGTTAACAACTAGAAGCAAAATTAATGAAAGTAAATGCCACCATGCAAGTAAATGAAATTTAAAAGTTGAAAGAAAGAACACATAATTGTATAGAGATTTTAAGAGACAGATTAGCAGCAAAAATGTTTTGCACCTGTTGCGGAACTTAAAATGGTTTGTCTCATACTCGCCAGTGCAAATGCATTCGATGTCGAATCGTAGCTGTTAAAGAGATCACTCCAGCATTGGAAATGCAACACATTTTTTAGAAGGCTCAAGTATAACATATTCTTCCAAAGAAATATTTTTGAAAGTGTTTTTGCGCTGGAAAAGAAACTGCAACTTGAAGCAGGAAGCAACCCTACGCAAGTACAGAACAGAAGTGTAGAGGTATGAGATCACACGCAAACCTAAGATTTAGCAGTAAATTGACGACTTGCAACTTAAAGGCCGTTCTCCTAACTTCAAGTTAACATAAGTTTAGGACTGAAGAGCCTTCAAAATCTCAGGTAGCCATAAGGTAAATTGGCAGATATTATTTGGGGGGGGGGGGGAGTGAAGGGCTCAAAATTTCCGACTGACAAAGGTCAATTCTAATTTTGTATGAGGACCTAAACTTTAACAGTTTTTTACCAACAAAACCTTATGAATTGCCTCGAAAATATTTATTCAGCTGTATGATAAAGTTTCTAGATTTCGTAAATTTGGAAGATCGAGCATAAAGACTGTTGGTTAAATTAATGCATCAAAACATAGGTAGTCCAAAAATCAAATCCTAACTTTTTCCGTCTACGACTTGCCCATTGCTCCACTATCTTATCTAAACTTACGTTGTGCAATATGTCTTTCTCGCAAGAAAGAATCATGAGGTCATTTAGTCTTTCATTGGTCGATTTCGAACGGAGAAAAATCTTGACAATTTTCAAACGACTAAATGTCCTTTAATTCTTTGCCACTAATATAAGAGCAGTATAAGCTAATTTGTAAGCTCTATAAGTCATGGGAAATGTACTGCGCCTTTTAAAGCATTCCTTTGCTGCATTTGCAAGGCTATTCAAAGCAGGCTGAAGATCTACTGACGAGATGTACGCTTCAACCTCTGCAAAAAGGTATGCTGGATCTGACAGTAAGCTTCCAGGACAAAGACTGGAGAAGCAATGCACTTCGGGGCCATTCACAAAGGACGTCCAGCGAAAAGATTAATATTTTGACCCCCCCTCCCCCTTTTGTCCGGCATTTTCCGTATTTAAAGCCTAATCATATGGGCTCGGTTAACCGGGCTAGCCCGCTTTACCGAGATCTCACCTTTGCAGTCAAATGCTGTTAAAAAGTAGCATGCTGTCATATGACAAGCGGCTAGCCCGGTAAACCGGGATCTTGCTTTCTTCAGCCGAGATCCCGGCAAAGCGGGCTACGATTTCGCCATGTGATAGCTCCAGCCCGGTTTGCCGGGGTAAATCCAGTGTCAATGCGCTTGTCCAATAAAACTCCACTTGACTCAGTTGTTCAAAATGGCGGAGAAGAGAGGTTTTAGGTGGACAGATGACATGATTGACAATCTTACCAAATCTTTAAAATCGTTCAAGACCATTATGAACTATCGTGGTTTGGATTTCGATGGGGATAAAAGTTTATTATACTCACATGTACGAAAGGATATGGCCACAATATACGAGCCAGAAGACGTAACGTTATTTGGCCCCGTCGAAAATACAATTTTGAACATTGACAAGGAATCAGAGGAAGACATTGGTCGTACTAAAGCAAAGATTAAGGTTGAGAACGCACTTATTACGAAGGGTAGAAATCGAATAATTGAAAAAATGAAAGAAATGAGGCAAAGCTTTTCTAAAGCAATGATTGCTGGTACAAGATCTGGCAGTGGCAGAATTGTCTTTCATCACTTTGATGAACTGAAGGAAATATGGGAGACTCTGCCAATTTCCAGAAAATCAGCAAGCTTTGGAGGGATTGAGACAAGGAAAGCAACTAAGTCAAAGCTGTTGTAGCTGCAAAAGCAATAGATATTATCTTCCTCTCCGTCATTTTGATTTATTTACCCGCCATTTCGGATTCTTAGAATATCACGTGACCAACGAACTGCAAAGATGCTGGGTAGGACTTTCAAATGATAGCGAGCTGATTCTAGCCCGGTAAAACGGGCTAGCCCGGTGAACCAAGCCCATATGATTAGGCCCTTAGAGCCCCCTCCCCCTTCTTCGGACATCCACCGATATCATACTGAAAGTTATCCAACCATGTATAGGTAACCAGAATGTAAAAAGCCGTTCTTTGTTCCCATCAGAAACTGACTTGATGAAAAATTTTTGATATTCTAATACGTTTTTTGTTTTAATATAAATTCAAATAAAGCATTAGATATAGGCAGCAAAAGCCGTGTTTTACTCTTCGTTTGAGTAGTCAGTTTCTGCGAATGGCTGCTTCAAAAAGGTGGCAATATCCACAAGAGGAGCTTTGTCGCTCACTGCTACTTCATCTTCCTCATTTGCTGTTTCTCTCTGTAACGCTCTTCACTCTTAAGTGCCAACCTTTTGTTGCCAGTTATCTCGAGGTGCGTTTTAGCTAGCTCTATAGAGGTGAAATTTTGCCGGCATTTCACAAAACCGCACTGGTATCTCCGGCACTCTTTTCTGCAAGCTTTTTTACACAGATAGACAGAACAACACATACGGCAAATCGATTTGTTCATACATTGTATATTGAGTACTGATGCAGTTAAAAAACATCCATAAAATGCGTAGTGGATTAAATGTGAAGGAATCAATTCGACTAGTAGCAACAACAACAATAAGCCACCTGTGTTTTTAATGACATATTATGACATTAAGGTTATTATGACATTATGGGCTCATTAGCAGAAAAAAAATGCAGTTCTCAACGAAGTGGGTTTTACAACTTCGTGGAACAATGAAACTTTCTAGTGAAATCGGTGTCTGTGACATGTGCTTTGGCATTTCACGAAAATCTGCTACAGAAGCAGCTGCATCGCAAATCTAATTATTCTGCTTTTTTGTTGGTTTTTGATTGTTGTCTTTATGACAGTCCTTAAATACGTAAGATGTTGCTCAGAATACCTACTAGGGACGATTATGTAGCATATTTGACCAACAGCTTTAGAAAATTTTTGAATTAATTACGTAGAGACCATTCACACTTGCAGCTGTTAGAACAAGAACGGTGATGAACTGTTAAAATGATCTCCCAATTAAAATCACTACTGCCAAATGGTGCCAACGCCAAAACTACAAAAACTTTGTTTTTCAATTATTCATTAAATTGTTCTCTTAAAATGCTTGATTATACATTCCCTTGCCATTCTCTTGAAATTAAGAGAAAATTGATATCAATTAGAGGGTTTTACCGTAGGTAACTGTAATGGAGGCTGGCACTTCACGGGCTTCACTACCATTTCGCAGGTCTGCAACACAAAGTGGCTAGTTAACTCAAAGTTAGTTCACATGAAGTAGGCATACTAATCTTTGCATTTTGTGAATCGAAATCTTTTATCATAAGAACTGCGTCCACAGCATGCTCCTGCGCATATGCCCAAAAATAGCCAGCCTCGATCCGACTAGTTTTAGAATCGAGGATGCAAATTTGCGGGAAAACACGGAATATTCTAAGCATGTGTTTTCGGTTCTTCAAACTCGAAATCGAACCATTTTAGGCAAAAAAGTTTGTTCCTTTGATTTTGTGTTTCGGGTTTTAGATCCTTTTTTCGGACATTTCGAAACCAAGAAAAGAGTGCTAAAATGATGACGTCACAAAATCTGTTTGAAAAATTTTCAATTTTGACGATAACTCCGAAAAGAGCATCATTACATATCATTTGGTCTTGGTTCATAACTTTATGAACCAGGACAAAATAGCAGTAATCCGTTAGCAAACTTGAAATCTTTCATTGACCATATCTCGCCCGATCTGTCTAAATAATCTAAATAACTTTGCATGTTGAGAAGTATTTTATGCCGTTCTTTCCGATTATGTGGTGCAAATTAAGAAACTCTTAAAATAGATTTTTGATGTCAGCATCACAATTTCAACACCAACATCAAATTCGAATTATGACGGTAACCACTTTGAAGTACCAGTTTCATCTTTGCTAGAAATTCGTTTTGTTTGGTGTACATCTACCCTGGGTACCAGACTCATTTTATATAAAATAGAATAGAGAGTCTGGTCTAGTGCGCCCCATTCTCGTTCTGGTCAGACTGACTGTCATCTTAAAATCATATTTATCATAATCAACTTCTTTAAGCGCAGAATTTTCATTTAAAAGCCCAAAATCTTTAAGACCTTGCTTTTAACAATGAAATAGCAGATTTTAAATAATCTCGAAATCTACTGAAAAATCTCAAAATCCCTTCACAACCACGTAGCTGTAGATGTCGGCTAGTCAGGCACTGCGGAGCGTTGTAAAAAGCGTGTCGTCTATAAAGAAAGGGGGGCTAAAAGCGTATAAAAAGAGGCTTTAATGGTAGTTTATTACTTGATATTTGGCATTTTTCGCAAAAGGTGTGGGGCTAAAGCCTCCCAAGGCCCCCTGCTCCACGGTGCCTGCTAGAATGGGCAAACTAGGGGCGGGCTCGGTCTTAGAGCCAAAAGCAAGATCAATTTTGAATTGTTGAATGATGTAGCTTTTTATAAGTGACTTTTTGTCAAGAACAGGAACACGGGAACATTTGTTGTTTTTTCAAAGGGAACACGGGAACAAGACCCCCTTGGAGACCCCCATTATAGTTTTTGTGATCATACACGGAAGAAAAATCCCAAAACCTTTACAAAAATTTTTCATAGGGTAGCAGCAATATATCAGTAAAGTTTCCTAATCGTTTAGAACCTTAACTGCAGAGGTTTTATAAACAGCATTATTTTGAAAAATACGTGTGTTGATTTATTCAAGTCGAAGTTCCACTTTCTTTTAAGAGGAAGATATGCAACTTGATTAGGTGCTCAGAAAAAGTTCTGAAAATTCGCATTTTAAGTAAAACTGACTGGAAAAGAAAGTCGATCGGTGTACACTTGATCGGGTTTTACAATATGTATCACTTTTACACCCTATCCAGTTCACAGAACAAGCACCAAAGGATGTTATCTTTATAAATATCAGGGAAAAGGCTTCAAGGGATTTATTAGTTGTGGCTTGACGTAGCATTTAAGTGGTCAATATTGTCACGCCAATGCAATGCTTACTTTAGGTTGTGCAAATCCCCTTTCTTTGTCAAAAATACTGGCCTAGGCGCAACCCCGAATAGATGAAAATTGTGTAAATTCATGTTGCCTGTTTCATCCAAACTCATCCCAAGAGCTTCAAATGCCATTAGGATAATTTACCGGTGTTGGATATTGGGAACAGCAGTTTTAGTCGGACAAAGAAACTTTCCATGCCTGCTTTCTCGCACTATACTTATACTTTATAAACAATTTTATTCTAAAACTTGAAGAGGAGTTTCTCATATTTGATCAAAATTATTGCAAACAATGTATCTTGAATAGCTTTCAAGTTGCTTTGGAAAACACTAGTTAATACAAAGGGGGTAGAGAGAGCTAACATCTCAAATCGGAACAACATCGTGCCTGTAACCTTATCCAATTTAACCTAATCTGGCGGATGAAGCCTAAGTACAAAAGGTAAAAATGAAAATACCTTGAAAGACAAAGAAGAAACCAAGCAGATCCGCTATGCCTCTAGTGAGACTTACTTTCAGAAACAATGTGATATAATATTTCACAAATTATTGGCAGATGTTTTAGATAAAAGCAATTTGTGATGGCAGTTCCTCGGCAAGCGTGTTACTTAAGTATCTAATGGGGAGTGGTGCTTTTATGCTAATGATGTTGACGAATCTGACAGATCACTACTGCGAAAACCCTCAGCAACAAATTTCTGCAGAAAATTATATATCAAATGTTCAATGCCCAATGCACTTTAAATTTCAAAATTGATAAATTCAAAATTAAGGAAATCTGAAGAAGAAATGAATATTGAAATTAAGGAAGTGAAGTACAATGTTGACTCTTGATAAGTTGATAATTTAAAATCTTCAATAATTTGAGAAATTTTTGGACGGGGGCCTAAGAAGGGTGTGAATTTTTTGTTTTTAAAAATTATCAAATTATTCTAGTTTATATTTGAAGATGTAACAGTTTTCAAGTCACTGTTAACATCAAGAAAATTGTGAAAATGCTTCTTTTGTCTTGGTTTTAATTGAGTATGTTATCCATCATGGACTAAAACCATGTATTGTAAAATTTTACACGTCATTGCTTTTTTGCGTGTGGGGGGCTTGCTAAATGATTTCATTGACTGGATGAAACCATAAGTAGCCATGAATATGTAATGAACAAAGTTTTTATGCCAAAATTAATTCCTTTATTTTCAACAAAGCAAATTTTTCAATCATATTACATTGAAGTTGTCTATCCACGTAAAATCCGCATCAAAAATTGGCATCGAGCCTCTTGTCGTTGTGTATTGAAATATTAAAAAAAATCATTTCGAACTTGACCGAAATAAAGGGTAACTGCAGTGTAGCCTTGGCGTAGTTTCCAGTAGCGTCGTCGATCATCAAATTAGAAGGTTCTGACGATGTATCCTCCTGCCATTGAAAAATGAGAATATTGCATAAGATATGACGATAACGAACGGCTTTAAATGCAGAAAAGTTCTGAATATTGAATGATTTTGCCATTTTTCTGTAGAGAGGATTTTAATAAAGTACTAAAAGCAGGAAAATACTGAGCAAGAAGCTATTGATAAGCGCAAAAATGATAAACAAACTGAAGAGCCTTGTCCTTGATAAACGTTTTCAAAATAGTTTTTTCTTAACATCAGTACCGTTATGCTTATTTCAAAATCTTTTGATGAAATAAGTTGCCAATAGAATTGAATATCCCCTCAATAACATTTTTAGTCTCTTTATATATTGACAAGCCTTCCTTATCTTAAGTTTCGTTCAACGCAGATTCACTACTTATTTACATTTGGTTACTGGATTATATGAAAAATGTTTAGCCTGTTTCGATTAAAAGCTGAACAAAGTATCATGCCTTTGACAGAACCAAATCGACCATGACTTCAAGATACTTTGTTTGGCTTTTGTAAAGAAAATTTTTTAATGATCTTACCAGCCCTCATGGTTTAACAGCTTTCAGTAGTTACGTTATCATGTGAATTAGGATTCTGCATTCTGCATTATGTATCAAAACACTTCAGTTCAAAGTGGTCTTTTCAACGAATGGAAAGGTTGCATTCGTTGATGCAGAATGCAGCTAAAAACAAAGGGTTGCCAAAAAGCATGTAATCTAAGTGCACACAAAAAAGCTCCTTAAAGATTGGAAGAGAAATGCGAAAAAGTCTTTTGAAATGATTTTAAGCCATATTGCTCTTAAAAAAACAATAACAGCAAACTTCTTCTGAAGGATTTATAAACACGTGTCATTTGGCGAGACAGTCAGTACCATTGAATGAAGGCTGAAAAGCAACTGGGAAGAGCGAGGCCAACTTTAACATTTTAACTCTGGTGTGTTGTTGCTCATGATTTTCGTATTTGCTGCAATGGGATATGGAGTAAAATTTGAATAAGATCTGTAAATTGCAATATGGTGGAAGAAGGAGGTGCCTACGCTCACATTACATATCTAGAATCATGAATCCAGATTATAATGCTCCAGAGTATGGCAATACCTGCATTTAAAGAAATAGCCCAAAACATAAAACTCAATGAAAACTTTGAAAGCATCAGTATTTGGGGCGTACTGCTGCGAGTGCATCGAGGACGCTCCTAATCAGGTCCATGGAAAGACAGCAACAACGGCTGGAGCAAAGCAAAAAGTCAAAGCACACAACAATAAGTGCATCTTGAACGCCCAAAACAAGTCTTTAAACCGCGAGAGAGATTTGCTAGCAAAACGCCAGCTGAGTTTTTCAATTTTCGTCAAATAAACAGCTATTTTTCAAGTATTTGCTTCCCAGGAGTACTCTTCCTTTCTTACTCTTTATATAAATTGTATCCTTCTTTGTCGATTTACTTTAGTTCTGCTAAATGTTTATGTGCGACATGCCGTAATACTGGAAAGACATTTTGCGGGCCGAACAAGCTCGTTAAAAAGCAAGATTGATTTTAAATCCTACAAACGTTGTTTCAAAAATTGTTCTGCCATCTTATTTATAGTATGTAGAGAATATTTCCGAAATGTCAAGGGAAAAAGGCAAAGAGAAATTCTATGGTCATATCCACTTAATGCTTTACTGCATCTGCTCGTGGCCTTTTCTATGTCTACAGATATCTGTTCACCACTAAAAGCAATGTGATACAATTTGAATTATATATCTCAATTGAAAATATACAAGCAACTTTCTAATATGAGGTTATGACGTAATAATATTAAATTACTATGATGGTGGTTGGGAATGTGATTTGACGGAGTTGCATATTAAGAAGTGAAATGGAGAAGCTTTGAAGCTGACGGGGAAGAGCCTACAAAATTACGTCATGAGAACCAAAAAAAGTAGAAAAATTCTCTTTGCTGCAACTATTAAGAATTTTAGTTGCTAAATGATTTGAATTCCGGCTAGTTGCCTTATGAGCTAATTAAGCGTGATATTCCCAGTTGTTCTGAACACCAACGCGTAAACCTCAATTACATATGTAGATTTATTTTGTTTGCAGAATTATTTCCATTTTTATAGTTGGTGCAGTCAAACCTATATAGAACGGAAAGATCAATCGTGCCACATTACCACAACCAAACAAACACAATTTTTTTTAGTTTTTTTCAAGTTTAAATAAACCAGTGTTTTTCAAGTTTAATTAAACCAATGTATTTTGCATTTGCTTTTGAGACATTCGATCTTTGACTTAATGATTATTATCATTTAATCATTTAACATGTAAATAATAAAGTTTCAACGAACATATTTTAGCTTGGAATTCAAATCGATAAAGGTAGGGTATACCGAGGGGCAGTTCAACCTTGTAATTAGTGTACGGGAATTCCATGAATAAAAATATTTAGGGATTTCTAGATATAAACAATTGGCTTTTCACCAAGATAAAGGAGCTTTTAGTTGTCCCTTCGGGCATACTATAGTCAGTGGCGTTGCTTGACATTCCAGATTAGGGGAGTGGAGGGCCATGAGTAGTAAAATTTACCAAGACATAGATAAAGATAAATTTTGGTGCTATTTCACCAACCAATAGACGATTTTAACGACAAACCAGTGAATTTTTGCACCACCTAAAAATTACCGACAAACTCATGAAAAATTGGGGGGTGCCAGACCTCCTTAGACCCCCACTAGCTACGCCCCTGACTACAGTCGTTATGTTGCATTGTTGTAATAAATCAAGAGCCATTTCGTAATTGATTACAATGATTGCAGCTAGTTATATATTGATTACAGCTAAGTACAAAATATTTTGCTGTTATCGTCATTCTCATTTTCTTGGGAAAGGACAATCAATTCATTTAAAAAGCAGCTCGTTTTGCAAGCCATTGATGTTCATTGTGGAACATGTGTATAAAAAAGTTTCTGTGTACCCACGTAGGTAGTTCAGGTTATTAACACAAAAACCTACCATTACCAGAAATGGGGATACCATAAAAGCATTTCGATACTGCTAGAATGTCGAAATAGAAGCTCTATTAAATTTATTTTGACGTCATGAGATTGCAACACGTGTAGAGGTATTCAAAATGGAATCAAATAGGCGGAGAGAAAGATAAAATTATAGAGATACGAATCAAATACATAAGTGAGACCTATTGATCAGTAACTCGCTTATCTGCTCAGAAATCTGGTCTATTAGTAAAGAAAACAAACTTTGTACTTTTTAATCGGTGTTTTGTATGGCGATGCAAGAAGTGGGATGGAAAGTCGTGCACTGGTGCATGCTGGTTGACGAAATCGATAGGCGAGAGAATGAAGGGAATAAGTTAGAGAACAAAAGGGATAGGTTGCAGGATAATGAAGGTACGCGTGGTTGTAAAAAACCAATTTGATATCGTTGTAGCCTCGTCTAAAAAAAGCATTAGCTTTTCTTTAAATAAATATTTATCTTATGTTGTGACAAAGAAAATTTTATCAAACATACTATAAGTCGTTGATTATCTTACTGGGTGGCAAAATTAACCAGCAATATTTTCCTTTGTCATTGGGCAGAGACGTGAGACCGTGTTGGGAAGTCGGGGGCTCGGTGAAAGTAGGAGCGTAATGCAATATTGAGTTGCTTAAATGGATATACATACACCGTCGAGACATGTCCTTCAATAAGAAATGTAGCAAAGGGACAAAATCCATAATGTTTCAATATGAAACTTCCGATTAAACGGCTAATCAAACTGATCCAGGATCTTTACGGTTGTCCTGTAACTTCGAAATGTCCTCTCACAGCGCAACCGTACAAAATCATAATCTAATCAAACTCATATATCCCTATATCCAATACATTAATTAAACTATACTCCATGTCGACATTATATTGCACAAGCATCTCACAACATCAATAAATCATTGAGAGCCTAAAACATACATAACGCTATATGTTAACCTCATTGTACTGAGAGCCTAAAACATACATAATCCATAACTGACCTGATTTTAAAAGTAACACGCCCAAAATTTAACATATGGAAGGACTAATTGATATGCTACATAGCTACGTACTTACAAATAATTGTGTATACAAAAAGAACATTACTCCCAAGAATAATTACATAAACCGAACGAAGATACAAGAAAAACCCTAGGGAGATCCCCTAATTAATCTAAATGTGCAATTAGATAACAAAAGGAAGTAAACTCTGCAAAAATTAAGAAATTGCTACAGTTATAAACAAGAAAACAAACAATGTTTGTAACTAGCACTATTACATGCCTCCCCATCTTGAAAAAGGAATCGACCTGCATTCTTTATTCAGATAATATAAAAAAAAGACTTACCGATGATATGTTCTGTCCGTCATATTAATGGAATGATGGTATCATGACATAAAGGTCGCCCCATGACATAAAGACGTCGCCTTTAGCAATGAAAAAAAGTGAATGCTTGTCCGAGTCTAAAAGTGTCAGGTTTAGGTCTTTTCCATTAACTTCGAATACTGTATGTCGTATACCGTATTTCCTCTAAAGAATGTTTATTACAAAATCCAACTTTTTTGTTTCGGTGTTTAATAGAGGGTAGCGTTTGTCTGAGGACGGCATCTGATACAAAATTAAGTGTGACAATTAAAGAACGACAAGAAAAGTGCCATAAAAAAGATAAAACATACTTCAACAAATTGTTTTTTTCCCAAAAACACGTAATAAAGATCATGTGAAAAATGTTTTAAAGTTCACAAAAGTTGTGTTTACGTTATGGAAGTGTCTAGGAATGCCAATGTCATACTGTCTCCGTCAGCCTTCTCGTCTGTGACATGAAAACTTTCATACCTTTCCAAAAGTAAGCAGATAAACTGTTCGTTATTTCTTTTTTGGTGTGTTTTCTAATGAACGCAGCTTTTCAAGTTGCAATTATCAGAGGGCAGCGTTTATTACAGATCGCTGGCTGAAAGTGTGACATTTAATGGTGGGCAGCGTTTATCAAAGGGCGAGCGTTCAGTAGGGGAAATACAGCATCGTTTATATCCCACACCTGACACCAAATGTAAAAGGGGCTCTTAAATGAAAGCATCGTCGACACATATCCTTCGATAAGAAATATAACGAAGAGACAAAATCCCTGATGTAATATATAGTAATCCAAAAGATAAATCGAAACAGACATTTTTTTAACTATTTTAGTAGAAATAGGATAGCGGATCGGGCAATAGAAAGACAGCATCGGAACAGCTTTTGCAGCAGTTTTGACGAAACGATATCTATGCTGGCTAAACATTCAAGATTCTTGTAAACAAATGTCTCTATTAAAGTGGTAAAAGGAATATGATGTGAGAGTTAGTATTCTCTGTATACACTTTCCCACGTTGAGAACGTCGTGGAAGTAAATCATTTTTTATTCGAGGAATCAAGAGATTCATGAAAAATTGTACATGTGAGACTGCTACTTTGATTTGCTTTTGCAGAAAACGTGAGATTTTTACAATACCCTTTAGTCATGAGCCCTGAATGAATTGCAATGTTTTTCAAACCCCGCAGAATGAAATGATGCAATAGGCAGTCGAATTAAAGCAGTTTCATTCCTGTCTCGATGTTTTTCGTTCCTCTCTGCAGGCTTTTCTTCTTGCCATGGTTAATATACTCTAATATACAAAGAGAAATATACTCTCTTTTTTGACGGGAGATTTGGATGACTGTATATTGTTTATAAATGAATTGTGGTAATGGTCTAAAGAGAAAGCATAACCTTTCTATATGCAGGCTTGTGTTATTTATCTAGTGGTTATGAGGCTAGTGCTTATGAGAATGGACTTTAAAGGCATTCGACAGATAATAGAAGGGCTTTAGCCAGCTTTTGATAAAAAATCGACCAATCAACAAGTGTGATTCCACTCATGAAGTAATTTAATTTACCACGAGCACTAATTAAATTTTAACTGAAAGATATCGCAATTAATTAAAACTTGAAAACAGAATCATCTATAAAGCTGCATTTCAGCCAATGAGAAGTAACTACCTTCTTGAAATAGTGAAAGAATTGAGATGAAAAAATATTTAATCAATCCTCAAACCTTTCGCAACAACGCGATATTATAAGACAATAAATAAATCGATTGCACCTCAATAAGCAAAGTAGCTCATCTTTTTCCTTTCCCACTGAGAGCCAGTAATGGTCTTTTGATACTTCAGAGATGATTGGCCCACCCTTTTTGCTCTGTCAAGCCATTCTTACATGAAGGATTTGCGTATCCTGTCATTCAAAGCTCGTACCTTCATATCGGACGAATTTCCCTAAGGAGGGTTGCAAATATTCCTGCTACATTTTTGCAAAATTCCCAAATTGTCAAATATTAGGCCTTTTTAGTGGAGAGGTAAGTGCTATGAATTTTCTTACTGGAGCGGCCTATTAAACCTACGCAAACGACTCTCCGATTTTTGTATCAAATTTACCGAGTCATGTCAAAATTAGCAGGGTACAACTTTTTTGCTCAATCAAGATGAAAAAATTGACGAAGCAAACTATGTCGAATTGGGCAACTGCCTATTTCATATCCTACGATTAAACCATGGCTACGAAAGAGGGAATAGTTGGGTTTATTTAATTTAGTTAAAGGAAATTGCTATTGCAGACATGCAGGCTAACATGTAAATAACGAGATTTGAGGTACGAGTAGTTTTAAGGAACACTGCACTTTAAGCCGAAAACCCACTCCACGCAGCACAAAATCTGATCCGATCCGCGGATCATTTTTGCATACAAAAAGCTTACGCAAGTTGCGTAAGCGCTTTGGATGCAAAATTGGTCACGTGACTGATCCGCGACGGATCGAAACGGATCGACAAAAAAGTTGAAATCATTTTCTTTCTTTCGATCAAAATCGATTAGAACTTTTTTAACGATAGAGCAATTGCGTCATGAGGCAAAGACCCCATGGAGATAAATGTCAACGTGCATTCCAATCTGAAACGATCCGCGGATCGAACATTCGTGAAACATAATGAATGACACATGACAACGTTTCCTGGTTTGCGCTCTGAAATCTCTTTTCATACAGGCTGCTTTGTTTCAAACTGAATTTTTCCAACTGTCCATAAAAGGTTTAAATGTCCCAAAGCCCACCTTGACATCATTACGACTAAAACAAAGCGATTGCCTTGGGAAGCGTATATCCATATGTTGTTTTGGCAGCTGGTCTGCTCTAGCATAAACAATTATCTTGAAATAAATTTCCACTATGTTTTAAGTCAAGATCGGTTAGAAGGAGCTGTGTTAGAAAGTTTCTTTGTTAACAGATACAAAAAGCTCATTAGGCAGGAATTGATAAAGAGGCTATAATTGTAAATAATTTCATCACTGTTTATATACTGATTTACAAAATGAGAATAACAAAGAAAGGTCTAAAAACAAAGTATAAATTAACGCAAAGTTTTAACTAACGATACTAGATACATTTTTTCTAGTGTCAAGATCGCCCATTTCACCAATAGGTGCAATAGGTTGACGGACCTAGAGCCTCTAATGCAAATTTGGTAGGAATTTGATTTTCAATCTCTGGTTATGATAACGTGTGAATTAGAGCATACGCCAATAGATTTTATTCTATAACAATCATTTTCTTTGGAAGAACTTGCAACCCCTCTCTACTTTTTCTCACATGTACAGTTCTAATCATTCTTATCTGCGCGAACGAACTTACATCAGCAATATCAGTTACTTGTCTATGATACCTTTCAATATATAATATCAAAAAGTTATGATGGTTGCTAAACGTTCCGAGTTGTGATTCTTTGTTCCATATATAAGTCTGTGGCCATTTTTTCCAATGATTCTAGAAAAAACAGTCCACAGTACAAAGGTATTCTACAAATTCTTCCAGAACTGGTACTTTCAGGTTCAATCTGCTATTGCCATTTCAAAAATGGGCCAATTTCTGGCACAATCAAATTGTTTACGCGTTTTGAGTGGCACTGTCATGAAAAAACTGATTTAAAATCATAATAACAAATCACCATGTTATCGATTTCGGAGGGACTGCTACTTAATGAACGTAACACAGGTGACATATTTTTCTCAGTATAAGAATATATCAACAAATTTTTTACTTTCAGAAGTTTGCTGGATCTGTTTGTTTTAGTTTTCTTTTTAAGGCAGTCTCATAGCGAATTCTTGACATTGCTATATATGTTCAAATGCTTCGTCACACTTTCGTTTTTTCGTTTTTTCCTTCGCAAGTAGCTTTTTAATCAGACATTTTAGGCTTAATCTAATCTTCAGTCTCCTCTTTTTAACCAAGCCCTTTTCAAACTTAATATGTTTGTCTGACTCGGTGGATAGAGCTGCAGTATACAGATCCAAAGATCTGGGGTTGGAGTCACCGACATGAACAAACGTCCCTTGAGGGAGAACTGAGGAGAGTCGCCAGCTCTCTGTTATCCAGGTCATAGGAATCACGAGGAGTGGTCCAATAGAGAGGAATGACAAGGGCAGTGCTCCATAAGAATAACTTCCAAAAAACTACTTTTGAAAGCAAGGTTATCTTGGTATCTTAACCGCGCGAGTTATCTTGGTATTCGTGAATACAATACGAATAATAGAATACGAGATCCAATCAAAACCCTAGTCCTCTGTTTTTTGGAAACCCTAATTATTTATATCTTTGAAAAACAAACTTTCTAGGCGACTATTTACTCTTTGCCAAATCTCCGTTTCTTAGCATTTACTGTAAAATAAACAATGTATTGCCAGGAATGACACCAGTATAGTACCACGGGTATTTATTCTGAAATCATACAACAAACTTTTCAATTTTTGTAACGGCTTTTGCATTGTATTTAGAAATTTTCCATTTCTGGAAGCTGTGTTTTGACTTTTTAGCATTGCCATAAATGTTATATTCTTTCTTTATGTAATCTACTCCTTTTGCAATATGTATCCTGATACTTTTCATAAATTGTCGGGTGATAAATGAAGACATCACCACGTGTGGTCAAAATGCTTTCGCAAAGACGCCCTTGGTTGCCCGTAGAAAGACGAGAAACAAAAGAATAATTATGATCGAAATGAGAAAAATTCCATTTTTCGTTTTTTAGAAATTCATGACTTTATATAACAAATGAGATTATGATTCTAAAACATTATATCCGTCAACAATTTTGAAAAGTCTACAGAACCTTTAAACAGCCAGTCATCTACAATCGAGAAATCAGTTTTGTCCGTATTAGTTTCAATGTTATTCGAAGCTGGATAATGTCTCAGTCTGTAAAAGGATTGTTCTGCTGACTGTTGTCCACCACAGCTGATACTGTATGGTTCATGATCTGAATTCAAAAGTCTCTCCGCTTGATTTCTCGCTAATTGAATATCACTGAACATATACTGCTGCGAAAGCCCCATCTGCTGCATGTCGGGCATCATATTGTTAGGCAATTGGATGTTGCTGTTCCACTGATGACAGTCATTGATGAATTGAGGATAACGGTATCTGCAACAGCTATTTGTATGTGAAAGTGCAAGCGTTCTTGGACGCCGCTTCTGTCTTCTGAAGTCGCCTACAGAAAAGCGATTAAGGTAGCTTTGGTTGACCGTCCAGTCACAGCACTTCCCGCTGTCTTGTCTCGGTACCTTGATGAAGCATTCGTTTAGAGAAAGTGTATGTCGCACGCTATTTTTCCAAGATCTTCCTCTTTGTTCCAAGAACGGATATCTTTTTTCTAAATGTTTGTATATCTCTTGCAAAGTTTTGCTTGCTGGCCTCTCCGAAAGCAATACAGTTGCAATCATTTCGATGTAGGACGGATACGGGCAAGATTTGCTATGACCTTTTTTTGCCCAATCTCCTTTCGTTGATGTACCATTTGTATCTTCGCCAAAAAATTGTGCACTCGAGTCCCGCTCTAATGATTCAGAAACGCAAGCATTAGTGAAAAATCTCATTTGTGAAATCGAGCTCTCCATTACAGAGGAATTTGTTTGGAGATATGTTTGACATATGTTTACCAAGATGAAGTTTATTTGTTTGAGCTTCAAACGCAGTGATTTCCCTTACAGTGAGATGTTGAATATATGTAGTTTAAACACGGGTACCCACATTGTCTCTCTTGTCACCACATCACACCGTTTAAAACCCTACTGGTGATGGGGTGACAGTAGTATGAAAAAGGAGAGCCCGTGCCAACAGGTGTTAGGTTATGTGCTCCTTCGGGCTCGTCCGAAAGCGACATTCACACGACAATGCGTATTGTTTACAGCGTGTAACAGGTAGCTAAAAATTCCATTTTTACAGTTTCATGACGTCAAAGTAGTGTCTAGACATTCATAGTTTCTGAATAAACTAAAACATCGGTAATTGAAAGCTTTTCAATTGAAAAAAGATACTTTCTTCTAATTTAAATGGCCAGGCTCTGTTTGTATCTAAGAGAAACTAATCTCTACACGCCACAATAAATATCTTTTTCCTCAATAGCTGAAGTTTATTTCGGGAGGATCTAGGGTTAAGATGTTCTAAAAAGTAACAATTCAACGTAAATCTTCGTCCCGTTGAACAACGTTTGAAAGAAAGAGTATCTTCAAAACTTAGTTTTCGGACAATATTGTTGAAACGCCCCTCTCTCTCTGTATAATATTCCATTGCCAAGTAATCCCTCACTGGAAATGAGTTTTGCTTCATCTACAAGCTCGATCATCAATGAAAACAACTACACGGCGCCTCTTCATATGGAGAAGTCATATGTTGTCGAGAACAGCTTGGAGTAGAGATTTGCTCCATAAAAATTGCAATATAAGCTATAAAAGTAAGCATAGCCTGACTCGGCCTCTCCCTTCATTTCAGGCCTGATGTTCCTTTAAAAAATAAAAAGTATAAACATAGTTTTTTCAATTAATGCTTAATAATTTGAGTAAGGTAAAAACACGAGCCGAACATTTTCTTTCTGGTTGCTATGCGAACCTCTTTGCGAACCCTTTAGCAGTAAATGATTATAGAGAAAGCTTTATTATGCTCAAAATTACCTTTAATAAAATCGATTCTATCTCTTATAAAAGGTGTGATACGATCGCATTATAATAAAGAAAACAAGGATTATGAACGGTTTCCATACATACATGTATCAGCCTTTAGATATTCGACGAATACAATAAATAACATAAACGACTTCTTTATTTAGGGACGGTTTCATTTATTATTTAGCTAATGCTAATTAATGTCAACCACAACCAAAGTACACGTTAATAATAAGATAAAGTATAGCTTACAGGAATATAAAATAGAACTAAAGAAACCCTAAATTTTCGACAAATGTGACAGCTACGGGACAACAGGCAATTGTTAGACGATTGCAAGTCCTACAATCCGAGTTGTAAGTAAGGATAGAAGGCCCTTAAGCTTTGGTATGTATTGAAGATTGTCAAATTGCAGAAAACTCTCAACTCTTCTTTAGACTTGAATGCTTGGATATGCTCATTTTGATCTGATATAAATGGAGAAACAGAAAGAACGATGAAAGCACATTTGTGACCACCATACACTGAGTTAGAAGATTAACTGTGTCATTGATTGCTTAAATGCTCTTCATGCTGGAGCGGTGTACCTTATAATATGCATGCTCATAGATTAAACCCTCAATGCAATGCAAAATTGCACCCTCAATGCAATGCGGTGGATGCCCGTTATAATGATCCCCGCTTGTAAGGGTCGTTTTGCTATTACAAACTAAACGCCTGTTCCTCCTTGATTACTTCGTGTATAACGAAACCTCGGTTTAACGAATTACCACTATTTACGAACTTTTACTTGGTGCCTTTTTCCATTATTCGTTGTTACTCCCACCAATCAAGACTAGCCTTGAAAATACTTTACCAATTGTCGATGTTTGGTCGATCTTTCCCTTTACCGATTTAGGCAGCAGGAAAATCGATTAATGCAAAGTTTGCTAACAAACCTTTTAGTAACAAACAAAGGATACAGTAGGGATGAGGGCAGATCTGCTTTTCAAATGAGGCGGTTTCCTTACTGAAAATAAAATATTCGGTTGATTCATGCTTTGATTTCAGCTAATATACGCCCGAAGAATGATATTAGCCAATTTCATAAAGGTAGCACACTTTCAAAATGCCTGTTATTATCAGCAGATTAAAGTGATAAAGCTGGCTTGAAATATACCAAAGATTTTCTTAAAGAACAAGTGCTTCTATACAAAACGGCACCTGAATTAATACCCTGCCTCACACGCACCTTTTTATATGCCTACGATATAATCCAGCCACAAAATTAAATTGTTTAATTGTTTGTTTGTTTGCTTGTTTGTTTCAATATCTTAATTGACAGTTTAATTGAAATTAATCGCGACTGCCTTTAAATGTTTGAGCTATTATGCAACCGCATAACTCGATGTTTTCGTCTTTGTTTTAGAGGCAGTATCATCCGTAGATCTGCCCCTTTCTCCTTTTGATTTGAATTCGAAAAGAGTAGGAGGCAGCGGCGGACTGGCAGGGATGCTAGGTTGCGATCGCAACCCGGTCACGCTCAACTTCATAATCACCGGGCCCTCCGTAAATAAATACGAGAAAATAACTCTAATGTTAATTTCAAAAATATCTATGTTCAAGAGAAAACAAGTCACAGAAATGAAAATGAAATCCTTAGAAAGAAAACATTTCAATATTGCTTACATTATCAGCTCCCAGAGCTCTACTAGTCTAGACAAACACCGATTATTATAAATAAAAAAATTTAGGGCCCATTTGTAATTGATATGCATCATGGATCGGGCCTCTAAAACGAGGATGGAGCTTATAGAACAAAGATATTTTCTTTGAAACTAAAGTGCCAGTGTCTGCCAAATATCCTTGGAGCACCTCTTCTAATTTTACCCTGTTTTGGTATTTCCCCCTCTCCCCTTCGGAACTAGGAACGTTTGTTGTTTATTCAGCTCCGCTCATTAAACACCAATTTTTTTGTTCATCTGAATTTGTGCATAATAACCATAGTCAATTACAAGGAGAAATAGCTGGAAAGAGGAGTAATTAACATAACATAGATACATTATTTAACTTTTGAGAAGTACTACGGATTCAAAAAATTTTAAACTTGCGTTTCTTTTCAATCCATTACTAAACGTGTTTCTCTGAATGTGTTTCTCTGAATGTTTTCTACCTGTAACATAGTATTCAAAGTATAGGCTAGAATTCGTATTCAAAGTTGCTCAAATCAGACATTTGCAGTGAGTCTTCGTGTATCTGTCTTCGGTTCATTTTCACAGTGACTACTTTACTTTATGATTGACTTGCCAGATATCGTTGTATTCGATATTCCTATGGATCTAGCTCATAGCAGTGCGTTCATATAAGATTTTGGGTCAGGGATCGCAGCGATGGATGGACGGGGATCTTGGCTTTCTGCTAAGATATGAAATTTTTAGAACCATGTTAATTCTTTTTCTAAATGTATCTATAGATGCGGTCAAAACGTTTTAGTTAATCTCTCCAGAAAAACGTTTGCTAATCGGAAAAGTCGTGCCATTTTTTCATATAACAATCAATTTATCTACCTCATTAACTTCAGAAACATCCTTTTTGCTGTTGAGGAGAATAAAACGTGGATGCGTTTATGAATGCCGCAAAACAATTGAGTTATTTGTCAATTATGTAGAGTATTCTCTCCAATTAGCGGACACCATCGGGGCAAGAGCAAATTGTCCGCTAATTGGAAGTGTCCGCCTTTTGGAAGGTTTTGCAATGTAAGTCCCAAATTTGAAAACAGACCCGAATTTTGTATTTAAAATGTGTAATCAGTGCTGGCGCCAGGGGAGGGATGGGGGGAGGGGTTACAGCCCCTCCGTCGGAAGCATAGAGCCCCTAATCGGAGGAAATTTTAGGTTATTGTCAGAGCAAATTTGACAAAATAACATACGAAAACTGCATATTTTAGTCATTTTAGCCCTCCCTGTCGGAAGCTCAAACCCTTCTGTCAGAAGAAGATGGTGTGCTCTGGGTAATCAGTTGCTAATGGGTTTATCTTAGACATTAAAAAAATTAACCAAATTGAACATAACACATTACAACATTGGAAAGAGGTTGAATCGTGAAGGTTGCTATGGTCTGGAGATTCTAGTAATTTACCATTTTCATGAACAAGAAAACTTAGTAAACTGGGCTGTAAAGAAGCTTAAAGCTGTAGAAAGCCAACTAGATTATCAAGTGTCAAAGTGTTTGAAATAAATATTTGAACAAATATTCATTCGTCCCATTTTTTTTTGTTCGCTGGCTCTTACCTTTTTTGAACTGTCCGCTAATTGGAAAGAAAAAAAGCCAAATTGACTATTTTGCGCAAAAAATATTGTCCGTCAAGGGAGGCTATAACAAAGAGGCGTTTGACTTTCTGTGAAACGCATAAGAGCGCCAAGGAATTTGCAAAAAGTCTTATTGAAGAAGGATTTGGTATTGCATTAGAGCTCAAGGAACCAAGAGTAAGAAAGAGAAAGAGGCTAACCATCGATGAAGGTCCAGATGAAGTTGAATCAAATGGCACAGCAACAAACCGCTATGAAATTGATCCTTACAAGACCACGCTGGACCTAGCAGTTGCCAAGATTGATCGCTGATTTTCAAAAAACGCAGATCTTTACAAAGATTTGGCTTTCCTTGAACCACGGCGATTCTCGAAAGTGCATGAGCAACTGAGAACGACGCGACGCTGTTAACCAAGATTGCAAAGATGTCTGAAATAAGCTTGGAGCAGCTGCGGGAAGAATTGCAGTCTTTCCCTCAAGTTTACAAGAAAATAAGCTCAACGGCAATGATCAAAATGGCAAAAAGCATCCCCAAAGAGGAAAGTTTTGAGGAATTCATGGAGATCTTGGGTCAGTTAAAAGAGGAAGATTCATTACAGAAGTTCCACCTGGCACCACAGCTCTTGTTAGCACAGACACAGTTGTCCCATGCCTTAAAAGAAATGACCCTTGTAAAGTCTGCATCGCCTGTGCATTCAAGACTTTGCATGTGTATAACATGCATGCCTTGTCATATCCTGCTCTCTACGTTGCTTATAAAGTTGTTATGACGCTGAGCTGCACGCAAGTTTCATGTGAACGAATGTTCAGTAAATTAAAGCTTATAAAGAGTAGAGTTAGAGCAACCATTGGTCAGCCACACCTTGAATCACTGATGATTCTTTCAAGTGAAGAAAACAACTTCCCGTTAGACTATGAACACATGATCATATAATGGATTTTATTTATAGCAAGAAATTTTCATTTTCTTTAGAATGTAGGTAGGACTGCAAAACAAACTGATCTCATATGACAAACTCATAACACTGATTGACTGTTGCATTGCTATAGTATGGCTATCCACATCGTCGCTTAGCCTATGCGCCCAAAATTGCTTTAAACCTGAACTGAGCTTTCACTCGTTCAATTCAAGTTTCTAGCAGAATGAGTTGTTTGTGCTGATAATAATTAATTCCAATGAATTGTTTTGAGGTATGGTTAGTAACATAACTTTTAGGTTTGTAGCTCGAATAGTACGGGCCGCTTTTCTGAATATAGCAACCCCAGCGATTTGACAGAATAGAGTTATTTACGTAATGTGAATGTTAGGTATTAAGTATTCTTTCTTCAAGAAAGTATCATAAGCACGTTTCAAAAAATTATTTTTGTCAATAAATCACAAATTTACAGCTTTACAGCATCTTTACACACACTCACTTTTAATAAAAATATCGCTTTTAATAAAGATAAAATATTATGAAAATTTTGCACAGAAACAGAGGCGGACTATTTTTGTCAATAAATCACAAATTTACAGCTTTACAGCATCTTTACACACACTCGCTTTTAATAAAAATATTGCTTTTAATAAAAATAGAATATTATAAAAATGTTGCACAGCCAGAGGTGGACTATTTTTGTCAATAAATCACAAATTTACAGCATCTTTACATACACTCGCTTTTATTAAAAATATCGCTTTTAATGAAAATAGAATATCATAAAAATGTTGCACAGCCAGAGGTGGACTATTTTTGTCAATAAATCACAAATTTACAGCTTTACAGCATCTTTACATACACTCGCTTTTAATAAAAATATCGCTTTTAATAAAAAAAAAATATCATAAAAATTTTGCACAGCCAGAGGCGGACTATTTTTGTCAATAAATCACAAATTTACAGCATCTTTACATACACTCGCTTTTATTAAAAATATCGCTTTTAATGAAAATAGAATATAATAAAAATTTTGCACAGCCAGAAGCGGACTATTTTTGTCAATAAATCACAAATTTACAGCTTTACAGCATCTTTACATACACTCGCTTTTAATAAAAATATCGCTTTTAATGAAAATAGAATATAATAAAAATGTTGCACAGCCAGAGGAGGACTATTTTTGTCAATAAATCACAAATTTACAGCTTTACAGCATCTTTACATACACTCGCTTTTAATAAAAATATCGCTTTTAATGAAAATAGAATATATTAAAAATTTTGCACAGCCAGAGGCGGACTATTGTTGTCAATAAATCACAAATTTACAGCTTTACAGCATCTTTACATACACTCCCTTTTAATAAAAATATCGCTTATAAATAATAATACTCTTTTGTCAATAAATCACAAATTGTGGTGGACTATTTTTGTCAATAAATCACAAATTTACAGCATCTTTACATACACTCGCTTTTATTAAAAATATCGCTTTTAATGAAAATAGAATATCATAAAAATGTTGCACAGCCAGAGGCGGACTATTTTTGTCAATAAATCACAAATTTACAGCATCTTTACATACACTCGCTTTTATAAAAATATCGCTTTTAATGAAAATAGAATATAATAAAAATTTTGCACAGCCAGAAGCGGACTATTTTTGTCACTAAATCAACAAATATACAGCTTTACTATGTGCCATTCTTTTACATACATTTGCTTATTAAAGATCAATATCGCTTTAATGAAAAAAGAATATAATGAAAATTCTTTGGCAAGCAGTCCAGAGGCGGGACATTTGTCAATACATCGACAAATTACAGCTTATCAGCATCTTTAAACATACACTCGCTTGTACTTAAAACAAATATCGCTTTTAATGAATAGAATATAAAAAATGTTGCACAGCCAGAAGGGACTTAATTTGTCATAAATCACAAATTACAGGCTTACAGCATCTTTACATACACTACGCTTTTAATAAAATATCGCTTTTAATGAAATCAGTAATATATTCAATTGCCGGAACCAGAGGCGGGACTATTTTTGTCAATAAATCACAAATTTACAGCACTTTACAGCATCTTTACATACACTCCCTTTTATATAAAAATATCGCTTATAAATATAATCCTCAGCCTCAGAAATATCTAAGTTTTGAGAATATCATAGAGTGTAAAAAGGATGCTTCGCTAAGCCTGTCAAAATTTGGTGATTTATTGACAAAAATAGTCCAACTCTGGCTGTGGCAATACATTTTTTATCAATGATTCTATTTTATTAAAAGCGATATTTTTATTAAAAGCGAGTGTGTGTAAAGAAAATGACTCGTAAAGCTGTAAATTTGATGATTTTATTGACAAAAATAGTCCACCTCTGGCTGTGCAAAATTTTTATGAATTGTTTTTTTTTATATAAAAGCGATATTTTTTATTAATAAAGCGAGTGGTGTAAAGATGCTAGTAAGCTTAAATTGTGATTTATTGACAAAAATGAGTCCACCTCTGGCTGTCGCAACATTTTTATAATATTCTATTATTTATTAAAAGCGGATATTTTTATTAAGAAGCGAGTATATATAAGAGGCTGTAAAGCTGTAAATTTGTGATTTATGTGACAAACAGTTTCCTGAAACGTTGCTTATATACTTTCTTTAAAGAAGAGAATACTTTAATCTCTAATATTCACATTTCGTAAATAACTTCCCCCAAGTTTCCTGTTCCCCTCAAAAAAATCGTTCAAAAGTTTTCGAAGCATGTACTTTCATGTCAAATAAATAATTTCTTCTATAAGATGAAATTCATACAGAATATATGTGACTTATTGATTTGCATTCCGATATACTTTTGTTACAAGCATAAAGGTTTGGCAAGCTGTTTCTCTATTTGATTGAAAAAGTCGTATTCAATCAAAACTTCGAAAAAAGTAATCTGGATGTTTGTTCTGATGTTCTGGATATTACCAACAGAAAAAACAAAATAGCTAATTCTAATTTACTTGATGTTGCTTGTCCTTTAGTGATCGCAAATACTAGCCACTTGCTGAAAATAAATACATATTTATTTTTCTTCTTTTCTCTGTCCCTCTTCCTTTTCTCTATCATTGGCTGCATATTTTTTGTGTCATCCTGATCGGATTCTATTTCCTTGTAGTAAAAATCTCCAAGCTATATTTCTGTTTAATTAATATTCTAAGTTTTATGTTCTTTCTCGAATCTTATTGTCTATATATATCTCTATCGCTGTTCATTTAATTTATATATAATATATTTATTTCATATCATATGTATATCTTATCTGTCATAAGCAGTCAATTATTGACAACCAGTTTCTGTCTTTGCACGTATCAATATTTTTTGTATGTTGTCTCTTATCTGCTGATTGCGTTTTTTTTTTTTGATTTTAACGTTCCTGTTTGTTATTATTTCGTTGTTTGTATGTGTAATTTAGGAGAATACAGGTAGAATCCGCTGTTAAAAATTTTTCCTGGATTTTCGGACAGTATTACATCCATATAAATTTCTTCTATATAAATTTTATGGATCGTAAAGCAGATGAATAAGGATTGTACATGATGCCAATTAAACTGACTTTGGAGTACGTTTGTATGGAATTTGGATAAATGCACGTAGAATCTCTGCTAAAAATTTCTGGATTTCGCAAGATTCATGCATCCACAATATTCTCCTTCTAAAAATTTGACACGTAAAGCAGATGATAAAGGATTGAACACATGATGCACAACTGAACTTTGGAGTACGTTTGTATGGAGATTGATATACAGGTAGAATTCACTACTAAATTTCCTGATTCGGACAATGATTTACATCCCAAATTATTTTCTTTTTAAAATTTTTTGGCAAGTAAACAATGAATAAGGATTGACATGATGCTCAATAAACTTGAACTTTGGAGTAGTTGGTATTTTGTATGGAATTGGATAATGCACGTAGAATCCTGCTAAAATTTCCTGGATTCGCATAGATTCACATCCCAAATTTCCTCTTAAAAATTTTGCACGTAAAGCAGATGAAAAGGATTGACATGATGCCAAAAACTGAACTTTGGAGTACGTTTGTATGGAATTGGATAATACAGGTAGAATCCTGCTAAAATTTCCTGGATTCGGACAGATTTACATCCCAAATTTTCTTTTAAAATTTTTGCACGTAAAGCAGATGAAAAGAATTGACATGATGCCAAAAACTTAACTTTGGAGTACGTTTGTATGGAATTGGATAATGCACGTAGAATCCTGCTAAAATTTCCTGGATTCGGACAGATTTACATCCCAAATTTTCTTTTAAAATTTTTGCACGTAAAGCAGATGAAAAGAATTGACATGATGCCAAAAACTGAACTTTGGAGTACGTTTGTATGGAATTGGATAATGCACGTAGAATCCTGCTAAAATTTCCTGGATTCGCACAGATTCACATCCCAAATTTCCTCTTAAAAATTTTGCAAGTAAAGCAGATGAAAAGGATTGACATGATGCCAAAAACTGAACTTTGGAGTACGTTTGTATGGAATTGGATAATACAGGTAGAATCCTGCTAAAATTTCCTGGATTCGGACAGATTTACATCCCAAATTTTCTTTTAAAATTTTTGCACGTAAAGCAGATGAAAAGAATTGACATGATGCCAAAAACTGAACTTTGGAGTACGTTTGTATGGAATTGGATAATGCACGTAGAATCCTGCTAAAATTTCCTGGATTCGCATAGATTCACATCTCAAATTTTCTCTTGAAAAGTTTTACACGCAAAGCAGATGAAAAGGATTGACATGATGCCATAAAACTGAACTTTGGATTACGTTTGTATGGAATTGGATAATACAGGTAGAATCCTGCTAAAATTTCCTGGATTCGGACAGATTTACATCCCAAATTTTCTTTTAAAATTTTTGCACGTAAAGCAGATGAAAAGAATTGACATGATGCCAAAAACTGAACTTTGGAGTACGTTTGCATGGAATTGGATAATGCACGTAGAATCCTGCTAAAATTTCCTGGATTCGGACAGATTCACATCCCAAATTTTCTCTCGAAAAAGTGGTATGAAAAGTGATCCGATACGTCTTGTACGACATTCCACCCCGAGTAAACGGGCGAAGCCGATACGCCTTCACACTGGAATCTCGTTCTAAATATCAAGAAAAGTCCTCATCAACGTATTCTACATCTTTATCTTTCGGTTAACCCTCGACAAAAGTAATTTCATCTTATCCTCATTGGACTTTACATCTTTCCAATCGCTTCCCTAGAAAAGGCATGCATATGCCTTAATCGATTCAAGCTGCAATTCAACTTCAGCTTCCTCCTTCTGTTTACAGTTTTTCCTTTTATGCCATCACACAAAGTCTACATCAAAGTAACAATCATTATTATTATTATTATTACATTATTTAAAGTTGGTATTCGCAATAGCTAAATACAACAGCCAATTTAAACCAACTATCCACAAAAGAAAAATTTACATAATAATACTAATGCTAAAATTAAAAATTTACATAAATAAAAATTCAAAGGGGGTTTCCATCGAAGTCGTTCTACCGTCAATTTTTATATTTACAGTTATCACCCTTCCATTTCTTTATCAATATTTTGCATTCATCAACAGACGGTGAGTCTTTTATAGTATCAGGCAGGCTGTTCCAGAGGATGCTGCCCCTGAAAGCAAACGAACTGGTGCCGTAGGTTGTGGTTTTGGCTTTTGGCAGTTGTAATAGTGAACCTGATCGTAGATTATAAGTTAGTTCCTTACGCTCGAAAATATTTTACACACGAAGGATGGATTTTTATATGACAAACGTTTAAATATTTCTATCATCAGATTTTGTAGGCTCTTTACTTGGATCCTATCACTACCTATTTTTTCCCAAAAACTTTTTCTCCCAAGTAGGCTTACGAAATCGCAAGAATTTTAGATTTCCAAACAAATACTTGACTACGCAGAGGAATTGAAACAAAAGAAGTATGCTTCATAGTGAATAGGTGAGCGTGGTCGTGTAAACAGAATGGAAACAGTATGAAAGTCAATCTTTTCTGCCATGTCAATGTGACTACACCTCGTGCTTCCTTGGATCCTAGCGTACCGCGCTCTTATGCACAGGGACTAATAAAGGATTTGTGGTCCGTGACGTCACTTTGAGAAGATATAACCTTAAAGAGAGCCTTGAAAAGATAAATTTGCGGCTTATTGAAGCAATGGAATGAATCGTGAAATGCGTTCCTAACTAAACGTTTTGTTTATGAATACAACTATTTACGTCGCTTTATTATCGCTTTATTGAATCATCTCTAACCGTTTATGGTTAGTATTGTTCATGTCAATTAAAATTAATACAATGTCTAAAATCTAGAAAGGTCATTACAAAAAAGGAGATCTCATAGAATGACTAGCTCTGTCTCACTTGTGATAAAAATCGCCTCTATTCTCATAATCGTGAGATTATTTTGAGAGAATTTTGAAACACATGTTGTGACTAATATGCGTGATGGTGCAAATTTAAAGCAACATTTGTTCACTGAATATTTGTTAAGGGCCTCGCCAGACGAATAAAACATCCGTAAAACCGAGATAAAATAAGAGAACTAGCATATTTCTCTTATGTTATCTTGGTATAACATTATCCATCATTGTTGGACGATGTTTTGTAACCTGGCCAAACGAATCAAAGAATTGTCAGAACATCTGTCGTGGTCAAGCGCTGCCGCACATCTTCCTGGGGGGTTACTGCATTTTATTCACCGAATTTTTGTTTTAAACATTATTGAGCAAATAGCAGCCACGTAGCTGTGGATATCGGCTTTGGTGGGCAAACTCGAGCAAGAATCATACGTCGAGGGGCAGGCTTTAAAACAAGAAAGAAATTCAAAACAGCGAATGACGCGTTTATTTGGAACATATCAAGCTAACACAAAGCTATCAGTCAAGAACAGAACACATTAACCATAACATTTTTTCAAAGAAACTGTGAACCAAAGCACACTGACGAAAAGGTGTGTGCTACGTCGCCTTCTTGGTGAGTCAATGTACGTCATGGACAAAAAGACATCAAGCCCTTGCTCAAGAATAACTATACACCAGTGCGATTCTGTGGATTCTGTACACTATAATTCGAGAAGCTACTTCATAATTTTTCAGAAAAAACTCTCACACGTTTCCGATTGCTTGCTTTTACACTGGCTGAGAACTACATGCTTAAAAAATTTGCAATCGCCTTCCAAATTCCCTTTGTCAATCGGGTAACTTGGTGTCTCCAAGGGAACCCTTTGCGGAAAATGTTGCAAAAAACAATAGCAAAAGTATAAATTGGCTACTATTTTTAGCATTAACAAGGGTGGGGCTAGTACTTCCTCTAATCTTATCGAGCTAACAATTAACAACTGTCAAGAAAATAATTCTTGTATGAAAACATTGAAATACTAGATCACAGACTTCAACTAATCTAAATTAACTTGTTTTAATTTTCCGTTTGATCTTAATGATGTTATATGCCGCAATCAGATACAGACGTAACAGCCCTAAGGCAGATCTTTATTTTAAACTTAGAAATGTTAAACAAGATTATAATGATGCTCAAAATCCGTATTATTACGCTAAATTGTCTTAATGGTCTGATATGTTTTACGTATTTTGAAGCACGGATTTCCAAAGGTTTTTCTCCAATGTTTAAAGGATCTCCGGGTTATTTTCAATGCATTTATAATTATTTTTCTATATGTTATTTCATGCTTGGAAAGAAAAAACCGAAACAAATTCTCTTATTAACAGTATACTTGATACAATTAAGCTAATTTAGAGAGTCGTTCATCAAATATTAAGGGTTTAATGACTCGATGGAGAAATGAATGTGAAAAGTTTGCAAGAGGATGTAAAGGAAACCAGGTCAGCAGCGGAATTCAATATTTCTGAGAAAACCAGCAGCTTGTTGGTTGAATTCCTCAAAGCTTTCTCACAGAGCACAATCTTTGTAAATTGGTCCTCAATGCAGATAAGATACATTTAATTTGCAAAATGGTATACAGATATCCACTTGGCATCCATTCAAGATAATTGTGCATCACTTGATGCCATTAAAAGCTACCTTGCGCGAGACAATTTCTTAAAGATTGCCTGATACCCTTAAAAATGAATTTTTTTCTGAATTGAGTCATCCACCAAAAACAGTTTGCTGGAAGCTCTCTTGTCCAGATTATTTGTCAAACCAAAATCGAAAAATCTCATATAATTCAGGTAAAATCAACAGTTTTTCGCAGTTGAATACTTTCAGTCGCATCGATCTAGCATTTTGTAAACATCGACCATAACCTAGGCCTACTTCCAACAACACTAAAACATATTGGTTTGATTGGCGGCATTGTGTTTTTTAAAAGGTCATCTTTACTGGAAGCTTTGACACTTTTTTCTTGACCAATAAAAATCAGGTTGCTGAACTTTGTGAAAGGCAATTGCTATAATAAGTCAGTAGAAGGTTGAGTATCACTGTCGATACAACTCACAATGAATCAGTCGCCTTGAATTATTTCCGCCTTCTCGTACTAGAGATTGCTGAATACAGATAAGTTTTTTAAAATTTTGAAAATTTTTTTTATTAAAATACAATGCTACCTTGTCATCCAAATTAACTTAATACAACACAACAGTATACCAAACTTGATTCTAAGCAAATTCTCAAAATTCTCATATAACTTAAAATAGCACAGAAAAGCGGAGAAAATCATACCGGGATAATATGGTTTCGATTATCTAGAAATTTTCAAACTTTGTGGTACTAAATGTGTATTTGATTATTCTCATCTACATATAATCAATATATCTAAAACAGGTATAGAGATAAGGAAAACTTGTCAATAGGTTAAAACATGGGCTAAAAAATACAGTCCAATTATTTAGACAATGGCATCTCTCTACAAGTAATCCCCAACATCAATTTTTTAGATAATATTTCAAGACATACCAGTCTTGATACTTGATGCAAAAATATTATAATCCAAAGACGTATTATATTCTATATGTCTGTCATGTTCTTACTATTATGAAAATATTCTCTTTCATATACTTGCATTCACTTTATTAAACAAAAACAGCCGATAAGTTATGACTGAATTGGCAACTTTACATTCATTTCCGCGCATACCTCCTTTATGCAAGTCAGCAAATACTCCATATCAGATGGAAACAGATGCCCAATGTTGCCAATTCTAAAACAGTCTGCTTTGGTGACTTTTCCTGGGTATATTACTTGTCCTTTGTCACTTAGTTTCTGATAGAACTGTTTAAAATCAAAGCTCTTATCTTCTGGGAAGAAATAAGAGGTTATGATATACCCTTTGTGGCTATCATCAAGAAACTCTTTGAACCCCATTTCTCTCATACCGTGGCGAAGAACTTCGCGATTTTTCTGATATCTAAAAAAGAATTTTCATATAATCATGATATGATAAAACATGATAGAAAGCTATGGCGACGTTCGAAAATTGGAATCGCTTTTAAAACAGAAATTTAAGAGAGCAAACCAATGCAAGTATATGCAAAGTTAAGGAGTAGCTCATTGAATCACAAAATGGACAAATAATGAAAACAAAACATGCTGTGAATCGAGTCAAAAAATGGATAATAATGAATAGCAAACAGTATCTACTGGCTTCATATCAAACGTAAAGATATCCAAAAACGAATCAGTCTTATGAAGAAACAACTTGATATCGATTTTAAAACAACAGCTTCAGGAGAACGAAAGATGAAATCATATTGTTTAACCGCACTATAAAATTTCACTTTATCCACTAGCATTTATCTAGTCGAAA
The DNA here is from genome assembly GCF_013076305.1 of Rhopilema esculentum. The sequence goes on along the minus strand of NW_027018682.1, from coordinate 6,257,720 downwards.
TGTATGACGTAATATTTCTCAAAATATTACAATTTGGCATCAATACTGCCAATATACTCCTGTATAACTTACTTCTGCGTAAAGAAAATATTGTGGCGACCTCATAAAAATATATTTTAGCCCTATAATTTCAGAAAGAAGTGAAAGAAGTAAAAGATAACTGATTTATGATCCGATGTAAATTTATCAAATCGAATGTAACTTTAAAAGGATTTTAGAAGGAAGAAATTTTTAAGTTAACATCTATTGAGCAAATTTTCCATTAGTTGAGAATAACATAGCTGGCTATCAAGGTGTAAAGATGAGCGTACGGTCATGAAATACCTTATAATTCTTGCTATTCTACATAGCAAAAAGTTAAATAAAAACCAAAAACTCAAAATTTCATATTTGATTTAAAAACTTTTCCCTGATATCTTTTATCTGATATCTAAAAGATATGATTTTAAAGATTTTTGGGGAGTTGTTTCCTTTCTTTTAAAAAACGATTTGACGTAAAAAAGGTTTAAGTTGAAAAAAGAGTAATCACAGATCTCAGTAATCACAGATCTCAATTTTTGCTCTTCAATCACTCCAAAGACAATTAATACATAAAAAGTCGCATATCTATTCTACTTTTGCTATATACTTAAAAACTTTCGCAAAAATTGACTGATGGTCCTTCGCTATTTTTATGAAAATGGCCATAGAGATCTCGATATCTTGTCTATTGCGAAATTTAATCTTCAAAGACGATAATTCCTCACATCCTAATACATAAAGTCTACAAAACATTATTTTCGTAACCATAACCCCAGCTGTACAAGATAATTTTTAAAGAAAAGAAATTTTTTTGCCAGTCTTTTTTATTTCTGTTTTTGAACATTCTGTTTTTCTTTTTTAAACTGAATATAATGGAAATACTTGAAAATGGAAGCAAAACTAACTTTTTCTCAAGCATCCACTAAAATCGTGAAGTATCTCTAAAATAAAACCTATTCTGTATTTAGACTGTTTAACATTTTTCATGACTCTTTAAGCAAATTTTTGTGTTAACTGAAAAACAAAAACAAGGACAGCTAGAAATAATAAACTTAATAAATCAATGGCTTTTTTACAATGTTCATAGCACAAACCTGGAATAATAATCAAAATGTTTGACATAATGAGTTTACTTCTTCTGAAGTGAATCTATTATTTCTCAAAGAATGTCAAAGAGAAAGTTGATAAAATAAATACATAACAAAAGAAAATTAAGCAGTAACATACTTTCTAAACAAATGGGACTCCTTTAATTAGCATCATTGTTAGATATTAACAAACAGCGTTAGATATTGACAAACAGCTTACCTTGCAGAGCGACCAGGAATTTGACCCTCCTCTTCCAACTCTTGAAGAGCTTTCTTGAATGCAAGCATTGCATGGGTAGGTGGTGTGAATCTAAACTGACCGGTTTTTTCTAAACTGTCATACTGCTCAACAAGATCGAGACTAAGGCTTCGGGCGAATCCTTTACACTTCATCAATTTTTCAATGTTTCCAATTGCATATGAAAAGCCAGGAACGCCCTCAATGCATTTATTTGCAGAACTCACCATGAAATCAATTTTGGCTTCATTGAGATCTAATGGAATGCCGCCAAAACTACTCATGGCATCAACAAAAAAGATGGCATTAGGACTTATTTCAGAAATGGCCTTGCCCACTTCTTCAACTGGATGGATGACACCAGAACTTGTTTCGCAATGAACCATGCTAACAGTTGTTACATCTGGATTCTCCTGAAGAATTTTACGAACTTCATTTACATCTGCCTTGTTATGTTCAGCCCCTTCAAGTATAATCTAGAAGCAAAGAAAGTTATGAAAAACTGCCAGAAAAATTCTTGATAGAGAGTATGGACAAATTCAAATAAGAAAATAAACAAAACATAAGAGAGTTTAAAATTACCTCATTACTCAAGTAATACAAAAATGTGGTCATAAACAAACAAATATGGCTAAAAATGAAAGAAAATATCATATAAATTTATGACACATGGACCTTTAATCACAACACATGAAATGCTTGATTGATCTCTTTTAAGAGAAGCATGGAAACTGCTAGCTTGATATTCATTGCCCTTAACCATAGCAGAAATTACAACACACCTTGTCACACTGCATATAGTCTACTATCTGGATCATTCTTCTGCCATATGCACCATTAACAAGAATTAGCACTTTACCATTCTTTCTAGGAACAACTGTGCTAAGAACAGCTTCCACTGCATATGTTCCACTTCCTTGTACTGGTATTGTAGCAAATGTATCTGGGCTTACACAAGCAAGTTCTAGAAGTCTACTTCTGATAAACTTCACAGTATTCATAAACTGGACATCTCTTGATCCAAGATCTTGAAGCATAGCTGCCTTTGTTTCATAGCTCACACCAAGTGGGCCAGGTGTAAACAACTTCTTCTGTGGAGCTGAAAACAAGATATTATCTAAGTTAAGTAGCAACAGGTAAAAATTTTGGTAAACATTTTCATAGGAATCAGGTTCCAATAATCATATTTGCAATTTTAAAAAGCTTACTTTTAAAGAGTCTAAAAGGTTTACTATAGTCGGTCTAATTAGCACTGAAGGCGCTCATTTAATTCTTGGCCTCAGAGTGGAGGTACACATTTGAGAGGAGTGCTCATTAGAAAGGGGCATTAATTGAAAAAAATAAAAATCCATCAATAAAATAACCCAGCTCAGAAATCACACTCCAAATCCTCCAATTTCAGAACCCTAATCAATTTGCATAAATACTGTTGTGGCATCTTGAATGTCTAAATTGGCAATACCATAGTCATTCAAATTTCTGCTCAAAAAGGGGACCCTTGTTGAAATGGGGTGCTTATTTGAGAGAGGGTGCTCATTAGAGAGAAAACGCTTAATATTTGATAAACAACTCTCTAAATTAGCTTAATTGTATCAAGTATACTGTAGATAAATAAGGGATTTCGTTTCGGTTTTTCCTTTTCAATCATGAAATAAAATATAGAAAATGTGAGCACATCTGAAAAGTCAATAGTTAGAATGTTTGGAAAATTTGGGAGAAGAATAAAAGGGTTAGGGCCAGGGGGAAGGAAACTCATTGCCAATGACTTCTTGGCTGGAGCTACTTTAATAACATAAGCGACCCACCACTTTTCATCATATACTACTGTAACATAGTCATTAATAAGTCCAGTATCTAGGGTTTTCTGACCTGACTTCCCAATACATACTTCTTGTGATTCATCACAAAAGTCATATGTAGATACGGGTATCAAAGATGTTGAAACATGCATAAAGCTGTTTACTTTAGAGTTCCTCCTATTGTTCTTGTCCTTTTCATACCTCTCTCCTGCAAAAGTTCATTCTCCACCTTCCAATCAACATTTGTTAATAATTTTACATTAACTCTATTCAGATTCTCATTAACAAATTTGAACAGCTGCAAATTTGTTGGGATTTGATTATCAGTAGGGGGTTGAGGGCTTGAATGAGATGCTTCATGTTTAATTGCTCCTCCAATTCCATCAGATTGACCCTTGTCATGACAAGTGGAAAAAAATGCAATTCTGCAGAGACTAAAACTTTTTCATGCAGGCAAAGGCAAATTTTTAAGGTAAAAATCATCTTTTTAAGTGCTTTATTAAGTGCCTCCAAAATAAATGGACTGCAGTTGTGCCATGTGTGGTGCAACCAGATATTGTGACAAAATTGCTTTGCTGAAGTTTCTCCTCCTTTTTATAATAATACACAATAAGGGTATAGTGTATCCATTGAATTATTCCAGTAAAAGAACTGAGCATCATCTTGAACGACAAATTGATAATTTTCAGATTCACCAATCAAAATAAATTGTCCTTCTTGAAGAGCCTCCATTCTGTTTTCCAAATATCTGATTGATGCTTGCGATAAAGTCATGCTATTCAAGATGGTCCTGTTTACCTTTAACTTATCAAAGAAATCCTCTTTAAGTGTGATTGTTTCCGGGTTGACCTGTCTGTTGCGAGCCACTGCTTAAACAGTATCTTATCAATGCTCATGTTGTCATTGTAATACTAAATGAGTATTTATATAAGAAGCCCTATACCAGAGCAGCTCACCCACTTTGTGGAAAACATCATTGTGGCAAGGGTGGGCTGCACATTATTTTTGGCAAATACATTGCTATAATGAATAAGAGGGTGAGGGGATTGTCATGAGCTACAATTTTCCCCATTAGTGAATCTTGCAATTTTCCATTGTTATGAGCAATTCACACACATGGAGAATGAATGCCACTTGCTCCAGCAAGTACAAAAACTCTTTTAGGTGCAACATTTCCTTAAACTAATCTTTCTTGAAGATTATAATAATTACTACCCTTTTTTGATACAGCCAATGCTACCCTTTTTCTTGGCATTACTCTACTGATTGTATCATCTCTAAAAATTTGTTTAACAAGTGATACTATTGATTGATAATCATTTTGGTTCAGTAGTTGCCATTACACCTTTACCATTTGATAAGTGCTTAGTTTGCACTTCCATTGTTGCAACCTGCTTCTTGTATCTCAAATACTGATGTCTCTTGCAGTTGCTGATTAACCTTTTTGCTGCAACTGGTGCACAATTTATCCCAGAGCTTCACCAGACTTTGGTATTTTCTTATTTGTTCTGTTGCCAAAGGTCTAAGGCCACTAAATCTTCTTTTTCGGTGTTCCTTAAAAGGGTCACAAGAGCACAAGAGTACTTTTTATTTTTCACCAGTAACATTGGTACAGTGCTCCATATTGACCTGTACAGTGCTCCAGATTGACCAGTACAGCGCTCCAGAAATAATGTTGAAATTTGGTAGTACAGGATCATTGGATATGGACACCTTCGATAGGTTTTAAGTATGTTGGACTTATTGTTTTTAACTGTGTATTTTGGGTATTTTGCTATATATCATTCCATTTTGTTTTGCTATGTTTTGTTTTATTTTGTTTGGTTTAGTCTTGCTGGTTACAATAAGCCCTAATTTTCCATTCTCGAGGAATATTAAATTTCAAATGCTATCATTGATGGAATTAGTTAAAGCTAATTCCTCACTTGCCAAAGAGACATTAGCTGATTACTAGAGAGAGTTTTAGTTAAATAAGAGTCATGGTTGTTGATTTACTACCACAAGGCAATATCATTGGAGCCATAAATCTCTAGCCCTAACTTCATTGAGAGAAAAAGTTTGTTCAGGGTCTTGAATTATGGCTAGGATACTTGGATGATCCTCATGTAGGCTTAAATTAACCTATTTCTTGATCTTAACAAATCAAATTATAAATAAAAAAGATTCTTAAAAGTTTTTTCTGTTAGCTCCCATTGTGACTTGGCCCTTCTAAAAATAGTGGCACTTTTGCCCTATTCTCTTCTAGGCACTTTGTGAACTGTTTTAACAAAATATCTATTCTTTAGTTAAACTACTACAAATAAATTAAGCTATCCTGACACATATATCCCTAAATCTATACTACATAAATTGTAAATCCTTGAGTTTAAGCGAATATTTAATACTGTTCCTGATAGGATGGGTGCTTTCAAGTAGGGCACTCATTCAAGAGAGGCTTAGAGTACTGTAGAGAAATTTGTATTTTATGGGGCATCTGTCTTAAAAGTCTTTAATTCTGTCCACCCTCTCTCCCTACATCACAGCATTGTTAATGTATTGCCCCTTTTATGGGACAGCTCATCAATGTAACAGTCTTTTTTGGATAGCACTTTGTGTGAGAAGAATCAGTTTAGGGATGTGATATTTAATTGATTTTACTGTTACACAGTTCTAACATAATCATGTGATTCTTTATAAATGATTTCAAACAAATAAAAACAGCTCTGAAAAAAAAACCAGACAGGACCAACAAGGGGGGCAGGGGGTGGAAATGGACCGAGTGCTTTGTGGTCTAGGGAGCCTCATAAAATAATGAATTCCTTGAAAATAGTAAAACGTTTCGAAGGATTGCAAGAAAATGACTGGAAGACCTGTTTTGAAATTTACTTCGCTGGCAGAGGAACTTCCCCTTTCAATTTTGCCCCAGACCCTCCAAATCTTGAAAATTATTTCAGACTCACCAACATTCATAAGCGATAAAACATTAAAAATAAACAACAAGAACAGAAGAAACAATGAATTAGAGCAATGGTCTCCAGCACGCAGATATTAAACCTTGCAGTGACAAGCATCAAATAGCCCAGCATTTGCTGGAATGACAGCATAGCTCTGCAAGCAGATTGAATTTTAGAGGTGTTGGGTTCAATTTGGATCAAAATAAGTTACCAATTTAGATAACTAATATTGTTTATTTAATTAAGATTAAGTTTTAGTCTTCTTTTAAAATTTGCTAGCCCTATCGACATCAAGGCTTGAATACTTTGCTACCTTGTTGTATGATATTCCATTATTTAGTCGGGGTAAGAGAGAGAATCGAAAAAATCATAACATCATCACGTGTCTAACAAGAAGCGTCATTACATCGATTAATCGCGCAACATGTTACCTTCAGGATGTTTTTGAAGCATAGTAGCAGAAGTTGCGATTGGTCGACAGTTGTTCAGCATTTTGGAAATGCTTCTACCAGGCAGCAAAAGCTTTTGCACAGATCTCCGCAACATCCTTGCTGCCGATAAATAATACAATACACCCTTTGCCACAAGCGCTGCCAGTGGAACCCAGCTCGAGATCCGAATGCGAAAAAGAGGCCCTTTGTCTCCTGAGAATGGAAAGTTGTCAACCATTCTTCGTCTAGTCTTGATCTCTCCTGGCAACTATATTCTTTCAAAACTTTTCTAGAAATTCGTAGCTTGTGTTCAATTATAGATATTTTTAGAGACAGATGCTAAGTAAAATGCATATATAACTATCGATAAAAAATGCGTTTCATAATTCAAATATATAAATTATTAAAAGTTAATGCCTAAATCTTACAGTGCAAAGCAGTTTTGCGAACATGCTCATATTAGAAAGCAAGAGGGTTTTGAAATCTATTTTGATATTTTTTATTTTTATGGCTGTATTCAGAAAACCAAAGGCAATGAAATGCCAATTATTAAGAAATTCTACTTGATAGTGCAGTAGTGCTGTCTTATTTCAGAACTAACAAATGCATCAAACTTGCTATTGGCAAACAAACTCTCCTCAATTGTTATCATTATTACTTTTGCCTTTAATCTGTTACTGTTTCAAAAAAACCTTCTCTTTTGCTGGGTAATTAAGCCGAATTTCTTGTAACGTGATACGCGCTGCCTGGATACATGACTCGATAACCCTTCTTTCCTTACGCTTATCAGCTATACAAAGTTGTTAACGCAATAGTTATCTCCTTTTTTGCATTGTCATGTTAAAAATAGTACAGTAAACTCCGGATAAATCGAAAATCCAAGGGACCAAATTGAATAGTTCGAAATAGCGAGTTTTCGAGTTATCTGGGAGGTTTGAATGTCGTATCCCCACATACCCGGTAAGTCTGTCCCTGATGAAAAAGATGGGGGTATAGGCATCATGCCCCACTACCTTATAGCATGTTATCGTCTTCTTATAGCATGGAGCTTTTTGTGGTAATTAATCGTCTGAAATGGGGAACTTTTGAAGTTGGCCTAGTAGAGGGCCTTTTACAAGCTTGCCGCTTTACGGTCTTCACCATATTTCTATGAGGCAATGGATTTCTGTTTACGGCTTTTAGGATCTGGATGCGTTTCCATGAAATCATACAATGAAGAATTGGATCAATGCAACAGCTCGTTTTGTGAATGAAAGTGAGAACCATAAAAATCTTGTCATACAGTCACTTCTAGCAATGTTTCTCCTTTACTTTGTATAGTTTTCTCCCTCTCCCTTAAATTACAAGCACTTATTTGAAAAAACAAACAAAAAATTGGACTAAAAAACATTATTTCTTTTTATAATTATGTAACTGTTCTTTTGAACTTGTAAATTAACTTTGCTTTTAATCTCAGAGTTGAAGAGCCACACTTGTAGTGGATAGGCTCGATTATATCATTATTATTTTTATTATTATTATTTTGGTCAATTTCTTTTGATTTGCTATTTTTAGATCAAACACCGAGTCACTACCAGTGACCTAGGGTGAGTTAAGTTGGAGTAATTTAAGAGCATTGTTATACTGTATATATATAAATTGTTTATAAAAATAAAGTCATTATCACAAAAAAAGTATATCTTTAAATGAATTGTTCAAATAGAAAGCGTTCTTCTCAGTATGTGTGCAGTGCTGTTCAGGACTATTTTTTGGACCTCGTTAAGGGATAGATCACCTGGAATTTGCTTTACATAATTAGCAGTTCCTTTCTTTATCAGTCCTAGGGCACCTACTGCTACTGGAATGGTCTTTTTTCTGAGGTGCCAGCCACATCTTTCCAATTTCAATCTCCAGGTCTTTATATTTGGAAAGTTTCTCAAACACTTTTGCAGAAACATTCTCATCTGACGGCACACTCATACTTATGAGTAGGAATGTGTTTTTGGTCTTATCTTTGACAATAATAATAATAATAATAATAATTATTATTATTATTATTATTATTTTTATTATTATTAGTATTGCAATTGTACACAGCATCAGATACTGGATTTAAACATTATCAAGTTCTGTCTCAGATCCTGAGATAGTGAGTGCTCCATCTGAGTGTTTTCCTTGTTTCTTTTCAGTCTTTTCCTGGAGTGCCCAGCACTTTCCTGATTATTCTTGCAGATCCCAGTAAACATGCTTTCTGGATGATTTCAAGTCCATTTCTGTAATCAAGTTTTTCCAGTTCCTTCTGGAGTCTTCCTGTCACCGAGCCTAATGCACCAATTATAACTGACAATAAAACGACTTTCTTCACTTCCCCTCTCCAAACTCTCTCAAGGACACTACTATCTATACTAACAAAATGCTGGTAGCTCTTTCCCCCACACTGAAAACCATCCTTTTTGCACAGGTGCCAGTGTATTGCTGCAGCTATCTTGTCATGCCTCACTTTTTTGTATTCATTTTGAGCAAGTTGTTTGCATTCTGACAAAACATGTGCAATTGTCTCATCATTCTCACCACACAATCTGCATTTTGCTGATATGTTCTCTTTGTCAATATTTCTCCTTATCCAATTTGTCCTCAACGCCTGATCCTGAGCAGCAGCAATAAGCCCTTCTGTTTCCTTTTTTAGATGTCCTTTCTTCAGCCATAGCCAAGTCCCCTTTTGGTCTCTGACTTTTTTTGTTCCCCTCTCAAATTGCCCATGCAATACCTTTTCCTCGAACTGTTTTTTTTCTGCTGTATTTTGTCTTTTCCTCTCTGTTGGGTCTTCTGTCTCCCGAAACAGACCTTCTTTTACAACTTCATTCAACAACTTTTCCTCCTTCTAGCTTAGATAGAATGCTAGGCTGAGCTCTTCAAGCTTCGCAACTTCTTCCAGACATTGCAATCCCCGTCCACCTTCGGTTCTCTTGAGGTACAGTCTGTCCACGTCTGATCTCGGGTGTAAAGATCTGTTCATGGTGAATATCTTTCTTGTTTTCCGATCCATTTCCTCTAACTCTGCTTTTATCCTGTCAACGATACCAGCACCATACCAATTAAGAGACACTGCCCTGCCGTTGACGGCCATGATCACATTTCCAGCATTTAACTTTGATTTCAAGATGAGTTTCACTCTGCTGAGGAACTCGTACTTCTTCTTTATTTTCTCTTTCATTTCACTGCTCTTGATCTTATCGCACTCTAGAATACCTAAATATTTGTAGCCATCATTCTCTTCCAATCCTTTCATCGTGTCTCCATTTGGTAACTCGATACCTTCACTTCCAACAACTCTTCCTCTTGAGATCTTCACTGCTGCACATTTTTCAATTCCGAAATCCATCCCTATGTCGGTACTGAATATTCGGACACTCTGAACTAACGAATCTAGCTCTTGCATATTACGATCATACAATTTTAAGTCATCCATAAATAGAAGATGGTTGATCCTTCCTCTGTTTTTCCCCATTCTATAACCTTGATCTAGACCATTAAGCAAAATAGTCAAGGGGATCAATGCCAAAACGAATAACAAAGGAGACAGTGTGTCACCTTGAAAGATTCCTCTTCGAATGTTCACTTCCCCAAGCTTGTCGTTTCCTGAAGTCAGCTCAACCCTCCAGCTCTCCATTGACTTTTCTAACAATGTTATTACTTTATCTGAAATCTTAAACATTTGAATGCATTGAATCAACCAAGAATGAGGAACCATATCATATGCCTTCTTGTAATCAATCCGAGCAAGGCATAGATTGGTTAACCTGCTCTTGCAATTCTTCATTACCATTTTGTCAATTAAAAGCTGATCTTTAGTGCCACGGGTTCCTCTTCGGCATCCCTTTTGCTCTTCTGGAAGTAGATGTTTACTCTCTAGGTGGTTATAAATTTTCTCAGATATTATTCCTGTCAAAAGCTTCTATACCATTGGTAAGCATGTAATAGGTCTAAAGTTCGTCACGATGTTTCCTTTGATCTTGTCTTTCAATATCAAACTCGTCCGGCCTTTTGTCATCCATACTGGCACTTCTCCTGAAATTAAGCATGCATCAAGTTGCACTGCGAGTCTTTCATGGAGACTGCTGAATTCTTTTAACCAATAACCATGCACACCTTCTGGTCCACACGCTTTCCATTTAGGCATTTTCTTCAACTGAGTTGTTAGAGTGTCCCTTGATATAGAAAATTCATCTCGTTGGTCTATTCTCTTGTATTTTTCTTTTACATCTTCCAGCCACTTTGCCTTTTCATTGTGCTTGGCGCCATGGTCCCATATATTAGCCCGAAAGATCTTACTTTCCTCTGCATCAGCTGTTATATCATCTTGTCTCTCGCAGCCTTCTAGCTTCTCAAACAAACGTTTTTGATTTGATTGAAATAATCGATTCTGTTAAAATGCATTGTTCCTGTCTTCATATTTTCTAATCTTTGCACTCTTTGCCTTAACTCTCTGCTTCAGTTCTTCAGTCACAGCTCTTATTCCTTTAGTATTAACTTTCTATTTTTCACTCAATTTTTCTCTCACATTCTCTTTTCTTAACTTATTTTTATTCCACTAGTCTAGCTTACTAACATCTTTTCTCAATGAATCAATCTGATATTGAATTCTTCTTTTCCACCACGATCCTTTCTCGTTTTTCTTCTTTGGCACTTTTGTTTCTATCAGATCAGCAACTGCGTTTGCTCCAGCCAAAATCAAGTTGTTCGTATCACAGATGGTTTCAGATTCTAGCTTACCAATCACTTCATTTACTTCCTTTGTTTTCTTCTTCAATGATCTTCTATCGATGTTGCGTAAGTTCACTGGCTTTAGTTGATTCACATCTTCCAGTTTCTTGTTCAAGATCGTTATGATCTCTTGTTGGTCTTCACTCACAGCTTCTGTTAACCGATACCCATTTGCCTCAGCTATTTCATCCTGTTCATTGGGACTATTCTCATATAGTGGTTGTGCACTGTTCACATTCGTCCGCTGATCTTCTGTTGCTCTGCCATCATCCCCGCCCAACTCGGGATCATCCCTTGCATTTCCTTCCTCTCTCTTTCTCTTAATTTCTTCTAATTCTAAGTTAGATAGCCATTGATTATTCCTTATACAAAGTGGCTGTCCCGCAACCTGTTGTTCAGATGCTTCAAACAGTCCTTTTTTTGTCAAATTGCATACATCCTTTTCCAAAATCCGCATTTTTTAGGTTCACTGCGATAATAGCACTCCATTATGATCTTATTAAGCTCCTTTGTCCACTTAACTCTCGTTCTAGCAGTAGCATGCTGACGACCTGGGCCTCGCTGCTGTCCCCAAGAACCCCTGCCGAACGAGGAGCTTTCACCTTGAGTGGTTCCAGCCCCATTCACGTTTTTATCTCTATTATCAATAGAGTTCATTTGCTGCATCATGATAAAAAAGAAATAATGAGGTTGGTTTGATCTAGGTTTTCCTTCCTTCGGGAATTTTCATTGTGACACCATCACTAGGGGGTTGGCAACCAAGCTAAAGAGTCCCCCCCACCCATGAGACAGACAATCCCCCGCCGGACGCCAACCCGGTATTTCAAAGTCTCGTGGGGGGGGGGGGAGCTGACAGGTAGTACACCTTCTCAAGGGTGACCTGGAGGTAATTTCGGCAAATGGTCACCTCATTATCCCACATCGAAACTCCACAAAACGGATGCTGTTTTGTGTCATACCCAGGACATCTATTGCCAAAAATCGCCGTCGTTGGCGACAAAAATCGCTAGTGTGCGCTAGGTTTTAAGTCAGTCCCTGATTTTAGTAAAGAATAGCCCTGCCTTGCCAATTGTGATCATTAAATAACTATTTTTACACTGTTCAAATATTCAGCCCAGCCAACTTACACTTACGTTACAAAAGTATTAGGACGATGAATAACAAAATGGCGGCTCCAAAACTAGCATTCTAACATTGATTGAACAAATCTTGCTGTTTTGGCGGGATTCTAGAAATCGCGTCAGCAAAAACGCAATTCCTAACAAATTCAATTTATTTCCTACCTTTCTATGATAGAAAAGTAACAACATTTCAGGAAGAAATGGAAAATATCATTGTTTCAGTTTCAATGCCGAAAACACAAAAACGACCAGAAAGAGACGAGAAGCAATAAAATATTTGGGTCTAGCGAGTCATTTGTTTGCTGAAACTACAAGAAAATCTGGTTGCAGCAAGTCTACAACGCATGTTTTTGACAAGGACAATAAGATAACAAAGCCGACTAAATTTAAAAGAATGGTAGGCCTGGGTAGGCCGACTATTGGTTGGGCCTAATGACATCTGCAAACTGGCGTTGTGTGCGAAGTCAATCAACGCTGAATATTCTGTCGAATTATTTGTGGAAAGTTCCCAGGCAAGTAAAGAAACAACTAATGATTCTTTGCAAAGACCATTTATTTTCAAGCAAGACATTTTATTGCAATTGCAGTTGCAAACCTTGTTATGTTGCAATTGTGACATAAATTTCCAAAAACAATAAGATAATGGTCTTTCAATAACCCCGTCAAAGTCAAAGCCTTGATGTAATTGAAAACAACTGGTTTTCATTAAAAATACAAGAAATGGAATCTTTTAAGACCAAAAATCCGAGTATATTTCGTTGAAAACTTATTTCAGTGACTTTCAATGCAAATGGTGGCTGCCTAAATTCTTGGAAGTCATATGACAAAATATGGAATAAAGCAAATGTTAATTGTCTAAAAAGTTTACTTTTTTGCAATTTATTTCAACCAGCAAACTCGTTATGTTCCACCGATTTTCTATGTTGTTCTATGAGCAAAGGATTACCCACAATTGCTTCGATGCGATCGTCTTTATTCTTTTGTCACGTAAGTGTATAACTGTGGCAGCTGAAAAAATTTGGAAAAGTAAAAAAAATGTTTTGTTTTACATTGAACGATTGAAATTCTACACAACAATGGTGACGCATTCTGCTCAATGGCGACGGCCAAACCACAGCGACCTGTTGGGGAAGACCCTACGGTTTACCCGACAGCCTAAGCCCCAGTTCTGATTCTTTCTTTCTAAAACCATTAGTGTATCGAGTCGCATTAAAAAGCAAGTGGCTACCTTCTGTCGTGCAGTTTGTTGAAAAAGGTGCAAATTGAGAATGTTTAGATCTTCGACATTCATTGCATCGCGACTGCAAAGGTTGATAACAAGCAGTAAACCACCGCTTCACCGGTATCTGTCTGAGTCCGTATATATTCAACCGAGTACAGCAACAGAAACAGGTAACGTTTCAAAAGTGTTTTTTATATTGTATGCTGTAGCTTATACAGTAATGAACGTTTTTGGAAAGTTGACTTCGATCCCTTGTCAGTTGCAGGCTTGTGGAGTCTAGCCTACCCGTTATGTCGCCACGTGGAGCTTGCTGCATAGTTAAGAGTCATTTAAAAGTCACAATTGCAACCTTTCGCTTGTTCACAAAGTAACAGAAGATTTCTGAATGAATTTCGTAGTGAACTACAAAACTTTAAATGGTAACCGAGTTTGATTTTTTTGAGAATTTGGCAGCAGACCCTAGAAGGCCTTTACTTGTTTTGGCTACTCCTATATACGTATGTCCTAGCTGCAAACAGTCTGGGGAGTTTAAAAAAATGTTGCGTTTAGGCCTGTAACAAAGGATGGACACTTGATCATAAACTGGGGGATCAAAAATGTTTTAACAAGTTTACGTCACATTCCCCATTGCTTTAGAGACCACTGTCCTCTAAGGATTGGGCGGCGGTCACCCCCTCCCCCTCCAAGTGTCCGCCACTGCCTGTAATTGTGGTTCTTAATTTTTTCAAAAGATATAGGGCGTGGTAAGGTTTTGGCTATTTCTCAGCTTAAACGTCAAAGAGAAAGTGTTTTTCAAAGAGTACTCAAAAGTCTAGTAGTTCATAGGCACAAGGGTAATGGTTCTAAGTGCAAATTTGAGAAGTTCCATGGCGTTAGTATCCCAAATAACCATTTGCGGGCGGACATGAATGGAGAGGTACCATGTTTTGCTTGATGTCATATTTCTAGGAGAGCGTTCCTGACCCTAGGCGACCTGTGATTCGTTGATGCAGTCAAAAAACTCCTCCACGTGTATGACACGAGGTTCAGCGGATAATCCGAACCGGATTCTTCACCTTCGCCCCATTTGCGTATACGGCAAATAAGGTTTTTCTCCTGGAATAGATCCTTGAACATTATTTTAATAGAAGCTATTAATAAATTTGGAAATTTGGAATCCTGTTCTCGACTACTATGAGACATGAGTAATTTGGGTTCATCTAGGGCTTATTTTTCATATGTCCACGTTCGTGTCTACGTTTTCCAATTGTTGTGCGTACATTTTTCCAAATTTTTGTCATAGAATCACAAAAAATGATTCGTGTGGCCTTTAATGCTCTCTTGCCTTCCAAAAACAATATTTTGAATCTATCAGAGAAATTCAACCTCACGCTATTCGCCCTTGAATACGGGTGTCTCTCTTTATCTTTGATCTACCTGATGCGTGCAACACGCAAACCTTTCTACTCCCCTTTTCTCTGAAAGAACCTTTTTGTAAGGGTGTTCCGACTTTAATCAGTCAGATTTTAAGAATGACATGTATGGAAAGACTCGCTAAACCCAATGAAAACATTTATTACAGCAAAAAATCAGAATCCAGAAAACACTACGGCTTCACGGCTGTTAGCCGGAGGAAGGTTATGATACAATGTAGAAGCTTTGAGGAACGCCTATTGTGCTTGAACTTTTCTTTTTTCTTGACAAAGTTAAAGACCAGACTAAAGATGAATTTACTTAAATTGCATTTTTATGAAACTTTTATTGAAAAGGAATGAGGGAATTTCCGGGGAAGGCTAATTGGACGAAATTTCATCCGGAGGAAGGCTGAGGCATTTTCTGACCTCTGGAAAAATGGTGCGCAGCGAGAATTTAACCATATCCTGTCATTGGTAAACATTCATTTTCTATTCAGTGACACAATGCTGCACACAGGGGCGTCGCGACTGGGGGGTGTGGGGTGTCACCCCCCAAAAGTACCCCAATAGGAAATTTCAGCTCCGTTAGCAGCTAAAATCCGCTCAGTGTAAGAACTGCTTTAGGTATTTCAGAGACCTTCCTGACCTAAAACCAATGAAGGATCAAGCAAAGGTAGTTGCTCCGTTGGTTGTATATGATATTCCTTGATATGAATAAAGGTAAACAAACAAAGCTTTAATGATTTGAAGATTTCTTGTTGGCACTAAATCTAAAAATCTAGGCCCTATTTAGGTAAAACTGTGTTTTGTATCCATTTCCCCTAAAGTTTCACGGTAATAACATCAACTGCAATCCACTTTGAGCTCCAGATTTTTTTTAACATTCAAAAGGCATGATAAGATGGAAAGAGGGATCTAAATTGACAATCAGTGCTGCTTGTTACAAAGCTTGAGAAGTAACTGACAACATGGTATTTTTCAAGATCACGGCGAAATTGTACCAGTTGTTCTTATCTGCTGTTCAATTTGTTTGCAAAAAAATAATTTTCAATAGAATTAGGAGGATTGCTTTAGTTAAATTTGCTTAAAAAAGTGCATTTTCCAGGGGACTAGAAGCATCAAAATTCGAAAATTTCCTCCTTTTTCAGCCGCAACCATAGTGCCGCCTCGGGTAGTAACTATATCCTTTGCCCGTCCCAATATAAAGATTTGACAAAACTATTAGGTTTGTGACAGCAACTAAAGAATTTAAGGCAATTATATTTCAATTAGGTAAATTTGTAGTCCACCCCCCCCCCCCAACAATGTAAAGGTCTTACGCTGTATTGCGCAGACTTATGCGAGAGGATTTCATGTGAGAAACGAAGAAATGAGATCTTGTTCTTTGCTTACATTCTTGTTATCGTGCATATCAAAAGTCCTTATTTACAAAATCTCATGATATTTATACCAACGGCATACAATAGATTAATTACATGATTGACACAAAACTAAACGAGGTACAAATGAAAACGAGGTTATGCAATATAAGAAATATCCTGTTACAACAAGGCTTGCCTCGCGACGGCCCTGGCTGCATACAATTATTATGAGGCGCAGCCTTATTATGATTAACACCAAAAATGAAAAGTATGAGCATACTTTGGGCTGAAACCACAATCTATTATACAGGAAACTGTAAAGGAGATTCTTGATCTGATAAGGATTAAGGAATGTAGGCATTTCATGCAAATACTACTGCAGGTTGCCACATAGCCCCCAGTCCATTTCCGTTGCGTGTTTAGATTAGTGCATGCCGCCAAATGGGTTACAGACCAAACCGATTATCTATATTTGAAAGCCTGCAACCCAAGCTTAATATTTGCAGCTATGGTTCAAACTAACAATCAACACAGTTTTTTAATGCTATCTTTAATTGGAAGTACGAAAATAGAAATGAGACATTACACTGAATCCAATCCTGGTCTAAAACAAATCGAGAATTGTGAACACATTTTCATGTAGTATGTTTTTTGTTTTACTCTTTCTTTTACTTTATTTTATTCTATTTACTTGAAAGTGGATCAGAGTTACCGTTCATTGAGGGAGGTGTCCGTTGAAGAGCAGTGTCCATTTAAGGGAGGCGGCCGTTAAAGGGAGGTGTCCCGTATCCGGAAGTTTCTTGTAATAGATACAGGGACATAGAAGTCGGGAGTGCACCATGGATGCGGGTCCAAATCTTTTTGACAGTATGCCCTTTTCTAAGAGATCAACTTATTGAAACAGTACTTCATTTTTGTGATACACTGCCCCTACCACCCTGTGTTCCTCCAACTTTGAATTGCATCTAACTTCTCTGTGTATGAAAGAAATGTACAGTACACACGCTCCGACGCAGGTTGGAAAGTGGGTGGGCTAGAACAAAAGATTTTGAAAAAAGCTCTATTGTTTTGCAAAAATTTAGCGGTGGCCATGCCCCCCCCCCTTTGTCGGTGGCCTCGAAATACATTGTTTCTGTTGTTTTTTTAAACTTGTTTTTCTATTGTTTTTTAAAGGCTCCTGTTTACAAGAACGAAAGTTGGTCCGATCTACTTTTGGTGCGAATGGGAATTCCGTTTACACGCGATCTCGTGGGTCCGATCCGCTTATGGTTATGGTTCCAGTTTAGATCCGATCCACTTTTTTCCTGTGTAAACAGGTAGCCTCTTTTGTTCGTGTAAACGTCACCTATAATTACCCTATTTTTCCTGTGTTCGGCATGAGAGGCTCAAAGATATCTAGTTACTAGGTAGAGCAAAAATTAGAGTAAAGCAAGCCAAATCCCCTTTTGTCCTCGGAAAGTTTTGAAAGGGATCATAGCTTTATATATAAATGATGTCAAGTCAGAAGTGGCCGGACCTGGTTTGATTGCATATTAAAATGCATAGCTAGCCCGTGGAAGATGAAACGAATTAAAAGTCTGATCCCTTATCTTTAAAGGGTATCTTCAAATTGTCTATTAAGCAATTTAGGTTTTGCTCCAGTTTAAACAAATTAAGAAAAGGTCTCTTTATGGTGTATTTTACGTAAGTCACGACTTCCTTCACTGTGAGGGCAAGTCATTACTTTCACAATGTTTACAACGTATGGCATAATAATTCATATTTTTAACTTTGCTGCATTTGGTTCCCGGGCCCTTTTCTTGACGCCGATGCATTTAGGCCTTGTGAGGAGCAAAAAGCTAGCCTGTGCGCAGACCCCGCGCAGACCCCGCGCAGACCCCGCGCAGGCTACAACAAGCAGGCCCTTGACAAACTGAGCATCTTCAACTTTCTAGGTGCTCGATTTAGTATCATCGAATATCATCAATAACAAAATTTTGTTTTTCGGCAGCATTCAATTTTTAGAAAACTTGGTGCTCAATCAATCAAGCTTCTTACACTTTCTAGGCGCGTGTGAAGGCACTTGATCGAGCTCGAGTGCCTCTCCTTGCAGACCCTGGATGCCTTGCTTTCCCCCATGAATTCCATCCTTGAGGAATCGTCGAACATGCACTGTTTAAAATCAGCTAAACCTTAGCCTACGCACAGTCTTTTTGGTGAAATGAGCAAATGTATTTCCCGTTGAGGAACAGCAACACCAAAAAGACTGCGCGCAGGCTAGCTACACCCATATCCGATTCAAAAAGTAGGATTCCGTCAAAACAAAAGATTGATTTGTTCAAAATTATCCACAGAATTGTATTCCGTAATAATTGCGCAAAAGTTATTTGAAGAAGTTTCATAAGCAAATTACGCATACAAAGAACATTTGCCTGGGATTATAAAAGGTCTTTGTCGTGCTTATTGTTTTCACTGGCTACTGTAACAGCGGGCTTCTATAAAGCCTATTTTGCATGTCTCACTTCTTGAATTGATAACAAAAGACAATCGCCCACAAGAAAATCCCCACCTTATTCGAAATTTTTATTAATATTCAAAAGGACAATAGAGATTTGACGAACTTAAAGAGATTCAACTGACGGTTGCATCTTGAAAATATCTCAGAGATGTTTGTATCAATTTTTAAGGTGTTTACTCAGATTCACTTCCTCTGTATCATGAAGATAATATTTTCCGTGCATGTTATTAGTTTTACGAGAGGAAAAAGTGATTTTTCGTAACTTTACTAACCGCTTAAAAGCTTCTAATAGAGTCATTTTTCATCCAAACGTTTTGAAATTGTAATCCCCAAAAGTTACTCATTCGTGACAACAAATGATAAATTTTTTAGAGACCTTGCAAGTTATGACAGAAGAGAACTGCCCCTCGATTTGATTGAGAAAACGTCTGTGCTCATTTGGTCATGTGACAACAACGTTATATATTTAACTGATTTTGTACATTTAAAGGTACACTCTTTCTGGTCATGCAGTCCAAATTAAAAAAAATCCTGAAGATAGAAGATTCGACGGACATTTTTTAAATAGTTCGAAAAAGAAGTTCATTTCCTCATAATTTCGTGTTATTGGATGTCTATAGTACATGTTTTGGAATGGTTTCTTTATTTACAGAGGCTAGTAAGAAAACAATATGTTGATTTAGTAGCTTCTCCTAACAGTATACTCATGTCTTTGTTGCAGGTATTACGAAGAAACTTTTTACACCTGGGCCCTTGGAAGTCAGCTACGAGACTAAATATGCAATGCTTAAAGACCTCGGTCATCGGGACCCTGAGTTTGGCAATGCGGTAAAGTTCATCAGGCAGAAGCTGCTTGATATTGCATACGTTTCGGGAGAAAATTATACGACAGTACCAATACAAGGCAGCGGTACGTTCGCAGTAGAAGCTGTGTTTGGAACAACAGTTCCAAGAAAGGATGGTAAAGTCCTCATTATTACAAATGGGGCCTATGGTAAAAGAATAGTGCGAATGCTGGACATGATGGGAATCGACAAGGTAATAATAAGCAGCTCATAATACCTGTTTGCACCATAAGAGGGTTGGGGGTCTATAAAGCCTCTATTTTCCATTTTTTAGTCTTAACCCTCCCTTTGATATCCAGATGCCTCTGTAATTTGACAAGGAATCATTTTTCTTCCCCCGCCCCCCCCCCTCCTGCTGAACAAAACTTTAATTGCTAACACTGCGTGATTATATCAGCTTAAAACTGAATCTGTTACTTATTGATCAACCTTGCTTTATACCGAATTAGTGGGTTGCTAAGAGAGACTTTGATTCAGTCTTATCATTGAGGCGATCAAAACGTTTTCTGATACCAATCACTTCAAAGTGAAGCCAGTTTTTGCTCCTTATTAATATATTCTTTAAATTTTTGTTCCCATTATCAAATGTTTCAAAACAAATTACTCGTATTTAATACTACGTAATGGAAATTAAATATTCAAGTCACCAGCACCGTCTTTTAACCAACATTAGTTTAACCAAGTCTGTACATTATGCTACAACCTATTTTTTGACGGCTTGCAAAGGGCTTCCAATTGCCCAATGTATTTTCTTCAAATATCAATATTCGGTTTAACTTCCTGGATACTTGTGGCAATGTTTGATATGTAGTTGTCACAAATGCAGGCACACATACATAGAACAAATTGTTGGAAATAATTTTTTAGTATCTTTTCTTAAAAGATTACAAAAAGCTGTTTCGAGTATTGGTAATCAGGCTTGGCTTGGTCGATGCCCAATTCAGGGATTTTGTCAAGATCACTTTGTTCCAAGCTCTTAGGCTGTGTCGCTGATTTTCATTTATCTTTTGATTGGGAAGACAGTTTTTAAGTTGTTGAGGTTCGGTTTTTGCAATGATGTAGCCTTAGATTTAGCTTATATCGTGCACAATTGAATTAATTTAAGCTTTATATCTGAAAACAACTTGTGACTTACAAACTATCAATTATTCAGAAGATTTTATGGTT
This sequence comes from Rhopilema esculentum, assembly GCF_013076305.1. The sequence goes on along the minus strand of NW_027018682.1, from coordinate 6,236,860 downwards.
TTGTATTCAACATTCAAACAAGCACAAGCAGCACGTGAAAATACATTGTCTCCACGGTTTGTTATTTGTTTGACCTGGTCTTCCAAGGTTATTATCTCTAAGACCTATTTTCTAGACAAGTATTAAATTTTGAACGCAATAACCCTCTGATGCCCAAACTCCTGATTTCAGTTTTCTGTTTCCTTGTTATTGCGAGGTATTGCATAAGTATTCCAATTCTGTTATAAAATCGGTCTCAGTCTATACCTAGTCATCACCCAGTCGTGCCTCGACAGTTTCTTTTTTGGCCTTAGGACCACTTCTTTATCACGATAATATTTGTTCAAAACAGCAAGACACAGGGCACTGAGAAGGTTAAATGTGACACCTCGGCAAAGATAGCGTCTTAAAAGCAATCTGTCACGACGTTGATTGATTATAAGAACAAAGGGATTTTTATTGTTTCCAGTCCCCCTTTAATTTATCGCATTGTAAAAAATATGGCGGAGTGCTGGAATCGTGTTTAGGCTATTTTTCCAGCTATTGTTCTCGTTAACCAATCCACAACGCTTTTAAAAGCTAAGTTGTCTGCATCCATTGTATTTAGGACCGATAAGGCAACATCAGGTTTCGTTTACGGTAGTAAACATGAGCGAGTTTCCAGCTGCCTCCTATTGCTGGTGAAGCTACGACAAAAGAATGTTCTTCTTCAGTGCGGAAGGGAGAGACGGTCATGTAATGACTATAAGCATCCTGGCTGCGCAGCTGATCTGCGCGTTATAGAGGGAATCGCCTGCCAACCTTTCCGAAGTCCATGGGCTGTCCTGCCCAGTACCTTTTTCTGATAGTTAGTTTCTTATAAAAGAAATGAGTCATTGTATTTGTAGAATCATTATCTGTTCACCATGATAAAGAAGTACTATCTGGTTAACCCGCAAAGTATTCATAATATTATAAGCAACAAATGAGAAAATTTCCGAAAAGCTTCTTCACAATAACAGCAAAAACCAATGATAACCGCCATTTTTGTGGATTCTGGTGGCTGGAGAGACTGAAATCCATTCATTTCGAAAACAAAGTGATATCTCGAATCAAGACATTTAAATGGATTTTTCATCAGCGACATGCGAAGTCTGGTACATGATTTTTTGGCAATAAAATACTCTCAACTTTTTTATAGATCGCCGAATACCTTAAACACGTAAATGAATCTTCTTTCTGCTTCATATCAATGATCATGCAAAACCCGCACTTTAAGCACAGATGCATAAGATAATTTTGTACATTATTTCAAAAACAATAACTTCTTATTATTACCTGGGTACGGTTGAAGATAGAATAAGTGTTCAAGCAGATTTCTGGCAACAGTTTTCACGCTTGCCAATGTATTGATGCCCAAGAACTTTAGATGCCTGCGTCTCGCAGTGATTGTGGGTATGAATCGTTTGATGGTCTAATAAAGAGTGTTTCATAACTGCCAAGATAAGACTCTCAGACAGTAGAAATTCTTCTAACCACGAAAAAAATGGATAAAATTTATTGAGTGTGAATGCCTTTTATGTAAATGCGTGTTGCAACACTATAAGCTCATAAGTGCTTTTATATATTGATGTTTTTCTAGATTGTCCTAGAAGGATCGGAGGATGCAGTAGCAGAGGTACAGGCTGTGCGAAATGTGCTCTCAGAAGTCAAGGATATTACGGCTGTGTGTATGGTGCATTGTGAAACAAGCACTGGAGTTGTTCACCCAGTCGAAGCTGTAGGGAAAGCGATCAAAGAACTGCAACCAAGCGCCAACTTCATCGTAGATGCTATGAGCAGCTTTGGTGGAATTCCTTTGAACCTCATAGATGCAAACATAGACTTCATGATTAGCTCAGCAAATAAATGCATTGAAGGTGTACCAGGCTTTGCTTACGTCATCGCAAACAAGGACAAGCTGTTACAGTACAAAGGATGCTCGCAAAGTCTAAGTTTGGATCTGGTTGACCAGTACTTGACGCTTGAGAAAACAGGCTTGTTTAGATTCACAGCACCAACTCACACAATGCTTGCTTTTAAAAAGGCTTTGGAAGAATTCGAAGAAGAAGGAGGCATTCTAGGTCGCGCTGCAAGGTAATAATTTGTTAATTCTATTTCTTGAGGATTGCAAATTTTTTATTCTGGGTTTGAAGGCCAAGTTAATGTTGAATTACCCTTTCTTTGTGAGCTTTGGATCAGTACCCAGTTTAGCAAAACCAGCAATGTTGTTTAAAAGTGCATTAAAAAGTCCCGATTTTCAGATTTTATACTTGTAGAGTGTAACAACTGCTCTTCCAAGGATCTGCATTCTAAAGTACAGGTGAAGTTGGTTTGCGATTTGATCTTTATTGAAATGATCAACGAAAAAAGGAATTAACACTTTGGCTTGAAGCTGGGAACGACATTTTATTAAAGCTATATTCCCAAAAATAAAAAAGCAAGCTGCAAATTTTTCAATCATTCTTTTCCTTCTTTCTAATATTATCAACTCAATATTGAGTTTTCCCACATGGTGTTAGCAAAATCCTGTTTTCGAATCTTTTTTTAAGCTTTGAAGTTCCCGTATGCTGTGAGAAAGCAAAAACAACACTTTCTTCCCAAACCGAGGCCAAGAAGCCTGGGTTCTTTTGCTAAAGAATTTTCAGCAATTTTAAGGGCGGATAGCTTTCTCCTTTTCACGAAATTATAATTGGTCAAAAAATTAAAAACCCTAGCACATGTTTCCTATCGTGACTAGAACATACATTCCACCGCGCTTGATTATTTTAGCAAAGTGCTACGTTAATTTAGAAAAAAAACAATACAGTTTACCAAGCTGCTAAAAATAGTATTTGGCAGAAACAATTTTCCCCTGGAATCTCTCGATCATTTTTGTACTTTCGATCAAAGTGTTTTTGCCAAGCTCTTTTATTTGTATTCAACTGTTCATACACTCCAGAATGCTGCCAACCTAAGGCCATGTCTTGGTAAAAGCGGCGATCGACACTTCTCAAAGTTCATATGAATGGTTCTTTATGAGAATTTTTTATTTGTGGATAAGGCGACCATTGAAATCCACAATTGTATAGCATACAACCCCCAGTGTCCGGTGCTGTGCAAGCCAGCATTCCACAGAGGGGAATGGCAGCCTGGTTCAAATATCGATGTAGTTTTCGACCATCCTCTTACACTGGAAAACAAGCGCATAGCGTACGAGAATTTTCACGAACATTTAAACTGGCAGCTAGCTAGCAGACAAGCTTTCCAACTTACTATCAAGGGTCGAAGTGTTCGAGGAACTGGGCAGCGTACGATGAAAACTTTTCAAATGACGTTGCCAGGGTTTAGTCATAATCAAATGAAGTTTGGCTTGTAATGAAAGATTGCATAATGCCAATGATGCAACAGGGAGAATATGACATATCTAGTGGATGTTTACGTCAGCAAATCGTGGAAATATCTTGCAGAGCGGTGTTACCTGGACAGGAGCGCCAATTGGGAAGAGATACCCGCTTAAAACACCACTCTGAAGGATGGTATTTAAAGCCTGGAGACATATTCAGTACCAATAGTTTACTCTTTCATTTATTAATTATTAACTTATAAGACTTAAATTACAGATTCTTCCCTCTAAAGGTGAAAAGAAAAGATAAATTTACTTTGTGAATTACAAATTTTATAATACATATCCAAGTCTATTGTTTTTAATTTTTATTTTGTGCACATTTTTTGAAGACGTGATGAGCATTTTATTATTTAATTGATGCATTGACATACGACTATTCAAATAAATTTTGCATTTATTTTGTAATACATTTTATCAAAAGCAACGAGCCTCCTTTAGTTCTGCCTAATAGTGACGACGACGATTTTCCTACCGCTGCCTGAAGTTAGCATTGTTTGTGGTCCATTATAAGTACTCACATATCAGTTAAGATTATAAGGCCTAGTTTAAGCACGGGCGGTTTAATTACAAAATCGAATTTATCTTAGGTTTCATTAAATTTTAGGCGAACTCTATTCGATGCGAATTCAGCTCGGTGTTTTAAATGAAAATTGATTTGATGTATTGCATGCTACAGGTACAAAAAGAACAGGAATATCCTGCGCAGAGGCATGAAGGAAATGGGATTCAAAGAATTCCTAGATGACACACACGATGGATACATAATTACATCATACTTCTACCCAGAAGACCCGAACTTTTCTTTTGAGGAATTCGATGTCAGATTGGGAAGCAAAGGCCAAGGGATATATCCCGGTCAGCTAACAGAAGCTCGTTGCTTCAGGCTCGGTAACATTGGCCAGTTGTATCCGCATGATATGGAGTGCTTGCTGAAGTGCATAAAAGAAGTGCTGATTGAAATGAATGTAAAGGTCCCACTATGTCACGATTGAAAGCGTTTTCCCCTTTTGCTTTTTCTTGGCATGGCGACTGGATCACAAATGTAACGAGTTCGTAGAAAAAGTGAAGTCTTCGAAAGAATGAAAGCACAGAAAAACTTTCATGACTATTATCATATTTAGCCTTATGCTAAAACTAGAAACTTTGGAAAGGGTATCTGGTACAGGAGATTCCAGCTAAATATTCCAGCCTTATATTCTTGGGATATTATATCTGAAATACTCCTAGTTTCACTGCCAGGTCTAACGAAGTAGAAGGTAACAGGGCGTCTGTGGCGTATGGACCGCGAACGATTTAAAACCATTTTATTTTATTTTCCTGAAGCGCCTATCTGCTCTACATTTTAGAGTCTCTAAATATTTCCATAATATAGAATTGAGACTTTCCTTATTTGTATCCACTTTTAGAGGAACAAAGTAAACAATATTTTTACAAGAGCGAAAAAATAGTCCCCCTCCCTCTCCTCTCCTTTGGCGCAAAAACTGCTTATTCCTTGAAAATGCTGACTTCAGTTAACATGGCATGGTCTTGAGAATTCTATTTTTAACTCTAATTTGTGAATCTTTATTGCAGATTTGATTTTTTCCCATCTTGGAAAATTTCCTTTTCAAAATCTTGATTTTTCCTTAGCCATAGGGACACAAAGAGAAACACTAAATTTTCTTCACTGCTGGCAGTAAACTTTGGCCTACCCTTGGTACCAGACTCACTATATATAAAATAAAATTATTTGTGAATTATTTTATTATTATGTGACTCTATTATTTTATATAGTGAGGCTGGTACCCAGGGTTAAACTGGCCAGATCCCTTCTCAATGATAGCACTAGATTTCCTGTAGCATATCACGATCTTTCGATTGTGTCTAAACATATCTTTTGTATATCATTGTGCAGTATATTCATTACATTAAATGAATCAAATATATTCTTATTGAAATCTAGATTGTTTTCAAAAATTGTCTTTTTTCAACTGTATGATTCTACTACTCGCGGCAATGTAGTAAATTAAATTTATGTTATTGAAAGGATACAATATTTCCTTTCTCGCATCTCATAACTGAACAGTTTTTACAGATTTATTGAAGCTTTTTTAAATTAACCTATGGGGGTAGCTATGATTTTGTCATTAGGGGGGAGGGGCAAAATTCTTTTATAAACATATATGAATGACTATATCAAAATAACATACAGAGTTAATGCGCAAACATCTAAAAACCAACACAGTCGTGGGAAAGAGAGTTAAGAGACAGCATGTGCTCATTTTTAATTCAATATATCTACAAATTGCAGTTAAAACACTGCAAGTATTTGTTCCTCGATCTGCATACATTTAATTTGGGGACCCTCTAGGATATTGGGGGCCAGGCCCCCTACCCCCTCTTACTACCCTTTGAATTAACCTGTAAGATTGGAAGTGTCAGGTCGCAATATGAATATTAATTTAGAAATCAATAGTCCCCTAAAGTATGAAATTCGTAAGAATATTTTGGAAACTTTGCTGCTTGTCAGAAATAGTGAGAAAAATTTTTCTGAGCAAAAAACGACTACTTTTGCGCCTTTACTAAAACAGATTGAGAAATCCTGTGTAGGTGTGTACCTATTTTCTCAATAACCTGTCGAAAATATCCTCTTTTTGTTCATTTTTTAGTAAAAATAAAGATTTAGATATACTTTGAAGCTTGCAGTTGCTTTGGATTTGTCATTTAAAGGATGCTTGCGGGTGATGCAGTACATTGTGGCAAAGGAGATAATTTCATATGCCTCAGAAGTACTTTGGGATAGATAATAAAATGTCCTGTAAGTACAGCACTTACGAGGATAAACGTGTGATACTGAATGATTCTGTTTCTCACCTGAATTCAACCATGATATTGTAATATTTTTGATAACAAAACAACCGAAGACAATAGACTAAAAACAGAGCAAGAAGAGAGCAAGTTTAGCAAGATTAAACAGGGCCATTGAATGAGACCCAGTTCTATTTTTATCATAACTTTGAATCGAAATTTTATCACGAAAAGGATCACCTGCTCTGAGATCTTCCAATCGATAAAAAATTAATGTGTTTTATAATTATTTTATCTCGAACATTTATGTAATAGATCAACTTTTGCATTCTCAGTGAAAACAGAACAAAACAAACCTCGGATTAGGCGACTCTATTGCCAGTCGGATGTTTTTATCATGTAGGGGATCTATATGAAGTTGATTTAAAGATGTTATAAGAAAATATTATGGTTTTCTTTGAAGGAAATCCGCTGACTTTGCGTCCCTCATAAAAGCCCGATAATAATTTCATGAACAATAAAAAGAAGAGGCAGCGAGCGAGCTCATTGCATTGGTAAACAGACGGCAAAAATAGGGGTTATATTCTATTTTGTGTCTGCAGTTGTTTATAGAAGATTTGTTTTAATAATCCTTTTGCCTAATTGGCTGCTAATTTTGATCTGAAGTCCCCAATCAAGCAAAGTTCTTGTAGTAATGGAATTTACTGAAAAATACGCCTAACCAATCAATTAATAGTACAAAGAAGATAAATTGTCCCATTAGATATCCAACAAGAAGACTTCAATTGTAGCCCTCGAGATAAATGAAACAGTTTCACTAATAATTTTCCAGATTTTTCATGAGAGGTGGAAGTTTATTTAGAAAAGGGAGGTTTTAAATTCTTGCGTCTTCCTTCCTATTCATACGCATATTTCGATACCAGAGGGAGCGCCAGCCTTGAATAAAAAGATTTAAGCCAGGCCTTTTTACTGAGAGAACACCTTTTTAAAAACAGGGAAGGAAATTAATTAATAGGGAACGCCCATATAATATAACCGCCACTCATCTTTCTTATACAGTTCAGACAAAAGACAGTCGAACCTGCTGAGAAATGGGGGACGTGCCCCTAGTCCCCATGACGTCGCCATTGTACGATACCTCTTCTCCATAAGGTACTCTTCTTCATTTGTCAATTATGAAGGAAAATCTTGGCACGGCTTTAGTCCAGTTGTAGGATGTGTAGGATAGGCCTTAAGCCTAAATTAGTTTTGTGTGATTCAGTTCTGAAGTAACAATGTTATGTTCAAGGCGAATGGAAATTCAATTTATGATTGTTAGTACAGCCAAGATTTTCAGTAATTTTTACACTAAGTATTCTCTTAAATTATTCTTAAACGATACCATTGGTAAATTATTCGTAGAGAGTAGTTGTTTAGTACAGCCAAGATTTTCAGTAATTTTTACACTAAGTATTCTCTAAATTATTCTTAAACGATACCATTGGTAAATTATTCGTAGAGAGTAGTTGTTTAGTACAGCCAAGATTTTCAGTAATTTTTACACTAAGTATTCTCTTAAATTATTCTTAAACGATACCATTGGTAAATTATTCGTAGAGAGTAGTTGTTTAGTACAGCCAAGATTTTCAGTAATTTTTACACTAAGTATTCTCTAAAATTATTCTTAAACGATACCATTGGTAAATTATTCGTAGAGAGTAGTTGTTTAGTACAGCCAAGATTTTCAGTAATTTTTACACTAAGTATTCTCTTAAATTATTCTTAAACGATACCATTGGTAAATTATTCGTAGAGAATAAAAGAGAAAATATGATGTCCGAGCCACGACATCGAACTGTTTGATTGAGATTTAGATCACATGCTCAAATTATATTCATAGCAGTATGAGTTTGTATTAGATAGAGATAGATCACGAATCTAGAAAAGGTAATTTTCAAGGATTTCTCTACATCGCAGGTCTCCGCCCCTAACTAAAGACACCATAGAAACCATGAAACTCCGAACCAACATACAATTTTTTTGCTGTTGTTTTATTTTTTATTTTTATTCCTTTCATTCTAATTTCATTTTTTATTTTTAGCAGTTTTATCCTCTGAAATCTTATAAACCATCTTCTTGTAATACCTTAAATCCTTGAATTACCCCCTTGGGGGCTTATTTATGTTTGATATTTTTGGGCTTATTAGAGGGGGGCTTATACGAGGGGAGGGGGGCTTGTAAAATTATTGTAGACATTAAGAAGACATTATTAAAAGACCTCATTTATTTCAGTAGGAATTTCTTTATGAGCATTTCATTAATTATTACCAAAAGTATGAATTTGGTGTGGTAATTTAGAAAAACGCAATAGGCAACCTCAGATGGCAAAAATCATCAATTGAAGGGTCCAATTCGAGAATTGATGTTAACAGTGGGGATTTATTCGAGGGGGGCTTATTGACAACTTGTAACTAGGTCTAGAGTGGGGGCTTATTCGAGTGGGGGCTTATTCGAGGATTTACGGTATTGAAATTTTAATTCACTTGTTACTCGATATATCAATTCACACTTTAAAGTGCCTGCTGAGGCCAGTTCCTCTACTAACTAGTTTTAGCGAAAGCATTAAATTATTTAAAATTCAAAACCCTTTCTTTAAAATATCTTAAACCTTTCTTGGCTTGATTCATTTCATTGGAAACGCTATATTCATTAGGAATTATGAGCAACACTCAAGCAGGTCAGGTAACAAAGTGATTTACGTCTTTAGCTTTAAATTTGTTTTTTTTTAACATTTACGTTTATTCAACCAAACAGAAGTCCATTATTCCACGTGCTTTTTCAGTTCTAAGATGAGGAACTTCACAACAAATTCACAAATAACCTTAAAGAAAACCCTCAAAACAGTAAAACGCACTAGAATCGACTATTAATTTGATTGTTACAGAGAAAATATTAACTGGCAGTAGAATTGTGAGGCAAGAATACATTGAGATAATATAAAGTACATTTTGATAGCTGGTAGTTTTACGTTTAATATAAATCTAACGTGTTTGCTTACAGTCAAAGAGAAAGAAGTTCAATCTCAGATGTTGGCAATATTAGCTTAAAAAAATACGTGTATTGCAATGGGCATAACCCATTCTGCAGGCTGATGGTATTTACCGACGTATAGCGACAGTACTTTATTATTTATCAATAAATTCCTATAGAATTTCCAGCATTTTAGGTCCAAAATTGCGCATAATATTTTGAAATCATCAGGACAAATGCTGAAATATTGAGTATCTTAAAAATTTAACGATTCATTTATCTAATTAACGATTTTGTAATCAAGTTTGTTAAATAAATTTCTGCCAACTCCCTAGCTATGAATCGAATCAATACTAAAGAAATGTTTTATCGAAATAGATTACGAATTTGATCAACACTTTAAACATGCTAATGAACGACCTTCCAAGGCTCTTCTCCGTTATCAATTACACGTGCAACTAAGAGGCAAGAGCTCTTTGGGAAGATTTTAATTTCTATTCGAGCTTATTTTATGGAATGCCGTTATTTCAAGTTATCATTGAAGCGATATTTATTTCAATGTGTGGTGATACTTATATCAGTGTTGGGTGATATTTATACCAGTGTAGGGCGATATCTATATTAGTGTTCTGTGGTAATTATGCGAGTGTAGGGCGATTTTGTATCATTGTTGGGCATTGTTTTATCTGTGTTGGTCGATATTCTTGACAATGTAGGGTGATATTTACATCAGTGTTAGTTGATTTTATACCAGTATAGGGAAATTTTGTATCAATGTTGGGCGTTCTTTATCGGTGTTGGGCGATATTTATTCCAGTGTAGGAAATTTTGGTCCTAGTTAAGGGCAATATTCTACCTGTGTTGGGCGATATTTATGTCAGTTAAGGTCGATATTTCTATGTGTGTTGAACGATATTTATCTCAGTTAAGGTCGATATTTATATCAGTGTTGGGTGATATTTATATCAGTACTGGGTGATATTTTTTCCAGTGCCGGACGATTTTTTGTATCAGTGAAGGGCGATAATCTATCATCGTTGGGCGATATTTTTATAAGTTAAGGTCGATATTTATATCAGTGTTGGGCAATATTTTTTCAAGTGCCGGACGATTTTTGGTATCAGTTAAGGGCGATATTCTATCAATGTTGGGCGATATTTATGTCAGTTAAGGGCGATATTTTATCAGTGTTGGACGATAATCTATCAGTTATGTGTGATATTATAATGCAAGAGAAGAGCTAATTTTGATTAATAGCAAGATGGGTTATGTTTGGTTTGTCTGCTAAACTGGAATGCAATCGAACATCATAATTGGCTCTTTGTAGTACCACTTTGCCATATTAAACAAACGTTTGTATCATTTTTATTACACAGACATTTGGCCCTGATACTGCTCTCTCGATGCCAATATAACTAAACTATTTCGTGTTTTCAGAGAAACTTTTTCAAATAGAATTGATTTTAAAAAAATTTCGAAATTGAAGATTAAAAAATTAACTGCTACAAAATATACCTTGTTATACATTTATATATTTCTGAAACCTCAACTTGCATTTCTATTGATTTGAAATGAAACTTAACATTCCAAATGGTCTTTAATTGCTTCAATATTCATTTCACGGCAGCACCTCTCACCTTCTTTCAGGTAGTTTTTACTTCAGTATAACTATTGCTTCAATCCATGTAATTGTTTGTACCTGATTCCTTCAATATTCAAAAATTACGGAATTTTGCTGTTTCCTTTTGTATCATAACGACATAATTTGAAATACGTAATCCTCAGTGAATCATAATTTTCAATATTTTACAAATTAAGCTCCGGTGGGTAGCCAAAGTCCATTTCAAGGGTGCATTACTCAATATTCATTGATGAATTGCTGCTAATAATCCAAGCTATGCCAATAAATACTGAATTTACAATTGAGATGGTAACTGACTCGGACCAGTTGCTCATTGTCTGTAATTGAGGAACAAAACAACTAGGTACGTTTGCGTGTTGAGCCAGGTCTCGGAGTTCTAGCGACAACGAACTCAATATTTTGAAACATTGCAGCACGACAATGCTGAGCATGACGATCGTATGCCATTTGCTTACAGCAATATTTACGTAACAATTTACTGTTTCCGTGGTGACTCATCTGCATCGCTCTCATCTGAGTCATTACCATCTGTGCTATTTTTGCCAGCTTGGTTTTTCCATAATATGGTAATCAAATGCTCAACTTGTTCTTGATTTCGTTCACGCGCTCTCAACGTCATGTTTTTACTGCTACTCATCTGCTTGATTTGTGTTATTAGAAGATGCCTCCGGAACACCTTCTGTATTCTGCGAGCCGCAGCGTTCTCGATTTTCAGTCTTTCTGCTGTTGTTATTTTAGTTGTTTCTTTACTTCGAGTCGGGAAAGAGGCACGGAATCTTTCCTCTACTTTTGTCATAACGGACAAAAAGTCCTGAGACTCCCCTCCTTCTACTTCTCCAATGGCCCTTTTGATAAGGCTGGCCATAATGTCCAAGCAATGGACTTTATGTCTGTCTTTCACTGGAATCTCATTCTCCTCAAGAAACCAGTAATTAGGTTTTGGTACTCGCAAAGGGCCATCTAGTGCATCCAGAAAGTCAGGCAACTGGTAATATTTGATGAATTGTGTAGCTTTTGGGTCGAATTGTTCCCAAACGGAGTAGAAAGCCTCAAGGTCGTCTTCCGTAATGCCAGCCTCGTCTTGGGACTGGGCTTGGTTGAAATTCTCAAGTATAACCGCGATGTACATGTTTATCATAATCAACACAATTGCTGTTATATAAGATACGAAGAAAAATATTGCAAGTGTTGGCGATCCACAATTATGATTGTTGTTATACTCCGGTCTCGGTGTTTTATCACATAAAGGCGGTTTCACCATAGTTGCCTCCAATACACCATTCCAGCCGGCGGCTGTTGCAATTCGGAATAGTAAGCACATACTGCTTCCGAATGTTTTGAAATTGACGATTTGGTTAAACGACCCCGTTTCTTTGATGTACATGAAGAAATTCATTCCCATAATTGCGTAAATAAACATCACAAGGAACAACAACGTTCCTATATTTAGCAAGGCAGGGGCGGATTTGACGATTGTGAAAAGAAGCTGGCGAATTCCTTTAGCGCTGTCAAAAAATCGGAGCAGACGGCCTAAGCGAAACACTCGAATAACACGAAGAAGCCCTGGCGAGAAGTAAAGCTCTTCATTTCCTGACTTTAATTTTTCCCATAAAATCACTAAAAAAGGAAAGGATTTATTAAACTATGTTGCCACCGCAATAATAATTTTCACAATTCTTAAAGTCATAATGGTCAAATTTTAATAATTTTATTTTATCTTCATTCATTATTGCTTACTAATTATTTTTATAAACATCATAAAGTCTGGACGACATAAAGCCATTTTGACTTACCTCCAACTGAGAATACAACAACAATAAAATCGAAAACGTTCATGAAAGACTTGAAGTACTCTAATCTCATCGCGACCAATCGAATGATTGCCTCAATCGTGAAAATTCCAGTGAAAAGGTAGTTGAGATAATCAAGTGCGATTGTAACTTCATCTGACTGGCCATGGTGCTGTATCATCATCGTGAGCATGTTTGCGATAATCACAGACATGATAAACAGCTCAAATTGTTTCGTTGTTGTGAAATCGAACAGGGTTCCTCGCCATTTCGACTGTGAGAAAGAAGAAGTAATCTCAAGAACTTCTTTATTTGGAGAGTCTACTGTTTCACCGGAAGTTACAAAACACCTGAACCATAGGGAAAATGTAAGATATGTATGAAGAAGATAAATTTGTGTCAGAAGAATCTTATTCCATGAAAATCTGCAGGAATCTAAAGAGTTGTTTTCGGGAAAACGTTTAGTTCCTACCCAAACACTGACATCCATTTTCAAGGGCAAAAAAAGTCATCTCTCTATATCCTTAAGAAAGATTTTCGTTTACTATAAGACGGGTATTTATGTGAAACCTGTATGATATTTTCTTAACTATCAACGTTTTTCTGATAGAGTAGGCAAATATGGTCATATTTGGGAAACAGAAACGAAAAAAATAGATCACAATGCAAAATAAATGGCTTGTTTTTCCAAGATATTTGGCGGGCATTGTAGTCTTCTATTGTACCCAAGGCGTGCACTTAATATTATAACATAAAAGTTGTTTAATTTAGATAAATTTTCTGGAAGGTTAACAGTTTTGTTTCTTGTAGACCTTTAAAACGTAGGATTCTCGTAACATGTAAATAAATGATATCAAAATTATTTTAACTGATGCCACATTAGTTGTCAATATGCATGACAAGACAAACAAAGTGTAAAATATTACCGTTGGCCTTGTCAATCTTCTGGTCGGTTTTTTATCGGCTGCTGATTTCAAAGTATTAATCCAGTTTCGCTGACCGGCAGTCAGCAATATCCCAATACCATCCTCGTATTGCTGCTTCAGTCGATTGAAATTGTCAATGATGACTCCGATGAACAAATTGAGAATGAAGAATGCGCCAAGAATTATGAAGACGACAAAGTAAAGTTGTGTAAAGAAGTTATTCATTGGCTTCGGCTGCAAATTTTGCTGAAATGAATAGATGATATTATTAATTAAAATTACTGTTTGCCAGCCTGTCAAAAGTGTTCGATTCTGTATAGGTAGAGCTGTACACGCCTGATGATCGCATTAAGAGTAAATCTTGGAATAGCAACTTAGAACCGTCATGTTCTTTACACCAAATAGCGATGATACTATTATACTGGTTTCTGACAGTATATGATATTTGATTACTCAAGTTTTCATTACTTGTAATTTGTTTCAAATTCAATATCAAGATTTGACAGAAGCTTTTCTTTAACGATGATTCCTCATGTGAATTTTGCATGACAATAGTTCTTGCCCCAGAAGTCCAAGAGGCAAGAACATGTTATATAAAAAATATCTTACATACTAAGATATTGAGCTCACTTCACTGCTTCTTTTTACTACAAATTTACCCGCTAATTCATTCATTAATTCTTGTTTACTCATTTTGTGTATGTAGTGAAATAGTGAAATACTGCTTCATTTGTGCAATAGACAGTAAACATATCCTTGTCACAAATTACTTCAATCTACGCTGTAACAAAGTTGCCAAGTGGTAATATCATAAGATACCCTTAAAGAGCATCATAAAATACTTCTGGGATTGTATGAAATTCAATTAGATATGTCAAAGATTAGGGGAGATATTGCCAACGAAAGATTTAAAGTTTTCTAAAGGATCACTGTTATTGGCCTGGTTAAGAACAAAGAGACTAAATTAATGTGATTTGATTGGGAACGAGCTCTTGCTCAAGTAATCATATCGCCTGCAAATTTACCACAGATATAGCTGATCTTGCAAATTAAGAGGGAATATTTTTGTGCAAATTTGAAAATTTTCAAATGAACTTTTTGTGACGTCATCGCATTCATCTTTAATTAACGTATAGCAACTGAACATGATTTTCCTTGAGACCTGAGAAATACTTTTTAAGTGTCTCGGTCTGAACTTACTTCTCTACTGTCATATGCGTCCTGCATAACTTCAAACCATCCTTCCAAAGTTGCCTGAATGACAAAATCAAATAAAGATATTTAGCAATTTTATGTAGGTAGTATCAAAATATTTTATTCTTTCAACTTTTATAATAAATTCCATGATTATCAGACATTTTTAACCGATGAATTTTCCAAATGAAAGCAAAACAATGGAAATGCAAATCAAAATAATTTTCAGCAGTATTTTTATTTTCCTTTCCAGCTCTCTTAACCTTGTTTCTGGCTGATTATAGTTAAATAAATGGAAGACTACAAATGTACAATTTCCTTTTGTAGAAAGAGATAATTGAGAGAACACAAATCTTGTTATTGAGTCACGTGTTAACAGAGATAGAAGATGGAGAGAGCAAAAGTATCTGAAGTAGTGGTTGGCTAAAAATCTGAAGGAGAGATGTATTTGAAGTTCAGTAAAAAGGGTCGGGTGAGAAAGAAAAATATTGATTTTTTGGTATGTTATTTCGTTCATATTGATGCATTGAAGTCGCTTCTTCACACTTTTAAATCATGATCTTTGTCGCCGTTTGTAAAAAGTGTAATCCCGTTGCACTTACCGTTTGAAAAAGGGCCAGAAACCCGATCGCAGCATTATCAAAGTTGATATTCTTGTTTACCCAACGGTACCCTGTCACGTTTGTATTGTTTAAACACGATGCCTTGTCTTCTATCACCTCATAACTTAGCTGGTTTTCATCTTTATCCACACATCGAAAGAATTTTCCACCAAACAGCGTAAAGCCCATGACACTGAATATAAGCCAAAAAACTCCACAGACAAGCAACACATTAGCTATCGATGGTATTGAATGGACCAGCGAGTTCACCACGATCTAGATGAACAAAAAAACAGTTATGTTTTTCTTGCAACTTCAAGGATAAGGAAATTCCCAGATTTCACTCAATATTTTGTTATTGTGTATGTAAGAAAAGTTTCTTGTGAAACGCGAGAAGTGTTAAAGAAATAGGATACACAACAAATGTTTGGAATTAGTTCCTTTTGAGTATAGACCAATTCGACTTACGGCCTCGTTTTGGAAATTTCTCCAAATTTTATTATACGACTTTTTTAAGCTCAGATTTGGTTTTATCACAATAGATTTAGGCTGGATACAATTTTTTATTTTGTTTGTGCTTGTAATTTAGATTTTATGGAGAAATGAATTTTAAAAACTTGAAAGGGATTTGACCGCAAAAATCATTCCGGGGGAAATTGTAAGAAAATTATTACGGTCAAATCTCTTATAAAATTTTCATCTTTATGTCGTCATAAAATCAATATCCATGTAAATAATAAATAATGAATAATAATAAAAATAATAATGAAAATTTCCAAGTAGACTAAAATCATTGCTCTTAATCCGAATCTGAGGTTAGAATTTTTGTACAAAAGAATTTGAAGAACGAGACCGTAAGTTGAATTGGTCTATTCAAATCAATGAAAACAGAAGTATGGTGCAATACCTTCATTCCTTCGAATCTTGAAATAGCTCTCAATGGTCTAAGAGCACGAAGGGATCTCAATGCATTCAAATTAGGATTGCCAAATAGCGATGCCAGTGAGATCTATAAAAAGAAATTGAGTAACGTTTAAAAATAAGTCAAATAAACATCAACTGCAGATTCGGAAACGCATAACACAATTCCCGAATATTTATCATTATTTATCAAGATATCACTGTGCTGCAATTGGAAATAAAAATTAATTTTGAAACATTGTGAATAAAGGCTAAATCACAAAATCTCTTATAAAAAAAGTATATTTCAAACGTTACTTGGCATCAAGTGGAGTTATGTCGCATGAAGTTAAGAGATTGTTGTAATGTTGTAACTTTTTGTCATCATAATTTTATTCGTATTTTCATTTTTAGAATAAATTACGATAAGAAAAATTGACAAAATCTTACCACGACAATGAAAAAGTCCAACAAATTCCAAAGGTTTGTAAAATATTTTATACACCCAAAGCCAATGAATTTGATGAGAAACTCAAGTGTGAAGATGATGGCGAAGAAAAAGTTGCAATAATCCAGAAATACGCTCAATGTTCTTCTTTTTGATAAGTTGATATCTTCAAATACCTTTAATGAAAAGAAAATACGTTGATTTTTATTAGTGTCATTGCTACCACACTCCTTATGCAGAGACCCTTGTCAGCCAAGTGCTTCAACGTGTGAAAGAAAAAATGGAAACAGATGAAATCAAATTATTACAGAATATATATATACACATAGCTAACCCCGTCAAGTCTTACTTCGGATAACTCGGACTTGCACTAAGTCGAACCGATGTTCAATTCCCATTTTCCTACCTTATTGAAGTTGATATTCGTATCTCGGATAAGTCGGATATTCGAAAATTCGGACCATTTCCTAAACATCCTTGCAGATCTGATTTAACGGGATTCGGCTTTTATACTAAAAGATTGGTCGAAAATCGAAATATTCGATGTCGAAGATTCGATTTGCATTATCAAGGCGCTTATCAAAACATCTCATGGAAATTTTTAACTTGCAAAAGAGAGTACGTAGAAAGGTAGTTAGACCACTAGCTGCAATTGTCATCAGATCAAATATTGTAAGTTTCTTACTCACCAAAGTGAGGCTGCTGAAGGCAATCAAAAAGAGGATGAGAAACTCGAAGTACTTGTTTTCAACAATGAATTTGCAGTAGTATCGAATATTGTGCCATAAGCGGCGTGGTGGTGAGTCAAGGTAGCTTGTATAGCAGCAGTTGCACGCATAGCAGCATAAGCAGAAACAGTCATCTATGTACGTCCTTTCCCTGTGAATTTCAATTTTCACCGACGACGAGGAATGACCTCTAGGTTGTTCTTTTCCCGCCTTCTCGCTCCCATTATCATCTAATTTGCCCTGAATCGCCAATTCGGTCACGCCAGATCCAGAAAATCTCCGATCTGCCATACCTTGAAGATTTCCATTTCGAGTTTGAAGCAATGAGTTGTCACTGTCATGACTGATAAGTGGAGGCGGTTTTAGATCGTTTCCATTCCCAAGCCTTCCATTTGCTAAAATTGCAAATTATTTACAATACATGATTACATTACATTACAAATTATTGAAGCAAATTTACAGTAAATTTGTCTTCTCAGATCTAAAAATGCTCCAGCTATGCTCTTTTCTCTAATTGCAAAGGTCAATAAAATAATTGAAGTGTCAAATACACATTAATGTATATCAAAGTTACTCAAAGTTCAATGTGTCAAAGTTCCCAACACCTAGGTCAATATGTCAAAGTTCCTGAAAGGTTAATAAGTCAGTGTCCTTAAAAGTTTATTTTGTTAAGTGAAAATAATTCCAATCAGTCGTTTACGTAATTCTTAAAAAGTTGCCTATATCTCAGAACTCCTTTTCTTTTTGGGAATTTTACCATACCCATTTGTTTTTTACAGTATTTGAGCATTTGATAAAACTTTTATAAGGTACAATTACAAACCCCTCAGATGTTGTTAGCCGAGCTAATCTGTTTAGTGGATTCATGGAAAATGCCTCGTGTTTTAAACACTATCATAAAACTAATGTTGAATTACGGTACTTTTATTTCAGCAGCGGTCTATGTGACTGTCAGTCTAGAGAAATAGTTACCTGGAATGACATTTCCATTTGAGTGTCCATTTATTTGGTTCCTTTGGTTCATTTCTATGAAAAGTCCATTCTTAGGATTTGCCTTTCCGTTTACCCCGTTGAAGTCACTCGCCATTAGGACCTCTGCAGTTTGATGCTCTCCATTCTACAAAACGACGTAGCTTACTTTGCATTTTATATCCAATCAAAATAACAAAAACTTTTTTGCAGGTCTGGCTGCTTCAATTTATATGTGTAAAATTATGTATGAGAAGATATGCTGGCCGAGAAAGCTTCTGATGTCTGGACATATGTATAAATCAAAGGTAAAACTCCTTAAGTATGGTTTGAATGGCCTCCGTAAAGTAATTGTAGCATTAGCTACTTTTGAGATATTTTGCTAGATAGTAGGAATTTTCTTTCAATTTGCATTCTGATTATTGTATCACCTATTTGCATTCCTATGATCCTTTTTATGCTTTATTATTTTTTTAGCATGATAAATATAATCTAATGCATTTTTCACTTTAGGTATGGAATAGGAAACTTTTTTACCGTACACTGTAGTATTATGCAGTTATCAACATGATAATTAAAGCAGAAATGTATTACGAACCATGTTTGCATCAGCTTTATTCTGTGTTTCGTCCTTTGATTTCCTTTTTCGTTTACTTTTGGTCCATTCAATCAATCTCTGCAATCTTGTCTTCTTCATTTCTTTGCCCTCTTCGTCATCTTCATTTCCTTTTAATGCATCACCACCAAATGAGCTCAGCAGCAAGGCAAGGAACAAATTCAGTACCTGCATTAAACAGTAAAATGAATTCAATTTCTTTGCAACTCATTCTTTATAACATTACAGAATCAAGTAATCCTTGGGAGTGCATTTGTTCTTGTCGTTAACTATGACGACATTTTCCGCTTGCTTTGCAGTATAATTTTATTTTAAAGCCAGCAGAACATTCTTGATTTGCCTAAGGCAGAATTAGCAATCAAGACTGGTAAACCAATTTTATAGCAATACATTTTTTTCAATGCATACCCAAGTACATTGATTTGAATTGTCGAACTTTATCAGTTAGAACCTATTATCTTTATTGATAAATTTATTTGTTGGTAGGTTACAAATTTTTGTCACGTATAAGAAGCTCTGTTTAATACAGAATACTATAAATGAATGGCAAATAAAAGCCAAGAAAATGACCATGATATGAAAATTGGATATTTTACAGCATCATCTTATCAACATATCAAGCAGCAGACTTACCACCCAGCGACCGATGACAAAGACGATAAAGATGAAGATAAAGGACGCGGGACTAGTTGCTCTGAGCAAATCCCATTGAGGTTCAATCCACTTGCCACAGAGAATTCTGAAAATCATCATGAAAGAGTTGCCAAAATTTTTGAAATTGTATCTTGGTATATTGCCACCGAAGACTTGTTCTGTGTACTTGCTTCCGAAAAGCTGCATACCAACGACAGCAAATATATAAATTATGATACAAAGGATGACCGTTATATTCCCAAGTGCTCCTATGCTGTTTCCTATTGTGCTCAATAGTTGTCCCATTGTCTTCCATGACTGAGCCAGCTTCAATACACGCAACTGTAAAAGAGAATATTTTATAATCAAGCACTATATATAAAACCTAGCTGTTGACTATTGATAAGGCTTTAGGCTAAACTGAATCCGCACGTAGACTGGCACATTTTGCAAACCAATGCTGTTACCCTTTATCTATTCTAACCTCAATAATTGCATTATTCTGCAGCCAGAATTAGTGCTGTCAAAAAGGTAAATAAGATTTTAGCTGCTGTCGCACTTATTTTGCAGAGAACTATCTCTGTTACAGCCGGTTTCTTCAATTTAAAGAACGTTTGGACTTTATCCAACATTCACGAATTAACTAAATCTTCATTTCGTGGACATCAAAAAATTATGTAAAATGTGTTAAAAGATTTGCTAGCAGGTCATTATGAAGTAAAAACTAAAGAAAGTAAATTATGAATAATTTCATATCTAATTTTTTAAATCAAGTGTTGCTTAAGATATTCCTGAACTTGTTTTTTTCAATTTTCAACTCCAAATTTTACATAGGCTAACGAAAGTTTCTTTAAAAATGCTCAACTTACCAATCGAAACACTCTCATAACACTGAGTCCACTGCCTGCAACGAGTTGTGATTCAGAAAGAACCAGGTCAAGTAAGCTTGCTACAACGAGGAAACCATCGAACAGATTCCAGTTGTTTCTTGCGTAGCCTCTTGGTGTCAATGCAATCAGTTTGAATATCATTTCAAGTACGAAAATGGCAGTGAAAATCTGTAACGGATAAGAGAACATGCAAATCAATGTAGACTTGGCAAAATGCTCCAAATCTAGTTGACTTTGCTAGGAGACAGTTCCTTTTTTCAAAGACCGACATATAACTTTTTGTTTGGAGGGGTTAGCCGTGATAAAACAGCCATGTTTTACAAAATAAAAGTGTTTTACTTATGCTACTTATGTTTTTTGGAAAGGCCAAGTCCCCCAGGTGACATCTAAATGTTGTTGTTTTGATTGGAGCTTTAAAATTGAACACAAGGGTGATCTGGTGCCTCTACGAAAATCTTCTATCTTGGTTTTTAAAATAAAACAAATGGCATTCAATTACTTTGATGTATTGGTAATCATAGATTTACAAGACTAATGAAACATTTTTCTCAATCTAGTTGTACTTACTCAAAATTGTTTATGTTCTAATGAAGCAAAAACTTTATTGCAACTTACATAGTTTAATGTGTTTGAAATGATATCCATAATTTTTGGCTGTTTATAATGTTCGGTCGCCATTGCTATAGTATTCAGCATGATGCATGCAGTAATAAATCCTTCAAATATTGTACTTCCAACAAAGATGTACATCTTTACACGAATTTTAAGTATGCACGATGGGTTTTCCCCAAGTTCCGGTGGACCTATTTCAGTCTGCATAAACTCCTCTTGGTTTTTCTTTAGACTCTTTGGAAGGTTGTCAATATTGTACTGCTTTTCACCGTCAATTTCAACAACTGGGGAGGTTCCATGGAGTAACTCTGCTACGTGCCTCCCATCAAAAGAATACGTCGAGGCGCTTCTACGCATGTCCTCCAGCCGTTCGTTCTCACGTTCCTGAAAATCATGAAAAGATAAGTCATTTCAAAGGAACTACTCGCCGTATCATCAAACTGAATAAAAATGCCTGTGATAACAGAAAAGAGAAAGGGATGACAGAAAATTGTGTTTATATGATGCACAGTCAAAGCTTTTAGAAATCCACGGAGACCTTCTTTCTTCAAGACATTCATTGCTTAGTTTTAAAACCTACGTTCTTTATATCTGACAACCATGTACATCCTAAAAGCTTGAGTGTCAGTGTTAAGACCTCATCATTCTTCTTTTTCTTCTGATCATATTTGAAGATATTTACGAGATACTTACAAGATCAGGATCCCCATTGACTTCTTGCTCGTAGGAGGCACTGACCACGGCAAGAACTAAATTCAGCAGATAAAATGGGCCTAAGAAAACAGCTAGTAAGAAATAGATCATGTACGGCTCGCCCATGGCAGCTATCACCTAGAAATTAAAGTAAGCAATTAAAAGTAAGCATAATGGTAAGCATTTTTATGATGTTGAAATGAACGTCTTAGCCTAGCTGTAGAGCTGTAGTAATATTCACATTTGACTATTCATTTTCGCAGGGGTTTCATTTGATTATGATTTATACTGAAACTGCTTTTTCTGCAAAATAAAATTTTGTTTTGGAACCTGCAATTTTGACATTTTATTGAAAATTCTTGAACAAGCAAACTGCTGATGATTTTTTTTCACTTTTTTGAAACAGACTTTACTTAGTTATGAGATCATAGATTTCATACAAGCGTAACAATACGGTACTTACACTATCATAAACGCTTTCCCAGTAATCTAGTGTACACACTTGCAGGGATGTCAGCATAGCAAGAACGAAATTGTCATAACCTATATATCCAAACTTTGGGTTAGGCCCGGCTTCAGCAACACAAACATAGCCTTGTATGCAATTCCTGGAAAGAAGAATTCGATCTTTTTAAGAAGAAAACTTTAAGCATTAACTAAAACATATTTTAAAAGAAGCATAAACAATCTTTCAGAGAGTTGAATTTTCTATCATATATATCAAAACAATTTTTGGCTGTTCTTATCCATTGGAATCTTTTTTTTCTGTTTTAACGTAATGAAGCGGTTGGATAACCAATTATTTCCGAGCAATCTTTTTAGCAATAGCAACGCTCCCCTTTTCAAAGATCCTAAAAAACATTTCAAAAAGATTGAGTAACTGACTTTCAACATCCATTTATTCTCTAATGAAGTTTTTGATAGATCTTTATCTATTTTGTTTTGCTTTATTCAACATATGATTTAAACTTATTTTAATGGCTATTCGACAAATATTTCAAATATTAAAACACAAGTAATCTTTTCGATACTAAGAAATGTAGCATAAAACTGCAAAACGTTTGTTCTTCCAATAAATGATCAGGTGGTCAATTTAATAAGGGAACTTAAGATTAATCTTACCAAGCTGTAGATGCATTTCCACAAATAACACCTCCTATCTGAGGCTGATACCAATTACCTTGAGATAGAAAAAAACAATTATTAATTGAAAACGCTCTGTCGCATTGTTTCCTGTCACATAGTTGAAAACGTTCTGTCGCATTGTTTCCTGTCACATAGTTGAAAACGTTCTGTCAAATTGTTTTCTGTTCACAATGCATATCGGTTCGGTACTTTTCATAATGTAGTTTTTACAATAATATACCATTTCTTGTGGAAAGCGTTTCAAGCATTCAAGATAAAGAAGTTTCCGATATTCATTTATGAGTCTTTCTGTTTGGCCAAATATTTATGGCCAAATTATACTTAATGTTGTTAGAGAGCATTTCGTCAAAACTGTGACAAACTACCAAACCGTTAAATAACTCACTTTTGTTTTTATAGAAGTCTTGGTTAAATGTTGGTATACCCGGCCCGGTTCGCACACATCTTGACTGCAAACGGCCAGTAAATAACTGGAGCCCAATAAGGGCAAAAATTGCAATGAAAAACAGCGTCAGTATTAGGACGTCTGTCATCATCCGCATTGATTTTAACAGTGTATTCACCATTGCTTTTAATCCTGAGCAAAGAAATATTTGACGAAGTTAATTACAAATATAGAATAAATAACCTTCAAATATCGACAGTTCTTTTTTCAAATCAATTATTCTACAACAAAAAAATTAATACAAGATTTAAAGTTCCTTTCTAATTAGTATAATATGTCAACGCCTCTTTGTCTGTCACTATAAAGTAATTTTGACTTTCTTTTCAGTCCAACTCGAATCCATCGGAATTTTTAGTGTAAGTTAAATATTCTCAAAATTGAATTTTTGATTTATGTGAAAGTATAATTTAAATTAACAACAGCTGGGTAACAAGCAATGTCACGAATTCATTGCTATAAAGCTAGATTTCTTAACCCAGAAAAATGCTATGCAACTTTTTAAAACGTCAGTGCAACACCTGAAGAGAGAACTCAAATGCATAAATGAAACAATATGAAACAATCCTTTTCTGTCGCTTTTTCAGTTCAACATGCATGATAAATATTTCTAACAGAGATAATTCTTTGAATTTTGAAAGTAAAAAATCTGTAGTGTGTACCCTTTACTGTTGATATAGTCTTTAACGCTCTCAGAACTCGAAACGTTTTTACACCGCTGTAATCTTCCATCTCGGGTATCATTGTTACATATCTGAAAGTGTGGACATTAGATATTACATAAGACAATAGAATAGTAGTTTATCCAGCAAATTTTACAGAGGAGTTATTTTGTGAAAATTATTTTCGAAAATTTTCACGATGAAAGCAGTCTGTCTCTTTGTAGTTTATAACGCTAATACATATACTTCACATATTGGAACAGTCATGAAAAAAACATTAAAGGCAAACATTCAAATTAATCTCTCAGTTTCCATCTTTTAATGAAATTATCTACCTTGGCCAGACAACATCTGTCGTTAGTCATTGTGTTGTAGCATAGCCTATTCGAATGGCAACTAACTTCAGGGACAGGCCTTTGTTTACATAAAGACAAAAACAATAGCCTATTGTCCTTCTCTTCATATATAGCCTACAATAACCTAAAACAACGGAAAATCACAGGGACTAGAGAAGCAATTGCCTCCTACTTAGTATGTTAAAAAAGCACACTGTTGCATATTGTAAAGAGATTCAAAATACACGAATTTTGATAAAGAGATTCAAAATACACAATCAGAAAAATTTGATTATTACAAATCAATAGCAATTTCATTTCGTTTGTGTCACTGTTATCCAGAACTGTCCCTAAATGGACCAGAAAAGGTCTATTAAACTTTAATTCCTACTATAACGATAACTACAGCTATAATTGACCGATGTCATAAAAAAACATATTGACCTACCCTACAATAACGACAAAGAAGTCGAGCCAATTCCATGAATTCCGTAAATAAGAATATTTATGTAGTATAAATCCTTTTGCCAAAACTTTAACTGTCACTTCGAAGGTGTAAATTACAGCGAACACATACCTGAATGATGGAGAAAATAATGCATCGATTACGACCATAACTGATATTGTTCTTAAGAGACTTGAGCTCACAAAAAATTATAAAAATCCTTTGTTTCCAATCCCATCGGTTCCTATTGCTTTCAAACAATAATATTCCCAAATAATAACAATCATGCCACTTTATTTACTTCAGTTCTATAGAATATTCTCAACATCATTGCTTATATGTCTTCTTTATAACTGTGGGTTATTATCACCAGATACATAAGTTAAATATGTTCAAATAATTGCTACGTTTACAATTGTATCGACCTCCTTTAAATATTTTTTTTCTTATTTTTTCATCTTTAACTTGAAAATTACTTAACACATATACCAAAGACAATGAATATCCTCTTCTATTCTATTATTTTCATTATATTCTTTGATATTCTAATCTTTTCTATTTTATTCTATTTCAATCAAGTCTGTCCTATTATATTCTACTTTCTTCTATCCTGTCCTGTTCCATTCCTTTCTCTTAAATTCAATTAAATTATCTTTTCAGTCGGGACCTTGTGATTTCCTTAATCCTACAACTCTTTTTTTTTCTTTCATTTGAAAATGGGGTAGTGTGAACGGGCCCAGGGATATGTTGTTAGCGTATTCAAACGGAGTCAAACTAATCCGTGTTTGCCTTGCGTTCACACTACTCTGCTATGAAAACGGAGTCGTTTGAAAACGCTAATGAAAACGGATACTTTCGAGTACGGTGCGTATCGAATACGCTCCGTGTCCAGTGTGAACACGAAAAACGGAGACATTTCAATACGCTAACAACGGCAACAAAATACGTGCTTTCTAGCATACAGAATCTCAAAAATTTTGAAATTGAGAATTCACAATGGTAGCTGTTACAGCAAAGTTTTTCACGATTTGCTTTTATTCAATTTTATTCATAATGACGCCAATTTATTGAGGATTCGTGAACGCCTCTTTCCAAAAATGAGGCCACCAACAGCGTTTTTGTTGGAGTAGTGTGCGCATTTACCGTATTCAAATCGTATTCATTTGAAAACGGA
Organism: Rhopilema esculentum; assembly: GCF_013076305.1. The sequence goes on along the minus strand of NW_027018682.1, from coordinate 6,210,832 downwards.
TAAGTGTGAGCGGACAGCGTTTTCATCAACGAAAACGGAGCGAAACGAATACGGAGTAGTGTGAACTTAGCCTTGGTCTTTCTTTACGGATTTTGGCGGTTGTCTAATAAACACTTCTTATCACAAATTAAACTAATTTAATCAAACTGTTTTGGTTTACTTGAAGTAATAGGCTAAAGCTTTTGCTTCATTTTCACTGAAAGATAGTGTAAATCACCCGTTTTTCTGCTGGATGAACTTTGCTCCAATGAATGAACGTATTGACAAAATGCACTAAGAACTGTCTTCTCTAATGAAAAAGAACAACATTGGCTGCTGTCGATGAAAGACATTTCTTAATTCTTTTAGAACCTACGTCTCTAAGGAACTTCACTTCTTTCTTCAAATAAAATAGACAGACCAAGCAGACAGATATTCATAAAACCATGTGTTTAATACCTAAGCTTTAAAAAAGTATTTTGTCTCGGATTTCTAAGAAAATTAGAGGGTTTCTAAGACGGTAACACTGAAAGAAAACTTTTATCTAATTTTTGTCGTTTTTTCTTTTTGTTGTTCTGTCGTTCTGTCTAATTTGTTTTGCAACTTTTAATCACATTACATTGATTCTAGAAAGAAAAGGTTTTTGTCTATCAAACACAGTTTTTGAATGAGTTTGTTTTTCTTGTCCAAAAAGACTTCTTTGTTGGAGGGGCTGGCGATGATTCTTATTTTCTTTTTCAAGGACTCTCATTTACTGCTAGACAAAAAATCTTTAGTTTGAGTTTACACGATGACAACAAAGTCATATTGCACAGAAGTTACTTTTAGTCGTGATTTGTCAATTTTAAAAAAAATTGAAGAAGTGCGAAACATTAATCAATGAAAGTGTTCTTGAAATAGCATGGAACTAACTATCCTCATAGTAAAGATTCAGTTTTCATGTAAGGAGAGAAAAAGAGGTGTCTCTGACATTTTGGAAATATGAACAAATGGATGATGGACCCCAGATCCTAAATACCCGTAGCACTGTCCCCCACTCAAAATAAAAAAGTCAATTTCACCTAAAACAATCATCAGTGCATCCTATCTGTTCTATTTTTAAGCATATCATTTAGTGACGTCATCAACAGGGTATTGTGCCAACATAAATGAAGATCTACTTACTCAGCCTCCTTTGGTGGGTCTGACAATGCCATGAAGACACAATTCGTTATTATAGTTAGTAAAATAAATATTTCAAAAAGTCTGGAAAGTCAGTTAAGGAAAATTAGCAAAGATTTCTTTAATTCTACAATGGTCTCTTTCTAAATAAGACAATTATGAGTGTAATGAAATATTTCATAAAACCTCTTTATAATCCGCCTGAATGATTATTGAGGTAGCAATTTGTAAAGATGTTATCATTTGCAAAGAGGTCTGAAGATTGAAAGATTTTAAAACATACAGTTTAATGATTTTAAATGTTAACGATGTAAGTAGCCTCTTAAAATTTACCAATGCTTATTCTTGATAACTTTTGATAGTTCTGCCAGGGCAATTTTTCTATACTACATCAAGATAAAATTAGATCTTATACATAATGTAATCAAGACTCAAACTGGTGAAGCATTTTCTATTGAAAAAGGATACTGATGAGTTACAATGTAAACAGTAATCTTTCGCACTGGGCTTTCAGTTCCAAAGCAGAATAATGACTTGTCTTTGGAAAATCTGTATACAGTTTGCTTTCCAAGCTTGTTATTCACAGCCACGAAAGTCTAATTGGAAAGAAAAAATAAAAGGATAAATAAACGTATCAAAGAATCATTTCTACCGTTTCTTTTAAAAGATTAATTCGTTTTCTACAAAACTGAATTAGTACCAACATTATCATAAGTTGCTGAATGGCTTGATTATAATTGACTTTTTTAAGAAGTTGATTGCCCTTTATAATTACAGGCAGGATGCTGATGTCAGTATTGAGGTTCTGGAGATAATGAACTGTGAGTTATTGAAAGAAGTGTTTGTCGTTTTTTATACGTCAGCAGAACATGACTCATAGAGCTTAACCATAGAGACTGGATATAAAGTCTCTGTGAGCTATACACAACTGACACGAGATTAATTTTCGCCAAACTTCTGTGCAATTACACGTGAGCATCTGCAGCCTATCATTTCTCCATCATTAATCTCAGCATCATGAAATTATGTTTCTTTTAGTAATTTCCAATTCCAATTAAACAACAGCAGTTCAAGCTGCTTATTTAAAATTCAATTATTTCTTTCCATCAGCAATAGAAAGATTGTTTAAGTGAGGAGTATTCACATCCTTTTGACGATCATCGATAGGCTTTTTCGAAATGCTTTTAGTAACAATCATGAAAGTTAACAAAACAAATACCATTTATAAGCTTTTTTGCATTTATTTGTTAATAACAGCAATGAGAAGCAAGCGAAGCCAGTAATGAATTGTCCTACCTAGGGCTATTAAAGTAAGAAATGCTTTGGAGAATCTTACAGCAAGTATACACAGATGCTGATCTCTTTGCTTCCCTTTTTTATCAGAAGTATCAGAATTTGGCAAGATCAAACATACGTAGCCGGTTTTTTCAGTTGCATATGCTACCTACTTTTATGACTTGAATCTATTCCAGCAAAAATATACTGGGGGACATATGATTCGATACGCGAAGTTGTGATAATTTATTTAGTTAGATATGGCCCATAAAACAATCTACATGTGCTAGATAATAGAAATACCGTCAATGGAATTTTCCTGTCGTAAAACAAAATGATGAGATAAATTCGCGTTAGGATAAACTTTTCTAAAGGTACCCTCCCTTTACTATCCATTCATCTATCACCACAATGCTTTGCAGATTTATTGAGGCAGAAGGCTAAGTTGTACCTATTCCTTTGTTCACAAGTTTGCTTTGTATGGAATTATATGTTTATTTGAACATACATATAGCAATGCAACCATTTTGTGATGAGATCAGCTGACAAAGCGTCATCATGAGTTCGATCAAGCCTTTAGGGCATTTTAAAAGGCCGCGAATCGTCGGTTAAATTCATGTCTTCATCAATAATTAACGATTCACTGATGGTATTTTTCAGGCTAAAAATTATCATAACATGAATTATTAAAGAAGTTATTGAGTTGAATGAAATAAGCTAACGTCGGTTGGAAATGCACTTTAATCAATAGCCTGAATACATCATTTGATAGCCAACCATGAAGAAAACAGTTATGCCCCATCCGTTGCTTTTTTGAAATCTTCACCTTTTCTATTATTTTTGCTCGGCATGTCGGGCATATGCATTGAACAAAACTTGTAATCTCTGATTATCGTTAATTGTGAATAGCGCAATTACGTTCATCAGTCGAGAACAAATATTTCTGGAACAAGAAGCCGTATTGCTTTTCTATGAACGCCCCTGAAGTCTGAGTCATGTGAACATCATCAAAAATATTCGAACATAGTTGCTAAGGCAAAACGTTTTGCCAAACTGAATGCAAATACAAAACATAATGACAGCTATTTGATAAATGGCTGGTTAACAATGACACGAATGTTACGAAATTCCTCAATTGTAGCCATTTATGCTTCCTAAACAGATAAATAATTTTCTTCAAATCAAACATACCACGCTTCAGGTCTTGTTATCGAAAACCAATGATCTACGTGGCTTTACAACTAGTTCTGGCTTTAGATCTGAATTAGATTGGCGAATTTTCTTTCAGAATTTAAAAGTTTTCTTCCAACAGATAACAGAAGTTCAAAAAGATTAAATGTATTTAACAAAAACTTATCCGATGGCCTAAACTTCTAAAAAAAGTTTACTACCCTTTTTAAGATAAGTCTGTTTTGTTTAGGAACATTTATCTATTCTTGAGGTGGTCCTTTGCTACTGAATGGGCTCACTGGTGAAGTATTAAGCGGTCTGATTGGCTACGTTGAATTCACAGGGTAGCAAGTCAGATTGTTTGATACTGTTAAGTAAACAGACAGGCATGCTGGATAAAAAAGAAGCCAAATTGCCATCAAAACTTGCGGTTGAGTATGGTAATAAAAGTGCTTAAATAGTTGATATAATGCACAAGTGGTGCAAATGATATGTTTCTTAGTAGTAGGTAGCTTAACAACCGAACCTCGCGCTCTTTGTACACATGACAATCTTACCAATACCCCCACCTTAGTGCCGACTTCAAAAGTCTTGTGCAAGGCATTAATCACATGATATGATAGTAAGTGATATAATGTTGTTCCATAGCATGCAGAATGCGAATATGGTATGATAATAACTTATGTGTGACAATGCTATCAGAACCAATGAGAACGATTGAGTATAGACACTTGATTCAACCAGACGAAACACCTATAGCCTTAACAATAATGGATCAAAAGCAATAAAAAAGTGGGAATTTATCCCCAGATCAATTTGAATGCAAGGTTAGAAAGCTCGAAAATTAAGGCTTGTTAAAAATTTACTCAAAATTTAGAAATGAGCAAGAATTTTGGTGGTTTCAAACTAAAAAAAATTAAAACCAAAAGTGATGATGCATATTGCATTGAGCTAATCCTAGATTTGGCTGCTTGATATCAGTTATCTTATAAGCCTGAAAAGAATGATTTGGAATTGTCTTCGATATTGCTAACAGAAGGGACTTACGAAGCAATAAGGCGCATTAACTAAAACCACTGAGCGATTTTTTACATATCATGCAACTTTAATGTAGCTGAAAACATACAAATTTTCTTCTCTTCTCAATTTCTATCATCCTATGTTGATGACTTCTTTTCCCATGAATTAAAAGAAAACTTATTCTTGTCCGCGAAAATGTAGTAAAAATGTTTCAATAATAACTCTCATTACAGAATTAATCAAAATGATTTTCCGCATTTACAACTTTATTTAACAGTAACTTTTCAAAACATCAAAAGATGGTGTCAAGTACGATAGTTTGTCACTATTCTAATCATTCTTCTTTTGATCAAATCATTACTTAGAAAAGAGTTCATATTCATTAAAACATATTGATAATTTTATAAGGGTAGCATTAATCAAGATAGTACTGTCTGCCTAACTGTGTGTGTCACTGATCGGACGGCAAGACATTGTGGTATTCGTTCTCAACAATTTTGCATGATGTTTTAGTATGACCACCTTGCACCTGAAGTATGACAATCGGCAGATTCATTTCGGTTCTAATATTGCTTGTTCAGGTAGACCTGTCTGTTGTATGACTGGTGATAACAATTGCTTGAAAAGTTGAAATGATATCATGCGTTGAAATATCACATAATCCTGATATTCTAACCAATGTGATCTTTGTTTGTATAATATGAATATATTAGGAGACGTCTTAAGATTCTCAAAACCAGCTGCTGAGAATGTTCGCACGGCCCATATCACCTTGGTCAGTTAAATTTTTGAATCACTTGAATTTTAGGCGTTAATTGTATCAGAGTAGTGAATATGTTAATTTGTTCAATGTAATTGATATATGTACATTTAACAAACTTGCTTGTATCCAGTAGCCTGTAAGAAATACTCTATTTCCGCTAATTAGGATGAATCGTTCAAAAATTTTACAAAAATAGACTATCAAATGTCGGCCTAACAGCTATTCATGTAGCTGGACTTATTATGACTCACGTAACTGGACATTGGACTAATATTAACTCTGTTTTAATGATGATGTAAAATAACAGGTTTTCAAATCTTTAAAAACAGTTTTTCTATCACTACACCAGCTTTGCAGTGTCGTTGACTCAAATGTAATTCAAATCTTGAGTTTGAATAAATTCTTTGTTTACAGGGAATATTTCTATTCTTCTATTCCTCTATCTCTATCCTTTGAAAATCTTCTGCTTGGCAAACCTCGTTATTTCGCTTTTCACTAATGTAAATGCTGGTGATGTACTTCCTACAATTTTTGCATCGGTGTTTGTTGAAGTTGTAATGTCACAAAATTCTATAGCCAAAATCCTGTCTTTTGATATATTATCGTGATAATTTCTGGAGAGTACTATTCACAGAAAAACTTAGATCGTTGCATTGTTGGAACCTTGTTGGCATTCAGTACTTATCAAAGTATGACCCGAAGACGATAACAAAACTCTCCGCACAATCATGTACTTTCTCTTCATATCGGCTAATCTCGTCGAAATCTAAGTGACACTCCTCAGTTTTTCATTCTTCATTCAATGGAATTTACTTTGATCAGTTTTAGACGAGGAGTGTGCCAGAACAGTGATCTAATTTCGCTGTCATCATGGAGATATGCATTGCTGCAAAACAGCTCAAACCACGATTACTTGTTTATTAATCATTTCAGCCTTACTCTGATCTCGAATAAACAACATGTTTGCAACAAATTTCCCTTGCATTGATTGCTATTTGAAGCATTGCGGATACAGTAGGTAGTACAAATGTAGCATGAGAAAGACATACTAGATTAAGTTAGCATAGAGAAATGAATTTTAATAAGTACCGAGAGAGAGACAGAATGGGTGGTTAGTGTAAAGAACTATCAGCGTTATATTGACGTAATATCTGCACGTTACTTATCAATATAAAGAGCTAGGCATGTTTTATTAAAAAATCATGAATTGTTGTGTAGCCCTGATCAAGTAAATGAAAATAATTCTTGCTTGGTCAAGACTTCAATCTTGTGATAGCAAGCGAATAATTTTTGAAGTGTGTCTAGGTATGAAATTCAAATTAAGACAGGATTTTAAAACAATTCATCAAAAATTTCAATGAGGAGAAATCAGCATAAAACTAGAGATCAGTGAAAAGCAGGTGACTACCTTTAGAGAGGAATAATTGCCACTAATGAGCAAGATAATAGGTAGGCTGTTTCTTAAACAACTTTAAGTCTCACACCATTCTAAGTACAGGCTGAAAATCTAGAGCTATTCTCATTTGCCATTCTTCTGTTCAAGCAAGAATAACTGATGTTTAAAGCTAGTCTGAAGAGATATCTCAAAGTTTCAATAAAATTGAAAAAAACTATGCAAGGTGGTACAGGTAGCTTTTGAAAGGACAGTCAAAACTTAATAGCTGTAACACCTGCATTACGACGAAATTGAGAAATAATCTTTGAACAACCCAAAAGCCTGATGATATGTTTACAAAACTTTGTCGATAGCTAATGGCCTAATCATGAAAGAACCTAATTCAGCAGTTCATAGGCATGACGTAGGATATGAGTGATCGTGATTATCAAGTCTTTGGGGAAGACATATTGATTGTAAATGATTTAAGAGTTTTTTAACATTGGCGATGATTTAGGAGTTTTCAATTCAATTTCTCCCTAATAGCAAATAGATGACAATGCCCAGAATCAAATGCTCGATTTTACCACTGGTTAGCGCTAGATGAAGGAACTTTTAGGCAAAACGCAAGAGCCTCCATTCTTAATTATCAGGCTCGATTTTGAGGTTACATTACTTTATTTTCAAACATTACAGGTTCACTATTTCTAGCCAATATTATTATTTTTCTTAAATCAGTTACTATTTTTTGAGCAAATTCACATAAGACACATTTGATACAAGCTTGTCACTGACAAACATTTAGAACGTGTAAATAACATCAGCAAATTTCAGAAACATAATTCATCAAAAATTCCTACGTACAGCCTTGCTAGTTGATTGCCTCTCATCTATTTAAGGAACAAATAACTTTTCTTATTGAGACTATCTGCTCATCAAAAACTCAGAATGAACCTTAAAATGACATGCATTAATGCCATTTGATTTAGATGTGCCCTAGTTCTTTTAATTGATTAATTCTTTTTTAAATGCATCAGTTAATAAAATCTAGCATTTTCTTCTAAATTGCGAGCATCAATTTTCTTCCCTAAAGCATTTTATTTGTTCATCTATATTATATTTATTTATTTATCTTCCTTCGTGTGATAGGCATGTATTGTTTAAGATACAGCTTCAGTCTAGAAAGCAATAGCTTAATATGTGAATTACGAGCTTGCATCAAGAAAAACTTTACTAATTTTCTGCAGTAATGAATATGCAAAGCTCTTTTAATTGTCTATATAATTTAACCTTGCAATATATGGTTACTGTTTCCATAAAAAAAACTCACTAGAAAAAACAGCGCAGCAATTTATAAACCAAAAACTTGGCAAAACATTTTATCTTCTTTTGCTTTCATCTGTTATTTCTTTTGAATATATTGGCTTACAATGCCACCAGTGTGTTGTTTAAATGTTTCAAGCAATTTCTCTGCTGAATTTGTATAAAACAATTTTTTTGCCTAAATATGCAATTTTTTAGTTTCTGTTAAATCTAATGACTTTTCACATTGGTTATAAGCTGTAAAACATACTAAAAAGCAATGAACTTTGGTGTTTATTTATATTTAGCTTTGAAAAGAAAATAAAGAACCTTCTACCTATAGAAATTTTGAGGTAACATTAAGTGCTATGTTTTTGACAGTTTCCTTGGCTAGAGTAATTACAATATGATAGCACGTTTGGCAAAAATCTCACTTTGGTAAAAAAAACCCAACTTTCTTCTTATTGGCCCAGGTCTGAAACTTGAGTACCTAATATTTTCACAGCTTCGCCTGTTACTCTCTTTCTCTCTTTGCAAATATGTATTCATTAGTCAACTCGGTTTTCAGGCTGAAAATGTTGCGTTTTGTACAACCATACATTGAAAGCTAAAAATAACATTGCTTTAAGACTTATATAACACGACTTCATATCAGAAAATTTATTGCGATCGTGAAGTTGCAAGTCGTTATTGCTATTGGTAACGTCTATTTGATAACATTAAACAGTGCTCTCTGGCGAAAACTGAATGCATCAATGTGTTTTTTTCTAGACTGAAAACCTTTGTTACATAAGAACAATGTTTGAGATAACATTCTTAAAGTAAACTATTCAGTGAGTCTTTTGCATAAAGTCATGGCATTAAAATAGTTGAGAAAAGCAGCTCTAGACATCTGCCTGTTTAATATGTGTATTCAGACTGGAGAATTAAAACCCGAAGCAATCATACAGACAATAGGCTGCGGTAAAGTACCTGTTTCTCGTTGAATACAGAGCTATCATCCCAAACATATTCTTAAAACATGAAGAAACAGCATTGTTAGGTAATTGAGTTATTGCCATGACAATAGAATACTATAAATTCTTTTTGGTGATTGCGAAATATTGTAGACTTTTGCACCTTAAGTATTTATTGAAGATTAGCAAGAAAGTTTTGAATGGACAAACATGAGATAGTCTTTTTGACAGTTAAAGCTCTCAGTTGTTGCTTGATTCGTTTTCAAAATGCATCATTATCATGATGGTATTTGACTTCTATCATCATGATTATGATTTCATCAATTCTACTAGGCTTTGTATTCTTTACTCCTCCGCACTGGTAATAACTCTTACTTTTCCAGTAACATCATTTTTCGAAACAATATTTGCAATTAAGACACCTTGCTCAAATATTTTTTTTCTATGTTGATGATGTCGCCTCAGGTATAGCCATCTCAGCTGCGGTTTTCGGGCAGCATCCTTCTACAGTCCACAAATATAGCACATCAAGACCGACGCAATTCATAGCTAAGCTTTTTATACAAAACGCAGAAAGGCTTTTTACACAAAGCATAAACTGTGTAAAAATTTCTTAAAGCAGGTAGCACTTTGGATTAAACAACATACGTTGCTCATTCAATGATTGCATTATTGAACAAAGTGTAACCTGTCTTTGTTGTTTTTGATAAATATGTTGCTTAGATTTTTTCTCTAATTATTTACTTTCCTATTCTGGTACTATTTTCCTTTTCCACTAGTGTCCAGCATTCTTCAAATGTTTTCTATAAGGCAATCGCCTTATCAACGCCTATGCGTGTATGATATGAAGGTCAGCTGACTCTTAGCTTGTCTCAACATATTTCTTTAAGGTTACACACTCAAAAGCACTATAAAATTTGAATTCTATGCTTTGAATTCTTGCTATCTTTTACCAAGAAATATATGCATAGCTAAATCTGGCATATGTAGACGGTGGGCAAAGTTTGTTTCAGACATCAAACAATGGTTTTTTGAATGGCCTTGACTTTCAAATCTTTAAGCCTGTCTCCTTTAAAGGGCTTGACAAATAAAGATGGATTTTGATGGATAACAGAGTTTTTAAGGAATTGATGGCGGGGCATGGTCATGTGCTGCTAGAGATTGAAGCGACGCATTGGGAGATGACGACTGACTTTTCAAAAGAAAACTGGCATTGATTATTTTCAAGTTTAAATTCTTTCTTTTTCCTTTTCAACGCATAAATCTAGCATGTTGCCAATGCAAGCCTATTGGGCCTTTCTTGAATGAAAGAATTTGGGCCGATCGATATAAAAAGATTGTGGAAACACATCCCTGACTTCAGTCGCACTTATGTTTGTTATTCTGTTTTAAGCCTTCCACAAAAGCCACAGGCAAACTTCTTTTCTTAACAGTCATACAAAACTGATGAGTGATTTCGTTTGAGCATATGTCATAACAGACCAAGATATACTTACATTCTCCTGCCCACTATCAAAATCCTTTAATGGTTTTCCAAGCATACATTGCGGTACATAAATATATTCATCCAATTCTTCCTCTTCCAAAGCTTCTTCGAACGGTATGCCCTCTTCATTCTCCCCATCAGCGTACCCAGCCCTCAACGTACTTGGAGTCCTGCTGCGCCGGCTGCCATCGGATTCTAATCGACTCCCCCTTCCATCCGACCGACTAATTCTACTTTCCCGACCTTCATCAGTTGCTGAGTGCCTTCCTTTTGACACATTGTAGAACATCTTCTATTCCAGCCAGAGAAGAGTCAAGTCTTCTATCTTCAGGCAGATCCGTCTATTCCTGTCTTATTTTTGATCAATAACCATAACTTTAGCTGCTTAAAGCAGGCGTCTTCAGCGTCTACTTCCTTCTGCTAGTATCCTTGAGACGAAATTCCACCGCGCAACAATTGAATTTTCTGGTTAATTTGGAGTGGCTAACTATGCATGAGTAAGGCAGCTAGCTAAACTACTTGTGTTGGCTAAGCAATTTTATTCGTAAAGGACATCTGTGTTTAATAATAGTCTGTAAAGAAACAATCCTCATGCGGATTAAATCCTGCGTTTTAAGGAACTCGTTCTCAAGAAGACGTTTGCCATTTCGTTGCTATTGCTGCTTCACCGTTATTCGCTTATACTGCTTGACGATTTTAAGAAGCGTTTGTCATGGCGATTCACCAAGCAAACAAGAGGCAATTAACCTTGGCTAGCAGGTGACTTGAATTCGCTTTATCACTTGAAAGATAACCAGAATACAGATGGAATCCCATACAGAGTTGAGGTTTCTAAGCGAGCAATTTGATTGGTCGCTCGCCAGTTTATGTATACTGAGTGGTACTGAATGCGAATTAACAAGAAATAGCTCCACACAAAAATCCCCTGACTCTCTCTGCAATCTGTTCTTCTGCGAAGTTTATTGTAGAATTTCTTCAATATGCACTTTGATGGAATGCCAAGGCAGATAAATTATCTGTTCAAACTGCTCGAAAACACATCATTGAGTACAGCTTGATGCAGTATTCCGAAATAATTCCACCGTTGGTCATGATAAATTTATGAAACACCTGTCGTTGTCATGCCAACATCGACAGATCTCTCAACATTTACAATTAAATGTCGTGACATTAGAGCTGCTATTTCTGCAAATCGGCCCAACCCATTCCCTAGAATGCTGACAACTGGGCTTTCCCTGGCGTTCGTGCCGTTTTAAAAACACTTTCACAGGAATTCTTTCGATGCCATAAGCTGCAAGGATCTTTTCATGAGATCTACTTTGTTCTGAAGAAATATATGCTGTATGTGAATTGGACAGGATTTATTTCCAGCATGATGCAAGCTGTGCTACAAACCGCCTTTAAAGGCGTTATTTTGGTTCATCAAATTCATCATGTCGTGTGAACGTGGAAAGTCTTAAAGAATTGAATGTCCAGAAAATGCTGTATAGAAGTGATTATTGAAGTTGCACTTGTAGTCTCTAGTGGATGAAGGACCCTAGAGAAAGAACATAGGCGTAGAAGACATAGGGGCGGGGGAGGGGGGTGCAGCCCTCCTCCCAAATTAACCAAAATCTGTCGTCCTTCAGGTCCAGTCAGACATTTATATTCCTATAAAGCAAGAATATTCGGGCAAGACCCATACTAAGCCCCACTAAACGTTTACCTTCCGCTATGCCCACGACAAAAGAGGTTCACACCCTTGCCTCAAGTCAGGCCCAAAAAAATTGTACCCTATTCTTTATTTACTTTACAAAAGGCGGTACGATGAAACTTTTTGTTTCCAAGATGAAAATCACAAGCCTTACTTAGTGTTAGTACACATAAGACTTGTTTTTATACTGTCCTATTAATAATAACAAGATACTCTTACAAAGTGAGAAGGCAAAAATATGTGTTGGAGTTAATAACATGCAGGGGCTCTGAAGGATATAATTTAGAAGTATTATTTATAACAAGAGGCTCGAAAAGCGATTTAAATTTTCTCCAATAACACCCTTTTAGAGCAATGCAGTCCATACAATGTGTCTTTTTCGGGGGATGGTACATCCTAAGTGAGACAGTCATGCGCTTGATACTTCTATACTAAATCAAAAGCGCTCTTAGCAGCAGGCACAGCGCCACTGGGGGGCTGGGGGGCTGGGGGGCTGGGAGCTGGGGGGCTGGAGCCCCCCTTTTTCAGAGATTTTATTTTCATTGACCTTTCTTGTTGTGTTCATCTTAACGATCACACCTTTTTCGACAACGAAACTGAAAAAATATGCTACAAAGCAATTCAAAGGTATTACATTAACACATTAAAAATATGACTGGGATTTTTGCGTTGTAATAAAATGAAAGGACAGTAAAGTATAACATAACATAACATAACATAACATAACATAACATAACATAAAATAACATAACATAACAAACATAACATAACATAACACAACATAACATAACATAACATAACATAACATAACATAACATAACATAACATTACATAACATAACATAACATAACATAACAAACATAACATTACATAACATAACATAACATAACATAACATAACATAACAAACATAACATAACATAACATAACAAACATAACATAACATAACATAACATAACATAACATAACATAACAAACATAACATTACATAACATAACATAACATAACATAACATAACAAACATAACATAACATAACACAACATAACATAACATAACATAACATAATGCTAAATTGGACGTAGGAACACCCCATTTCCTAACAAACCTGCCTGATGCAAGCGCCATCCTGGCGACTGTAAACTTGGTTAAGCAAAACAACACACATACTCAATACACTCTGTGGTCTGTATTTTGTGTGGTCACCACGCAATCAATATATTCAAATTCAATGCTCTAGAAACACGCTTCAATTGACATTAAAAATACAAGTCAACAGTCCTACAACAGGTTATTATGGGAACTGAATGAGATGGATGTATCAGTTTGGTAGAAACTAAACTCGTACCTTTATAATGGCCCCGACTGTCTACATAACATACACAGTGTATGTCTAAACATATTTACCGCTTCTCTCGTGCTGATGTAGAAACAGTTTAAGCAAAACAGTTTTTCTTTGCTTTTTTCTTCAACAAAAAATTCCCGAAAAATACGTCGTGAAATGGTCAAAACTCGACTCCCAGGGATAAAGCGTGAGACAGATATTTAAATACGTTCACCTTAACTACTACGAAATGTTCACGCACCCTCCAGAAGGATGAAGCCCTGGTATTTCCTACTCACAGCATCTTTCTTTCTCAGGTTTTTGACAAAACAAGATATGCTATATTAAAAATGCAAAAATTGAATGTATTCACTCTCAATAAAATTTTCAAACCCCATAGAGTTCAGTCCTTTAAAGTCATAGCAACAAAATTTTCACTTTCAGGACAAAATAGAAATAATAGGTGATTAAAGCTTCAATTGTTTAAAACGTACCTTCGACCAAAAGTCATAACAAGTAACTTTGTTATTTTTTCAAATGCTTTCAATTGACAAATATTATTTTAGATTATCATTTTAGAAATAAGACAAAATTTCCCGTAACTTTTAAGACATTTCAATCAGATCTTCAAACACATAAAGATGTTTGATTAATTCATTAACTATAGCATAATGAATGAGTCTTGTTACTGAACAGACAAAACACAGTGGCGAGCTCTGTTTAAAGCTGCTAAGTGCATGTGGGCTCTAATTGAAAACAAGAGATAGGTTTAATATTTTTTGGTAATAGAATTAGTATGCATGGCAAGAGGTGCATTGTCATAAAAGGAAATTCAAAGAGAGTTAAGCACACAACACCCACTCATATAGTTACACGTTTGTAAGATAGCAGATATATGTAAGCATTCAAAGGGGTTTTAAGATCTAAAATTCAAAAGAAATTTGTACTCTTTTTGGCTCCTGTAAATTATAATTAAACTTGCAATATCACGTTGATTATTGTTAGGGTTTAAACTTTAATGAAGGCGTGGTGTGTCTTTCTGTTCAAAGAAAGAGAAATAGCACGAAATGATTTAATAGCATGATAACAAAATTTTGACCTGCATGCTAAACCTCTGCAATTATAGCCCAGTCAGTAGGTATAATAAACGCACTATTGAAAGCACGGAGAATTATTCCTGGAGAGACCATCTGACGTATTTGACTTTAACATAGGCCATGGAAAAACACCAATATTGCCTTTAATTGATAATTTCAGAGTTTTCGCTTGCTTCTAATTTACTTATACACTCTGTCTTTTCCCCACAAAGACTGTCTACTGAAAACCAATGAGTTACAAAGCAAAACATATATTAGGTTTGTCACAAGTGCATATTTGGTCTGTCGCAATTGTATTTTGGTCTGTCACATAGGCAGGGAATTTTTGTCCATTTCTTTAGATTATAAAGACAAAATGCTGCAAAAATGATTTAGTTTCAAAAAATATCAGTTTATAAGATGTATTTCTCCCTAACAAGATAATTAATTTCTTTGTCTGTAAAAGAGATTATCAAACTTTCCATGCATCTAACTGTTTTCGTCGAAATTGATAGACGCGTTAGCACCCATCTCAATATTGAATTATATGGTTGCATGATAAATGTGCATGCATACAGAAGCAACCATCTCTACCCGCTTTTTTATAAGGAACTCACACGAAGAAGGCAACAAATAAGAAACTTTACTGCTCAAGAGACAAAACTCTGCGGAACGTTTTAATTTTAATTTTTTACTGGACAAGGGATGAGATTGAACACCTAGCTTGGAGAATTCTGAGTCCTATACAAAGATGCAAGTGAAGACTTTATTGTATCAGATCACATCAATGTAGAAAACTTGCTACTTCTTGATCGACATCGTGCTATTACAAATATCAGACTTTTTTTCCTTTATTGTGTTTTGTCCTTGTTTTCTAGCCACATTTTACAGCAAAACTCAGAATTTTTGCTTATCTTGCACTTGTGCTACATTCATGGCGAAAAACATGCAGTTGAAGTTAAGAACCTGTTAAGTGAACTTCTGGCACTATAATATGAGCAAAAGAGGTCCCAAATTAGGGACTGAATATAGGAACTGGATCTTGACCTAGGTTCTTTATAAAATAGCCTATATTACAACATTGACTTTGACTCAGGATAGATACTATGTACTTTAGTTGGGAATCATGTGAAGTTTTCAGCTTTTCAACCAACGATCGGGAATGCAGATTCATGTTTTTGAGCCATTATCCGACTCTTCAAAGTCTAAGACACGAAAGATGGGATAACAAGCGCTTAAAACAGTAATTTCTGAAGAAATTTAAACTAGAATTTAGGACATGTTCAGTTTATTATTTCTGAGCTTAAACAATAAGATCAGATTAAAGAAACGTGAAGAAGTAGCAAATATTTTGAATTTTATTCAAGATGATTGCATTGAAAAATTTCCTTGCGTTGCTTATACCTGAAATGAATTTTCTTCAAAAACTTTATTAGACACATTGTTATGAATTTGTATGCTGAGATTTAATACAAGTTATCTTGAAATTGGCTTCTTGCGATGGATTCTTTGTTGATCTTTGTTTACCATTCTTTACTGTAGTCTTACTGTTACATAGAAAACTATAGCAACGAAAAGTGTTTGAATGTATTTGATTTTAGCATTTTTACAGCTAGATTTCACAGCAATTTCGGAACCCGAGAAATATGCAGATGTAATCCAAAGTTAAATTTTGGTTGCAAATATGAACATGACAAAGGAACGATACTCAATCGAATTTTGTGGAAAGATCTGTCAAAGAATCTAATAAGATAGAAACTGATCACTTTATAGTGCAGTTTAATTGTAAACGTATCTAAATATTGAAGGAAACTGGACTCATTAAGAAATCGGGAGGGTCATAAGTAGATATGAGTCTTAGTTCTTAAGAATTTAGGAAATATGGATTGCATAATCATTTCTTTCTGATTTTAAATAATTATTGATGGAAACAGAAAGCATATTGCTTGTAGGAAAATCTTTAGTCTTTTTAGCTAGAGTGAAAGTTGCTCCTGCCAGAAGCTTCTCTCTTCTTTGTTCTTTGTATGTGTAGTCACAACAATACGAAATATCCTCATGACGCTTGCCTTATCCAGGGAGCATTTTCCTCAGAATCCCGAGCAACCATAGGGCTGGTAAATAACTCATATACTTCTCATTGCTACATTTCTGTTTATTGCTACATTTCGGGTGCATTCAATGGAGATACATAGAGAAAGCAATAGAAGGCCAATGAGGGAAAGAAAAGACAAGAAAATGCCAGAGGAGACGGGAGAAGGCAAAAAAAGAAGGCAACATAGAGACTGGTATTTAGTAGAGGATGCAGAGAATATTCAGTTTGCACTAATATTTTTAAACATGCCCCTTTCCTTTTGTAACTTAACAGATGCAAGTGCTGCAATGAGCTTTCAATAAAACGATACAACGACAGAAAAATATACATTGGGGTGGGGCTAGTGAGGGACACGACTAAGTTATAGCCCCAAGTCTTTTTGCAGGTTCGCTGGATGAATTTTCTATGAAAGAAATAATATTTTGTCGGGTACTGCAAAGAGTCTTATTGGCTATTTTCTAATATTCAAATATTAGGTTTCTCTGTTACTCAACCTGGTGCCATTATTCTCATTTTTTCAATGCATGAAAACTTAAGAAACACTTCTTTTCAATTGCAGCTCAACTTCGTAGAAATATGCCGGACCGTTCAGTCGTGTAATTTTGCTTGAAAAACTAGAGAGGCCAATGTTAAGTAATTAGCAAAGAGACTTCAAATATGAATTTAAAAGAAAAGTTCAAGTTTCCGAAAACTTGGCTTTTATTATTGCACAAGGTACAATTGACTTGCACCATATTAAAAATTAATGTTTTTTGCAATGAAAATGTAATTTGGAAAATTTTTCATGGAAATACTTATAATTACTGTTTTCAGCTAGTACAAATAGTCTTCAGGTATAGCGGAAAGTTGGAAAAGATTGCTTGGCAACGCTTATGAAAATACGATTTCTTGCCTTTGTTTCATTCAATTCGGTAGAAGAGGTTTTTGTCCTCCTTGATCAGTCGCTGAAGTTCTTCTTTCTGCTGGACTGCTGCTAGAATCGTCAAAATACATTAAATTTTATGATCAAAGGTCTAACAGTATCATGATAAAACAGCTGACCTTTCTTTTAGGCAATCTGCGGGTCTGTAGATTACAGCAACCACAACAACCCTTTACGCATCTTGCGGTTCTCCTTGCAATTCGACTAGCCAATAAGGACTGGTTTTATTTTTCTACCATACTTCTTTGATAATTTTCTTTATTCATTTTGGCATCGTCTTGAGACACAATGGCTAAGCTATTAGGACATAGTTTAGTTACATATCAAATTTTCACTTTAAAACTTGGTCTTAGCATATTACGGATGGGGAGGGGGCTAAAATGTTTTGGGGGTCAAAGATACAAAAGCCATTTGAGCACTGTTTTGGAAGAAAACGACGAGAGGGGGGGGGGCTTTCTGGAACTATTTTCTTATTGTTCCAGAAAGCACTTCCATATTTTATGCGACAAAACCTCACATTCTTGAGATACGAAATCAAACCATTCTTCCTGCATGTTTGCGTTCGATCAAAACCAATTTCGTTTAGGTTTAAGCCAGTATGGTTTCAACTTAGGTTATTCTCTTTTTTAATAACATTTTCATTGCTAGACTAATACAGCAATGCAAATTCAATCCTTCATCTTTTCTATTAATCTTGTCAGCATTAGATAAGATTTAGTAATGTAGCTTTAGCACTGAAGACAATACCAAAATCTTGTGCACATTTTATGTTCTATCCAGACAATAAACTCTATATTTTGTTTAAGCATTTGGTGCTACTGTCTTGTTTCTGGCTAAAGTCAATTGGTACCCATGGCTATCATGCTCCCAATGGCATCGTCATCTTAACTTAGTGCTTGCCGAATGTACTTTATTTAATTTTGTATTAAAAATTCTTACAATATGATCTTGGACAGATATGTGTTATCTGGGACAGCAATAAGTCCTAGAGACATTTAAACCTTGGTGACACAATCCTTTGATGCGGATACCGTCAGCTTCCAGAATCAACGCAGCAAAATTCTTAATTTCATTGTTTCGAATGTCTTTTTGCAAGATTTTAAAAAAGTTTAGAGTTATTTAAAATGAGCAAAATGACTAAAAAGACCTTTCATTACCTGTAAAAAGCATTGTCAAAGCACAATTTCAAGCTTGATTTAATGGAATTTCTTTACGTTTGATATGTGACAGGGTACGCCTTTTAGGTGCCCCTTGGGCTTTGTTTTCGGAAACAGATTGCACAATTGTGGAGTTTTGTGTTTATTGTAGCAGTGCTCAAGCTAGCATTACATTGTGTTTTTTATAAGGCTAAAGCAACAAGTGTGCAAATGTGCATTGGCCCTGGGCATATAAACTTTGTGTTGGCATAGTTTCATTCTCATACGCTACAAGACAACTTGAAGTTGGACTTAGAGAGGGAAGGTTCTTCCATTGCGACCCTGCCCACCCAATCCATGTCTAGGTATTTTCAGGTAATTGGAGGCATGTTAACTTTCTCTTTCTTCTCTTTGTGCATTAGTTAATGGCCGTATGGCTTGCAACTTTTGCATGAACAAGGTGTTGCTAGTCGGCGGGAAAAGGCCATTGTTCTTCTTCTCAACCCCCACAAAAACGGTTGGGGTTTTATTTATGGCCGTCTTTGTGATTGGCGCATCGACAGACAAAAAAATGGTCCAAATGATGAGAGAACGTCACCATTGGTAAAATATTCTGAGGACCATCTTACCCTTACTTGTTAATGGTTTTTGTTTGGTAACCTGGAACAAATATTAACAATGTTTCTTTTTTGGCTTTCTGTGAGGATTTACTGTTATGTGTTTTACTTTTAATTATTGGCTTTTTTGAAAAATCTAAGCTTGCAGTACGCTTTAGAGCTTCAAAATCAGTATTGACTTTGATCTAAGTTATGACACAACTCCTCTCAAAGTATAAATCATTTATTGTTCTTAGTAGAAAGTGGTTATGTCTTCCAACTATGCTATGTAATGTGTAATAGCAATACATTGCCACCAGTCTTCATTGCTTCACCGAAATGATGTTTTTATGCACTTAATCAAATTTCTCGAAAGATCACTGGACGTTCCTAAGCAGCATTTAAAAAAACTTTAATAGCAACAGTGTTTGAACAGATTTTCTGCTAAATAAAAAGAAAACGAGAGGGTAATACAAAAGAGGCGTAGCTTAGAAACTAATTGCAAGCTTCCCGAAATTAGTCTTGCTGTTATAAGTCACCTTAAGAGTCATCTGTTTACTTTTGGTGGCGCATCTTTAGAGCAGACTTCATCTGCTCCAATTGACTAGATAGAGCGATTGAGTTCAAATGTTATAGCATAATTCTTTGCTTATAGCCTGGCTCTCACTGTAATGAGTCTTCTAATATACGATGAGGCGGTTGATTTTAGCCTGCGCGCAAACTCTAAGGACTCTTACTAGAAGTTTAGAGTGTGCGCACAGGCTTGTGGATGTCTTTTCAAAGGCCTTAACATAGACGTACAAGAAGAACGTTGACGTTTCTAATAAGTTGGCAAGATGAACACGCATTTTTATGCGTCCTTGGTTAATTATTAATATTGATTGATATTTATGTTTATGTAGAGTTAAGTAAAATCAATCAACGTCTGCAGTATTAGAATGGCTTATGTTCATCACCAAACCGTTCAATAAATGTTTAATTGTGCGTAGGCACTTTTAAAAGTTCGCTTATATGCGATTTCTATGTTTACAGATACTTCATGATCTGATTGTCGGTCGTACAGATTCACCTTTCAACAAGAACACTTGAGTTTAAGGAATTATACTTATCTACAACATATTAATCCTTTATCTTTGAACGGTGCTATCGAATTAGCACTGTGAAGGACCTGTATATACGTATTATGCATTCAGATTAAATCAATCATTGTGTCTTCTTATGGTCCTCTCTACTGTCCGAAAATTAAGATGTAGAATTAGGGCGTGGGACCCTAAAACTTTTCGAATGTTAAAACGCTTCCTTGCATATATAGGTACCATTCATTGAAACAGGTCAGTGAGTGCTTCTTGGTGCACCTTCTTCAACTGCATATCATGTAAAAGCTCTGTTCTAATGACTCACTGTAAGATGCGTGCACTTGCATTCTTTAAATTTTGCTTCAATCAAAGGCCTACGCTACGTTCCACTAAACTTGAGTATATACTGTAACAAATGATGTCCAGTGAGCCAGTTTGGCAACAAGCAATCAGGGCCTGCTGAGAAACGAAAGATCAACCTCTCTAATTGGATGACTTCGTAATGAAAGCTTTTCATCTACTTGCTTATAAAATGCATTCCTCAAGGAAAGTAGCTACCCACTTAAAATCGTGTTGAAGTTTGCTCTCTGTTTACATGAATTAAATTTATCCATTAAAACATAACCAAAAGCGCTTAACCAATATATAAAACATAACCAAACTATAAGTGCAAACCAATATATTTGTATCGCATTTCTTTTTACATTATGTAATATACAACCAAACTTTAGTTATATGCAGTTTTAAGAAATACCGAACATTGAATGTCACATACAAGTTACATGAGTATCAGTTTGGCCAGCTTAGGCCTCCCAACTTCACTTGATCAAATTTAATTTTTCTCTGGCTTCGTCCTTGAAAAATATCAATAGAAATAGCTTCATTGAGCTTTTTGGATCATTTTTGTTAAAAGACAGCAGTACCATGCCTGAGAGAGGTTTTTGCCTTATATTGAATATTAAACATTCTCTATTAGCTTTAATCTAGTTTTGAAAAAGAACGTTCTGCAGAAGCAACAGTTGCTGAAAGTGATAAAAATAAAACAAGCTGCAGAATTCTGCTTAAGAACTACCTTTATTTACTCTAGATTTAAAAAAATCTTTGAATTTTCACTACGGGCATCTTAAAAATTCCTATTCAAAAAGAAAAAGAAAACTCAAGTAAAAGAATCAATATGCAAAAATCAGACCAGTGAGCCCCATTTTTAGAAACATTTGAGGCACCTGGCGCTTACCCGGGCTTTCCACCCTTTTGTTGCGCCTCTGCGGTGTGCATCATGTATAATGTGTTTAATTGTATTATGCAAAGAATGTATGTGACTTATTCTTTGTTTCTCTTAACCTGTCGGCAATTTCAACAAAAATGCAAAAAGTTTACAATTATATTGAATTCATAACAAGGTCGCCATAATAGAATCAGAAGTTGAAGGATAAGAAGTTATGAAGTTCAAAAGTTTGAAAAGAATTCGTATTGATCGAAGCTATTAAGCTTGTTGATCTGAGATTTCACTAAGAAGATTTGTGCAAACTAAATTTGCATGAAAATTAATGTAAGCATTCAACTTACTGTCCATAGGAAAGCTGTTTGTCACTTTCTGAAAAAAGGAATATGTTTCATTTTCGACATATCTGAAAATGATGCATATTCTCACATTCCTCACAACTCAGTATGTCTCCATGTGGCAGTGCCGTTAGGATGAATACGTCTTGTAAGGACTTGTTACCTATCCTAAGGGGTAGACAGGAAGGCCATGGGGTAGACAGGAAGGTCAATTTTCTTACTTTCGGAAAGCTGGTAAAAACCATATGAGAAGGCTGATTTCCATGGTTTAAAAAATCATTAACAAAATCGAGCTTGGCATTCTTTTAGAACCTTCTCAAACAACTAGAAATGGAAAACTTGTCTGGCATTCATGTAACTTATAAAAACCAATCAATACAACTGCATACACGTACTTTTGTGTAAGAAACAGCCTGTACGAAACGGTAGGCTCAATTTTTCGCAAGTTTAGGAACAAACCTTAATTGAAAAAGCTAATTAACTTTTGTAATTTGCAGCTTCAATTTTAATTTGCACCCTAACAGTTTCGACATTGAACACTACGGTTTATCGCAACACTACACTTGACGTGCATATTTGATTCATTTTCAGTAAACCGCACACGCAAGAAGTTTCCATTCAAAAAACTTGCTTTGACTTCATGATAACAATCAAGTACTGTTTATGTTTATCATTATTCGAATTACCACATTAAATACCATTTATCTCTGATTATGAGTTCTATTAATACTTGCCTTTAGATTAAACTATTTGTTGTATCTTCGAAAGATGTTTAAGAAACTCATTATCAAAAGACCTCAAGAAACACGTAAGAAACTATTGGTAGCAAAATGGCCTGAAAATTTAAGAAACTTTCTACCACTCACGGAAATTAGTTTCTAATTAAAAAGATAGGTGTACTACGTTACAAACGAAACGCCAGTCACAACATCATTTTTTCTTTCTTCATTTAAACTTGGTGTACAATTGTTGGTGTAAATAAGTATACTGGATAGCTGTAAAAGACTAACAACATGAAAGATAAAATGATAATAGCAAGGTAATATGATTAACATTTATTAATCGTCGAATCAGACATCACAAAAGATTGTCACCAAAGGTCGCAAAGGATACATTTATACTTTCTTTTTTCCACTTTCTGATTCATTTGCTGATACCTCAAATCTTATTGCAGTTAATCTTTTTTTAATTTAATTGTTCAATAAAATGAATATTTTGCATTAAGTGTAATTCAATTTGAAATATGAGTTTTTTTTGTAAGTTTTAAAACAGAGCTTGAATTCATATAAACATATATATATATATATATATCTTTTTTCTTCGTTAATAAAAGTATGGTGTGTTTCTTATGTATTATCTATCTATTCTAACTATATTTTTGCAAAAACGTCTAGCGCTGCAAAAATTTATCCTGTTGGCTGCTTTTTATTTCGAAATAGGTGAGTGCCAAAAAGTGCCAAAAATTTTATTTCAAAAAAGTGCCAAAAAGGGTGCTTCCCACAATTCTCGTCTGTCTGAAAGGCGTGATACGAGGGACAATTCACTTCTGCAGCGAGATTTCAATCGAAAAAAATGAATTTCTAACTATATAACAATATTATTTCCACTAAAGAGATCGGTCACATTTTTCTCGAGGCCATGAACCTAGAATCCCTCTTTTATCCTCGTTAGTTTTTTGCCTGCTTAACCCCAATAAATCTTTAACAAAGAAAATAGCCTCAAGAAATTTTTAACAAAGAAAATGAGCGAAAACTTGAAAAGACATCCTTTGGGCTAGAAGGGCCGAACAAATTATCTTAGCAGAAATTTTTTTCTGTGGTCAAAGCAGCCCTAAAAACAACGGACACCTCTGCCGCTGCGAGGCATCTGCAACGCGTCTCCTCTCTTTGAGCAAGGTGTTCTATCTATACTTCTTGCATGATGTCTTACGAGGTGTTGTGCTTTATCTTTGCTTTGCTGGCATCAATTGCTCTAATATTTCTGGTAATATGGAATGTAAGTACTGATTCTTTGTTAGCTTTATTTGGTAATATTCCTCAACCCAATACTCGTCGTACCCTTGGGGCCTAAACTGGCGGCCTAGGCCTGCACCTGAATCGACTGTCAAGTGCTGTTTGAAGTCCTTTTGCCAAGCATAATATTCCGAGAGACTCATTTGAACATTAAATTGTTTGCAGTTTAAATAATACGTTTGATGGAGGGATATGCAAGATGAATTCAGCGAATAACAACCAATACCCTTCATTTTTTCCTCCACAGTTGCAGTGAGAGCAGTGAAACTTATTTTATGTAAAGTACTTTTCAAGAATTCATTCAAAGAAAGTCTGATCAATCTGTCTTCTTCAGGTGATACCAGACATGTGACACCCCTGAATCCAGGTTAATTCTCTACCAACCCCCAGGGTGGAATCCATGTAGACCTCCCGCTGGATGTTGGCTTGTAAATTATTAAGCTGTGCCGAATGTTCTATATCTTAATGCTTACGCCAAAAAGTTGTATGATTCAATGCATAATAGAAACTATTAGTCATCCTTTTCGCCGCCAATAGTTTTTTATAAATCATATGCATTATTTCATAAATGCCACTGATCAATCCATTACCACAATGCCCTCTCAATATTCCCTTTAATTTTCAGTCCCTTCTTTGATTTGGTCTTGGCGACAAACAAAATTGCAGCTTCTCATTTAACATGTAAATGTTCAATCTAATCATTTATCAGTGGTTCACCGTAATCATTTTGAAGAGCTATTGTGATGACACTCATATGAAATAAAACACGGACCAAATTACCATAGCATCAAGGCTAGTAGCAATTCTGATAAATTTCATTCTTACCTCTAGGGCTGCAAAAACAATTATTATATGACAATTTGCTTTTATTTTCTAGTCAAGTGCTAAAAGAAACTAACTTGTGTTTTTACCATATACCTGTGTTAGCATGCACATGTTTCTAAAATACCATTTGCGAATGGTAAATCAAGTTGAATTTCTATACAAATGGCTTCCAGTTTTGACTAGACTTTGAACAAGGCACAACTTGTGCAGGCCTGGCCATTTGAGGAGAGCCGTAGCTCTAGCTCCCCTCCAGGCTCTCCTCAAACGCTGGAGGGGAGCTACAGATTGCTCTCCTAAATTGTTCTAAAAAGCAAACTAGCTCTCCTTGAAATCAATTTTTCCTTTGTTTCTATTCTTATAGCTCACCTGAATACTACTAGGAGAGCTGTTTACTGCTCTCCTGTAAAAAGTCTTACGGCCAGGCCTGCTTGTGCCATATTTCTTTTGATCTACATTCTTAAATTTGGCTTTTTTGGAAGAGAAAAGTAAAGGAGTCACAAAAGAGCTCTCCATGCTCCTGAATGAGGCAAGGGTGACATTATAGGCTATCCTATTTAGGCCCATAACAATAAGCAATACCGTAAATTCTTGAATTGGCCTTCCCGTGAAAAAGCCCCCACCTTAGAACAACAAATTGTCAATGAGCTCCCCCTTGAATAAGCCCCCACTGCTACCATATATTCTCAAATTGGACCCCTCAATTTGACGGTTTTTGCCATCTGAGGTTGCCTATGGTGATATATGAGGTTTTATTGAATTACCACAACAAATTCATACTTTTGGTAGTAATTAATTAAATGCTCATAAAGAAATTTCTACTAAAATAAACAAGGTCTTTTAATAATGCCTTTCTATTGTCTACAATAATTTTATAAGCTCCCCCCCTCTCAAAAAAGCCCCTGTCCAAAAATTTCAAAAATAAATAAGCCCCCAGGGGGCTAATTCAAGGATTTACTGTATGTAACAAAGATTTGGTGCACATTGTGTGTAAAATATCATAACCAAATCATCAGGCATCCATCATTCTAAGGAGCTGCAGAGGTTTTATGTGAAAGCTTTTGCCGATGACCCATGCTGGAAAGCTCTCTTTCTGTACGCTATAAGTTCACACCAGTGATTTCAGTGTCCAGTTTCTATCGCCAGCTGAGTTAAATGTAAGTGATGCACCACGCAACATTAAACAACCCTCCCCAGAGGGGGTTATGCAGTCTGGTATGTTGGTCACCAAGATGTCCTGTTTTCGGGGTACTGTTTTCACCTACCACAAATTATTTTTTTTTGTTTTGTTTTCATATGAAAACTGATTGTTTTTTAAAACAGCAGGTTCCGATCAATGCATTAAATGTTCAAGGGTTGCACTTGGAAACAGAACAACAAGGATCTGGTTTCAAAGAGAGAGAAATTTGCAATATAACTATTCTGGTTCAAGAGTTTGCACTGAAATGTTTTGTGCCGTTTTCAAATTGTGCCTTTTTCAAATGGAGCCATTTTCAAATCAAAATTGTTTTCATATCCCTTTTGATGAAACACGATTGCAAGTGGGGGCAAAAATATAAACATTTTTAAAGGGTTTCATGAAGGCTGCCACCATGGTTCGTGGCAAGAGTGTTTGCCCGGAAACTGCATCTAAAATATTTTCAACATTGATTTAGACTTAGTAAAGATCCCACTGCCGCTAAAAATATTTATTCTTGTGTATGTGAACTAAAGAAATAACTTAAGAATTGGGGTTTTTTAAAGCTCCATATACTTTGTTATGAAACCTTTATAGAAAACACCAATAGCACTCCATCACATGCCGACAACAGTCTAGGGGTGCACAATGCCACACCTGTGCTAATTTTTCCCAGGAAGGCCTGCATTATTATTATTTCTTTCTTTCTTTTCTTCTGCTTTCAAATTATAATGCGTTTTCATTCGTGCCGCTCTAGTATCAAACCAATTTTTTTAAATTTGTGCTCTTTTCATGAGATCTGGGCACATAACTTCAATTTTATCTACAGTTTTTTCCTTCTATCTGTCAACTAATCATATCAGTTGTTACCGTTAAGTACTCTTGCATCAAGAAGGTATGGGAACAACTTTGAAGTTTTGCATACATTTTATGAATCAAATTTTACTACGAATAAAGACTTTTGAAAAACTTTTTAAATCTTTTGTCATTAAACAAGTATGGCATCTATTTCCATGAAATTTTGGCAAGATATTGCTTAAGTGTTTGGAAGCCTTTTATGCACACCAAAAAATTCAAAAAACATCAGCTATAAAAATTCTTTAGGCCTTGAGATGTAACTATGAGTGTTTTGAAAATTCAAAAACTAAGTTTTGAAAATGCTTGCAAATTTTTTTCTACTTTTTTGGAAATTGGAAAATGAAACTTAAACACTGCCAAGAAGTACATGCCTGTTGACAGTGACTTCAAGCTTCAAAATGAATCTGGAATGAACAGTGCAGATTTTTTTGGAAAGCAAAAAGTATGAAATTTCGCATCCCTAGACTATGGTTTATTGGAGTGTGGTAGAACGATACTGATACTGTGTCTTATTTCTCAAAAGGCGCCCTCTAGCAGTTTTCCCTGAGATAAGCCAAGGCTATTGTAAGCCAGGGGCTTGACCACTCAGTAATTCTCAATTTATATTTTATTCAGGCCTTGCAAGGAGAGGTGCTTGAGCACCTCCACACGTGCCTAGAAAGTTCTAGGAGCATGTTTGATAGAGTGCCTAGCGTGTTTTTGCTGTCTAAAAAACTAAACGTGTAGAACCAGATTTGGTCATTAATGATATTTGATGATGTTCAGTTAAGTGCCTTAAAAGTTTAAGGTGCTAGGTTGGTCAAGAACCTGCTTTTTGCTCTTCACACAGCCTGATTATATTACTTTATAACAGGGTATTTAATGGGAAGCAACAGATGCCTAGCTTTTCTCTCATAAGGTGGCTTTTCTAGAAAATTGTGGTTTTAAGATTGGAACTGAGGATTTAAAAAATCCCATAAAACCTTCTTATTTTATCTTCTGTTGTACTTTTTGGGTCCATACTGCAGCACTTGAAGACAATTTGCTATTTTTTCAGTGGGGAAATTCCAGATTTATAGACCTGGAATTCATGGACAATGTCCTTTTGTGTCTGTTTTTTGTCATAACCACTAGTTTTGAATTAATGTCCATGGTTGTCATTAACAAATTATCATTTTTAATAGCTGGCAAACAGACTCACAAATAGATGTCTCTTGAACATTATGTTATGTTCCATTTCTTTTCAAATTGTGTTGCTTTTAGAATTCCATTATTTTATTAATACTCTATAATCTTACAGGTAATAGCTTTTGATGACTTGAGGACAGATTACAAGAATCCAATTGATCTTTGTCAGACCCTTAATCCAGTGAGTATAGTATCATGGTACTTAGACATTTCATCCTTGTCCTTGCTATGGTACACAAGAAAATAGTATATATTTAGTTGAATTTTCGAGTAGTAAGCGTTTTCCTGTATCTAGATATTTGGCAGCTTTCAATCTTCACTGTATGAGGCACTAAAGGCTTTTTCTACTCTTCCAACAGCAAATACAGACCAATCGTTTTTAAATGACCAGTTTTTCCGTCCTCAATAGTTATAGTAAAAAAAGTTCTTAAAGTAAAATAAACTCCATTTACACTCTGAGCTGGGCTTTGTATGGTGTCATATGCTGCATGATGTCATCTAACTTAATAGTCATACAGTAAATAATGGTATATTTTTGTTTTTATGAAATATGCTATTGTTTTTTGCCATCTTATTACGTGAAACTTAGAAAATTATTTTACTCCATGTATTTAATAGCTAAGGAATGATGTTTTGATTTTTTTGACAGCTTGTCCTACCAGAGTATGGATTGCATGCATTTTTGATGCTCTTGTTCTTTTTTGGTGGTTTTTGGATTGTATTTCTATTTAATGTGCCATTACTCTGTTATAACATATATCGGTAAGTTTCTTTTTTTATTAGAATTTGAGTTGGTCTTTATTACTAGCCATTTGACTTAAAACAAGCCTTAGCACTGGGTTTATAACCATATTTTTCCTGTGTTTAGTCACATTGTGGAAACAACAGTAATGACCAACAGTAAACCAATTTTCCCTCGAATTGAGCCAATTTTTCCAAAATCGTTATATACAGAATAAATAGTGGGAAGGGTGAATAGAATCGAGACAAATTTTTGAATTTCCAAACTCTAGATATAGCCTCCATTCTAAGTTGCCAATGTTACCAGGCTCCTGGGGTTACTTTGGCCATCATTTATTGAAGACATTTTTTACATTGGCGCAAAATGGTGCCACTGAAATTCGCACCACAATCCCTTATAGTAAACAGAAAGTTTGTTCCATTTATTAGATTTGTTTCTCAACCTCTAAAAGTAATCTGGCCTTGGCAAGCCCCCACTACCCCCACAAATTTTCTCTTGATACCACTAGCAGCAACAAAGATATTCAAGGAACGCAAACAAATTTTTGGTCTCAGTTGTAAGCATTCAACAGAGCAATTTCAACAATTATTGTATAATGATAAGGCAAAGGTTGACAGGAGAAAATTTTCTTCACAAGGGTGCTGCCCAATTGTATTGAACCACTTTTGGCCAGAATTGAACAGTTTGCTATATAAAAATATATATCTATATCTCTAGATATATGTTTATATCTATGTTCTTGTTTCTATAGGTATGCCAATAGAGGAATTATCTCTGGTGTTGGTATTTATGACCCAACTGAAATAATGTCAACATCTGTTCTGAACAAATGCCAGAGGGAAGGCTGGGTTAAGCTAGCTTTCTTCTTGATCAGCTTCTTTGTCTATCTGTACAGGTGATTATGGAATTTCAAAATTTTGATTTTTCCAAATATCTTTAAAAATTTTGATATTGGATTTTAAAAGATCATAATTTTTTCTATTTGTTTTCACCTGAGTCTCAACGTATTCCTTTATCAAAACAAGACTGAGTTGTTTACCAATGCTTTTTATATTGCAAGGTAAATGTTTTTTCCCAACTGTCTGCCGTATCATCTACTGAAATCGTTTACCCACCAACCCCCCTCCCTCAAAGGGAAATATTAAACCCTAATGATATACATAAAAAGTTCTGTAATTGAGTATTTACTGCAAAAATGAGTGCTTATTTACTTTTGTTTTCAATTTTCAGACTGCTGTATGCTTTGCTGTCGTGATGCTGTTACTCCTTTAGATGCTATTTAACAATGGTTGAACTTTATAAAGTACGGGTAATCTAACTGAAACTAATTATCATATCAGTAGCTAGTTTGTTTTGACATTTATTATTTACACATACCTATTTGTTAGTTACGTTCTGTTTATAATGTCAATTCAAACATTTAGACAATATTTCTTATCATTTGTGTACATTGTTCTAATCGTGGTTTTTCTGTCTTTTATGACCTTGTGCGTGATGTCACCGTTAATTGCGAAACATAAATGTTTTAGAAGCTGGAATCCGAATGAATCTCAGAGAAGTATTCTATTCAACCCGTAAAGACTTCCCTGGCATCTCATCCTCCGCAATTAGTGTTCAGTGTACTTTTTAATTTTCTCTTTTCTTGACTCTTTTTGTGGCTGATATTGCCTTTAGGTTGCCACAACAACAAACCATCGGCAACCCGTGCTTTCGTTTCTTTATCGTATAAATACTCATTTATATTTCCAATTTAGTCGACTGTTTAAATTTTTTCCAATTTTGATTGCAACATATTTTATCGCTGTTCCTTATCCACATCATACAAGAAACGTTCTTTTTTGAGTTACGAACAGTGACACATATAACATACAAAGATATTGGAGATTCAAACCAAGGACTGCTGCAAAAAGCCTTAGCTATCAGACACCGCAAATTTACATTATTGGCTCCGGAATTTAAGTATTTTCTGGCGTGAAAAGTGTCCTATAGGGTTATGTTCCCTCGGTTGAGATTAGTACGAATAGAGGCACAAGAAGTTGAGTTTAAAGATATGTTAAAAATTAAGATAGCAGTTGGGCTTTGAAATCAGCAACTATTTTGGAAAGGACATTTTTGCTTCCACTTACTTCTTAATTTGATGCTTAGAGTTGGTATCAAACCTTGCGATTGCATTCAGGCCTAGTGCTTCTAAATTCATAGCAGGAAAACACGCACGTGATTTGTAAAATCAGAATGGATTACTGTTATTAATCAGAAATGCTGTTTCTACTCTTGTTTGATACTTGTTGCTTGTATGTGCATTAGGCCCTTTAAAAATGCTAGGATCAATATTAAGTTTGATCTACTTAACTCTTGATAAAAATGCCCATGCTGCAGCACCTGAATTCCTGTTTCTAAAAAACATTAAAAGAAGTTGCAGTCGCCCACCACGCAGCCACATATTGTTTTATTCTCGTACATTATCAACCCACATAAAAGAAACTGCAGATTACAAGCCGCATGTACAGGAGCCATTTCAGCCTGTTACAGAAGGTTATTTTACGAGATTTTTATTGTGTTCCAGCTGTGCGTAAGCGAACTGCTTCTCCATTAATTGTTATCTAATACATTTGCTTCTATCTTAGCATGACATTGTTTACTTTAATGAAACATGCATCGATACCAAAATGCGTGTCTCGTTTCCTGCTATGTTTGTGTTCTTTCTCTGCATGCTAAGAAGAGAGGGCTGATGCTGGCAGTATCCAGGGACTCCGCTCTTAATCACGGGCTGCTATTTGAATATGCATCAAGGCCCTTATACTTTCTAAGCTATGTTACACTTTTAAAAGGATAACACATACCATATCCCCTCAATACACAACACCAACTATCGTATCTTTTCCATTAGGTACATTTAACTTAATATCTGTTTTTGATACCTGGTTTTAGAACATGTTTCCTTGCCAACCCCCCTTCAAACCGATTATCTTGAGTTATGCTTATGTGCAATTGATTCACACAATAGCTCCTTCTCTTCAGAATGGACTGAAAATTGCGACAATTTAGGCGAAATACAAAAACGATACATACCGAAACTCCCTTATTTAGCTTTGTTGTAACGAATTTCCATACAAACTTAAATGTTACACCAACGTACCTTTTAATATAATCTAGGATATGTTTTTCTGTTATTATTAACAATCTGTTTAGAACAAATGGTTATTCATTGTTAGAATATTGCGTTCTGTTGTCTCAAACATGGATCGGTTCTGGGTCCTTTTCTTTTGGCATAATCATATTTGTATCTAAGTGTAAAGTTTCCAACTTCACTAGACAGCTTCCAAGCAGACAAAATCGTAGGGCACCCACTTTAACATACAGTATTCTCCTGAAAAAATTGTCTTTAGATGTTTTATTTTATGTTTCAATAAAGACAACTAAACGTGGAAATATTTGTTACAATGATAAGACGAACAAATTATTTTGTGGATGGGAGAGTGATATAGGAGAATGCCAGAAAATTGCTAGGAATTAAAGGCTCAGGAAAACGGTGCAGTGAATTCGAGCCTTCTCAAGGAGTAAGTGATGATGGTGACCCAGTTATTAGGAGCTAGACAAGTAAATGTAGATAAGACTCGCAAGAAATCGCAAAAATAAGCGATTTGAACTTCATACCTCGGACTTAACCTGACGCTTCAATAAATCTAAGCAATTTTAGATATTAAAAATTGTTAACTTTATTTCTCATTCTTCATAAAATGTTTCTTGATTTACTTATTCTTGTACATATGACGTTGTCGAAATATTTCAAGAGAAGCAAGGAAATTCAAACTAAAAAAGTAAATGGAATAATAGTCTAAAGATTGATTTGCTTCAGCTAAATCGGTGGTGCAAAGGCTGTGGATTTTAGATAAAGCTGTTGCATCTTTTGAAATGATATGGTTTGAATCCAAACTTGATTATAGCTGCTCTACCCTTGGGAGTTTTCTATTCGGTACCTCAGACCTCTGTAATGTTTGAAAGGCGTTAAAGCTTCGAAATTATGAATGTAGTACCCTCTTTTTATTGTGGTAAAAATCTATTTCTTTAAATTTTGAGGAATTTCTTGATTTTTCTAGCATTTTTGTAGTAAAAATCTAAATATAGTAAAAATCTTGTAGAATGAATTCTAGTCATGCCTGACGTAACCAACTATTGTTATCAACAGAATTCTTCATGGAAACGGGGCTTAGAAATACAATATGAATGTAAAATGGCGGGTTGATGGTAGTATAGAAGTAGGTTAACTCGCTTGAGAGTTTGAGTCATCTTCAAAGATGGAGAGGAATCCGCAGAGGCTCAACAGAGACAGAAATGATGCTTTAAAAAGACACAAAAGTGATCTGATTGGGTAAGATTTTCTTGCGTGCGTTGGTTTTTTATACAAAGGTGCTTATGATGATGAGTTTAGTTTCAACTTTAAAATCAAAGGTTCTCCACCAACATCATCTTGTAAAATAAATTTCAAGCGAGAGGGTCAGTTAACTTCACATAGATCTTATTTTATGTTAATTTTTAGACTGTTTTTGCTTTCTATGTCCAATGTGATCCTGAAGTTCATAGGGAAATTTGAGTTAAGCCGCGTTTAAACCTTTACTCAGTTTGAAATGAATTTCTGTTTTTCATAAAAATGCATTGGCCTAGATGCGTACCGGAAATATTTGGGGGTTTTTAAAAAGATCTTGGGTGAGTAAGAGCAAAATTTGGAGTATGCAAGTGTACACTTGCGCGTAAATGTGCATTGCAAGTGGCACACATGTGGTTTACTCTGAAGAAGTATTCTTTGGTCAATTATGAGTGCCATTTATATAAGCTGGTGTATGACGTTAGGTGAAGGCGGTTTTTACAATTCACATGGGGGAGCAAGGAAGGTTGTTACTCAATCTTTCAACTACAGTCCTGGTAATATGAAATTTGTCGATGTGCCCAGCGATGGTGTGCGATGGCATGCAATCCATAAAATGGAGACCTTATGATTTTTATGAAAACTTGATAGCTTTTTAAATACCATGTACGTGTTTTTTCGAATGGGAGAATCACTGTTTGAAAAAGAGTTAGAGGTTTTCACACAAAACATCAGTTGGTTGTAACAACACAAACAACATTAGACTTATCAGACCCTTTCCCTCCCTAAAATTAATTTTGATTAATTTACCAAATTATTTTTCAAATGATATGCCTATTTTAATATGTTTTAAAGGGTGTTCAGCTGCTTAATTGGAATTTTAAGGCTTGTTTTTAGGGTGTTCTTGGGGTCTTCAGCCTGTTCTCGGAGTGTTCAGTCTTCTAGAAATGACAATAATTTAACAGCATACAGGTTTTTAGGCCCTGTTGCCATTACTCTGTTTTAGTGTGAGAACAGATTCAAATAACTCCATTTTAGATTTTGCCATTTGTTACCAAACCGAGGTCATTCAAAAACACTGTTCAAAGTGGAGTCATTCAAAAACAGAATGCTTTTTTTCATTTGGAACAGCAAAGACAGAGACATTTGAATCATTAAATCTCAGCAAATAGAGCTCGAACAAAGGATATTAGAATGGATAAAAATGGAGTAATGAAAACACCATTTTGGTTTTGACCAAAATGGAGTGACTCGGGTAACGTGTTCAAGAAAATACAAAAATGGAATGAGAAAACAGAGACATATACGGAAATAGAATAATATGGAAACCCGGCCTTGAGGAGTTGTATAGAGGCTTGCGTGTGTGATCGCACCCCTAATATTACCCGGACTGCAACTATTTGAAGAATCCAAGAGAGAAAATGAATCTTTCTGTATATGCAAGTTGGGTTCCAAAATGAATAGACCAACTTGCTTGCCCAATGACCTTAAGATTGTTGTCCCTTTATTTTCTGATGCACTCTGGATTATTGAGTAGATGTGGATCTAGAGCAGAATCACATTGTGCAGCCCACTCCACTTAAAGTCACGCTACCCATTACAGCCACATGAAATTTAGGCCCTAGGATGCAAAATTATCCAATTTTAAAGCCAAATTAGCTTACAATCACACTCCATTGATGGTCACAAGTTTTCAAGCAACAATTATTGTGACTATAACTGGAGTCTACTGTACTTGGGCATTCTGATTTTTGCAAACAAGCCCTTGTTTTTTAAAACTGTTTTTGTCTGATGCTCTTTGGAACATGCTGCTCTCTTTCATTCACCAGTCACTGACTGCTCTGTCCAACATAAAGGATGACACAAGTAATTGTATAGAGGCAAAACTGCCTTCTTCATGTTGGCTGCTTAGCAAAGAATGATGCATGTTTCTAATTTTCAGTAATGTTCTAAGCCTCTTAGCAAATTTTCTAATTATTTAAACTTTAAGGTCAAGAATGAAAGCAGAGAGACTTAAAAGCACTCTCCGGAAACTGAAGGATGAAGAGCAAAAGAGCAAGTTGCGCAATGATAGTTTGATACATGATTTTGAAAGAGTGAACAACATGGCTGAAAGTTTAGAGACAAAGGCAAGAAAGTTAAAGAAAGTTAAGGTTGGCTTGATTGAAATCAACTTTTTTAAACAGTTTTTATTTTTTTCAGCATTAAGACATAATATTTATCAAAATAAAATTATTTGCATATCTGGTGATCTCAACACCAATGGAGAACATTTGTTTTAACTAGCTAACAAAAACTTTCAAATCCATTCTTAGCAACTACCTCAAACCTCTGAAAATAATTTTATGCTCATTATTTTAGGAACTTTTCCTTCAGTAAAGTTAAACCATTTTTCAAAGAAACCCTTTTGCACACTTTTGCCGCTGTGCAGTTGCTCTTTGTAATTACACTTTTGTAAATTCCAGGCTATATAAGTCAAAGTTTTCAAAACAATAATTTGGCCTTCAATTTGAAATTCAATCTGATACTATCGCTTAAAGAACATGCCTCTTAAGTTACAAAAACCTTAAACAAACAGATCATCTACTTGATAAGATAAAGGAAGGATGAAATGTTAGCTATTGTTGAGGAGATTTGTTGCACATTTGCGTAAACATGATTAATCTCTTGACTTGAAATAGGGGTGCTTACATTTTGCTTTGTGTTTCTTTCATTCTAGCAAGACTATGAGACCTATATTCATACAATTTACCCTAATTGGAAGGAAAATCTGGACTTGAGCAAAAATTCCTCACCTGGAGCATCAGAGAAGGTAAACCTAACTTTTCTTTTTGAAACAATATTGTCAATGTAGTACATTGACATCATTTTCCACCATACAGGCACTGCGGAGCGTTGAGAAAAGTGGGGGTCTAAAAAAGTGAGGGGGGGCTAAAACCGTATAAAAAAGGCTTTTCTGGTAGTTTGATACTTAATATTTTGCATTTTTTGCAAAAAGTGGGCTAAAGCCCCCCCAGCCCCCCTGCTCCCCGGTGCCTGCCATATAAACATATTCACCACTTTCATCATGTTTTTCTCATGCCTAACAAGTTTAAACGGCTTGTTATCCCACTGGACTTTCTTGTTCAGGCGGTTAATTTTTATGACCTTTCCTCATTTAGTTATCTTTCCATGGATATTTGCTATGCATCAATTTTTCGAATAATTAATATTGAGAATATTTGAGTCTCTCACTTTAATTATTCATGTTCCTCAAGACTAAATGAACTCTTCCTGAAACATTCAAATTAATTAAGTATGAAAAATGTAGTATGGTAAAGCTTATTCAAATCTTTATTTCATTGGAATGTTGACTACTACACTGATTTGTCTTAGTCTTTTAAAATGAAACTCGTGTCTTTGTTGTGGTCCTCATACTAAAGTTTATGTTAAAGCTTCCCTTTCCAACCAAGTTTAAACAACTTTTGCATGCTTTTTGCTTACTTTGCAGTAAGGATTATAAACCTGTGGAATACCTTTTAGGAGATGAACAATACTTCAGGCTCCTTTAACAAAAGACTGGATAAAAGAGAAGGAAACACTTTCAATTCGAGTGGTCCTTTGCATTCAACAGCAATAAATGTCAATAGAGACTCTGTGACAGACAGAACTTTGAATTTTTCACCCAGAATGAACTCGAACAGATCAGGAAGAGATCATCAATCCATTAATGGTTATAATGGGTACGAACCTGAATTTTTTGTAGGATGCAGCTCTTTTCATGAAGATAGGGCAAAAATGCCCATGCAGTATGAACATTACTCTAATGGACCAAACCAAATTCCTGCTTCATCTCTCTTTAGGGACCAAAAGGACTCAGTTAATCATCGTGTTTCTTCCCCTTATTATCATAACGGTTATCAAGGCACAGGTAGGCCAGTCACTCAAAATTTTGTTAATCCAACGCATGATTACAGCGAATCATTCAGCGGTACAAGACAGTCACGACCAAATATTTTGAATATCCCAAAGATTGATCACCCTACTAATATATCAGACTATACCATACTTCCGCAAGCTTTGGCTTTAAGTCCAGAAGGACAGTTGGTTTTGTTACCTATGGCCGTCTCTCCACGAATGCAGTCATTTGAGAGCCGAGGGCCGATCCAAACTGCACCATACTCTCAAGCTGAAAGTGACGTCAATATTACTGGGGATGGTGTTAGAGAGACTTCTCAAAGAACGAAAGGAAAGTTAGATCCTACTTCTACCAAGCTGAAAGAAAAGAGGATATTTAGTGTTGATAGATTAGAAAGTGAAGTTCCAATTGCTGGTGAACCTTTTTCAAATGAGAAGGGTTTTGGCAAGGATCCAAGTAAAGGCGCTCGTAGTGATGTGCGAGTTGCAAGGATGGAGAACCACGATAATGAAACTGAGCTTGATTTTAGATTTAGGCCGTTTAAAGGCGACAGTAACGATACTACGAATGACTTTGTAGAGAATGGCGCCAAGCATGACGAAAAGGTTTTCGTACTCGAGGAAATGACGAAAAGTGAAAAGGCCCCAGGGACTATGCTGGAGTCCTTTATATCAAATGTTTCGGATGAAAGTTTATATAGGAATAAAAATGACACTGACAAAGAGCTGATTGAATCAAGAAAGCCGTTACTGGTAGAGAATGATGTGGGAAATCAAGTGAATTTAGAGAAAGGTAAAGAGGAGGGGGTAAAGCATTATAATCAGAATCAAGCAGGTGCGCTAGTCAAGAAAAATGATCATGATGATGCGCAGTTTTCTATAAGCAGCCTTGGTATTAAGAAGGAACTTGTAGAAAGGATTAGTGAAGAGGAACTAGCAATATCGAATGTGAATGAAAGTCATGAATTGTTAGCTGCCAATCCAGACGTTTGGAATCTAGATGTTTCACCGCCTGATCTTTTAGGGACGGGAAATGTTATTGCGCGCAAAGGTATTGCCAACAATGATGAAATACCAGATTTTCGTAATCACGAGAATGATTCTCATGAGATTGGGGACAAGCATATTGAAGATGCTAACCTAAAA
Organism: Rhopilema esculentum; assembly: GCF_013076305.1. Next base: position 6,172,689 of record NW_027018682.1, on the reverse strand, counting down.
GCGGAAAATCAAGAAAAATTGACAGAGGAAGAGTCCGACCAAACTACTGAGCCAAATAGATCTAGCCCTGAAGGCATCATCGAAGAAGCTGTAGTTGCTGTGGATATGCCTGGCATATCACATCTGTATGAAGAGATTGAAAAACGAATGGGAGTCGATGATCGAAAGGAATTTTATCGCTCATCTCCTGACAGCCTATCTATAGATATGTTGAGCAAGATTAAAAGGTATGTTGCAAGTTCAATTTTTTAGAATTATGCATTCATTGATTAAAACAAAACCCATACAATTATCAATCTGATTTGGTCTAAATAACAAAATTAGGAACATCCTTGCTCTATACATCAATGTGCAATTTGATTCAGTACTGAAGTAGACACAGTAAATCCTGCAAAGAAGAATCAATCAAGGTTCAGGCTTTTCCTGGGTAGGATCAAATATTTTTACGTGTCTTGTGTCTCTTAGGGGTAGGGTCAAATATTTTTACGTGGGGCTCCTTTTATAAAGTGTATTTTGATGATGACAATGTGGGGCTCTTTTTTATAAGGTGTGTTTCGATGGTGATATTATCTGGCTGTAAGGGGTGTCTCGTGGCACCAGATGGTTCAAGAGACGGCAGCCTTTAAAATAAAACATTATAATTTGCTAAGGAAAACAGGTTCTTAAAAGCAAGATACAGGATCAAAGAAAGTCAGTCAGTAACTTCCTAAAACCCTTTGGTCCTTTGCAGATTCCTGTTGTATCCAAATCATTTACTATTTAGTTATGAAGGCAAGATATGAAGTGCGATTGCAAGAATTTATCATCAAATTGCTGTTCAACATCCTTGCTTTCGTGACTGTACACCAACATCTGCCTTTTACCTGCCTATATTATCTGTAATCTCGTGCGAGAATCTCGCGACTAAAGTAATTTTAAACGAAGCAAAACAACGCATTAATGTTTAAACTTCAAGCAATGTTTTTTTTAATTTCAAAATGCCTTTAGTAAAGACGCTCCTTTTCATGAAAATTTAATTATTGACAGAAGTTTCAATAAGTACGTACCTATGCAAACAGGATTTCTTTCTCTTGCATGACAATTTCAACTAATAATATCATCCTCCCATTTTTTCGTCACTGCGCTGCATTCACACCATTCAGCACCCACCAATCCGGCATCACCATCTCACATTTCAAATTCATTCACTCGTTCGTTTCATTTATTCTGATGAAGCCCTGTATGCCGGGGCGAAATATTAGTATATTCCTTGAATTTAATTTATTTTGAATATTTTATCTCGTGACATTGGATTCTCTTCGTCGTATTGCTTTGTTCCTGTATATCTTTCGTAACAACACTCATTGCAAGATTCACAGAATCCGGTGGACAGCCTATCCTGCGGTTCTTCCTTCTTACACATAATAATATCACCTTTGATGTTTTCGTTCAGAAGACAAACAATTCGCCCTTCAATCGCTGCTACTTCCATATTTTTAGCAACTTTGCATGACCTTCATTCATCGATCAAGGATGTAACTTAGTTTTAGTGTTGTTAATCGTTTTCTAGTCGGCCAAGTGGTTAATAGGCTTTTATTGCACATCTTCTGCATTAAATTAATTGAGATGAATTGCCTATGCCGTTGACTATGAAGGTCGGAAATCAACGTTTTCCTTTAAAGTTAGTGCACTTGAAAGTTTTTGATTGGTCAAGCCTTCCAACAACGTCCAATCAGATTAGAGGTTGTGGCTTTGACCAATCACATTTACTTTTGAGGTCTTATAGTATCTACATACCCGAAAACAAATGTTTCAAATATCCACAATTTTTGGGTTTTAATAACTAAGACTAAGGGTTAGATTTAGTTGGAAGGAAAAACAAATTAACCTTAAACAATAAGCTCAGCACTGCTAACTGTCTCATAAGCCAATGTATTTTTTAAGAGTGAACACATTTTACGACTAGGAAATGCCTAGGCTGGCAAGTTTGTGCAATAGATCTTGCACTTTCCCAAAACTTCAAAAAATTCGCTGTAACTGTTTGGTTTCATAAGAAGATAATGTGTGTAGATGCATTGAATGGCAACCACTTGAAGCTATACTGTAACAACAATGTTAATCAAAGATGACATACGTCGTCTATGCTAGTATTAATGACATATGATTTCTGAATTTAACAGATTTATAGTTGCAAGCAATATTTTGATGTTTACATTTAGCTATAAAGACTCTTGCTTTTTTTGTCTTAACAGCGAACTGTTAGTGGAAGGCGATCTCCTTCATTTCAAAACTCCGGACCTATGTATAGTTTCAAAGTTAGTGACGACTGAATATGTGAAGAACAATAGTGAAGATGGTTGCATTGTAAAGAACGATGAAGATTTGTCCCTCGTTTACACTCTAGATGGTTTCAGGTAACACTATTGTTCTACTCAAGCTTTTATTTGACAGACTTCCGGAATCATACACTTTTATATATCAAAGAGCTATTAAGATAGCTTAATGAAGCATAGGTAAACATTTTCTTAAGCTTGTAAAAGAATTTTGGTGAAGCAGAATACCCGAAAGATATATTTGATTGACCCGCAGTTTATCAACTTACGGATTTCTTGCACAAAAAGGCTTTGAGGTTGTCATATTACTGCCAGGGCAAAAGTTTTGAGTAACATGTTCTAGAAAATGTGTTTTCCCTTTCCTAAAAGAATTCATTGTTCTTTCAGCACGGGATGTGGATTTGGCCTAGAGGCAGCCTTTTCTAGTCAAGTTTCCTTTCAAAATGTTTCAGGCTCCATTTGGGCAGTTCTCAATGAAGCAATTTTATTCAGGCAATATTAAAACTAAGCCCCAACTTACCTTCATTTGTGTATCATTTCATTAATTTTTCCTGCAGAGAAATTATTCCAACGGAATTTGAAGAATTATGGGAATATGTATTCAATCATATGGAGCTGTTGTTCGGGAATATGATATTTGAATCTACCTCAGTTTGTGAAATATTTTCTCAAATTCTGTGTCCTGGCAGTCAAGAGGTGGCACACGAGGTAACAATTAATGTTGTCGTTATTACCAATAGCAATCTTTGGCTTTCGGCATAGGTTAGGAAGCATTTTTATCACCTTGCAAAATGCATGTCGATTTATTTATGAGGGCTATGTTGAGACAGAACTCAGACTGAGCTAGGTTCCGCACACTTTTATTTAAGTTTGATAATTTTTCTCTGTTTTTCAAAACGGAATTGGTTTTAATTGCACTTTTTTAGAACAGGGATTTAGAGAAATGCACGAACCCACAAAAGCATCTTTCATGTCAGTTTGTAAATATCAATTCTTTGAATTTCAATTGATTCTTTAATTCCGAAAGTCAAATTTTCGAAATCACAATTAAAATATTTATTTTAAGAAAAGGATCAAGAATTTCCACCCTTAAAATGAATCCGGGTTTCTTCCATTAGAATTTGTTCATTGTGTAATCCCTCCCTTAACTTACCTTGCCATATTTTTGTTTGCTTTTAAAGAAAGAAGGTTTAGAAAAGCTACTTCTTCAGATTACATTACTACCAGATGTAATCGCCCAATGTGATACATTAAAGAATCGTAGCAATCACTAAAGGTTTGAAATGGCCCTCTATTTAGAAAACAACCCTAGACATAGCTTGGGGTCAGTCCAGTGTTGCCACAAAGGGCTTTTCTGACTATGTTGAACCTTTGCTTTCCAGGTTTCAAACGCGATTCAAAGAATCATGGACGGAAATGACGAGGATTTGTACGACGAAAGTGAGCACGAGTCAATCCAAGATGAAGAGTCGATTGAGAGTAATGGTGATCAAGAAGTGAAGGACCATGTAGAAGATGACTTAATTAGTCCTGAACAAAGAGATACAGAAATAAACAAGATAGGTATGATATGTTTTTGCTGGTTATGCTCGATATCTTTAACATATTTTGAAATTTTTTTGGCGCTACAGAACTTGATAATGGTTTTGAAAAAAGCAAACATTTCACAGCATACCACTGAAGTGTAGTAGTATGTTGTCAAATGTTTGCTTTTTGCAAGCCACTAACATATTTTGCAATATTTTAAAGGCCAATGCAAATTACTGTTTTTTCCTTTGCAGTTAAACGTTTCTACAATTCAGTGGTCTGATTTGCAATATGTCAAAGTGATTTAGCATGGTTTAGTTATTACTATTTAATGTAAAAAAATGTTTTTGTAGAAGAAATTCCGAGCATTGGATCACCAAGCAAAAAAAGCGATCAAAGTTCTCATTCAGATGCCAGTAATGCCCCATCCGCCGCTAGCCCATTGTCAAACAATTCACCAATTCACAAAGGAACGATACCATCAACAAAACTTGATGAAAGTGCAAAGAAACCAGATCCAGCCGATAACTCTTTAGATTTTGTTGGAAGCGTTTCAGATGTAAGTGATGACGACGATTCATCAACATTTGATTCCACAAAGCTTACCCCGCGAAATATCCCGTAAGTATTTCGCTTTCTTCTTTCTTCCTTAATTTCTCCATATTATTCTTCTTTAAGCATTAGGTACCTATGTACTTTATGTGCAGTTTTTTCCAATATGATAGTCTTTGCTATGCCAAATTTCCTCCTGTGAGGTCGTATTTTCCACTGGATATTCTCAGATCAAATGGAATCCAGTGCAGTGCATTTATCTCAGATTTGTTGTTTTAAATAGGTGTTGCATCTTATTTTAGAACTCAATTCATAGCAAATTTTATCTTAGCATAAAGCTAGCTAAAAGGGTAGCAATGGCACGGCAGGAATGGCTAAGAAGCATATCGTCCCTGCACCCGTTACATCTTACAAGGAAACGGAAACAAACAATATAATGTTTTATAAGACAAACACTTTGTAAAAGAGGAAATTTTCACAACAGTAGTTTCAATTTTCTAGTAACCAATTAAAAAATGCAAATCGACACACATTTCAGTCAGTCTTGTGTTGTGAAATCAATTTAATATCTTGCTCGAGTCATCGAAGCCTTTTCGTGAGTTTTATGGCTTGATTCGAGCTTGATGAATTCATTAAAAACTTCCTTTGTGCCTGGGCTGCACCTATTTATGCATGTGCATTAAAGGCCCACTGTCAAGCAACAAAGAAGCCTCTGTATTTTGTTTATCAACATCGCACCTGCACAATTTCAAGATTTTCTGTGTCAGAAAATAAAATTACGTAGTTACATGGAGAAGATTATGATAACGAACATACGAAGCCGCCCTTGTCAGTTAGGCCGCCGCTTTATAATGCTTACTGAAAAACGACAATGCCCACTCCGTCACGTCAATTTTTGCTTAAAGAGACCAAATATCGCTTGGGTACATTTATTATCGAGGCGTCCAGACCGTAACATCAGCAAATATAGAAATATTTGAAGCTCTGTTCTTTGCAACCAGCAGTCCTCACACGTGTAAAACAGTAAATGACAAGCGTAGAACCGTAAAATTTAAAGAAACACTAGTTCAAAAATTAGATTATAAGGTTTTTATGTTTGTCCCACTTTACAGCCAATGTTAAAAAATAATATGAAATAATCCCTCTATCTTTTTGTCTAGTTAGGAGTCACTGATCCTGTTCGATGTGTGACGGTGGGAAAAATGCGCTCGCTTTCTTTAAATTTTATTTAACGCAATTTCGCTAGAGTTAAATTTGTTATGCCTATTTCTTCATAAGGGAAAATACGGTCTCTGCTAATGATAAAAAGAAAGAATTGCTTGATGTAAGCTCAACAAGCGATGCTACAGAATCTGAAGTTAGCTTGCCAGGGCTAGAAAATGATGAAGTGAGTGAGAAAAAGGTAGAAGCTAAAGCCAATACCATACCAGTGAGTAATGATGATGATTCTGACTCTGGAGAAGATCTGGAAGATCTACTAAGCGGGAGTCTGGGTAGAAATAGAGCGGGCAATGGTAATGCCGAGTCTGAGAAACCTAGAGGCGCAGAAGGAGCAAAGATTCGAGCCCATTTTAAGTACGTTTTTTCAATTATATTTGTTTTGCAAATGGCTTTTAAAAAAGCAAACATTTTTCAATGTAACTTGAGTTTTTCGTCTGACACTCTTCAGAGTATCGAACCTCAGAATAAGTGCTGAAAAGATCAAGAAAGAAAATATATCCCCAGCTGTGGATCGAAACAGGCCAATCAGATAAAAGCAAGCACACGTTACCCAAGCAGAACCGTGTGTTTATATAAAAATTGCCACTGAAGTCAAAGGGTGTTTACAAACTTTATCTACCTACACAATTGTGGCGTTTTTGTTTTACTGTGAATTGATTCAAAAACTGTTAGACGAAAAGACGACTGGGCCTTACCAATGCTAATTTTTATTGAATTGTCCTTTAGCTCATTTAATGTTTTTCAAAAAATATTAGGTTAAACTTCTGTTTTGAATAGGACGTTTAAAATTTCAACTAACATATTTTCCCTTTCATCGAAATGTCTGAACGTTGCCTGCATTTTATTTCCCAGTAAGAAACAAGATTCATTTGAGGTGGATGATCCAATGCCGTTACCAAAGAAAAGTGAAGCTGCTTCAAGAAAGGATGTTTTTTCACCTGAAAATTCAAAAAGTATTTCAAGCAAATTCCGCAAGCCAGGTAGGCTGCTGGAAAAAAAATTTTATCGAATATTTGATTTGCTAATGTATATTTTGAGCAAATCAAAAACACTTCAATAGAACTCAAATGTTCGTTGTTACCAGGAACCTGCGTTCAACTGCATGTCAGCAAGTTATTACTATTGTTAGTAAAAATAAGGGATCGAAGAAGGTTTTTTGAAAAAGATTGTTTTTAAAAACATTTAGATTTTAGGTTATTAATCATTAATCAAGATTGAGTGATTGAGTCATTAATCAAGCAAGTTGTTGGTGACGCAGAACTGCATGAATTTGCGTCATCGTGCTTGTAAACTCGTGAATTCTTCAATGTGTGAAATTTTTTTCTGCCACAACAGATTTTGATTCTGCAGCCCAGTTTTCATTTTGCTGCTTTTTTATTGATATGAAGTTCTAATCTGAGAACTTGCATAGCCTAACTCACTGTTTTAGCTAAAAGATTAGCTCCAAGAAAAGAGGATGCACAACCTGATTTGTATCTCTATTCCCACGACAACGCTTTGAACTGAACTAGACAAATAAAGCTTTTTTAATATTTGTAAATGATCAGGTGAGAACAGAACCTAGAAAATTGAGCTTTTTATTGTTGTACTAGCACACTCGATAGATATCATGTTTCTTGGGTTAAAATGTCGTGAAAACCAGCTTTTAGGCTTCGGAAAAGTGCATAAAACGCCGATCATTTTCGTTATTTTGTTTCATCATTTTGAAAGGATTCACTTTCTTCGATTCTAGGTTTCTGGGAAAATTCAGACTCGGAATCTGAGGCAGGCGAACTAAATATATCTGGTGGAAATGATTTATCCGAAAAGAAAGATGACGATGAGTTCGACTTTGATTTTTTCAGTTAAATACACTTGCGAATCAAAGAACTCGTCTGGTGGTTTGTGAACAGTTCAAACACTGAAAAAATGATCCAAGATATTACATAACTGTTTCATAGCCTTTGGTTTTGTGTTTATGATTCTATCAAGTTGCTTTCGATCAAAAACTGTAGATAAACTTAATCGACAAAATTTTGTTACGTCGTCGTTTAGAAGACTGGCAATATCTTGCTTTAAGCATGTTTTAATTGATATTTGTAGCTATTGTGATATATATAATTTTTCAGATTTTAATTGTAAATAGCAAAACTATATCAGTTTGGACGAAAAAGCTTTGCATTAAGAAGATAAAAATTACGTGGAAGATAAATTTTTCACCGAGACATGCGATAATGTTAATTTAGTTGTTATTAGTATGGATTATACCTTGAGGGGCGTAGCCTCTGGGGGAGCCTTAAATGATTTGTAAGCATGATTTGTAAGCTTTTGTCTTGTCTGTCGCATTGCTATTTGCCTGCAGTCTTGCCTATGCGAGAAAATCATTGTGTGCCTTACCTCAGTCAAAATATCCTTGCTACTTTTTTATACGATTGTTTCAAGGTAGCTGTATTATCTTTAATGTGCCATGATACTAAGTAAGGAGATGCGTGTCTTATATGAAATTGTTTTGGGTGCCTATTGATTTCTATGTGTACATATTCATCTTGATACGATTCAGCTTCTGCCTTTATGACAATGCAAGGCTCAGAAGTCATGTAGTATCTGCTGCTACAATATCACTAGCTCTCTTTCGACAACTGTTTTATCAATTATTCCAGTTATTGTATATGTCGTTTATAAGTTGATCAAGGATTCGTTTGAAGAAACTTATAGACACTTGTTGGAAAATTTTATTTGGGAGCATGGTTAAAAAAGCTTGTTTGACTTCTGCTTTTCCTTATGAACGCCCCTTTGTTTTGGAATGGGTTCATGGTACATTGTACTTTGAGTTTCCAGAATGCCAAGTAGGTCATGGTTTGTCTTGCGGCTGATTCTGTGTTGTCATTGGTGTTTTTTGAAGGCGCCAAAGGTAGTAAAAGGCAGCTGAGGAGAAACTGTCTTGCTCAACAAACGATGCCGCAATAACAAAATTTTATCTAATATTTTCAAAAGTTCTCCCGTCTCAAACTCTTATGTGGTTTCCCCCTTTTCAACAGGGAACTTAAAAGTTTATCAAGCGTATATCCCCTATCAAGCGTATTGCATTTCTTTCGAGAAAATGACAGCATTGCCTGGCATGTTACCAAACCAGAAAATTAAACCAAGCAAAAATGAAGTAGAAAAAGCTGATATTTTAGATACCTAAAGGATTTTTTTGCACTGAACATTTAAAAGCAACGTCAGAAATGAAAAAACCCAGTCGAAAACCCAAGACGTGAAATTGCAGGAAATGTAAAAATTTATTCGAAAAAGCAGCACTGACTGCACAAATATGATTCGGGTAGGGATTTACTGTTTTTATGCAGCTAAGGGCTTTTGCAAAACTTTTTATTTTTGCAATCTAATCAAAATTAGAAAATTATTGTCTTTCCCTGAAAAAAAATCTAAAACTTTGACTCTATAATTATTGACAGATTTAGTTTTAAAAAATTTCTGATCCAGAGGAGTCATACGTATGATGGAGGTCTCACAAAAAGTGTAGAGTTTATTTTGGTAAAAGTGTTTGTTTCTTGTACCTGGCCTAATACTTGCTGCGTTTTGCCACGACCATGTGATCTGCGTTGATGTAAAAGTGGTCTTATCATTTTGTTTTATCTCTAGTGCTCCTGTATTTTATAGCAACCATATGCTAACTTATCCTGGTTAAGTGAAACAGATCTACCCAGGTATGTAGTATCTGTATTAAAACCAAATGATCACCCTTTTGTCAGTCTTCAGTTTGCATTGACAAGGCTAGGCACAAGCAAAACATGTTACTTTTTTGTTAGAAATTGGTAACGTTTCTGTGGCAACATCACACAGGTATCGTCCGGTTTTGCTATGGAGGAGCATTATTCAGACGTTGCCTAGTTACATGTTCTCGGGACGCTAATCAAAACCGGTCTAATGCCTTGGAGAGGAGCAAACAAACACGAGGTCTCTTGATCTTAAAAGGCGACGATTTAATTTTATTATTACTCATTGCTGTGCATGCCTACACAACAGACACCTAGGACAAGTTTTTTATATTTACCTGGGCAAAGTTTTGGCTGCGTTGACCTGAAATAGCAAATAAAGATCAGATTTATAGGAATGGGTTGTGGAGCATCATCTGCACAAAAGGTTTCACCCTCTATCAAAGAGGGACCAAATGACACAAAACCCAAGGAAAGTCCCGCATCTTCAAATAGTGCTAAATTTGATGTTAACTTGAACAAACCTCACTCATTGGAAAATGTAAGACCGTCTTCTGGGAAAGAAAAGCTGCTAACGAAACGACCAAGTTCACATTCAGGAAGCATAAGGTCAACAGAAAGCCCAAAACACAAAAGTAGTAAGAAGCTCGTCCGGGATTCTAAAGGATCTGTCAGGCCTCAAAGTGCCACAAGTACTTGCAGTGAACTAGAGAGAAAGTTTTCAGGAAGCATTAGCAAAAAAGAAAGTGTTGAGAAATTATTTCAAGCTTCATCATCGGAGAAAAAACGCGAGTCACCCTTGCTAACATCAAGTAACGGTTAGTTTAACTAGCTTAATTTCATAATTTTTAATGATATCTGTTTGCAATGGTCAAAACATAATTTCGTTGATTTAAAATCAAACAATCGATTACGTTGTTTTTATTAATTATTTACCTAATAACACATTGAACTTGGTTATGATTTTTGTTTCATTTTACATCATTGATTGATTCAAAGCCAGTAAACAGTTTGCCTGTTTTAAATTTTGAAAATTAATCGTCAATCTGAAAATTAATGTGCAACAAAGTTCAAGGAAATCAAGACCTTTTTTAATCAGGGCTGTAATGATTGATTACAATTGACTATTGCCTTGGCTTTGCAGGTGGCAGCTTAATGAATGCAAAACCACTTGCATTTGAAGTTCCCTTGGGCACCAAACCGCCAAAAATGCGACCACCTAGAAGATTAGAGGTAATTACAGAAATATCCCTGTATATCCCAACATGACACTTTTATTCAAAGAAAAATTCATTAAAGAATTTTTTTTTCTCTGGTTGTCATGGCTGCTTAAAATTAGCAAACTCAACATCCATCTGGGTATTATTTATTAATGCATTTCTTTGCTTGAAAAGCTCTGACTTATTTTGCATTGAAATGATTGTATTAATAGATTTTGTTTGATTTGATCATTATGCCATGACCCTCTCTTAAAGTAAATTTGTCACTAGCTGTTCCCAAGAAAAATGCAATATATTTACACATTCAATATTCGCACATTGCAAGCTGTTATTTGTATGTTTTTTTTCTTTAAAAAATCTTACCATAAGCAACAATTCCCAACTTGACTTTACAGATTGTTTTTTAATATCTCTTAGAGCTTGGCCAATGCACCAAAACCACTCACCCAGCAGGAGCTTCAAGAAAAATTAAAGCTATCTGAGGAACGAAGGGAGCTTGTGAGTTTTAGCTTTCATTAGAATTTTTATTACTAGAGAACAGCTATGATTTTAATTTTTTGTGTTGGGTTTGAAATAGAACCAATAATTTTAAGTTGTGGTCTTTTGTTATAACTACATTATCCAACTCAATAATCTTATCTCACAATTTCTCCACTTTTGACATTTTCATGTCTGTTCTTTCACTAAAGTTTACTTCAACTTTTAATCTAATTTCTTCCTATTTAAAAGGAAATACAAAGAAAGAGGCTAAAGTCCAGTAGAATGTCTAGAAGGAAAAGAGAACTATTGGCAGCAAAAGAGCAAAGCAGGGTGCAAGAGCAAGCAGAAGAGGTAAACCATTAGAATTATCCAGTTTTAGAACTTTAACTGTCTTTTGTGTTTTTGTATTTTGCATTGGTAAAGAATTTCATTGTTTAACTGTTAACTTCAACTAAGAAATGTTAACTTTGCTTTTCTACCTTAAATGTTAACACTATAGATTCATTACTGAATCCACTTTAGAAGTAAGGGCCTAAACCTTTTGCTCCTGGGATCCTGACAACAATGATGAGTAGGGCAATAAACAGAACATTTCATTCTTGTAGATAAAGGGGAAAATGGATTCGACCTCTATGAACAGAGAGAGGTTACAAGCAGAAAAAGCTGACAAACAAAGGAGACGTTTAGAACACGCAGAGAAAGTTAGAGAGAGAGCTCGAAAGTTGAAACAGAAACAGGAGCTTGATGAGGGACTTGGTGGAGAAATGGAAACTTTTAAGGCAGATTCTGATGGTAAGGAAACTTTTTACATTTCAATATCAGCTTTTATTTGTGGTCAATTTTTTTTGCAATTAACATTAAAATCATTTTTTCTACAACTTTGCAAGAATAACTCATTTTGATTCAATCTTTTTTACCCTAGACCAGTTAACCATACAATTATAATGATTTGATGTAAAATATGAAATTCATTTTTTGTATTTCAGATGAAGCAAATGTAAACCGATGGTCTGCTAAAGACGATGAAGACCAGCATTTGGATAAGTCAGGAACTTCTGCCAGCATTGATTCAAGAGCATCATTAGATACTGTTGATAGTGGCATACCCAAAGCTACTGTTGAATCTACTGATCAGTTTTATAATGCATAAATACAATTTAGAAAGTAACATTAGTGTCATTAAAGAATTTCATATATATTGTTTTTTACTTGAAGGCTTGGTGCTGAAATTTGTTTTATAATGCATCCTTATAAACCTTTTTATAATTTTCTAATGTCTGGTAAGTAAGCATTTTTCTGTCGGTTTTGTACCATTTCATTTTCATCGAGTGTGACTATTTGTTTAGATTCAAAAACATGCAAACTATGCATTTCATAAAGACATCATGCTTTATTATTACAATATACTGAATAAAAAATACATGTATTAAAACATTTTTATTGTGTATGGTAACCTTTATTGGCAAACCACAAAAAGATTAAAAGAGTTGTAAAGGTTTTTTTAAGACCTGTAGATGTACCAAAAAGTAGATGTTAATTGTTCATAATTGGAAGTCAAAGCTTTATACTTTTTATATAATACATTAATCATACATTTGACTTGTTTACAGCAGCGGTTTTAGGGACTACAGGGCCCAGGGACGTAATCATCTGCAGGACCCTTGTTCTCTACAATTTGTGTTATTTTTGTGCAAGGTGCTTTCTGGTTATCATAAGTGCAGGTCCTGGGGCTGTGCCCCCTGGACCCCCCTAAAACCGCTACTGCTTGTTTTGTACGTACGTTTTTCTGTGTATCAAAACAATATGTAAATGATAGATTAAATACTTGAAATACGAACAAAGTTTCAATTATTTGTTCACTTTCTATAATGTTCTTCTTCATGTTTACTTGACATCTGCCTTGCTATAAATTTATTTTCACATGACCATCAGTGTCAGCTTTGGATGGTTTGTGAGGGAAATTTTACAAAATTTCTTTTTTTACGAAGGATTTCCTAACCGAATGTAGACAACTGGAAATCCGAAATTCGATTTGGACTGTGATGCACAGGCAGAACAAAAATTAAATTGGCTTAGGCAGTTTGGAAGGGACCACGCAGCCATAGTGCTACTAGCAAGGATCCTAGCCCTCAATTTCCAAAATAACTTAATTATGTATATATGGAACTTCTGATATTCTGTGTTATAATAAATTTGTGATAATTGCTACTTCTACAACACCATATTGCAAGCAAAATCATTAAACCATGCACCCATTCTATATATAAGAAAATTTCTATACGAAATACTTCATGTTTGAAAGGAAGTCGTAAAATTACAAATCTGCAGGTTTTGTCTCATAGGTGAAGTGCTAATTGTTTGTAAGTTCTTGTGTGTTTACCTGACAACTAATGCATCTGCAGAGACACTTCAGTATATTGACAAAAACCGAGCAGACACAACAAGTTCCCGTCTTGGTTGTTATCTTGTTCAATAAAGTTTTTATTTTTAACTTTGCTTTTGTTACATAATATTCTTTATGATACGTTTCTATAATGCATTATAATCCCTTTATTCTACTAATCGAAAGCCTCTCTCGACTGGACAGACCCTACAGATAAAGATGCAGAACCTTACCTTACAATGACAGATTAACCTCACCTCAAAGAATATATCTTACTTCCATTCACTTCGAAGAAAGAACATTTCTAAGCACAATCAAAGCACAGAATAGATTCGATATTCTGTAGTTATTAAAGTCTGTCAAAGTAATTGCAAAAAAAGAAAGAAAAAGTAGTCCACCATTCATAAGCTATGGTGCTTGATATTTTCAGCATCAATTACGCTCAAGTTTCATTATCATGACTTTACAAATTTTTTGTTTAGGAAACATACGGGGAAACCAAAACACTAAGCTGTGCGTTCCACGTTGCACTGTATGATCGCTAACTATAATCGGTCACTGACTATAAAACATTGTATAATATTTGGAATGCGGAATGCTTGACTTAGGATATAGATCGAGAAACCTGGCCCAAACTATGTTGGTGCCAAAGCTAAATGATGGAGATTCTTTTTTTCATTTCTGAACCCAAGCACTGTATTCCCTAAAATTTTAAAATCAGATTTTACTAAATAATACTCCAACTTTACAGCACTGTATTCCCTAAAATCTTTAAATCAGAGTTTCCGAAATAATACCCCAACTTTACAAAATTTCTTAATCTTTACAAAATCCCCATCAATTCCACTATGGGATAAATTGTAGAGTAAATGTAAAACGATTAAGAAATGTAATGTAATGTAAAACAATTGTAATGTAAAATGATTAAGAAATTTTCTTCAGGGTGTGAATCTGGACAGAATGGATTTTCCAAGATCCTTGAGCATGTTTACCTGTTTGGCCTTAAAGTAAAGGGCTGCCCTACCGAATGCAAAGCCCTTTGATTGAATGAATAATGCATAAAATGCTCTTTATAGTACATGCATCAAGCCCTGACAGTCAAAAGCAATTTTACGAAACGAGGAAAGCGAAGCCCGATTTAAATAAGAATGCTTATTCAATGGTTTATTGAGACAATGCTTCATCCTGCTGGATTTCTCGATGAAATTTCAAATCTTTCGACATTTTCAGTTGGTAGACTAGACTAGACTCTGATACATTACTTGAACAGACAAGGCAATCTTTCATCCCTGTGAAAAAACAGCTCTAGACTCCCTGTCCTACAATAACAACAACCGCGCTAATTTGTATGCACTAGGGCCATTCGAGATGAGGAAGCTTTGACTTGATTTGTGCATCTATACTCGATTCTCAAACAATGGATAATTCTTTGAAGTATGGATCAACAAGTTCATTACGTTGTTAAGATATGGACGGACAAGAGATCACTATTACTAATGTTTTCCCGATGAGGAAAAGGAGGGCGATTGGCTTAGGCCTAGGCACTCGACGGAAGACAGCAGCCGAAGACAAGAACGCAGAGCAATTTCTTCCTAAGACGCCAGTCAGCAAATCATCGCATTCATCAAGAAGGAAAGATGCAAAGTCTCCACTGGAAAGTAGCTTTAAACAGCCTACTAAAACCCCAACAAGACCCGTTTTTTCATCGTCGAATGCACTTGGTAACCAATTAAATATTAGATAATAGAAATACAAATATCTAGCCTTAATTTTTGCTCATATCATGTTTCATGACAAAAATATTCTAACTAGCGCATTTCATGTCTGAATCTGAATGCATAATAAATGAAACTCCAGAAGACCAGTATTAATGGGCCTCTTTAACCGATAGAGAGTGCTCTAAAAAATGCAGCGCCTACGAAACTCTTCCAATTTCACTGGATGATAGACTGTCTGTGTGAATTTTTGAGCTACTTTGATTCTAAATTTTTCAAAATCCGAAACTGAAAAGATTTTTTATTCATGCACCCAATATTTTAAGTCTCATTCACTCTTGATTTCAAGTTGACATCATTGATTTCGCATCTTGCACGATATGGGAAAGCGAAATTTGCTTCCTGGCTGCAATTTTCAGCACAGACTATTTTTAATATGAATATTCCAATGCTGTGATTCATTTTTGGCAAATATGAAGAAACAAAATTGACAAAATAGCTCAGAACAAAACTGAGAAGGTATTGATTCCACAACAACTGTATTAAACTTTGTTGAAATTGACTGTACTGTTCAAGTTTAATCTAAAATTTCATGACACAAATTTATTTTAAATGCAAGTTGTTTAATATGTGATCAGATAAGAAATATTTACAAGGCTTGCATTGGTTTTAGTTATCCATGTATAGTTACATACACTCTTTTTTTATAAGAACCAGTAAATTTAAATTTCAGGCTGACTGTCCTTAATTTTTTTGAAAATCTGAGGCTGGATTGTTCTTAATTTGTTCTCAAATTAAGAGGGTGTAAGCAGTGCTATTGCTAGATTTTTCGCTCTAAGGAGGTGTTCAGGCCTCATTTGCCAACAAAGTGAGTGAAATAGCCTTAATTTGCTTACAAATTTGAATATTCACTGAAAAAGCACTCACACATCGCTAAAAATCCTTGATTTTGAGAAAAAACGTTGTTCAAAATTGCATTTTGCAGAAGCTCAGCCTCAGCTTGTTCTTAATTTGTTCTAAACTTTTGACCAGTTTTGAGGCTTGTGTTCTTATAAAATTGTTCTAATAAAAAAAAGAGTGTAATGCATTAAATGCTTTTTTCTTGCATGTCAAGCAGTGGACAAGATGAGTCTGTCTTAAAGCTTTCACTGAAAATTTTTATATAGAAAAGGGAAAGCATTAAATAATGCTCCATTTATCTCATTCTTTATGAAGTACGTATTTAGGGATATTGCAGGGCTTGTAGAATTATTTCAGTTATATTATTGCTGGTTCTCTCTATTTTTGAATTCAACCAAAGCTCTCTGAACTGTTTCTAACCATTGTGATTATTTTTGCTTAATGGAGCCATTCAGTTGGCTAAGAACTATAAAAAATCTCGTATTTATATCAATTTGGTCAGACCATTCTGTTAAACCAATATGATCAAGCTAGTCAACTTAAAATGGAAAAAACTCTAAATTTCACAGTTTTGCTTGCCATTGCCACTGTCTAGTCAACAAAAGCTGTTTTAATGTTATTCAAATATTATGAATGTACCATCAATATGCAAAGGAAAATCTTTTCAAATTTATTCAATTATTTGCTTGTCAGGTTATGAATGACTATGCGACAGAGCCATTCTATCTAACCATAAAGATTATTAGCATATTTACTGTAGCTTTCATTGTTTGTTACTTAAATTTTCAAAGAAAATAAAGAAATATTCATGATCATAATATTTTTGATCAGTTTTTGTATAGATCTTACAGTTGTGGCATATTTTGATATTTTCTTCAAAGAACCGCAATTCCCGGTTTAGTACTTTTTATATTTTGTGTAGCACCTGTTTTAATTTTTTTTCGGTTGAATTATTTCGGTTGAATTATTTGGTTGAATAAATTATTTGCAATTGCTCATTTTAGGGAGATTGAGAAAGACTCCACAAAGACTTGCTGCTTGGGGTAGCATTTCTCCCTATGACTCAGGTCCAGAAATAATCTGGGACAATGATTCACACAGCCCAACCTTTGCCTTGGATAGAGGTAGTTTTTCAATATTGCATTTTTGTTCGTTTTTTATTCATATCAATGGCAAACACCTAGGGTGGGGGGCTGAGGGGGCAGTTGCCTCCCCCAATATTGGAAGACAATGGTCTTTTGTTATAAAACAGTAGGGAAGTGTGATGTCATCTAATCAAAGCAATAGGCTTGCCTCCCCCCAATATTTGACCAAGTGTTTACCCCTGAAAAATTAACATGCGAAAGTTTTGATGCAAGGTATTTTATAGCATGAGATTATAAAATCATCAATAAGCAGGCCTCTCTGGTAAAAAAACAATGCAGGCTATAAAAAGTCCTTGTCAGTTTTGCTGCATTGGATTACAGTTTTTATTCCATTGCAAGTTTTAGCAGATAAAACAATAGTTTGTTAACATTTTAAAACACATAAATGTGTAAGACCTCTTTCACTTTATTTACTTGCATCTTGATACTTAGCAGTAATTAGTACAAACATTGGGTAGCTAAACTGTATGTTTTAAATGAGAATGTTGGTTTGAAAAACTGCGTGGGCAGAAAAAAGCCCTCTTAAATTTTATTGCGCAGGGTTTGTATGGGCACGGGCTATAACTGGCTTCTTCGGGGAAAGGCCTGCAATAAGATATTCTGGAAAAGCTACAAAATTGAAAAGAATGCAAAAGCCTCATTAATATATGTTTTATTTTGAATATACCTGTTCACCCAAACATTAATTAATGTTTCCGGCTTGTAAAGATAAGCATAGAATACTATTCTGTGTGATTTTCTTTTACATGGTACACTGTTCTAATCCAATGTTTTTAGGAAAGAGTAAGAAGCTGATTTCAAAAAGATCACAAGAACAACTGGCATCTTTTATTAAGAAGCTAAGCAATGAGGTAAAAATATTTCTTCACTGCCTATGCAATTTGTATGTGCTGTTGTCAACTGAAAGTGACATCAAGGGTCTATTCATCAAGTTTATATTATCATATCAAAACCTGAAAATAAAGATCTAAGCTAAAAAAGTCAATTAATATGTTATTGGCAAAAATTATAAAATTTTTTGGTCCCTAATTTCATTTTCATTTCCCACATTTGCCCTTGTTTACAGCACTGGTCTTTTTCCTTTAAGACAAGCCTTTGTCAAAATTTCCCTGAATTGGATTAAGCAACAATAAAGCTTATATTTAAGGCTGTGTTATCGTGGTTATTCCTATGGATACATAATTATATTGTCTAGCAGATTTAATATCTTGGTATGTACTGTGAGGTATGGTGTACTTTTAAGCTGAAAACTAATAATTGCTATCATTGCATTAAAAATTGCTTTCATCAAAGTTCAAACAATGTATATTGTTACTTGTTTGTATAATTTTGTTTGACCTAGAAATGAATTAATATCATATCATAAATGATATTTCCAGCTTCTGTGTGTGGTATTAAATATGGTTGATTCATAGTGTTTATTTTCTTTCTTTAATGCAATTTTTCTAACTGACATCACATTGCAATTTTTTCTCTCTAGGAGTATGTCAGGTGAATAAAAAAATTTACTTAAAGTAAAAAGAGAATCAAGGAAAACAATTGTTTTGATGAAAGTCTAATGTATTTACCCCTTTATTTCATTTTCAGATGTCTTAATCAATCTTTTTTTGTTCATTGAACTTTTTTAAAACCTCTTTGAAGGTATGATAAACCCTCTGTTTAGTCTCTAGGAAGTTAAAAATCCCTTTACTCTAAATTGTTTTTAGATATTTCCCTTTGCATTGTGTTTTACTTTTCATGTGGTTTCTTGCAGAATTCTAGCAGAACCAGCAATGCAAGCCCTAATATGTTTGAAGCATGGATGAAAAAGGATGACGTTGTGGCTGACAATGACAGTAGCAGACTTATTGGAAAAGGCTGTCGCAAGAAACGGTCAATTTTGAACCGAACTAAATCCCACGAAAGTAATGCAAATCAAAGGTGCCAGATGTTGATCAGATATTTGAAACTTTGAAGTAAAATTTTTATAATCTCATAAAGCGTGAAACTCGGAGTAGCAATTTAGAACCGTTCTATTCTATAAGCCAAAAAGCGTGTACAGCTCTACCAATACGGCATCTTGCACTTTATGACAGACAGGTAAATAGTAATTTTCATTAAGGTCAGAGGTATGTTTCTGGCTGACGAAAGAAAAGAAGAGATAATAGCCGTTAGTTCGACAAAGCTATAAAGAAATCCAAGAATAGAAATTTAGGATAAATGGAATTCAAATGATAGACTTGGCAGTAAGATGAAATATGCCGCAAAAAAAGGAATGTAAAATAGCAAAAAAGTAGGGATTCATTGTAGTTGCTCTATATCTTATATTCCCTCTGTACACAAATCAGCGCAAAATTGGGTAAATGTTTTGTCATTGTGCTATCATATTGGTTTTTTACAATAGTGCTCCAATTTCGTTTCTATAATTCTAGAAATGAATCTTATTGATTGAAAAATTCGCTTGCAAGCCATTAGACATAGGAGAAAACATGTCAGTATGCGAGCTAATCGAAAAAAGCGACACTGTTAACGGATTATGAAGATATTTTAACTTTCTTTTAAAAAATACCATAGTTATGTTCAGATCTAACTATAAATTATGAACCATTAAAATTTCTAATTTTATGTTGTGGTATTTTCCTTGTAGCATTGTTTTAGATTAAGTCCAGCTTCATTTTTGATCGAAAATTATTGATTTTTAGAGTAACGAGAAATCGAAGCCGGATGCTTGCGAGTAACGCGATGAAGTTCCAAGAGGAGCTTTCAAATTTTATCAAGAATATCAATGAAAAAGGTTGGTTGCTAATTCTAATTTTTCATGTTTATCTCCTGTTGTCATGCAACCTTATGCCTTTTAGAGGAACAAGAAAAATATCCTTCAAGTAAATATTCTAATGCCTCTATTCAATATGAATCCGAACTCATTTCACGGCACATCTTGATTCATATTGGCAAATCAATGGCACCATCATTTTTCTACGCCTTTGTCACTAAATGTTCTGCATCAATATACTTTAGTCAATGTGTTAAGCTATAGGTGAACCGTTGTTGATGTTTCACTTTAAATGTTTCCTCAACAGTAGGAAGATTAAGCTACAGGTAGGTTTGTGCAAAGGTAGATCGAGTGCCTTTTCAAAGCAGCTTAAAGCCTGAATGTTCTTTACCAACTGAACATTCATTGCCAGTAAGTTTCTTGTTAGACCACTTTGCTATTTCTCTTCTTAGTGTTACAAGAAAATACAGACGAGAGTGATAAAACATCGGAACAAGATATAATGGGTCACCAGTGTGAAAAGAAGCCAACAAAATGTAATGACGAACCGTTTTTGGGTTTCATGCCCATATGCGGAGAGACAGAGCTATCGACGAGACCAAAACCCTCTCACAGCAGTGCCACGGGTGATTTATCAGTAGATTCTAATGCTTCGATTAAAACGTCTAATCAAAAATTAGAAAGTGCTGGTCCATTAGCGAACAGCTGCCGGAGTGGACATACAACGTCTAAACCCAAAGTTGATATCAAGGTTTCAAAATGTAATAGTGCATCCCTCAAACAAGTATTGGCTCTTACAGAAGAGACTGGGCAGAAAACAGAAAAAATGCAAGATCAGCTTACGCGTACTAGAAACGAAAGAAGTTGCGAGAGCCAAGCAAAAAACCCTAGTGGAGTTAGAACCTTTGAAAATCATGGCAAATCTTATTCGTCAAAACATGGGAAAAAGGGCGGTGCTTATGCAGAAAATGCAACACAAAAGACCTTTGGCTCTGAAAAATTGCTGAAAACTAATGTGCAAGAACCATCTCCTCTACCCATAGAAGAGGTCGAAACGGCAGAACCATGCCAAGATTTCTGTAACTTAGAGGACTCGATTGGCTTTCTGGAAGATTTTCCACTTGATGAAGACCTTGAGGTTCAAGATGTGGGAAATAAAGGTAGGAAAAACCAAGCAGATGAAGGTCAAATTTCCAAATGTGGGAAGCGAAATTTGCCTGTGATTACAAATCTCGAAATGGCTGGACCACCAGTTGCGGATGAAAATGTCGATCCACTAAATGTTTTGTCGTTCAATGATGACCTTCACGCAGATGATGTTTTTGAAGGAACCCCAGGAGGTTCAGAGGTTGAAAAGAAAAATGATTTATTAGACGATGATTTGTTCGACAGTTCTCAGTGGTCTAATTTCGAAGACAATCTTGCAGATCTTGAGCACTTAAATGCTGAGAAAGAGAACTTAAAGAGCAGGAAAAATCCCCAGGTTCCTTCAAGAAGCGAAGAAGAAAATGTGAAAAGTTGTGTCAAGGGAAAAGAGAACGCCAAAAAGGATGAGAATCTTGTTAATATAGACAACGATTTAGAAGATATGGATTGGGAATTCGACGATGGTCTTGTTTTAGGAAATGATAAAAATGACATCAAAACAAATCGTGACAAATCACCAGCAACTAGTAAACTTAAAGTAAATAGGGGAAATGCTCTTACTGCAAAAAATCTGGATGGGAAAAACTCAAATGCCAAAGCTTTTGACTGTAAGAGAGGGTCAATTTTTGGAGAAGGAGCTGTAAATAAACATGAAAATAAAATTATATCCACAAAGAGTAGTGAAACGTATTCGAAGCAAAAATTTGACAAACTTTCTGCGGACAGAGCTGATAAATTGGATATTGAGATGGACGATAATGATGAATTATTCAAAGATGCTTGGATTGACAATCTGTATGAGGATGTTCCATTTGGCGACTGTGGTAACAAGGAGACAGTAGATGTACCTGTTTTTAGTGGATCTAAGAGTGTGGCAAATATTGGAAAGCCAACAGTAAAGGAATCTGCCCTCCCAACTAGCCGCCACAAAGACAATGGCCTAGATATAGAAATTGGCGACTGGGAGGATGATAATTTTTGTGATGATGTTTTAGATGATGATAATTTAAAGTGTTGTAAAGATACTCAAAAGAGTAAAATTGGAAATGAAAATGAAAATAGTTCCACAAGGAACAGGCCCAAGACAATGTCGAGTACACCTCGAAGTAGCCAGAAAACAAGGAAGTTTAATTTCAAACGCACAGAAAACACAAAACAGATGCACGATTTAAAGAATAGTTTGAAGATTGCTGCCTCTGCTACTTCTAATAAATGTCAAGCCTTGAAAGACGCACCAAGTTTGTCTAAAAATCAACAAGAAGTGGGAGCTTGTATAAAAAGCAAAGACTCCGTGTTTATAAAATCGAATTCTGTTAGAACCATGCATCCAAACATTTCTTTGATCGAGGGAGCTGAAAACAAAGCAGGACAACTCTTCAAGTCACCTGATGATTATGACTTTTGGAATGACGCCAACACAAGTAAAGGTAAACAGTATCTCACAATTTGTTCTGATTAATTCAAAACACTCATTTCATTTTGGCGGCAGCTAATCGTAATGATTAGTTGTGACTCAGGATAAACTGTATGAAAAACTATTCATTTGCCATCATTAGCAAGCTAACAAACTCAGTATTCTGATTATATGTGAAACAAAGCCACCCCTTTAACACCTGATAACAATCCTGTTATTGTAAAATGACTCTTATACGTCCAACCCTCATTCTAGCAAGTACATGCCATGTGGACGATCTGAAACCCTCAATCAGGTTTCACAGCTATTGTACCGGTTCCAAAATTACATCCTTCTTCTGTCTTTCTAACATTGGCTGTGATGTTTGGTAAAAATATCAGAATATTTTTGACCAAAATCTTGAAAACTGAAGCCATAGATTTATCTAGTATTGCGAGAACGGTAGTTTTGAATGCGATAGCACCGTACATTATTCTATGTGAATTCTGAAGAAAAGCCTAGGTTTTGGATCAACTAAGCATAAAGATTAACTGTTTGAAAATAAATGAGACTGCTCATTTCCAAACCAACTGATCTGTTTTGCTGTGAACGGAAATTTTAGTTTTCATAAAATTTTACTGCCTTCAGTGGAAAGACCTAATTAAAAATCTCAATTAAAAATCTCAACCACAAAGCTGACAGTGCAAGTGCGCATTTTTAGGCAGTTATTGGACAAGTCAACAACTGCTTTAAAAAAAAGCTATCCATCTCCCCAAAATAAGTGTGATATGTTCGCCAGTTGTGTCGTAAGGGTATGGGAAGTGCCAACCCTCGGCGACTTTAAAAAGAACGATTTTTAACCTTTTTTGGTATTCCTTCGGCAATTTATCAAAAGCTGTCGGCAAATTTTGTCTTGAATGCCATTCATGGAAGCAAGTCTCTTTATAACAGATATTTTACTTTAGATTCTCACGTCAATCCCTTTGTTAGTTTGTGAACCTTATGTCTTTTAAAAGTATACAATGCAAGCACAAGCAGTATGAAATGTGCATTCGCACTAAATGTATGATGGTAAATCCTGATTTGAGTTGAAAAGGTCGCAAAATGAAATTGATATATACAGCCACAATTTTCCAAACATAAATTGAATTGGTTTATACAGCCAGTAGCAACCCTAAATATCATCGATATCAAAGATAAGTATTGTCTTCAGTTGAATTTGCTTAAAAATCATGCAAGTACAGTTACAATTGCAAACAGAGCTGATAACAGTTTTTGATCGCCCCTGTAAATATTAGTGTTATTTCTAGTGCATATTGCCTTTTTCGCTTTTTTTTGTTAGAACAGATTTACAAGAACACCGAGGTTCACTTTGCCCAGAAATAAGAGCATCTTAAGAACCTATCTAGCCCCAGATGAAAAATTAGAAGAACAAAATCACATTTTTTTTAATTTTCTTTCTCCTGTTAACAAAACAGAGCAGATTTTATCAGCAAATCGATCGTTCAAATGAAAACGTATTGCAAACTGTTGTTTAGTGCTTTTAGAAACAATCGCAGCATCGGCAGAAATTGGTTCTTATGAAAAAGAGTGTATGGTTCATAGAAATGTATTGCCAAGATCTTTATGCAGACTAGAACAAACCTAACAGAATCCTTCAGGCATCTCGAGTTTGTCTTGTCAGTTGCATTATGACATTTTTCGCATTCATTCATTTTTTATTTTTATCGTGATTAATTTTTTCAGAATTCATGCCATATACATCGACGCAAAAAGAGAGGAATCCAGGGAACATAAACCACGCGAATAATGACGGAACTAGAAAGAAGTATTCTGCTGAAGACATCGCACGAAAGAAAGCAGAAGCGAATAGGAAACTAGAGTTGAAATTGAAAAGAGGAAGCCTGCAATTAAAGTAATGTAACTACTATCATTAACCGTTCACTGATATATCAGTTTTGTTGAGAAATTCATGGCAGTCTTGATACAGATACAACTTTCAAAATTGTCATTGTAGCTTTCAGT
Organism: Rhopilema esculentum; assembly: GCF_013076305.1. Next base: position 6,148,223 of record NW_027018682.1, on the reverse strand, counting down.
AGTGATAATCTGTTGGTTCGCTGAATTTTATCTGCTTAAGTTGTTGGATTGGTCTTTAGTTTGTGTTGCCTTTAAAGACCTCCTTTTGCTTGTGAAGATACTCGCAACAAGATGCAAATTGCCTACCCAATCTTGCTTTTTTTCACGTTTGACGTTGGAGTGTTCTCTATCCTTTAGAAATGGCTATCTTCTTTCTGTAGCTGTTGCTCATGGAGAACCCTTTTAACTTCATGTATATCCGAAATGCTCATTCTTTTTGGTAGTTGTAGTCATGACGGACGTTATGAAAATTCATATTGTTCATACTGATCCCTACCCTCCCCCTCTGAAAGTGCTGAGAGTGGCAAAGAGGATGGGCTTAAACCCAAAATGCAAGGAAAAAATAAACTCCACTTTTCTGATTAAAAAAATCAGCTTTTTCTTTCTGACGAAATGTGGGCTGTTGTTGTTATGGAGGATTCGCGAGATAAGGTTTTTTATCTCAATCACAGATAACGGTTTGAGAAAGCAGGTTAGGCCAATTCCTTGTCAAGAAAAAGCCCCTTCTCACCCTCCTGTTTTTGCTTAGGAAGACTACCGGTTCTCTAAGCAATATCTCTTACTTTAATCTACATGTCTCGCAATCAAAATGCCATCAATTATTAACCTGGTTAATTCAGCATCTGTTTTGAAGGTTGAAAGTTCATTTAATTGATAATTATTGTTGTGTTCAGCTGGCTTCAGCTGTTTCCTAAGTAGATTTTGTAGTTTTTCCAGGAATTCTTTGTAAATTTCAAAAGTCAATTGGTTAGGTGTTTTGTTGCTATTTGAAAAGATCTCACAGAGAAAAAACTTTTTGTTCTGTCTGCTTGACTGCCATTTATTGAACCTTTAAAAATTTGAATCTATGTCAAAAGTTGTATTTGTTGCAAAAAATATTCTTCAAAATGTTTTACTTTCTGTTTCGTCTTTTTTATTTACGTAATAAAATGCAAACGTGCCCTGATGAAAACGAACACTTGTCAAGTCAATGTCTTTATGATTTACAATGATTTTTTGTAAATGCCAGCCAGTCAAAGTAGAATCTTCTTGATCATTTCATGTAAGACCACAGATGTTAATCAAAATTTGTTAATAAAAAATATTAGAAGTAATTGTTAGTAGAAAAAGAGTGCATTTTGGTTTTGTTTGCAAGGGCTCCAGTCAGATTAATGTATCTCCTAGAAAAAGCCTTAAAATTCTATCCAAGAAAAATCATATATTATTTTGTTGACTTTACCGAAAGCTATACTGACAGAATTTTCATGCAGTTTTGATAATCTGTAATAAGGGTCGAGTCATTAATTCAGAAGGCGGCAAGTATACCTGCCATCTGCAAATCTGTATTTGGTACTTAAAAACTCTAGGATTCTGTTTAAATTGATTTAATCCGAAAAATCTGCATAATATGAAGGCACAATTTGCCCCTTTTTGTTGTTGTCTTAGAAGTTGTTTTTTGTAAGACCATAGTATTTATTTTAAATAGCTTTTTCCTACAACCTTCGTATCACTACATGTCAATTAGACACAAATACTGTATCTTAGGTGACCCTTCAGGTTTTTTCATGTATTGCGAGGAATCAGTAAGATACATTAATCCCTTCTTCAAAATTTATCCCTTCTTCAAGATATATCCCTTCTACAACATTTTTCCTATTCACGACATTTTACCCTTCAGCAATATTTATCTCTTCCACAACGTTTATCACTTCTACAATATTTATCTCTTCCACAGCATTGATCCCTTCTACATAATTCATCCCTTCTACAACATTTATCCCTTCTACAACATTTATCCCTTCCACAACAGTAATCCCTTCTACAACATTTTTCCTATTCACGACATTTTACCCTTCAACAATATTTATCTCTTCCACAGCATTTATCCTTTCTACAGCATTCATCCCTTCTACAACATTTATCCCTTCTACAACATTTATCCCTTCCACGACAGTAATCCCTTTTACAACATGTTTCCTATTCACGACATTTTACCCTTCAACAATATTTATCCTTTCTACAGCATTCATCCCTTCTACAACATTTATCCCTTCTACAACATTTATCCCTTCTACAACATTTATCCCTTCCACGACAGTAATCCCTTCTACAACATTTTTCCTATTCACGACATTTTACCCTTCAACAATATTTATCTCTTCCACAGCATTTATCCTTTCTACAGCATTCATCCCTTCTACAACATTTATCCCTTCTTCAACATTTATCCCTTCCATGACAGTAATCCCTTTTACAACATGTTTCCTATTCACGACATTTTACCCTTCAACAATATTTATCTCTTCCACAGCATTTATCCTTTCTACAGCATTCATCCCTTCTACAACATTTATCCCTTCTACAACATTTATCCCTTCCACAACAGTAATCCCTGCTACAACATTTTTCCTATTCACGACATTTTACCCTTCAACAATATTTGTCTATTCCACAGCATTTATCCTTTCTACAGCATTCATCCCTTCTACAACATTTATCCCTTCTACAACATTTATCCCTTCCACGACAGTAATCCCTTCTACAACATTTTTCCTATTCACGACATTTTACCCTTCAACAATATTTATCTTTTCCACAGCATTTATCCTTTCTACAGCATTCATCCCTTCTACGACATTTATCCCTTCTACAACATTCATCCCTTCAACGACAGTAATCCCTTCTACAACATTTTTCCTATTCACGACATTTTACCCTTCAACAATATTTATCTCTTCCACAGCATTTATCCTTTCTACAGCATTCATCCCTTCTACAACATTTATCCCTTCTACAACATTTATCCCTTCCACAACAGTAATCCCTTCTACAACATTTATCACTTCTACAGTATTTATCCCTTCCACAGCATTTATCTTTTCTACAAAATTCACACCTTGACAACTCTACCGATACCAAGAAGCTTAAGAGAAAATTTAACCATTCAGTTAAAAATAAAAGATATGCTGCATTTTTTATTTTAATTGATAAGTCGCAAACGTGAGATAAAGACAATAATTTGTGAAGACACTTCAGATAGCAACATCGATTACACGGTGCTAAAATAATTAGCAGATAATAAGCAAAACTATTAACAAATTCTTTAATGTGCAAATATTTTTATATTTTCTTTGATAATTTTTTTGTCTTATGTTTACTTTACTCTATACATAGAATTGCCTTTTTAGATAAATGGATAGCATTTACATTTCACCGAAGTGTTTTGATATTTTAGAATCGTGTGACAACTTACTCACAAAATTTCCCGTTAATCCAAGGTATGAATTTTTCATTGCCCAGAAGAGACACCCTCTCGACATAAGAAGCCTGCTTGTGTTTTTCCACATCTTTGTTTATTTTTTGAACTTGTCCTAGAAACCAAAGGTTTACGTTACTCTCGGAAGCACATTACCATACAATAATATATCATTTTAACAGCGCCGAGTTGTATCGAATTTCCTTAACCTAGTTAGACTCACATGCCTTTTCCAAATTTAGATATAATATTTGAATTGCTAGAAATTTTGCTAGCTGGAACTACCCTATGCTATGACATTTAATTTCGACATTTTAATGAATAAATCCACTGAAATCATATTTTCAAATCAAACATCATGATTAGCAAAACCACTTGTTGGTTTAATCTGTTGCCTTGGAAAAATATAACCTGATCCAATCTTCTGGAAAACCTATTCCTTTGATAGAAGCAATCCAAAGCAAATCGCTCCTCCTTCTGCAGAACATCGATTTGCCAGAAGTTGCTGGATACATCATTGCAATTTGATAATCAATATTGTTCGATTAGATCTTTGAAAATATGGAAGGCAAGGCACGATAATGAACAATAGGAGAAAAGCATGCTATACGAGTAATAGTTAAAAGCACCAAAGAATCCCCAAAAATGCAATGTGGACTTACAAAAGCAAGTATTTTTCAATCCTTTGCCAAAGATTTTGTCTGAAAAAGTTATGCTGATCAGAGAAAACGGATAGGGAATAAAACAATATTTGTTGAAAATTTGGCATTTTTAGATACCGGTCTTGGCAAATATTATTATCATTGGAAAATTTTTTGGTTCTCTGTCTCAAAAAATTTGCTTCAGGCAAGATGATTCTACCTGTAGAATTTGCAGCCTTGAAAGTTTTAAAATGCATTCTTGTGTTGTTTACTTTTGTAGAACCCCCCTCGATTATCTAATGACGTATCCCTTCCCTGAGTATTAATTTTCTTTCTAGTTTCCATGCTCGTCATGAGCTATCATTGAATTAGATGATGTACCGTAATAAATTTGTCGAATCGAAGTTCAATAATTGCAATGATTAGCATCTCGTAATCCTGCACCAAAACACCTATTACTGAAAACAAAGATAGTTCTGATATCTTAAAACTATAATTGCCCCTTAAAAACGTATCCTTGAAAACACAGTTTGCTGATTCACCCTCTTGTGTAGCATAACAAGAGGGGGAGACAAGAAGGGGGAGACAAGAGGGGATGAAGGCTCCCCACTCCCCAATGGTTAAAAAACATTTTTGGAAAAGGACATTTTCTGGTGATTCAAAGGGTGTGGACCTCTTTTTCCCCTCGCTCAACTCACATTTGCCCCCTCCCCCAATATTACCACCCTTGATATGCTACCGTCTGTTTTAGAGGATATGACTTAATCTTTGTACGAGAGGATTCAGGAGAACATCCATAGATTTTCACATTTTAAGACCTTTTGCATCTAGTTCCTCTAAAAAAATGATTTAAAATTTGCAGATTTATGCATCGTTCTTTATAGCCAGATGGATGGTGAAGTGCATCAACCTATGCAATAGTTAACTTTCCTAATTACAATGCTCCCACCTGCCTCAGAACTGCCAAAAATGGAACCAAGTAAAGTATGAAAGATCCGAAAACACTTTAAAAGCCAAGTAATTAAAGACAGTTGGCAGATGTTAGTAACTTGTCTAGACTCATTAATCGCAAGTAATGCCTTCTGAACCTCTTCTTTTATGCAAAATCAATTGAACTCCGCTTGCTAACTTCAGTAAAGAAATTTGCCAAAGCCACCTAAGTTATGAATCTGTTAGCTTGCTCAAATCTCGAGCCTCTAATTGTCTTAACGCTTACGGAAAAGATCAAGTGTGTACTTGAATTACTTTATGTCATCAACAGTTATGTCTACCTATTATATATGCCACCAAATAAAATGTCCATGGCTTATTTTCCTACCACTATTAAATCGACATTTTATAACCATCGAATCTTTATTTTTTTGTAATGATCTTCAAGGCGATTTTATTATTTCATCCAAATTGTATATATCCACTGATACCTTCATTACTGCCATTTCAGCTGAGGTCACCTGAAACATGCTTCCGATTGTTATCATCAGTGACATCGTCATAAAAAAGTTCTTTGCAACACCAAGTAGTTAGAAATTTTGGCAAAGTGAATTTAGCTTGTAGTGGCAGAAAAACAAACCCTCTATCCTGCAGAATTTCATTTAAAACGTTCTGAAACAGTGTATTGCTTCCAGCACTTTTGGGAAGCAACTCTTTTTAAAATGAATCAAAGAATATCTAAAAAAATTTTAACTAAAAGCAACTTTATAATTCATTTTTGTGATTATGGTTCTAGCTTCTCGCCAAGAGATTTTCATGAGCTTGCACAGATGTCAAAGATGTTCCGTTATCCTTCGATTAACCATTCCTATTTTCAAACTTATCTTTGTATTTACATAAATACTAGCAAAAGATAGCAATTCATCAATTTTACGGTAAGCAATTTTCAGTCGACAAAAATGGATCCAATAAACAGGGTTTCGCTGTCTATAACCTAAGTCTCGGCTTTAGCATTTGATGAAGTTTAGAAATTAAACAATTTTAATCTCCTACGCAGGAATAAACTAACTTTTGTAAAGCAATTGATTTTTATAATGCATAAATAAGTGGTTGGAGATAAACCTTGAAATAAATCAAACACGGAATCGTATTTGGTGCGTTTTTGGCTGTTCGTTTATAATTCTGTTTATTCGGTCGGCATCCGTTGATTAAGCCTCATCAATATTGCATACAAGACATCTGGTAATAATGCTTTTTGGCCTTCTTTTGTTTGTACTTTGGGTTTTTTTCGTAAATAAAATATAGCATAACTTACCTTCATTTGGATAATAGGGACCGGCAACGCTATAACTAAGACACCCATTAAACAGCACAGACTGCCAACCAATTTTCCCTGAATTGTTGATGGTACTATGTCACCATATCTATAAAAAATTGCAATTTTGATTAGCTAGCTATTCAATGGCTGATGACTCGAATATCAACGTAGAATAGGCTGCAGTTTTTAAATAAAGCAAGCATTTCTTGAGCATGTAACCACTGTAGGCTCAGCTGCAATCTACGAGATAATTTGGAACAATAACTTGTTTTTTGACCAATAGATAAATTTTTGCTTGTCCACAACCGGTGATATCTTATTGCAACGTTTATATCCATAGACCAACGTTACATTTAAGACGTTCTGGCACAAAATTCTACTTTTCTTCTGAAAACATTTGCACGCTTCTTATGAAAATGACCTATTCCTAGATAAGGTCCTTCGTTAGCATAAACGTGGGTTCTTGGGACTGGACCAGCCTTATGGCTTCATAGGCTCTTACTTATATCACTAACGTCTTTTTATGTTATATGTTTAGGAATTAAGTAAAGTTATAAAGCTATATAAAATTAACTATTTATCTCGAAGAACCATTAGTATTTGCAATTCCTTGATCCCCTAAATTGATAAGAAACAGTTTAGTGGACTACCTATCCATTATTAGTAACACGCTGGTTCATATAAACTCTTAGTGGAACTATGGCCATTAGTTATGACCTTCATTAGGTATAAGGCTTTATATCAAGAATCAAGAAGTGTTAAAGTTATGAAGAATTTTGTCCATAACAGAATGAGTTTTTATTCAGAGCATTTTTTCAGTACAACTCCTCCTGCCAATATGACAATGGTTATTTGAAACTTATCCATATATAATGCTAGATGTGTTGTTGTTGCAGCATTGGTGCAACTGTTATACGACCTTGTCTTTTGGGCCTAATTTTCATGTCAAATCGCTGGAGATAACTATGTGAGATTAAATTAAGCAGTTTTTCTTCTTGACGATTATTTTTTGTGGCCAGCAACGAAACCCTACCAGACAGTAGAAATCTTTAAGTTGGGAAAAACCACTGTTAAAATGAAGCAATTCATTATTCTGAAATTTAATTTTTTCGTTTTTTTAATGACTGGTTAAAAAGTGAGCAAATGAAAAGGAACATTACATGATTACTCCATGTCAAGGCACAATGAGTAAATTACCTTTATATCTTCATCATTTTGAAAGCTCCCTTTTCAATATAATGAGATATTCTTTTTTATGATAGTTAATGTTAAAAAATTTCTGTACCTCACAAAGTTGGCTACGGTAGTTGGATCTACAAGGTTTGTAAATATTTTTACGATACAATCTTATCAGGAAGCAATAACGGGCTGAGATATCAACTTGTAACTTTAAAGGAAGTATGAAGCTGGTTCTCTTACCCTAATGTTGTTGTAGTAACAACTGTGTACCACATTGATTGGGGAATATCATCGAAACGGGTATGTTCGTCACCACGCTCTGCATAATACAGAACGCTTGCAAACAGGACAACAACGATGAGGTATGTAAACAAAATAAAGCCTAACTCAGAGGCTGACTTTCGTATGGAATCGCTTAACGCTCGAAGTCTCTTTGAATGACGAGCAAGTTTGAAGATACGGAAGATCCTCAAAACACGTAGCATGACTAAGGCATTGACAACTGGAAGGCTGCCACTAGATCCTTGAGAGAATATCTTCATGGACAAATCAACGAAGTATGGAAGGATTGCAGCAAGGTCAATCATTGTCATGACTTGTTTTGCATGCCTCCAACGACTGGGTGCCGCGTACAGACGTATGATATATTCAGTTGTAAAAACTGTGACACATGCCGAATCGATAGCGAAGAAAACTTTGGGGTACATTTCTCCATATGTTTTGCCATTTCCCACAGGAACTGTTTCCCATGTGTTTACAGCAACACTGATTATGATCACTGCACAGCTAAAATAGTAACACACCTTCGCTGCTAATGATGACTGGGGATCTTCGACAAACAACCAAACCTTTTCTCTGATTGTCACTGGTGCTCTTGGATTGTCTTCTGTCGTTTCCTCCACGCTTTTGGATTCATTTTTGACAGGGACAAATGAGCAATGATCGATCAGGGAATCGCAACAACAAGCGCTGACATCGGCAATTTTCATACGAAAAAACTTCAGTTCATCAATGAAGGACTCGTGGCAGTCTTGAGTTGAGTAATGCAGCTTTCCAGATTTGTAGAAATTAAAGATGTGCCTGAAGATATGTGGATCACGGTCAAAGAAGTATTCTTTTTGGGTATGATCATAATATCTTTCACGATCCGGGCAACCCAAGAGCGTTTCTGGATACTGCTTAAGGTAATATTCGTTTATACGAAATCTGCATCCACTCACGTTTAATGTGAGTCTTCGCCCGTTCATGAATGTCACTGGGTCGACAAGCACTGATGGCTTACTGCAACAACGAAAAAATGAATTGTTCGACACGAGCTTGTTTGAACTGCAGATGCGATTGGCACTATCTGATGAGTACATAGTTTCTTCTCTAAACGGCCACAAGGAACTTCATTGAAATCCCTAGCTGGTTCTGTAAGCAATATGCCGTATTTTGTCTAAAAACATAGAAGCACGAAACTTAATGTTTAGTCAACACAATGAATGGAGCGCTGTCTGAAAATGTTGCACTGTGCGTATATTCAGAAATTTTCCCAACAATTGAACGTAGAAATAAAAGACCATCATATTTTGCTGTCAGACGGTTAGGTACCAAGTTTGTAAGGTCCTAAAGCAAGCTAGACTGCCAAATATAATGAAAAAATATTAAAGCACATAGTACCTGCAAACAGGTCTTCGTAGGCATTCTTTGATGAAAGCATTTTTGCACAAAGACTGAGTTTAATCCAAGGCGAGCAGGACCTGTTTTTCACTGAAATATGTTTTCAGTTATAATAGATTTCATTGTCTCTTATATCTCTTCATTAATATTTATCAAGGCGTTGGCCACAGACCTGCGATTTTTCTAAGCCGTTTGACATTGAGGATTACGAAGCACAATAATGTGCTTATCGGTCATAATCAGGCCCTAAGACAACTGACGATGTACGTTGCAATCACAGCTCTTCGCTACCTATTGTTGCTTTATTTGTTTTAAAACACAGTATCACACTCACCTAAGATACTCTTTCAATGAAGAATTGAATAGGCCTTACAGATCTCGCAACAATTTTTTCTTCGTTTTCTTGAGGAAGAAAGCTTACTGAATCATTTCGATTATGCTTCTTGTTGCTTTTGCAGAAGATTTAAAAGCAACCGACATATATTAACGCGGCATAAACCATCTGTCAATCAACATGCGTCTGGGTAGAGTCACATTCACTGGTTGGTCAATTTTTTCGATAAATCAAACTCTTGCGCTATAATTGAATGTCCAGACCACATTACAGCACATGCCTGCAATTGCAAAAATTACAGTATCGTTTGCCCAAACTTAGGTGTACACAACTCGACGATTTTTTTACAACATGTTACAAAGATTATTTTGCATATATAAATATTAGGCCAATTATAGCCCTGTCTCCATTGGAATGCTGAAAAACAACAAAAAATCCAAAAACCATATGCTTGCTTTTCTATCTGGCTCAGACATGGTCTGTAGCTTTGCAAGATACTGCAAAACGTTCGTGTTACAGGGTTTAAAACATCAGTATTTCTTGCAAAGTTTGCAATGATGTTGGGCAATGGTGCTGCAGCTTAATGCCCTTTTGACCGTAACTTGAAGCTACTGCAACTTGCCCAGTGCTTTTACCCTTCTGTATTGATCTTGAGAAGGAGAAGGAACAAGGCACAAGGCACCAGGTGATGATGAGAAGGAACAAGGCACCAGGACCAAACGAGATAGTGACAGAAATGATAACAGCAATGGAAGAATTTGGAATTGAAAAACTTACGGACGTCATAAATAAAATCTATGACAGCGGAGAAATACCTCAGGAATTGAGCAAGTCTATCTTCATCACACTACCGAAGAAACCGGGTGCCATAGAATGTGAGCTACACAGAACAATCAGCTTGATGAGTCACATTATTAAAATTATTCTGAAGGTTATCATGACAAGATCGCGAAGCAAGATAAGACCAGAAATAGGAAAGGAGCAATGTGGTTTGAAGATGCAGGGACAAGAAATGCAATTTGGATGGTAAGAATGTTATCCGAGAGAGCAATTGAAATGCAAAGAGATTTGTATATGTGTTTCATTGACTACACAAAAGCTTTTGATAAGGTACAGCATGAAGAACTGTTAAAGATGCTGCAAAGTTTAGAACTTGATGGAAAAGATATCCGACTAATCAGAAATTTGTACTGGGAACAAACGACGTGTATGAGAGTTGAGAATGAAATGAGTGAATTTACACAGATCCGAAGAGGGGTACGACAGGGATACGTGTTCTCACCCGATTTGTTCAACCTGTACAGCGAACTAATTCTAAGAGAATTAGACGGCATGCAGGGATTTATCATCGGCGGCCATAACATGAACAACTTGCGTTATGCGGATGACACAGTTCTCATTTCTGAGTCGGCAGAGAAGTTACAAGAACTACTTGACAGGGTAGTAGAAGAGAGCAGAAAGAAAGGTTTGACGATCAATTGCAAGAAGACAGAATGCATGGTAGTGAGTAAACAGCTAAAAAAGCCACATTTACATTGCAGATTGGAGAAAACATAATTCAGCAAGTTGGACGGTTTAACTACCTAGGAAGTGCTATAACAGATGATGGAAAATGTGACTCTGAAATCAAAAGAAGGATAGGAATGGCGAAAGACGCATTTCAGAAACTGGGGAAGATACTCAAAGATAGAAAGATGTCCATGGATACCAAGTTCAGAGTGTTAGACTGCTATGTAAACTCTATCATTACGTATGGCAGTGAGTGTTGGACAATCTCAAGTCAGATGGAAGGAAGACTGGAGGCAGTAGAGATGTGGTTCCTAAGGCGAATGTTCCGAATATCCTGGACAGATCACATTACGAATGAAGAAGTTTTACGCAGAGCAGAAAAGGAAAGAAGCTTGATGAGATCAATCAGGAAGAGACAGTTGGAGTTTTTTGGGCACATAATGGGAAAAGTCTTCAGAACTTGACACTAACGGGAAGAATCGAGAGTAAAAGGAGCAGAGGGAGACAGCGGCTGACCTACATAGGTAGTCTAAGCAAATGGATGGCAGCCCAACTGCCTGAGAGGGAGAGAGCAAAGGTGTCAGAACAAGAACTGGTGAGAAGAACAAGGGATAGGAAGCTGTGGAGAACCATGATCGCCAACGTCCTCGCCGGACATGGTACTTGAAGAGAGAGAAAGGTTGATCTTGATAAATTTGTGTGCCATCACTATAGAGCGTCGTTTGTGTCTATATTACAATTGTACTTTTTGTAAAGTTTCTTAAATTATTTCACATGCCATTCACCCCCATTTTGCATGGTCTTTTACTAAATTCTAATGAAATTTAGTTATTCTACGGCATTTAAATTCTCAGTCTAACATTTCGTGTAGCTTTATAAATTCTCTATAACATATCACATTCCCACTGCTTATTCATTCTGCGTGGCATCCGAGTGGTGTTACATTTTGTATTGTGTTACAAATTTTCTATGGCGTTTCAAATTTCGTATGGTGTTCATATGGCGTTTTACATTCCATATGACATGATGCATTGCGGCATAATGTGATGCATAATGTGAATCATAAAACACTCTACAAAAAGTGCAATTGTAATATAGATACAAACAACGCTCCAAAGATCACAATATCGCTCGATCGATCGACGATGTCTCTATGACTGCATAACTCTTTCTCTTGATTTTGGCCCCTTATATTTTCACCTTTGAAGAAAGAAAATGTTGCTTTGACGACCAGTTGTTTTATGACGATTGACAATCATAGGCTCAAAAGCAGAAGAATAGATTTATACTATTTTATTTCAAATTTAAGTGTTATAGGATAAAGCACAATTATATCTAAAGCAGCTTTGTAAAAAAGAATTGTTTTACACTGAAAGACAGGCACCGCGCAGCCATTGGGCTAGCAGTGGGTATAGCCCCCCCCCCACTTTTTTGCACTAAATGGCTATAAATTTTTTGGAAGGTTTACCCTAACGCATCTTTGCATAGTTTACTCCTATGTAGTAGCAGCTCTTCTTGAATGGGAACCTTTTTTGTTCATTTTCTAGTTGTTTTATCTTGTTTAATGATATTATGTATTTTCTAGCTTGGTAAGCTTGGTATTTTGTTACTCTCAAGCTAATTTTATCTATTTTTATAGCTATCGATAACTTCTCTGAACCAGACTGTTTATAAAAATTGAGTAGAAATGAAAAAGTATTTTCTAAAAGGGGCGTTCTCCGGCGATCTGGAGAGCGTGGCCTCAAAAAATTTTAGTCACACCCTTTTCAGCCCCTCCACTTTTAGACTGGTGCGCGGTCCCTGCTGAAAGAGCTATTGACAGGCTTGAAATGCTCTCTTAATTTGACTATTTTGAGGAAAGATGGCTGCTCGCCTAACCCAACGAATCTGGTAAGAAACTTGCCAGTTAGGGCTCTGTACGATTAAAATTTTACTAGTACGTACGCTAGTACATTATTACGGGAATTCAAAAACTGCTTTCGACTTTTAATTGTTTTATTCGAGACGCTCCATTTTGTGCATATGCGACAAGAGTTTAATTTATTTTGCATGTTTTGCATTTGTCCTTCTACAAATTTATTCAGTTCTGTTTTTTGTATAGAGCAACAAAATGAAAGAGCGTTTTATCGATAGAATACTGTTGTCGGGGAAGACCGAAGGAAAAGAATGGTTCCCTGCCAAGATGATCTAATGTTGCTGTGGTTTGAATGTTGTTGCTGCTGCGACGTGATACGTTGTCGATTTTGGAGCGTAATGGAAAACAGACGGGAAATAGAAAATAGGATTTAAACGAAGTGATGAAACATTTTACTGGATAACTGCATTAACAAACAGTACTTTGCTTGGGGTGTTGCAAAGTCATCTCTGTTCATTTTCATACGAGGTTCGATCGAAGCTGGCTCTTCATCTTCGTTATACATGATTGGCCTAGGCCCTTTGCGACGGAGAAGGACAAACGCTCCCGATGTAGGAAACCAGTTAGAGTCTGTTGGAGTTGTTTTGAATCCAAAAGATAGCAATATTTATGAGGTAAACGAAGAGGATACGCTAGATCAGTTGGAAATAATGTCTTGCCGGGACAGAACTTCTGAATTTCTCTCAACAATCAAATCACTGCAATCGAGGCAGGTAAGAAGAAAATTGCATTTTATTATTGTATAATTTGCCAGCCATAAAGCTCTATGTGGGCCGATCACTTACAAAGCGATCAAACAGAGGCATTATGTGCAATTTTCAGTAGAATTGATCTTACAAAATTACTTAGCTGTTTTCATTAATTCAGAAAACATGATCAGTACATAAAGTCCAGGGCATAAAATGAGGGTGAAAGTGTACCAGATCTTCTACATCTTGTCTCATGTATCTGATTTTAACACCAGTTATTCATTTCCTGTAAGAAGAATTTTCCATTTTTCAGGGAAAGATTCTTCCTGGGGCTGGCAAAGAAAATGGCTACTTGCGTCCAAGGAGTCAATTCACTATTCTTGCAAAGTAATTTATCTGCTATTCTCGTACTATTTATATGTATCCTTCTTTTTTGAAGCAATTGTATTGAAATCCAGATTTTTTTCAGTTAAGTAAGAAAATAAGCTTAACTGTCTTTGTTTTTTCTCCTTTTCTCCATAAAATGGCTTGAGATGCCTTAAAAATGATATTTTGTTCTGTTGAATTTTCAGAATCTTTCTAGAATAAGGATAGTAAGCAAATTACTTGTATAAAGAGTGTATGCAGATAAACTTTTTTATTCTTATTTGGATCCAATATAGAAACTCTCCTGATCATCACTTTGTCTTTTGCATAGTACTGTTTGGGATTTTAGTTTGTTTTAAAGCAATCAAGATTTTTATGTAATAGAAATCTTGTTTTGAAGCAATATAAGTTTTTATGTAACATTTTATTTTTGGAGTAAGTTTAAATTTTAACATTAATTTTGCAAACTTGTATGGACCCAAGGAGCAAAAATTATGATGTAGAAGAAACATTTTTCAATATACAAAAAAACAGGTTGTCATGCTATTTCAGTGCACTGAAATTATTGAAATTTAGGTATATACAATTTTGACAGCATATATTTGTATTTGACCAGCTGCTGAATCTTTCTAACCCGTTTTCATTATGTTTTGTCATCATATGGAGGCCTTGCCCGGAAAGGCCCTCGATCCTTGGAAAGCTTTGGAGAGCAATTTATAGAGCCCCTCAAAATGTAAAAACAATATTACAATGGAGCAAAATAAATTTTTGACATTTTTTGAATAAACTTGATCAAGCATAAACAATCTTCACAACAGACCACAATATTATGATTTGCATAAGATTACCCCTTGAGAAAAAATTCAGCAAATTCAACGTTGGGTTTTCGATACCATTTCAAATCTAATAACCCTCTAATAACCACCAAGGACACAGGCCATCAATTGTATTCTCCAGCAGATTTATTTGATTTTCGAGCAAGTGCTAATCTTCTGTTGAAGTTTTGTTATCTGTTTTTTCTTAATAACTTAAAATCACCTTTGCAAATCAGAGATCACATTTCTGTCCAAATTATCACATTGCTTTTCAGTTTTCATTTGCTTTCATGAGTAGTAGATGTTCTAGCGTGTCTTAGAAGGGATAACATAAAGAAGGAAACACAGTTAAATCTTCGACTTAAAGCCATGTGTTTTGATGAAGCAATATGTGAAACTGAACATAACAGTAGTGATACTGACAGTGACAAAAGCTTGTCAAGTGATGGCAACATACATATCTAGAAACATCTGAACAATTTTGAGACTTTGTTTTATTATATTTATATTAAATAGTTTTTGTTTCTTGTTTTGTTATTTCATAGTATGGTGCTTTTTGGTATGGCTGTTGAATTTCTTATTTAACATTCTTCCAAAGCTCTTGATATGAAGGGGAATACATACATTTTTTAGAGGTGCAAAATAGAGCGCCAATAGAGCGCAAAATAGAGTTTCTAAGGGGCTCTTTTTATAGAGCACCATCATTTTGCTTAGAGCAAATCCTGCATGTGCCCATACATTACGAGTTAATCATTATTTAATGATTTTGCGCCAGATTTTAGCCACTGTATACCTCTAATGTACTTTCAAACTTTGTTTTGTGAGTATTAAATTTTGCTGAATTTGATACGTACACTGCAAGATCAACTTTTTGTTACTGCTATACATCAATTGATACTCATGACCATATAAATTCTCTCAAGGAAAATTGGAATGGACATCAGCAACACATTTGTGAAGCTCGAAAAGCTGACACTGTGTAAGTAGCAAATTAAAATTAAAAGCAGAAATATATTGCTTCTTTTGTTGTTATATGACATATTGTGTCCTATAACTCTAGAGTTATTCAGAAACTTGACAGCAAAAGGTAACTCAAAGAATAACATAAACTCGAGCGTGAGTTGGCGATTGACTGATCCTAGCATAAAAGAATTGTACAATTTATACACATATGATTTTGAGGTTGAACTATTATGAGGTTATACATACAATAAGCCCATTACAGTGTGATCATTCTGTCATCACCAAACTTAAATGCAATCAATAACTGTGAAGGTTGCCCCTTTTTGTAGTATCACCAAAAAGTAAGTGAAGAAGATTGAACTTTACAACAGAAACCCTCAAAAACTAGTCACGACAAATCCCTTGACTAAAACAGATAAATGCATTCAATATTTTACACACCAGAAATGCTGCAGGCATGTGTCTTGCTGTGCACCTGCGATGCCATGCCTTTCTCGTGCAAGCATTCCTGTCAATCACCATGTTATGTAAAATGTTATACATATCTTTGCAGTGTCATAGAAATGGTTAGAGTTGTGTTAAACTAGTTACAATACTTGATTTGATAGCACAAATGTTATTTTTTAGTGGCAAAACGCAAGTCTTTGTTTGATGATAAAGCAATTGAAATACAAGAACTTACCTATATCATCAAGCAGGTGAGATAATCTGACATTTTATTCTCATCAAATTTGTATATCATGTTACTTTAAATTATTATGACAGTTTATCTTTTTATTGTCTGATTTTGCACATTGACTTTCTGTCTCTGCAGCAGATTGAATTATTAATTTTGTCTACAACTGTTCGTTAGATGTTTTCATTAGCCTTTCTCTGATCTAGCATTTCCATATCATATATCCCCCACTTGCTATACAGTTTTACAGAGGTTTTACAGAGTAAATAAATTTTTGTTTGAATGCATTCAATAGTAAAAAAAATGCTGAATTTTTGTTGCAGGACATAACCCATTTGAATCAGCAAATTTCACAGCTACATCAGGTTTGTTTTTTGGGTTTGTTTACTTCTTTACAAACAGCAGCCTAAGCTGTAAGCAAGTTGTTAATTACTCAATAGCAAATTTGTTAATTTTCATAACAAAACATGAAATGTGATACTGGTTCTACAAGAAAGTGTAATGGGGTTGCTTTTTTCTAGTCTACTTTGATGACATTTGAGAATGTTTTCATTTTGCTAAACTTAAAACATTTGCAAAATATGTGAATTCAAAGTTTTGTAGATTTGCCTTTAATTCTGCGTAAATTTATCAGTACTATTTTTAATTTTTATGTTTAAATGTTAATCGTTCCACTAAATATGTCTTTTGCGATAACAATTTAAGTGACAAGACAGTTATTATTGAACCTTCAAAAATTCTGCACTGTTTCATATGGTCCAGTGATGTTCAAAGTAAGATGTTATTAGGAAAGCAAAAATTTGTGGGGGATGCAAACCACCAAGAGGAATTAAGCTGCAGGGGTGTTTCCTCTCCAAAGCATTTTGCTTTTTAGCTTAAATGGTCATGATAGAAGACCAAAGACTTTCCTAAGGTACTTTTGAATGCCTCAGTTTGTTTTACCTCATTTGAAATCGCTGAACCACACATTATATTGCTAGAAAGAGGAATCCAACAATGCCATTGTTGGATTTTCAAAAACTCACAGTTTTACATTGTGATGACTTGCAAATGACAACAAGATAAAATTGATAAAAAAAGACAAAATCAAATTGCAAAATTCTTTTTAAAGCTTCTGTATTTTAATAGTACTAGACTGGCACCACCCGTATTGCTGCAAGCTCCTTCTGATATGACCTTTGCCTTATGATTCCTATTCTGTTATTTAATTTTGTTTGCTATTTTTTATTATATTATAACATTGTCCATCTTAGTGGGTCAATTCAGTGGCTTAAGATATTTCCTGATGATGAATTTTCAAGCTAAAACTTATGTTATAATATATAAGTTTAACAGGCAACAAGTTAAAAGAAATTTAATTCCCTTTGCTACTCAATACCCCTTTCTCATTATTGATTTTTTACAGCCTACATTTGTTGATCAAAGTTACTGTTCTTTATCATGTAAAATATTTTTTTTAGATTGTTAATAGCAATCATACAGACAAGAGCAAACATGTGCAAACACATTCGCATTCTGTGGTGATTTCCCTTCAGGTTTGCATGTCAACTTAGATTTGCATAATTAATGCTTGCAATTTGCTTTTAATGTTGATTGAGTGGAAACTCTTGATGTATTTTGCACCCTGCACTTAAGGTTGTTGTATTGGTCTTGCAAGGGATGCTCGACTACCTTTACGTAGGGGGACATCAGGGGCGGACAATTGCAGTAAAAAGGTAGTCTCCCAGTCGGAGACCAGTAGCTATCTCTGTAGTCTTCCGTATATTACCTACCGTAAAGGAACTTTGGCAACAGGTGTGGACATTTCCAGAAAAATTGGGTCGTCCAGCATATACCCTGTGCAACGATTAGCCATCTCCTGCAGATAAAACCAGTCATCCCGGGTGCATGGGGACGGAATTGTCCACCACTGAAAGGCATACAATCAAAGAATCTTTGTGGTCAAGGAGTGAGAAATGGAAGAAATAATTCCAAAGTTGGGGCATTCTTCATTAGTTTGCAATCTGCTGTGATTGGACTATGTAGGGTCTAATTCGATTAAATTTCTTATTGAGCAGTTAACCGTGTCCTGTGGCACAAAGTTGTTTTGAGTAGCATCCCTTGTTTGTTTTCAACGCTCTTAACAAAGCAGCACTAAATGTTCCAAGTAGTTTTGTCGACGTTTGTAAAAATTCACTTTCATCCACGCTAGGTAAAACATAAACTGACCTCTTCATGAAAGTTTTTTTGATTTTTTATTCCCTACTTTTGATAAATTAACTTTGATATGTTTCTTATTAATAGTCAAAGCTTGCTCACATGTCAAAAGACTTCAAAGATGTTCTAGAAGTGCGAACTGAGGTAAAACGACTTTCTTTTCAAGCTCTTTGGATGCCACTAAGAAATTATACAACTGAAACTAACAATTATAGATGAGCTGAATAACCAGAAAATACTTGTTATGAATTTTTTAATTGTTTTCACGTAATTATATCTCCTTCTGCAGTCTTTTTATCAACTTACTTTGTGTCTGATACAACAATCTTGTAGTAGATTCTTATCATACCGTCGCCCATCTTCTACACATATTCTAAATGCAATATATCATTTCCAATTTTCAAGAACATGAAACAACAGAAGCAGCGACGAGACCAATTTTCACAAGGTCCGATGGCAGACAGCCTCCCTTCTGCGGCGCTCTCTGGACATATTTCAGGATCGGCTCTCCAGAGAAATAGCTCGAACCCAAACCAGCAGGAGGCATCAAGTTCTATTGCCATAGAAATGCCAGGCTTCGATAACCATGGAAGTCAAGCTCAAGCTTTTGCAGCACAGGTGGGAATAACTTATGATTTGCAGTCCCTCTAAATTAAATCGATGCTGCTAAACTCTTTTCGTTTCTAGTCTAGCCTAGTCTTGTTTTTTGTTTTGAATGATTCTAAAAATGCGCATGCGCATCAGAAGCTTAATCGATTCAAATTCCAATCAGCTACAGTTAAGAAGACGGAATTAGATTTTTACTATTAGGCACTTTGCACGGACCAATCTTTACCGATGAAAGATATATAAAGAATATATCATCTGGAATTGAGTCTCTTAATTTTCTGTAAAATGAAAGAAGTAAAAGAAAAACATTGCTCTATTAACTTTAAAAAAATTCTCCAACGTTTTACTTGTTTCTGCATGATGCATCGGATATTAAGCAAAATTTCTTGCATTGGGCTATGCCAGTTGTCCTAGATTTTCCATATATCCTATCTCATTTATTTTTGTTGTAGGAGGATTATATAAAAACGAGGGCCGATGCTATGGAAAACATAGAGCAAACTATTGTAGAACTTGGAGGAATATTTTCACAACTGGCACACATGGTTAAAGAGCAGGAAGAAGAAATTAAAAGGTATTTGTTTATATTCTAGGCTTTTTCTTTTTTTTTAAACTGAGGCAGGTTACCTTTAGAGATCCATGTGTTTGTTTGAAATAGTTTCAGAATGAATTTGTAAACTTTAGTTGTAATCAAAACTTTAGCTTTCTGGAATCCTTAGTAACGTTGAATTTATTTAGCTTTCTGGAATCCTTAGTAAAGGATGAATTCCAATCACACTTTTAGTTTTCTTCTATGGCCAGATCTTTTCGAGTTTCTTGTCATAGACCCTTTTTCGTAACCATGCTTGAGATGATTTTATAATGAAAGTTATAAAACATGTTACATTTCATTCGGCTTCTCAGCTTCCATCTAATCAACAAATGAAAGCAGGTTGTGGATTATTATAAAGGGTGTTGCTTATATTATCGTTTACCCCAACAAGATGTTTCTTATTCTGAAGCCTCATAAGTTAACAGTGGGTTATAATTACACACGCGCCTGACATTTTGAAATTTCCTAACCAAGTCAATTTTTGATAACATCAACTCATGCTTGTTTCAAACTGTTGCAGAATCGATTCAAATGTCGAAGAAACTGAATCAAACGTCGAACTTGCTCATACTGAGATTCTGAAGTACTTTCAGTCAATATCATCAAACCGTTGGCTAATGATTAAAATTTTTTTCGTTCTTATTGTTTTCTTCATAATATTTGTTGTTTTCATGACCTGATATGAATCCTTAATGACATTTAATTGGTGCTAATATAGAGTATAAATGTAGTGTATTTAAAAAAACTGTGTTTTTCTTTTTCGCTATCTTTCTTTCATTACAAAATCAGTTAAAATGTTTGACACAACCAGGGGCGGACTGGCTGGTCGGGCTATTCGGGCGATCGCCCGAAGGGCCGGTCGGTTTGAGGGCCGGCTGAAAAAAGTGCAAAAAAATAAACTAGCTTAAAAGATCAATGCGAGGCAAAAAAGTATACCCACGCGTTGATCTGTTTGCCTTGAATTTTCAGAGACTTTGTGGGAAATAATAAATATACACGCGAGTACTCGAGAACCATTAAAATTACGAATTCATTATTTTGACCGCAGCCCAGACACACTTCTTCAGGAAACATGTTATTGTTATATTTTCTCTTGATGGTTTTTCCTTTTTGACGACCCCTGTTTTTGACGACTATACTGTAACACCCCTGTTTCAAGGCGATACATAAGATTTTAACCTGCCTTGATGTCTTTTTACTTAGCTTTTTACAAATTGATATTTTTGGGTTGCTGAAAATCATTTTGGTTTTCCGGAGGATTAGAAAATTATTTGTCACAAGTGGAGTGTGATAGAAGCTTTCCACTTTAAATATATAAAGAACAGGTTACGTAGTAATTTTTCGCAGCCAAACCTGGAGTCCTTCATGTTAACAGAACGATCACATTATCAACATATAAGTTACTGTATTTAAAAACAGAGTCAAACCAATGAGTTCAAATTTTTGTTTATTTACTGTTTAGTCAACAATTGATATATTTAACATGTTCTGTTAACCATATTCTGTTAACCAGCATTCATCCATGCACAAAATTACTGAATTTAAAAACTTTTTTTCCTTACAGACTAACATTTACTTGTATTTTCCGAGGATTTTTTTATTTGCTATTAATGTGGGCCGGTTTGATCAAAATTTGCCCGGGCCAAAATAATTAGCCAGTCCGCCCCTGGACACAACTACGTTTTTTATCTGCAAGAAACCATGAAGTGATTGTTTGACAAAGCGGCTTATAATATTGGCAACAGATGCCCACAATCATTCGGATGATTAATTTTCCCAATATGTTTTCTTTTTTTTTCCGTCAAACTTTCATATGAAATTTATTTTCTCGTATTGTTTCTAGAATCATGCCTAATAATTTTTTACCAGATTTTTCTCTCAGTCATCAAAATCTTATTAATCAATGTTTCACAGCAATCATGATTTAATTATTACAGCAATCATGATCTTTGCGGCAAATTCTCCAATAAATCAATAAGTAACCCAACATGGAAACTGAATTATTTCCAATGCAAAGTGCCTTTGTGTCTACCCCAGGTACCAGGGCCACACAATTTCGAGTACTTGAATAGAGTAGAGAACTCTCGGATTAATGTGGCTACTTTGTGGGGTCGTTAATTTGAGATGATGCTAATTTGAAGGGGACATTAAAAAGAAGGGAGCATGAAAGTTTCAAATGACCGTTCATTCTGGAAACCAAATAATTTGACCATTCCATTACGTTTTAATCTTCAATTGCGTTTTAATCTCCTCGGCATTCTGAATTTTGTTCGATTAAACTGGGCATGTAGGAAGAGATGTACGATACGGGGTGTTTATTTTTCATCAGGAATTATAATCTCGTTTATCAGACTGCCCAGGAGCCGGGGCAACAGTTTACCTTCACAAATCAAGAGATAGTGATTAATTGTGATTTATTTTAAGGAAAAAGTTATAATGATTTATTACAGAAGCTTGGTGATAATACATGGTATGGCGTCTTTATTTTTATCCGTTTCAACTCATATTTTGTAATTAAAGAGATCGCGATTCATGTTAAAGTAGTAAAAATATTAAAAAGAAACAAAGCAATTTAAGTTTGCAGCTGCAAATCAGAATTTTTAATTTAATAACTCACAAATATTTAAAGGTGTACTGATTATCAAAGCGCCTGCAATGTTGAATAATTAAACAGAACTTATCCCTTCTTTTTTGGCAAATCCCTTTGGAACCGCCAATATTACATTTATTCGTAGTCTTGCAATTGAAATTTCCTTTTATTTTAGATATGCGCTCTCAATACGAAGCTTAATTAGAGGACGTTGCTTTAGAGGACGATTGAAATTTCTATTGTGCCTAAAAAATGCGCCTGAAGCAGACTTTATTGAATGCAAATAACTATGTAGTTCAATATCAGAAGCAAATAACTCTATAAAAGCTTGGAGAACCTGTTAGAAGAAATCATTACAAAATTAGAATATATAAAATGATTTTGTCTCTAAACTTAGCCTGTAAATTGGAACAAATTAACTTTAAGCATATCAGGTAGGTTGTTTCGAATGCTAAAAAATACTTTATGCAAAATGTTTTTTAGGTAAATGAAGGCATATATTTTTTATTGTTGGGTTCTGTCAACCTTGATGTTTTAAACTGTATCGAGTGTCATAAGGATTTAAATACCCATTTGTCCCAAATTTTTTTTTGTATCGCTTGTTTTTTTATATGAATGACGAGATTCTATCAAAAAGTAAGCCTACAGTCTTGGCAAATGTGTAAAAATTTTACAAAAAACTAGCGACTTAAAGAACCTGACTAGCTGCTAAGCCCATAGACGTTGGAAATATTAATTTCAAGGCTGATAATTTTGTATTAAAATCTTTTATTTTGCCTTTGCTTAATTTGTGACTAGATTCTATCAAAATACAAGCCTAATAAAAGCAAATGTGCTTGGAAAAAGTTTGTGCATTCATTTTGTGCATTTTGTGCATTCAACATGAAGTAACTTTTTTAAATTCCAAGTCCGTGGACTTGGAAAAACATCAATTTTTAGGATTACAAGTATACCTTATTCAGAACCAAAGTATATTTTAAACCCATAGACTTAAGAAAATATCAGTTTTCTGGCTCATATTTTTGTAATGAAACCTTGTATTTTTGGCTTTAAGTTATGTATGACTAGATTCAATCGAAATATAAGCTTACAGGCTCAGGAAAGTTGTAATTATTCTACAAAAGGACCTCATTAAGAAATGGACTAGGCAAGTTTACGCTTGTGAACTTTCGAAAATATCAATTACTTGGGTTGTATTCTTGCTACAAAAACCTTCTCATTCGATTTCCTTTTAGGAATGACGAGCTTTTCTCCAACCATTAACCTATAGGGTTGGGCAAAGTGTACTTTTCTTTGGGAAAACCTCACTTTAGAAAATTACTCGTTTATTCTAATAAACATACACTTAATTTCTACTGATTTGAAATCATTGAAATTCGCTTCAGATTTTTTAAAACTTTATGTATTCGTTTGATTTTAAGCCCATTGACTTGAGAAAATATAATTTTTAAAGTATACAATTTTGTGCCTAAAATAATTCATCTTGTTTTCTATCAACTTGTACTTACTCGTTTGTACTTAAGATGATGAATTATTTAATATGGATTACTTTAACAATGCTCTGGTGTGTTTCTTTTTGGACTTTCAATCAATTAGTTTGGTCTAGTAATAAAGAATAAAAAAGTACAACGAATTGGTTGTTTTCACATTATTTCTACAATAGAAACGCAATTCCATATCGAGTAATCATAGAATACAATACTTTTATGACATATATATGCCTATTTTTAGCACTTTGGTTTCAACTTTTGACAATTTTTAGCCATAACTACAGGAATCTTAATTTACAAAAAGCTACCAAAACGAATTTTAATATGTGACTTATACCTATATTCTTTGGTAAAGTCCTCATAGTGATAAACATAGCAAAATTAATCTTCAACGGTGAAACTATCATGTAAATATCTCATTGGCCTAGTAGAGATTTTAGCAACCTATCAGAGCACATTCGATGCTCTTTTCACAACATCATTATTTTTGAACCAAAAAGATAAAAAAGATATCCTGATATAGTGTTCTTGAATTTCAACAAATCATGTTTAAATAAGAAGTATATAGAGGATCGTTGGCTCATTTGCCGGAGCAGGTCTTGCAGCATGCAGCAGAGTAGAACTGATGTGTGCACAAGTTGAACTGCTTGATGATGACGCAATTGGCCCGATCTGGGTCGTCCACACAAGAGCTTACTTGTTGATCTGAATGAAAAAATGTTTTAAAAACTACTTACAGTTGGCTACAATTATGATTTTATATATAAAAACAGTCTCAAGACCCGGCCAAATAACTGAAACAAAACGTTGTGTTTATTAAAATGTTAGTCGTTTTGCCATCTTGTTCTTTGTTGCTCAAAGTTGTTCAGCAATGTTTGATACTGTTCAAGAGTTTTAAGCGAAAAGAATTGCATTTTTCTGTGCTAAGATCTTTTTGAGTGATGTTTAGTCTTCCGGGTGGTCACTGAACAATGTTCAAAAGGCGTACGCACAAGAAGGAAACAATGGATATTTCATGCTTTTACATTGCTGCCAATTCCATGTCTACGTTTCGAATCATTTCGATGAGCTCCTAAGGGCTCTAAAAGCCGAATATTTTTCAAGATGGATTTCGCAGATAAAAAAAGACCATTCTGATTGCTTTGCTTCATTAAAATAAAGCAACACAATGAAAAGTGTCGAGATAAAGCTAGGATAGCGAAGACGACGAATCCCAGCACCAAACAGAGTTCTTACGAAGTCCTCGCCATCCAAAGACATCTGCAAACACAGCGCTTTGGTTTAGGCCAAGAACAAAACATCGCCAAGCCCAGACCCCAACTCCACCGCGTTCGAAGTCACTTGGCCAACCCCATACTAACTTGACTGAACATAATAATATTTCTCAGTGAATGATTAAGTGAAAAATCCAATCGTTTGAAAAAGACTTTGGTTACCCTTTATGTGGTAGAGAAAAGGCTGACAAAATGCTGACAACAGAAGCTGAAAATCATTGATAAGTTTTTGACTAAAAAGGAATCATAATCCTCCTTTTTTGGCTTAAAAAGTTGTTCTGTTGCACTAAAGAACTGTGTATTCCTTAGCAGATAGGAAAATGTGATGGGGTTCTGGACGATTGTACGAGGACATTACATAGTTCAAAATGGGACCAGAGAATATAGCAAGTATAGAATCGTCATAAGTAATCAACGAATTTTTTACGAAAATATTTCGAAAGAACTCTACTCACTTGGTTGCACGTTCAAAAACATCGTTTTCCTATCGTAACCAACAGAATTCTCAGCATAGCATTCATAATTGCCAGAATCTGCAATAACCAGGCTCTTGAATCGAATCATGGTATCGGCGACGAAAACACGACTTGAATCGCCAAGGAATTTACGACCATCTTTTCGCCAAGTTATTTTAGCTGCAGGGTATGCTGTTACGTCACATGTCGTGAAGAAAGAGTTGCCCTCTTTAAGATCAGCAATCGCTGGAGCAACAGCAACCGATGGTGGAGCTGTAGGAAGAAAAACGGTTACGAATGTGCATAAAAAAGAATATTTGCAGGTCACAGTAACTTGTATATATACATAAGTATATCAATACATACATATAACAACAAAACTAATTCTCGTATATAATTCTTCTAATCGATACTTCTATGTGATACTGATTCTTGTATAAAACTGCAATATCAATACTTGCAGATCATAGTAATCAAAAATTTTATTTGACCAGTAAAAATATATAATAATAAGATCAATATTTGTGTAATATAGTAATATCAATACTTGCACGTTTCAAAAATCGAAAATTCTGTGTAACAGTAAAGTCAATACTTTGATGTTATATAGAAAAGTTATATAGTTATATAGTAAATTATATAGTAACAGTAAAGTCAATACTGTAATATATTTGACAGTATTGAAATACTTACATATAAATACATATTACTGTGAACTGCAAATACTTGTAAATAACGGTAATATATAACAGCAACATCAAAACTATTATGTTGCAGTGATATCAATACTTGCATGTACTCATAGTGTAAATTACTGTACTTAGCAAATGCATGTTACATTTATCTCAATACTTGCATGCAGCAGTAATAAAAAACCTGTAAACAACGGTAGTATTAAATCCTGTGTGTTACTGTAACATCAATACCTGTTGGTAACAGTAATATCAGAATTTGCATGTATAGAAGGGAATGAATCATTTACTTGACTACTTGTATGAAAATACTTACACGTAACCTTTATATCCATGGACCTCGTTTCAAACCCAGCAACGTTCGATGCCGAACATACAAGCTCGCCAATGTCACTTTTCAGAACATTTGTGATGACAAGATGGGAGTTTCCATTAAGGAGAAGAAAACGATCGCCAAGCTTGTCAACAGGCTTTCCATTGAACGTCCAAGAAATCTGGGGTATTGGTTCACCCATCGAATTACAATAATAGTCAACTGTGCTTCCCTCGTCAATAGATTCTAAAAAGGTATCGTAAAAATACTTTTAAATGTAAGATGTTAGAAAAGAACTGCAGATAATGTTAGGAGAGATGTACAAACCAAGTCACGAAATATTGACCCACACTCAAGGTATATAAAATGCATTAATGTTCAAATACATGAAAAAATATTGCCAAATACCAAAGGATCAACCATATCGGTTTTTTGCTCATATCAATTCTCCAGAAAGCAAAGCCCATTTTTATAACAAAATCATAAAAATCGCAGCCTCCTACGGGTAGTGTGTCCCCAGGTACTTTAAAAAAACCAGAGATGCTAAAAGTAGCCCATTCGAATAGAATAAAACTTCTGATAGCATCTGTAAGTAACGGTTTGTTTATATTGTATGTTTGAATGTTTGTATCTTATTGACTCTGATCTTTATTATCATCAAATCTGATAATATCTGCCTGATTTTCCTACTTTAACCTTTGAATAAACTGGAATGGACAACGTCTGGATTTGAATAAAAACGGAGAACGTTTGAATTAAACTGAAAAGAGTTTTGCGAGGGCTAGAAAGTCAATCTTGGAAGTCTAAGCAATTTTCCCAGTATGCCCAAAAACAGTATATGCTCAAAACTTTTATTTGTCAAATTGTAATTATTCAGTTACAAGGAGAAGTGAAAACAAAAGTTTGAGAAAACAGTTTGATTGCTAGATGGCACATAAAATGAAAGAAGAATTAGAGAAAAAATAACTGCCTATATGATTTAAGTGTGACCAATTCCACAATTGTTTTCTGTAGATGGCAACACAACCTACTCACAACCAATTACATCGATTATACGGTAATTTCATTGTTTGAGTGCAGAATTACCTGGTCCTTGGAAGCTGATGATGATTGCTTTTATGTGCCTTGGGTTCTGTTTTTCAGTTTTTACCTTGACTGTCGTGGGTTTTGCCGGTGGTTGTGTTGTCTTCACTTCTGTGGTTGGGGGCTCAATGCCCTGGGTAGTTAGCCTTTGTGTTACCTTTTCAGTGGGTGTTCTTTTAGTTGATGGCAGTTGAATTAGTTCCTCGGTAGTTGTTCTTTTGGTTGGTGGCAGTTGAATTAGTTCCTCGGTAGTTGTTCTTTTGGTTGGTGGCGGTTGAGTTTCTTTTTCAGTAGTTGTTCTTTTGGTTGTTGGCCTTTGTGTTACTTTCTCAGTAGGTTTTCTCTGAGTTGATTTTCTTCCTGTTGTTGCTTTCACGACTACTTTTGTTGTTAATACTTTTGGAGCTTTTGTAACCACTTCTACAACGCTTTTAACGTCCTCAACATTCTTACCTGAACGAAAATTAACGGCGCCGGTAACAAAAATGTATTAGAAACGATTAATAAATCGCTTTATTTGTCATTTGCAATGGATAGTGAGAGAGGATAAGGGTTACCAGAGAATGAGAGCGTAGGGGTTGACGCCCCAATAAACGGCCCTCCGCGTGACATCTTGGGTTAATTGCCCTGCATGACTTGCTGCCAGTGAAAATTGCTTTTTTCTGGCTTGAGCAAAATTTAAGGCAAATAGGCCCCATCAACAATAGAGTTTAGGGATGGCCCTCTCTGCAACGAAGGAAAAGCACGGAAAGAAAAACCCACTTTTTCAAAAAGCAAACAGTTTTTGGTTCATATTTTAATGGTATATAAGGCCCTTCAAGGTCCAAGATTATTCATTATATCCAAAAGTTCCCAGTAAAATTATTCAAAATAAAAAATATCAAAAAATATAAAAAATAACGCATATTAAAATACTTCCATTTGGCATTTTCTTTGAAACAGAAAATTGTTAAAAAAATCGATAAAGAATTTCGGAGGTTTTGCTCAAAATGGCCAACAGGCAGACGGAAATTACAACTAACCCAAAAGTTATAAAGTTATAAACATACCTGAACATGAATGGCGATTACAAAGTCCAACCGAGGCAGGCTTCTTCAGATGCTTGCAAGTTTCTTCAGAATAGTCAATACGAGAATCGGCGTAACAACGAACCTTTCTGAGGCGCAACCCTGTGCCGCAACTTGCGCTACACTGAAACATAGATCGTAATTTATCGTAACCAAATATTTCATTATAGCAAATGATCAAACAATTTATTGCTTATCCGGCTAAACACCAGTAACAATAAACACATGATTTTTAATTAGAAGTTGGTTAAATTTTTGACCAGGACTGTAAAGATACACATTTTTAGATTACTCGCCTTCCTTCTATGATTTTCGAAAGAGATCAAGGAACCCATTGCCACTAAGCAATGGTTTTTTTGACCTAAAAGCCACAACAAGATATGGACACTGTATATGGCTTAGCAAACACTAATGAGTATCCATTGACATTTCTACCGCAAGAACGTTGAAACAAACTGAAATTAACGTGCTCCTTGATTACATCCTTGATTACATCCTACTCAAATCATCATGTCCACAAAGCAAAAAAGTAAAGAGGCACATATTTTCACATGAAATTTACTTTTCAGATATCTTCTATAACTGAGAGCACGTTCAGTACCATTTCGGCCTCAATCTCCCTGGTTTTCTGTGTGTAATTATGAGAAAATGTCTTGAATGCTGCTATTAAAATTGATAAATATTGCTTACTGGTTTCCACAAGGATGCAAAGTACTGTGAAATGCATGGTTTCAGCTGGTGACACTTCTTCATTTTGGATGGTTTCTCTGCACTTTTACAGTTAGAGCTGTCAAGAATCCTGAGATTCCCTGCGATCTTCTCAGCACAGTATACCATTCTAACTTGAATACCATAACCACAATCCCTTGAACACTGCCAGAGATAAGACTCTCAATCAGATATCGATGACCAGGTATTAGCAAATCAGCACGAAATTCATCAAAACAAATAACATTTGCAAGAATGAGACCTTGAACTTACTTTTGACCACTGGGTGGCGTACCACATTGGCTGGCATGGTCCTGGTACAAGGCAGTCCTCAACTGCAGTTGGTTTGAAAGTGCTGTCACAAAACCCGTCTGGAAAAACCCGTCTTTCTGAGTTTTGACAAGTGACGTGTCGATTTCGCATACCTTTTCCACAATGGGCTGAGCACTAAAATAGCAAGAAGATTCTTTTATTGAAATGGTTAAAATAGAATTTAGAATATAAGACTTATCTCTTTATTTTCCTTTTGCAAAACAACTATCACTACAATTAATTCGATTGTTTAAATTTGGGAATTACTGGAGGTTTCAACCACGACAGCAGCCCCCTACATCCCCTCTAATTTTACCTTCTGCAAAAAGTTGGTTATTCATGTAGAACGTATAACAGTACTGAATTACATATTTTTTACAGTGGGAAAGTTATTCATTGTCAAAATGCAATTTCTTATTTTCACCTGGCTCCAGGACTCAGCCACCCATGTAAGATTACAGGACCCAAGGTCACAACCCTCTTGATTGACGGGCTTGATCGTCGTGTCACAGCTCCCTTCCTCGAGTGTGTTTGATGCATAATTTGCGATCCCAATACATTTTACTCTGCGAGTCTTTACACCTGGTCCACATGTTTTTGAGCACTGAAAAAGAACAATGCACAAATTCACTTATCAAGAAAGGCAGAAAGATTGAAGATTAATTCGTTTATATGCCTAGTTTCAAGAAAAGTCAGGCTCGTACTGAGGGGAAATCAGAATGTATGGAAAGATCTCTCAGGCAGTTATTGCCAGCAACTTTCTTCTCAAAGTACTAATAAACTAAGATTTAAAGAGTGACATCTAACATCCATTAGAAGTGCCAAAAGCTTCCCAAGATCACTATAAGATTGACTCAATCCTGACATACCTCGGACCAAGCGTCAGCTTTCCATTGTGGACAGACTTGCTTGACGGAGCATTTTTCCGTTTTAGCTGGTCGATTGCCCTTACAACGGGAGTATGGAAGCATCTCAGTCTGCCCATTCACAGCCTCGCGAACGCAGTGGACACGTCTTACTTTCTCACCAATGCCACAAGACGTTGAGCAGGAGCTCCATTCACCCACAAACCAACTGAAATAATAGGCTGAGTGGTAAACAATCAAGGAATTAAAACGTAGATGGACATAGAAGCTACATCCCCAATGAACCATCTTATTACCCGGAGTGACATTTGCATCTCAGAATGACATTGAGGTACAATTCATCATTTTTTAAGAACAAGTTGGCTGAAGTTAGTCATATCATTACTACTTGCTTTCAAAGTTTGAATTCCAGAAAACATGGTTTAAGACATGATCACATCAAGGGGTTATCAGGTATTCATGCTGAATCATGCAATCACGGGTAAAATAATTGCAAATCACGCTTTCACGGTACTGGAAACTAAATTTCACGATCAAACCCCCTAGAAGCTCTCTGAATTGTCAATAACTATCAATTAGGAGTAATTTCTTGTTGGCAGAGCCTTCGGCATTGGAATCTCTGAATAATTACACGACATTTATTTGGCCTGGTACCGGAAACCAAGACTTTTTACTTGTAGAAACGAAAGCCCTCAATTTTGAAATTCGTCTGCAGCAGTCACTTTCACGCAATCACGTTACGAGTAATGCTGATTCACGGGTCACGCGCGAGTGTCTGTTCACGCATTCACGCATAATAAAAATTTGTTTCACGAATTCACGCACCTAAAATGCGCCGATAACGTAATCACGCCAAAGTACCTGGTACCCCCCCCTCAATGCAATATACTGAAACAGCAAAAAAGATATCGAAGACAAAATTTGACTTACTGGGCAGGGCAGGGCTGCATATTACACTCTTCCTCGCTGGCTGGTCGCTCGTCGCTATTGCACAACAATTCAGAAACGGTTCGGCCATTATTCGAAGCTACACACACGACTTTTTTATATCGCACGCCTGTGGAATGAAAGATACAGGGTAAATCCTAATGAAGATAGGTAAAGCCTTAATTGATGTTGAAAATTGGAAGTGAATGGGTCAATTCACAAAATGATTGCTTTTGTGAAATAGAAAATTTGTAATGTTTGAGGTAATTAGGAGATTATAATGAAATAATAAGAAAATAAAAGTTCATATTGTGACAAAACGTTTGGCAGACGTACGAACCTCCTGCGCAAGACGCACTGCATTCACTGCGCTTCTCAACCGTCCATCTGTAAGTGGTCGTTGGGATATTATTGCCAAGTTCGTTTGGTACGTAGTATTCATAGCTGAATCGGACAGGAGCTTTCAAGGCGAGCGTCTGGTGACAGAATGATACAAATGCTTTAATTCTAGCACCTATTATATAATGAACTGCACTCAGTGCGGCAGCCAGCATACAGAGAATATATAGAAGACAGTAGCAAAGTCGACGGGAAAGCCCCCTAAACCCCTCTACCAGATATCAGCTGATGAAAAACATCCCTTTTCTTCAGAGGCAAAACAAGGGAGACTGACTTCAAAAACAACAGTTTAAATTTGGATAAAAAACCCTCAAAAGTAAAATGTTAACTCTTTCCTTACCTAGGTTCTTAAAAAATTGTCTTAGCCTTATCGAGCCTTCCACAGAGCGAACCATATACTTAAGTAATTAAGATCTTGGTTGTACGATTGATATTATGGTTTTGATTCCCATGAACTCGTATTGGCTACAATTGTCAGTGAGTAGGGACTTTTCGTTTCTGATTATACCTCGAAAAATCGAATCACTGTCTGGTTTGAATCGCCAAGGTTACCCTGGGTACCAGACTCACTATATAAAATAATGAGTCTGGTCTAGTGCGCCCCATTCTCGTTCGGGTGAACTTACTTGAAAGAACTGAAGTCTATTTAACAGACTAGGCCTGTGAAACAAGACTGTCGGATAAATAACAAAGATACTCAGTAGTCGGAGGAGTTTTGGGAAATCTTAAAGCCAATGTATTTTATATAGTTCTGTAAAGTTGACATTATTAATACAGTGATAACAGACTTTTCTGCCTCAAGATTCCAATCAAATCAGGTGTAAAACGCCTTGGCAGCAAAAAGTATATGCGAAGCATGAAATTAAAGTTAGCACAATGCAGTTACTAAATGTTAATCATTGTTAAATTTCGCATACAACTTAAAATAAGACTTTTGTAAATTTCCCCATAAATTAAGTGTACTTTCAGTCTACTTCCTCACTGTGAAGGCAGCGCGCTTGGACACCGCGGCGGTTAGAATCTGTATATATTCTTTATATTCTTAAAATATTCTTTGAGTACAGTTTTAACAGCATCTTCAAACTAAATCGTTACAGTCGCTAGCATTTATTTATGTTGTGTTCTGTTCAATGTTTTACACCAGAGCTAAGTTTATTGTTTCGCTGTGACCTTTGAACGTACAGAAATCTGTACACTCGCTCCTGATTGGTTAATATAAGCACACCAGAACGAAAATGGGGCGCACTAGACCAGACTCTCTATTTTTTTCATATATATAGTGAGTCTGGTACCCAGGGTACGCCAAGGTAAGCTTTAGGATTCATTAGACCTTTAATAAGCTAGCTAAATATTCATTTTGTCTCACTGATATTTTTGGCTTGTGCGAGGATGGCTCA
Organism: Rhopilema esculentum; assembly: GCF_013076305.1. The sequence goes on along the minus strand of NW_027018682.1, from coordinate 6,114,982 downwards.
GTTGTTAGAGGCGCTGACTACAGACCCAAGGGTCCGTGGTTCGAATTCCTGGCATGACCAAACTCTCACCCAGAGTGAGGAGAGTCGCCAGCTCTCTGTAATTCCAGGCGTGGACAAATCGAGAGGAAGAACCAGGACACAGCTCGTTAAGCATAGCTTCACAGTGTCCTAAAAACTACCTTCGGATGCTAGGTAGAAACAAATAGAAATACAAACTACAAATACAGGCTTAAAGTTAAACTACATGCTAGCTTCAAGAAGTTTTGGCATAAAATGGCTTGGTATATACCTCTATAGTCAATGGAGCATCAATGGGGCCATCAATTTTCAAAGAATGCTCCTTGTTTGAGCGTTCGTATACAGCATAATGGCCATTCAGTTTGTATTTTCCTGGTCTGTTGATTGTCCAATCTCCGTTGAGAATGTATTCACCTTTGTAGTTTTTCAAAGCTATGAAACAGAAAGAATAAAAAAAAGTGAGATGTGACTAATAGTAAAATTAGCAAAGCTTGTAGGATAACAGTCAGTAACAACATGTTACATCGATCAACCAAATCGAATACTCACCAATATAATTGTTCAGGTCACCTTCTTCTTTTATAAAAATGGTGGTTGTTCGAGCAGGGATGCGCAACATCTCAATGTAGTCGGCTATAATGCAGCAAGTACAAGTTTGTGATTAAAGATTCTTTCTAAAGAATTCAGAACCTGTGCTAAAGAATTTAATTATTTATATTTACAATGATAATGGAATGTTGACTTTACCCCTGGTACTTTTATATCCTAATACATATGAACACAGGATTTTTTCAATCCACAATAAACTAACAATTATCAGGGTTTCTACCTTGCTCAATGAGCATGGGTTTCTAGGATATGCTCAATGATCAGATAGACTGAACGAGATAGAGAGACAGCAAATCAATTCTTTTTGAAATACCTTTTCTCCTTTGATGGGGGACATTTTCAGAATATTTGGGCTGATTGCCCAATCAATACATATGTATGGTTCTTAGCAAATTCAGTGACAATGGGTTTCTGATATATAGAGCAAAAATTTCAGAAAGATAGGGGTTACCAGCTTATGCAAAAGGATGTCTTGATAAGTCGATTAATGGTTGGAAATCATTTAATTTAAAATACAAAGAAACTAGTAGTAGTAGAAAGCTTTTCGTCACAAGGAAGTAAAAAGTTTTAGAAGGCCTACAGAAGTATGATTTACTGAAGGTAAGTTTAAGACAGATAGCTTTGAAGAATCTAAGGCATGGTTTGACGAAGAGCATTCAAATGCACTTTCTCTCGGTATAAAGAGCATACCTTCGATTTGTTTTAGTTCAAAAACTCCTTTAACAAGTCTACATTTTGTATTCCTCCCATTGCATTCTCTACATTTGTCAAATGTTGCGGTGGAATTTAATACCAAGTCACAGCCAACTCTCTAAAATGAAAATTATTCAAAATCATCCACAAATTCATGGCATGTTAGAGAATTGAGATAATCAAACCAGAAAACAGAAGAATTTCGCAAGCTGCAGCCCCAATTGAAGACGGAATTAAAAATAATATGTCGACTGACAATCTTTTTATCTAAGTAGCATTGTTTCAAAATCGAAAGATGAGATTATAGTTGACCACAGAACAATTTTAGAGCATCTTGTTAGTTTTAACGACACAAAGCAACGTTATCCACAATGGAAGTAATAAACTCTACCCCAATCCTACAGGCCAGCATTTTATCATAAACATCAACTGACTGTAGATTTAATAAAACCGAACAGTTAAATTACTTAAGCCTAGGATTAATGGCCTATAGACACAATATAGGATTTTATGATAAGAAAGTCGTCTAGTACCTCACATTTCCCTTCAATGCAAACATCAAGAGACCCTTCTCTACATGGTGTTCCGTCTGTAACTTTGTCCGAGAATTTCACAAAGAATCTCTGCCTTTTTGGCATGCAAGTCAGCTCACAAGGAAAGGCATCTAGAAAGAAATTTAGTCAACAAAAACATAACCAAAGATAATCTTGAGAATTGCTGTTGCCCGTTGGCATAATCTAATTGTTTGATTCAAAATAAGATCATGGTTTTGAGTTTGTTTATCTAACAATGTGGATTGTACAAAAAATTCGAGTAAGGTGGCATGTAGCTAATGTTCTAGTTTCATGACAAAAGCTGTAACGCTCTAAATCTAAGACAAAACATCATTCGGAAACCTCGTTTCACAGGAACCCATTCGAACTTTTTCCCATTGTAGTATGGTTTACTGTTATAGGCTGCACATTGGACTGATCGGAAGTCCACATCCTCCGCAGGACAATCCTTAAAAATAACAAGGTACACTGTCAAAATCTCAAAAAGCACTGTTCTCTTTCAACAGAGACGTTGAGAGGCAACGGGTAAATGACCTCATGTTTCTCACAATTGTCCACAAGGCAATGCAACGACTCTTATAAGAGTATCTGGGTTTCAACTTCAATAATGTCTTGCTGCTAGTTGAGCTTCGTGGAGAAAACTGATAAACCATTTCAACTATTTTCATGACGGAAACATTTACAATAAAGAATAACTTGTGCATACAAATGATAAGCTGCTTGACTAGGTTTTATATAGTTGCAATGAAATCATATTTTCAAAGCGTTGAAGAAGATTATTTTAAAAAGGCACGCGAATAATGTTTTCCAGTTTATTACTTTTTCTTCTTGTTGGAAATTACTTGGATCAGCAGCAACAACAAAAACAACAACAGCAACAACAACAGCTAAAATAGCAAGAAAGAGCTTGCCTGTATATTGCAAAGTCGATTTTGTCTCAATAGCCCATCACATCCGAGGGTTAATGAACCAGTTCTGTGAAAATCAACAAAGCTTCACGTCAAAACATCAAGGAGCAAATGGAATCCATGGGAAAATGGTCCGTCAAGACAAAGAGATAGCGCTTTGAATGTAAGTTAGTAGAAAAAGGAAACCATAACTCAACAATCAGAAAATGAAAGAACGATTCTCTTTAAAATATTCTGTCATTTGCTTCAAGAAAACACAACAATACTGAAGTCAACATAAATGAGATTAACATAACATTGCAAACCGTGAATAATAAACAAAAAATATGATAATACCCAAGTGAAAAAGGCATAGTAAACATAACGCTTCAAAGTAATAAAGGCTCCTCAAAACGATTAATGCAAACAACACAATTGAAAAATTAATTCAAAATGCAAGATGATGAATGACAGAGAATAAGATGAAAGAAAAACTTGAAAACAACCCTGACCTGTTCAAACAGCTCCTTGTTTGGAATGAGACACCAACACCACAAGAGCGAGAACATCGGCTCCAGTCACTCCAACTCGTCCATTTTCCGTCCTAGGGTTAAATCAAAGTTCAGTAAAGTTTTAGTGCTTCCTTCGGGGAATTTCCTAAAGCTTTGGAAACATTGCGTAGAAAGCAAAGAAAAAAGGGAATGGTTTGGACGTGGTTTTTATTGGCTTTCCCAAGGGCTATCACACGTATAACCGCCAGGCTCTAGGTAAAATTATGAAAATGTAGAAATGATTTCTGTGTGCTTCATTTTCGGATTAATGGACTACGCGCTGATTCGAAGGGGTGCGTGTTGCTAATTCACTGCTTGACTGTCTTTTCAAACATGTATTTCAGGGGGCTCTTCATAGAGCATTTACGGTAAATGCAAAGAAAATATATGCATTCGAAAGCCAATCTACGCAACACAGAAATAAGGGCACTTAGGGCAAAACCTACAGATCTTTAGCCAGATTTTTAGCAGTGGTGAGTCTAGCCTTCAAAATCTCGGGGGATGGAGGGGCAACGCTAGCCATTATTTTGCGAACTAGTAAAATGTAAAGCCGTGACTTGATGGCTCAAAATTAGCTACAGTCACCGATTCTTAGCGCCCCCTAGGTAAGAATGTCCTTGGTACAGCTCTATCAGGACTGTTATCACTATGCCAAATAGTTTTATTAGTGGCGTAACGAGCAGCTGCGTTCCTTAGAAAATATAGCAATGAAATATTGTTGCCGGGACCCTAAAGGTGCGGGACCCTTTGGTATTTAACTAAAGGTAACATTGGACAATTAATCCACTGAGTTTTATCTGCTTAACAATAATGTAGCATGAACATTAGAATTTCAACAGAAGAACTATACTTCTAAAGATAAATGGCTAATAGCTTTCTAAAGTTGATTGGTAACATTTTTCCATAGTAGTTGCGTCTCATATCCAACCTCCTTGAGATCGAGCAAATCATCCTGTTACACAGAATTTCAAATCATAGAATTTCGATAAGCAATAGAAGATTGCCAAGGTATACCGTGATGGCATTGGTATTTTCCTGCGCTGGGTTACAGAGCGAAAAGGGTTTCAATAGGATGCGGAGAATCTTGGTTTGGGCTTACCCTGCGCACCTCACCCTAAGGTGTATCTTCGTGATAACATATACCAAATATAGAATTCAAATGATTGTCAAGAATGAATTTTTCTTGGTAACTACAGAAAGGAGCCAAAATTTCACTAATTTTCACCTCAGTTACTAACCAAAACACATCATGGCCCTTAGCTTGTTAAATAAATGCAATAAAGATCGCATTGAGCAGAAAAAGGAGAGCAACCCTAACAAAGTCAAAAAACAATTGAACAGCTTTGGAAGAAAACATTGGATTATTAATAGAAACTTTTAAAAACTGGGGGGCAATCAAGGGGCAAAGAAAATTTCTGGGGAGGGGGGGGGGGTGGAACCCCCTCCCCCTCGTAGAAACGCCATTTATTTTTAGTCGATTACGTATCAACAAATGCCAGTCTATGTCCAACTGAGATTGCATTTTTTCTTATTTGCCAAGAACGAAACCGTCCTGTGTGGTCTTGCATTGGTTTGAGCTGCACAGAATCAAATATAAAGGGATTTTTTGTGGACCTTTTCTAGATTCTCCTATAGTCCTATAGTCCTCTCCTATAGTCCTATAAGTCTACAACACGGAATCCAAACGAGACTTGCTCCCAGGAAAATGAAGGGAAGACCGGTTGCCCTCACGATTTACATGGGCGAAAGGGGAAGATTGAATGTTTCATTAGAAGCAGTATAGATGCAGAAAGGGTAATATTAAAGTTAAGCTTTCCTATCCGCGTGATAAAGCAAACCCATCGGCTTTCTGCAAACTTCACGCGTTTAAACAGAGGGATATACGTTCGGCGCAATGAATATTGGCCAATTTTTAAGCTTAAAAATCATTGTGTTCTTGCTTCGTTTAGCTAGACTTTTATTAGCAGCGTACCCGACTTGAAAGAACCTTATTCATTCAGCAAGAATTAAGAGCCATGCAAAAAGGGAAATAGGCATGAAGCTAAATCAAAACCCGAAGATACCACCAAAATAAATAAGAAAAGGCAAATATATGTGACATTTTCCCACGCTCTTAACAAGAACAACAGAGGATGGTTGTCAATGTGGGTTATCCCGCAACATACATATTCAATGGCATCATTACGGGGTTGAGCTATGACCTGAGTGTTGAAAATTAAGTTCCCATGGACGAAAAGCTAACATCATAACAAAATGTCCCTTCAAATGCTCTTGAAACCCCTTCTCTTCTTCTGACGTCACGATGAGGGAACCACCAGATGCAGGCACCTATTTCCTGTTCAATTGATACAGTTAATGCAAAATAAGAAGTTATTATGTCTGATTAGGTCTGCATTTCACTTTACCTTGTGTTACATTTTGTGTTTCTAAAAAGTATTTTTTTAGCACTTGGCATTTTGAAAACCTTTCTAGGATAAACCTGAATATTCCAATCTTTGTAAAGTGATGCCATGTAGAAGGGGCACGGAGGCTTGCAGGGTTCAGCCACCTGTACATCAAACTATATTGGGCCGAGAAAATTCCGTACATAGCAAGTCCAAAGGTGTGCCAGCCCAATATCATTAATAAAATGTTTTCGTGGATTAAGAAGATTGAGAAGATTCAGTTTATTCTTGGATGGAGAGCTTCTATCACGGAAGCAAATACAAAGGCGTGGTCATAGACGTTGCAGCTAGAACAGCCAGCAGCTTGCACAGCCTACAATGCAAAATGACTAAAACATACCTTTGCAGCAACGACCAGTGCAAGTAGCATCAGGTAAAGCAGGGCGCAGCGGTGACCCATGGAGAACATGTCTAAGATAGAGTAAGATGGTCAAAGGATTTGCACAAAACAGACATTAATAGATTCCAACTACACAGGATTTCCATTAACCTTAAGGCTACCTGAAAACCACAACCAAATAAAAATGTGGTGGTGTCTTAGGAAGGCTGAAACTAAACGAGAATTGAAATTCTGTCAAGAAAATGCTATGGCCCAGGACAACGACCACTGGATGTAACACGAGTACCGCCAGGACACGGGGTGGGCGGGGAAAGGGGCTGCAATTCGCCTCACTTAGCCTCACGCTATGGCTTAAAGTTGTCAAGCAGGCTATTGCAACATAATTTTCAACATGAAGGTTTTAAGATACTTATACTTATATTTAAAACTTAAAACAGTAATTTTGGTATTTGAAAGATTCTCAAGTATTTTAGAAATAACAATCCTTATATTTTCAAAAGTTGCAAAAAAATAAATCGCATTAAATCTATCGCCTTTCTAATATTGGATTAAACATAAGAAAGACTAAGAAAGGGATACAGTCGATTACAGTAAATATTTGGAATTCAATTTGTTGCTGGCAAAGGACTGCCAAACAAATCCATGCCAGTATTTAATAACACACGAGGATATTCAAATATATTCAAGACAATGATAACGCAGCGACAACATCAGAAATCAAAGGGGGTTTCAACCATCTCCTTAGATGTTGGTAGAGGCTCCGTTGCAGTTTGCTAATTGCTGGCATGCAAGTAGGACCTGCCCCCTCCTTGTTTTCCAAACGCTTGAAAAGTGCTTCTTTTGGTCAGAAAACGTGACCCTAGAATAACTATTACATTTTTTAAACAGTTGTCAAAAGTACCATTTTTTCATTTTCCAATAAAATGTGATTTTTCAGCAACAGATTCCTTCTACGAAAGCGGCCCGTTTCTGCTGAAATATCTTTTTCAAAGAAGAAAAAATCAAGAACGAATGACAGATCAGAGATACAGAGTGACAGAACAGAACTGGTTTCGAAACCAGTAAAGATACAATTTCATGGGTAAGATATTCACAAAACTGATTAACATTTTCGATTAACTGAAAAACCGATTAATATTAGACTAAACTGTGGAGACTCTGGCAGGGCCGCCGAGAGGCGGCCTGGGCCCTGGGGCAAAGTCCCGGTTGGGGCCCTAGAGCCGGATACAAAAAAATTCCGGGACCACGCCCTTTATAAAATGGGAAACGCCCATTATTTCCAAACGTTTGCGCACGGTTGCTTTTTCAGTTGCAAATTGATCAATGACATTGTCGTAATCAATTGGTATTGCTAGTTCGTGCTCGATCGAAAGAGTCACGAGGCTTGATAGTCTGTCTTGAGTCATTGTTGAACGTAAGCGGTTCTTTATTAATGCTAGTTTCCTGAAAGGGGCCCCAAAAATATAATATAGCTTTATGCAACGAGTCTAAATGCAAACATAACTCACTTGAACGGGCCATAGATTAAAACAGATTATATGGGTTACCTAATTTTTTATCAGGGCTCCCTTCCCCCAATAAGTACGATTTTGCGAAACTCAGGGAAACTCAGCTTAAAAGATGAATCCGTAAAATTTGTGATCTAAGGTTTATTCAGCTTTTCTCGGGGCCCCAGACTCAATAAATAAAGCCGATAGGCCTTAAATTCAAACAAGACTCAGTGTACGGACCCAATAAAATTACTGCCATTTCACTGTCTCAAAAGAAGACATTTTAAAAAGATTTTCAGAATTATTTGGGGGCCCCTTTCAGGCCGAGGCCCTGGGGCAAATTGCCCCCCCTGCCCCCCCTCTCTGCGCCACTGGACTCTGGCACCCAGAGTACGAGTTTGATATCTTATCATCAGGCAGACGAATCTATTAAACGAGATTGAGGCAAATAAGCAGCTGATATAATTATTTCAAACCAGGTAATGGCGTTTGCTGCATTTGAATTTGAAAATTTACAATAGCACACAAGAGTACGAGCGTCACATAACGAATCGCTCGTGCACACTTGTTTGATTACTCTATATCTATCCTTGTAATGCAACCCATGCCAATTCAGTTGGTTTAGTGCAATTGTGTTTTAACCATGGAAGTAAATCCTATAAATTTTTTCAGTCCGGAACCCAACTCGTTCCTAGTATCATCGGTAGCATCATTGTCACAAGTATCATAGGCATTGCCAATGAACAAAATCACAAGGCAGATTGTTAAATTCAGGGCCCGCGTCAGGAATTTGAAAGTGAGGGAGGGGCCATGCTCAGCAAAAAAGGGGCCAGGGCTTCTTTCCCCTTTTACTGCAGATTAAAACTACTTTCTTTGCAAAAAAGTGGGGGTGATGGCCATCCCCCCCCCCCCAGTGGCGCGGGCTGTATATATCATATACGTCACGTACAGACGGAAAGGAGAATTCACAGTGGCAAGTTTTATAACATGAATATGTTTATGTGTTGTTATCACGGGTTGTCTATACTGGTTCCACAAGCCTTAAAGTACATTATGACTCTAGGCACAAAATAACCAGGAAACAGCGTCATCGATATTCTTTATACGCCCTAAAATGGCGTTTGAAATGGCGGAAACGCTTAGCCGAAGGCAATGCCCGAATAATGAGAAATGGTGGAAAGCGGAAATCAACTCATGAAAGGATTGAACATAAAATTAATTTGAAGAATGACGGTAACTTTTAATGAAGGATAAAGGCCAATGATTTAAACAGTCACTTTCTTCTCACATTATCGCGAATTGTACAAAAAGACCAAATATTCACATTTGTTAATTTTACCTACTCACGATAAAGTGATGATTGTACTTGAGCGCTAATTAAACAAGCGATAATGTCACCCTAGTCATAATTGCTCCACTAAACGCAAAATGGTATAACAGAATCGAACACAGGCAGAGTAATGAGTTACCTCAGCAAAATTGTTGAAAAATTGTATACAAATTCCATACTAAGGGGAAAGCCCGTAACTTTATAGATAACTACTTACTAGCGTCTTAGATGCAGTGTCCACTTTCCAGTGACAAGCCACCGACCGTTGATTTGCAAATGACCAAGCCACCAACCACGGAATTTGTTTTATTTAACTGCGAAAAAAGAAGATCACAGACCGGTTATTCAGAGTGTTGGTAACAATAAATAACAAAAAATGCAAATTCAAATGAAAGCCACAAAGATAAGAATTTCACCTAAAGTCAAATTCCTGAGAATAAAGCTGGAACACATATGAGATCACGCTCTCCGCAAACATAACCAAAATCTATACACAACATTGCTGATTATTGAGATTTACGGAAACGATCAAAGGAAAGGGCATCGCACCCATTTTTGAAATTTTAAGGAATTATATTAATCCCAAGGATGAAGCCCAGCAGCAGTTTTAATTCTAAAAATTGTTGCTTATTTTGTTTTAAGAAAAAAGTCGAAAAAATATTCAAAAGAATAAGCCATATCATATAATTAAACTGTGTTGTAGAAAGGTTTGAAAAATTAGCCATAAAAAATACCCTGTAAATGCGTAGGTAAGAAATGTATTTCAGCTTTCGCTCATTTTTTAAGGCGGGAAGAGAGGACAGGAAACTGAGTATTTTTTCTGGTTCGAAGTAAACTTGAGTTTCATGTCAACATTGAAAGCTTAAAGCGAAAGGCACAAAAAGCTCATATTGCAGATCAAAGACAAGTTTTGTTCATTCCAGGGTTCGCCCGAGAATGTACTCCATAATGGGGGAGTTTGGGGGTCTATTGTCGTACTTGAATTTCTTCTGTTTTCGTTGGTCTTCTTTGGGGGTCTTTTCTAGGCTCTGGTGCAAAATAACAAATTTTAGGCCACGCCTTTTTCACTGTCAGTAAAGGCATGTCTACCAACAAGGAACGCCAATTTCGCCAATAAGGAAAACCCATGATTGGTCATGGGTAAGACAGTTTCAAAATCATAGAACTAAATCACAAAAACCCCCGTTTTCTAAGCAAAGCCTGAAAATAGTATAATAAATGTGTTACAGTAGCTCGTGCTTAAATGACCATTAAAATTTTCATGAACCATACTGATCACATATGTGCATTCATATGTGCATTACGGAACCTCATCATACGACCTACAACCAACTGACTCATTTCCACTTGAATACTCCAAAAATGTGCGGATAGCTGTCAAATCTGTCTCATGTAAACTTCAATTTAAAAAAACATAAGATATATTGACAGACTGAATATTTATATAAGAGTGTTACCTTCCTCAAATACACTGATCCCCTTATTAAAAAAATGTTTTTGCAATATAGCGGAAAATGAATCGAAAGACTGATCCTTTCCAAAACACGGATGGAAAAGATAATCCCGCAGGATAACGCGGGTCCTGTGGGGACTTTTAGTTGGAATTTTCAGGAAAGGGCATTATACATCTAGCAAAAAATTTCTACATAATTTCCTTTACCCGTTTTACTTTTCTTACTTTGATTCAACAACACAAGCAACGGTAATTTTCTCCGACATCAAGTGACAATCAACAATTTGTATAGACAACGAACTCTTCCCTTAAATTCCAAAAATTTCAATCTCATTCAAGGGATCAAGAGATATCAGGTTCACATTTTATGACCATACACTCCTAATTAAAAAAAGACTCTTATTTCAGTACTTCCCATAACTTTATAAACGCTTATACTTTATAAATGTTTATACAATTTGTAAGTTTTCCGAAACCTGGTATTTGATTCTGAAAAAATTTCCAACCTATCGTTTCTACGAATCTCTCGTATATTTCAACAGATAAAGTCTTTCGACCACTAATTTTCAATCAAGAGAGCCAGGTTTCTATTATCACAATCAAGGGCTCCGATTCAGTTTTGAAAGTCTGAGGGGGGGGGGGCAAAAGAAATTCAACAATCTTTACAAAAGGTTTCGAAAAAAGCTCGATTGTTTTGCAAAAAATTAGGGGGTCATGGTCCCCCGGCCCTCTTCGTCACAATAAATCAACCTCTTCAACTAAAAATTGCCATTCAAAGTTAGCGGTGGATGTATGGAAAAATAAAGGAGGCTTGTTAAATATGGCCCCTTGACAAACTGCGCAGAGAGCTGCCCACTAGCCTGATAACCAGCTCTTTATTCTTATTCCTTTAGATTAATGGATTGGTTATCACGCTAGCAGCCCACCTTCAAACGAGGGTTCTAAACGCAAACAGCACTATCCTAGCATCCATCGATCGGTATCGAGCTTTACTGTGAAAAAGGGGGAGGGGGCGAAGTAAATCATTAATTTCTTTCATGTTACATTTGATCACAGAACACATTCGATTCCTGTGTTTTCCAATGAACGCTTGTCACACTACCAGCTTTTGTATGTTAGGTGAAGAAAGACAGCAACACTTATGAAATAATCATTGTCGTGTATATAATCTTAAGCTACCACGCCCAAACGAGGCACGCCTTTTAGTCCACTTGAAAGTGGGACATCCCAGCACACACTGTAACTGTTTTCAAGAAAAACCTTGAAGATTGTTTTAATCGTATTTTGCTGATATTAAGGCATAGTCACCAAAAACAGATTTGAAATCACAGATTTGAAATTGTCATCATTTGAATTATAAACGCAACGTTGTGTGAAAATTCACCCGTGGTGAAACCCCCGTTACAACAATGTTGAATGTTGTTAATCTTATCGAAAAAATATCAACAAACATTAAAGAAAATCCAAATTACTCTTGTTAATTTTATGCATTAGTCAAATTAGTGTACATCTTTAGATTCAAAACAATTCTTATAAATGCTATGGGTAGACAAGCCAGAAATTATGGAATGATTTACTTACCAAAAACACTGGTACAATTAGGCCTTTCCTTATCAAGTCACAAATATCGCGTGCTCATTTTTCGTATACTTTGTGCATGTCCTTTGATTCATAAATTGCTTTTATTTTAAGGATAGCTCCGGGCCTTTACATTGAAACTTTTAAACTGAAGTTTACTGCTCAATAGATCACATTCAGATTGACCTTGAAATGTGTCAATCACTTGACAATGGATTTCACAGTAACTTTGTACTTGAAAGGAGTATTGTGGCACAGCGTACTTTATCCGGAGTAAATTATGTATGTAACATATCTTCCATTAATGAACGGGAGGGGGGGGGGGGTAAGATTGACGAGCGGGGCTGGCAGCAAAAATTTAACCAATGTTTGAAATTTCATTCTCCAAACGGGAAATTTTCAACCTCGATAACTTCAAGGTGTTGTAACTTATATTAAACACATTTTAAAACACATTAGACTAAAAGAAAATAAAACAAATCATGGATAACTTGTGATAAAATGACTTAGACAAAAGCTATCTATTGTGGAAAAATGAAAGTTTCTTGACTTGACTTGAGCATATTTTTTTCTGTGAACATGAAAACCCAGTGCATTCCGTTACAATGCCACATACATTGCCAAAATGAAACGAAGAGCAAAATATTTTGACTTGTTTCCTAAAGAGTACACAAAAAAACTTTACTTACCGATAACGGGACCTGCTTCAGAGATTTGAGACCGATAACAGCGTGCTGTACTTCAACTGACCTGGCGCTCAAGTCAAGGACAATACACGAGACAACTCACATAGAAATCCATTATCAACTAAAAGGGATTCAAAAGCAATATTATTAAGAATGCCGAGCATTGTCATTGGCAAGACAATTACCGGATGATAACTAAGTCTTCTAATTTTGATCATTTCATGTCAAATTTCCGCCTCGCGTAAGTTGTCAAGAACTGAAGTTCTCTTCTAAACCACATTTCTCGAAGTGACACATTCTCCACCAAAAAAAGTATTTTTAAGGTACAATTAAAAAGCGGTAAAGTAACTTCTTGTGCTCAATGCTCAATTAGCGGGCTAATGGCTGGTGATAAATCAAGCATGGTATAATTATATAGCTGGAGTTTCGTAATCCTTCCTGTTCAATTTTTTTTCAAATATAATCGGCAGTTTTGTTTAATATAATTAGAATTAGTGTCTTGCCGGGCGTATCCAATTCTCGTTTAACAAGAGAACGCGATTGGTAAGTGGAGTTTTACCCCATCTAAAAACTCCTATGATTTGAGATACAGCTTTGCAATTTTTATAAAACTAAATAGGGCCTTCTAGATGCCCTTGTCTGTTGTAATAGTAGAGGACAACTAAGTAAGAACTGGCTTCAAACGGTTGAAAGTTAGAACCTAGGAGGTACAAAACACATCCGGTGTAAGGAAGCTAAAACATAAAGGTACGGCTTACGAAAGATGCCACGCAGAATTATGAAAGGGCCTACTGGAAGAAAGCCTGCTTGCAAAACAGGATAGGAAGAGGAAATGATTTGTCTTAACTGTGCCCAGAATATCAACAGAGCGACGGTTGGGTATCGTTGCATTTTTAGAGAAACATCAATCCAAATTGAACACTTTAACAGTCAAAAACAATATAGTCTGTTCATGAACCACAATTAACTAAAAAGAGAAATTTCTAGGAAGGGTTTGAAACCACACACCCAAATACCTTGAATATGAACACAGTCGATGATATGAATGTGGTATAGAATGCGAAGGTTAATAAAGAATCCTCTATGCATGCCATCTGAGAACTTTTGAAATGGAGGCTTTGAAAATTCTCACTCGATTTTCACAGGCATTGAGCCTTCAACGGGTAATAAGAGGCTAAAACAAGCGATACTCAAAAACACTTCAACTTAGGAGATTATTATTAATTAATTGTAAAATAACTTCTGAGAGTTCTTACTTTAAGAATTTGAATTTCAAAGTTTCTTAAAAGCGGTAGAAAACAGTAGCGACGACAAAGTGCGAGGGGATAAAATAGTAATATTTAGGTCACGCCAATTTTACTATCAAAAACAACTTTTAAATCCATGATTATTGTCTGATTATGTAATGGCGACTTAAAAATTATAGAATTAATCACGAATTGCTTCAAAAGAGTTCTATCCCTCCCCCAACACATTCCCTATTACAAAATTTACTCTGCAGACATCTAGATGGGCATAAAGGGAACAAAATGGATGCTGGTTGATTAAAGTAAAAACTTAAAACTACTATAATGGTACAGAAAGCTTAAGTCACGTTCTCGATATTTTGTTTGAGCGAATATGTGACCATTGTGATAAGGAAAATGAAAGGGGATACTTTAGTGAAAGGGTGTTACCGAAATGCTAAAAGAAAGGATCTCCCGGAAGGATATATGACGGTGCCGACGCTTATAAAGATCTGGTAGAGAGTAATTTAAATGATGTCGGCGAGGTGTGGAACAGTATTTTATCTAATGAAAGTGTCTGTTTTCAAGGAATGCAAAATCGATTTATATCAGTAAAAAATTTAGCGGCTAACCAAGATATAATTTTACTGAAGTCACTGGTTTCGAACAGTTGTGGTGTGTCAAAGAGGATACCACAGTCATTCATTTGGCTGGGGCTCCATTGATATTCTATGACCTTCTCTGATAGAGCTCAAAAGTATATTTTATGCTGAACAGTTGTTCACTTTTCCCTCTTTATTTGCCTTCAGTCCTTCGGTTAAATAACTATGAGGTTAAACCATAAAATCTGTCGCATTCTGCGGGCTAAGGGGAGGAGTTTGACAATTGATGGATAACTCCATTCAAATCAACATAGATAATTTTTATTTTCTTAGCTTTTTTGTTGTTGTGAAGCTGATACGTTGTCGTGAAAAAATACACACGAGTTTACATAAACACCGGCCACCTTTTTAACACGTTTTCAAGAATCAATCGAATTCAGAGTTCCTTGCATCAAGTTATTTGAACTAAGTCTCCACTTCAGTTTTTTGTAGGAAATTTTACTAAGACGCTTTATGTTGTACTGAATGCCAAAAAGCTACGTGCAGTGAAACAGGTCATTGATAAAGTTTACTCGTTCATAGGCCGTGTATATTTCATGCATAGTGAAGTCATATTCCTATCTCTATGATTTCATGTCATTGTTGATTGAAAATAAGAGGACTAGATCAATACCTAATGTCTTATGAAAAAGTACACAAATAATGAACGTCTACCAGTGAAACATTTTATTGCATGGACAAACTAGATAAACATGATGAAACATCACGATTAATAAATAAGTAGAAACAAATAACTATATGAATAAACAAATAAATAAAAAGGAAGGTTACTCCTTTTAAGAAAGCTAAGAAACATACTTGAGATCGCCATAGCGTACGAGCGCATGTTTGAATTGAGATTGGCTTTTAAGTTACTTTTAGCAACGGACTGTTAGCTGAGGTAATTCACTTTGATATCGAAAGGTAGCAATAATAAAAATAATAATAATGATGTAAGGTAACTCAAATAATAATATTGATAATAATTGTGAAGAATGAAACGGGTTTGGGACGACAACAAATTCTATTTCGACGTGGTTCACCCAAAGCATGGCTATTTGGGAGCCAACTGCAAGCTGCTTTGTCAATGTCAACATATTTATGTTAAAATGATACAAGGATAGGTAACAGGAACAAATATATCTTATTAAATAACATAACATTTATTAAGTGGATGTTCTAAGGTCTAAAACAAGAAATTGTTAAAGAAATTATTAAAAATTCAATAATGAACAAAGCAAAAATACAATGTATTTATAAAAAAGGCCATTGAGCGTCAGCATAGCAAATTAGTGCAACGCTCGACCAATTAGACCTAAAAAACATTTCAAATTTGAGTTTCAAAAATAACGTCAAAATAAATGTAGAGTTTTATAAGCTTAACAAAAATGTTCTACATTTCCGAGGGGGAGGGGGATGTGGGGGAAAGATATATTTGCATACGAAATGCTTCGAATGTCTAACGAACAATTAGGGGTTCACGGCGAATTTAAATCCAGGGGCGGGTTAAACGATAAGAGGGTTGGGGCATG
Organism: Rhopilema esculentum; assembly: GCF_013076305.1. Next base: position 6,098,950 of record NW_027018682.1, on the reverse strand, counting down.
GCAGCAATGATTCAATCTTCGCGATGCACCTTTCTCCATATACTTTTATTCGTAAAAATTGCATTACTTTAAATACAATACAAACAACCTTTAATTGGTTATCATAAAAAATATAATCTGTCATGAAACGTTAATAAATATACTTAATATAAAAAAAATGATTCAATCCATTAAAAGGGCTAATATTGTCTACAAATTACAATTTGATTGATATTTAGCAATTCAGTCTCAGTGTATTAAAATTTTCGTTCAAATGCAATATTTGCAAAAGAATAAATTAAAAAAATTATTGAACGGGTATCAAATAGATTATGAAAAGGCCTGCGCTAAGCATTTGTCTAAATGTGCATTGATCATGTTTTCTGGAATCAATTTGGGGCAGGCAGGACACTCCACAAATTTAGTGCTTCTCTGATTGCAAGGTGGGCTATCATTAATAACGATAGGGATCGTCTGGATATCCTGTTGTTTGACATCTTTTCGATTCCAAAACAGCTTAGGCCCACTTTCAGAATCACCAATACTTGGTCCAGACGTTTTTATACTTTGTACCGTTTTTGGAATGTTCTCCAATGTTACTGGTCTTGAATCTACAGGCATACAAGCATCTTCTACCGTGAGTGAGGGAAATTTTTCTATCGTAGAATTAGCAGATTCCTTAACCGTTTGCCTTGGTATTGTCTCTCGCAAACCATTAAATTGATTATTTGACTGGCTTGTGTTACAAAAACTACTCGAGGATGATGGTGCACTATTTTGCCCTGGTAATGCATGGCATTTCTTGTTAACTGCCCTAGATTTCATCACAGATACTTCTTGAGTAAAATTCTGCTTGAAACCTGTTATATTATTATCTTTATGAGTTGAACCCGGTTTTGAAACAGTAGAACTACTGACAACGTTAACGCGAGTTTTCTGATTTGCCGCTCCATCCACGATTGCTTTGAGTGGCTTTTGCTGCGGTCCTGCTGCACTTATAAATCCACTGGCCATTTGCCGTTTCCCAGATACTCCCACTTGCTTTTTCATCAGATTTTCAATCCACTGCTCTTTACTAACAGATCTTACACTTTGTCCACTATCTAAACGACGTCCGTTACCAGAGAACATAGAAAGTGGCTTTTTGAGACTATCTAAGTTATCATTTTTGCGTTCTCGAATGTTATCAGGATTTGATGCATCTAACTCTTTTATTGGTTTGAACCACTTAGATAAACTGGGACTTTTGTTCACAGCAGTGTCCGAAGAATTTCTTTCCGGGTCCACTTTACTGTTGTTCGTGTTCTTTTCACTTATTTTGCGCTTATTCCCCTTTTTTCCATAATCTTCGGGCTCTTTAATTTTCTTAAACTGGCCACCACATGTACGTGAATGTTCTGCCCACCAAGTGTCGTTCTTAGAAGGTGCCCTGTTCATTGCTCTGCGAACAATTCCAAAAAACGGTGCTCTTTTTTGACAAGGCCCATCACATTTCCACCAATGCTGTCTATAATTCTTCACCTGCAAAAAAGTTTCTTAAAAGAGAGACTGCATTGTTTCCGAGATGAAAACGAGTATAATCATAGGCGGAACAAAAAATAGCTTAATACATTATACATACATAGGTTTGTAACTACGTCGGCAATGGTTGATACGAAAAAGGTCGGAGAGACGAACGTAAGGCACTATGTCTTGGGTCTTGATGTAACATTATTCGTGTTGGGGTCCAAAAATATTACATTCTGTTACAATAGGTTAAATTGTGATATTTCTCCTGGATTGACGATTGGAAATATCCTGTGATTTACTTTTTGTCGACCACGCTATATCAGGGACTAATTTAAAAGATGCTAGAAGAAAATTTATAGCTTGAAATTTAGTTGGTTTCAAATTTGAAATTTATTGCTAGTTCTGCATGTTGATGCCACAAAGTTTAATAGCAACTTGGCATCATGCTGTTCTAAACATCAAAGCGTAGTTGAAAATTAAAACTGCATTTTTAATGGTATTTTACTGCCTGTTATTTTTTTTAACGTAATAACGTTTTCTCGGTGACCCAAGCTCGAAAAGCAATGCATCACTAGGAAAGCATGAAATGGTATTAATTTTGGTTTAGTTTAGTGATATTAACGATATTTTTAGGGCTGTAATGGAGAGATATTTTTGAAAACAAGCCAAATAATGTTGAAACCATACAAGAATTACCAACCTCGTCATGAAAATTGTGATACACCTGAAAGAAAACATAAAGTTCGTTTTTTCTGCTGACATGAATAAAAACAACCAAGAAATCGTTGCAAACCAAAAACCTCTATCTTTGTAATACGAATCTCATGATATGATAAGGCTAGGCTTCTTTATGAACCTCTCAGTTTCACATCTTGATCAACAATAAGTTGAAAATTGCAGTTTTAGACAAATACAAAAGAACAACAGAACCAGTTATACAAACTTTAAATACATTTTTTTTAACATTTTGGTTATATATAAATTAAAACAATGGAAACAACTTCTGCTAGAAATAAACTCTCGAATCAGTTGTGGCAATTGCAAATAACTTCAAATTGTTAAATCTTCACTTACGGTTATATTAGATCCAGTTTGTTTGTTTATTCTGTACATGTGTTTGTGAAATTCTGGACCGTGGGAATCGTGGTCCTACGGAGACGAACAAAAAACGATTAGTCAAACACAGACAGACAACTACCTAATGACCCTTAGTTGATAAATAATATTTCCACGAGAACTTTCCCACAATAAATGTCAAATTAAAAGCAATTATAAGGAAATGAGGGTGATGAAGTTATTGCTGTTTGTGAGATCGCGAGATAGATACCTAGAATCGATAAGAATATTGATGATTAAAAGAAACGTGAGGAAATTGAGCAATTTATCTAGACTAGACTGTAGACAGACGGTTAACGGGTTCAGTTTTTGGATTATTCCTGTTGGGCTAGTTTTTCAGAGATTATTCACAGAATGCGGATTATTCAAAACTGCAGGGAAACAAAGAGTGACCTATATGGAAGAAAATTGCACTAGAGTCTAGAGTTTCCTTCAGACACGAGAATTCTCATCTTGCTGTTTTTTGTTATCTAAAGATACAGCGCATTTCATAAAATACCTGTTAGGCTAGTTTTTTCCAAATCACAGTATGGTGCCATTAACCTACTAATAATCCATGTTTTGTCTTGAAGGCTTCCTCTGTCTGTTTTTAATCTACTTAGCCCCCTAAAATCTGCTTCCACCCTTGGCTAATCCAATTAAATTGGTAGAATAAAAGAAATAAAGCTAAAATCATTCATTATATATAATTAGTGATTAAGTTTTGCATAGAATAATGAATAAACTTGAAATATCTTTTAATGAACTTTAAATTCATTTCAATTTTACATGAATTCAAGCCAATTTTCTCAAAAACTTGCTCCTTTATTTCAGTTTATAAAATCACAACCTACAAAATATTTTAGCAAATTGCATTAAGACATTAAACAAAAGTTTAACAAAGTAGATTATCATGACCTAATGCACTCAGAAATATAAAGTGATTCTTAAGCAACTTAATGACTAATTCCCAGACTTATCAATAAATTAACACATTTCATCATTTGTTGTTATTCCACTAGATTTTAAAATTTTCAAAAACACATAATTATGTGAAAAAATGAACTTATACTCATAACCTAGAAAATTGATTCCCTATAAAAGACTTTATCATTGCTTCATTGTTTTAATTGAAAGTATCATCAAAATTTCAATTGACATCTAAAGGATTAATACTGAGCATTTCAAGTGAAAGCAATGCCCTGAAGCAGCAAATTGAAGTTATACTCTGAAAAATATTTACTTTTCGATACTCACCTTGTTGTTGTGGGTAACAAACAGCACGGCATGGATCATCTCGTGCTGCAAAAATAAACAATGTTGCTCAGTGTGTTCAATTTCAAATGAGATTAAACCTCATCTAACTGACTTGAAAAGCAATGTTGTATATGTAGAAACAAACAGTGTTATTTTGGCCTATTACAGCTTTTAAAGAAGAAATCCATTTCATCTTGTTCATTTCCTGTTCTATATATCCAAAATTATGATTCTAAATAAGCATTTGGTAGCGAAAAATTTGAAGATTGCACATAAGAGCAGAAAGATATCATATCATACATTATTTTACTCTTCTTCTCTATTTTATACTGTTGCTCTCCCTATTCTTTTTATCTGATGTAGATCTATACTGAAAATGTTTTAACAAATCTATTTCTTTGTGTATATAGGCAATCATTAAGTATATGTCAAACAAATTAATGGAAGGAAGAAACTGAGGATGATATCAAGTGACTGAATCTAAAAATTCAAAATATTAACAAAAAGGGATGTTTAAATATATAAAGTTAAACCTGTACAGCTGCTCAAAAAGCAATTTTGAGGCTGAAGTAACAAAATCCTATCTAATTACTATTAGCATAGATTTTTGCAAAAAAGACACGAAATAAAGATTCATACCAGGGGTGCATCTGACAAGTGATGTAGAGAGGTGTAAAGACCATGAATTTGTCACTAGCTGGTGATCAAAAATTTAGTTGGCCATCAACATTGCAAATGGTAATTGGTAAGGCTAATGTTGCCTTTATCTCTGACTTTGTTTGTAAATTGTATTCGTTTCATTACTATTTATCTTCCCCTCATATGTTGCTAAGACATTTTTAATTAGCAGTATAAGTATGCAACTGACATATACTTACAAGTAATGTTTGCACAAGGTCTTTTCTTGGCCTTAACTTCAAAAGGGGCTCACTGAGCCTGATGGAGCACAGTCCACCTCTGCCCTCATAGCAACACAAACCAGCACACCTTCAAATGAAAAGGGTTGCATTTGAGTCAACAGTTTAAGGTTTGATAATTATTAGTCTAAATCTTAATAACTACATGTCAATAAGAAGATTATTGTCTTGTGGAATCTTGCTTCAGGAATCATTTCCATTTCCACTTGAGGGGCTTACCATTTGTGAAACTTTGCTTTGTTCACCTTTCAGACACATAACCAAGAAGGTGACGCTTAATCAATGCATGCTTAATCAGATGGATTCTTAAAAATATATTTTATATTATATATTCCAGATTGTGTTGTCTATTCTGACTTAACAGTGCAACCTTCAAACCATGATTCACCCAACAGCCACTCTTATTTTGCAACCAAAAATACAGCAACAGCACTATCAAAATACATCTGGGAACTCAAAGACAAAAACAACATACAATTGATTGTCATCACCTTAGCCCAACCATACAATAACATTTCAAAAAGGTGTGACTAATCCTTAACACAGCCCTTCATGAGAAAAATATAGCAGGCGTGCGGTGGTTAGCACACCTGAAAACATCCAGGCATGTGGTGGTGTGTGACATTTTTTTTGAAAAAATCTATGGTTATTACAATAGATCTACGCAGAAATTGGCAACATGACAATGATGACATCAATAATTTCGATGAAATTTATTTCGCTGAACTCTTAGCATCACTACTTACATTTTAACAAAAAAAGTGTTATTTCTGAAGACTTGAGCAAATTTCTACATAGCTTTCATCAGCTTCGATAATATATCCTTAGCAGAGTCAGTTGAGGCTTGGCGTTCATCTGGTTGTAATGACCGTTTTTGCATGTAAATCTGTGCCCCAGGGCCCTTGGTTATCAAGCATCACAGCTATTTTATGTACCTCACTGGCCAGATGTCGATAATTCATAAAGATAATATATAAAAGATAATAATGGGCCATTTTTCATTAATCTAAATGTCACCAAAGTCTAGATTTAAAGCAAAGTGAAGTCTGAAGAGGGGGCTATATATGGGTAGCAAAATCCGCAAATCTGCTACTTTTGCTAAATTAGCAATCGAAAATGAAAAAATTGTTCACAATACTTAATGTTCCTTATAAAATTTGGAGACAAAAATGTTGTTATAGTCTTCTTTGTTTGGATTTGTTCACTGAAATGGCATTAAACCTTGAAAAGGTGTAAACTTTTGCACAAATCTCTTTCCATTTTTTGCATCATAAAAATGCATGCTTGCCAATGTCTATTTTGCCGATGAAAATAATTATTCCCTTGAGAAAAAGTAATAAATATACACCGGGGAAAAAGTAGACCAAAACAATGATGAAAATTTATAGAAAAGTTTGTCATATCGAGGAAAATCATGATGAAGAGATATACAATTTGGTTCATAATAATGAGAGTTTTGTTATATATGGGATTTGTTATACCGAGGGAATTTGTAAGGGGTTCGGCAGAATCCAAGGGGCCAGACATTTGTTTGTTATACCGGAGAATTAGTTATAGCCGGGTTTCATATTATCGGGATTCCACTGTAGATTAGTCCTATGATTATTTCAAAATTTTCTATTTAATTCGCAATCCTGACAAGGTGTTAAGCTTTTTTGAAGTTGCATGAAGTAATAGTACCAAGGAAAGATTTACATCTAAACCCATCTCAAAAACCAACAAAACCAATCATTGATAGAAAATTTCACTCTCAGAATAAAAGAAGGTGTGGGTCATTTTGCACTCCTCGAGAGCAGTAGGCATGCACCAGGGCATGCGCGTGCGATCGCACGCATTTCCGACGAAAGCCTGTTATCAGAAAAACTTAATATCATCAAAGAAAAAAATAACACTCTCCAAAACTATTTATATTATTTTATCTTACATAAATACATATTACATATATATGAAATTATCTTTTGGTGGTACAAAACTTGTAAATGGCTTTGAAAAAAGCAAACATTTAGTAAGTTTTCGATCTATGTTCTGACGTTTTAAACTCTGAAGAGTGTCAGACGAAAAGCTTTAGTTTACTAAATGTTTGCTTTTTTCAAAGCCATATATATGAAATTCTTTCAATTCTTCTAATTACCTAGGATGCTTTATAACAGAAAATGGGAAATGTGACTCTAAGCAAGCTTTTCAGGAATTTGAAATTGTATTGAAAGATAGAAAAATGTCAATGGAAACAAGAAAGAGGATACTTTGCTGAACAGCACTATAGAGAAGGCCTATTTGCTGAATAACATTATGTTTATTTCATCTTAACATATGGCAGTGAATGTTGGACAGTTTCTGCTAAGACGGAAAAACGCTAGAGGCCGCTAAGATGTGGCTGGTTCCTCAGGAGAATCTTCTGGGTAGACCATATTTCAAATGGAGAAGTTTTAATAAGAGCTGGAGAACATAGGAGTCTTATTAAAGGGCCTCTCCAGCCAAAATTTGCAATTGCATTTTATTGGCTAATCTAAAGGAGGTGAACCTGCTGATCACGAATTCGTTCTTTGTTTTTCGATATTTTGTACAGTTTGTGAGATATAAGCTCTTGCATTTCGATAATTGAATTGAATTAACCGACAAAATATTTTCGGTTTGGTGACACTGTGACGCAATTTTGACGTCACAGTGTATTTCGTTAGTCTCGCCTTAAACCGAATCGAACGTCGGCGATTCGCAAATTGAACACTGCAATTGTTGGTGCTCTCAGTTCTGTTCCACCGGCTTTTAGTTTGAGCATTTCAGATATAAATTCTGAAGCCTTTAGTTGTTCATAGTTTCTGGAAAACAACTTGAAGTGTCAATTTCGATTAATTATATGTGAGGGAAGAGCTGGAACAGGAAGCCGTAGCTTTGTAGGCCTACACAGGTGATCAAAACAAAGTCGTCACACAGCATGGACACATTCTGACCCGCAAACTTAGAATAATTGTAAACATTTAATATTTTTCGATCCTAAAAAGCACCTGCTGTAGATTTAGATGCAGTTATCAACGCGTGACCATGACTCCTTCACGATTCGGTGGAAGATATAAGAAATTCATGATGAACCAGAGCCGCACACTGTGATGTCAGAATGTCACAAAACTGATTTGGCTTTTGTCGTTTTTTTCTCGGAAAGGTGCAACTTTAAAGCCTTATAACTTCTAAACTAATTGAAATTTTGCAAAAACGACAACTTTGCCATAATACACGCACCAGATGCTAACTTTTTAGTCAATAAAAACAAAATTTTTTTTGGCTGGAGAGGCCCTTTAAGCTTATCCAAAAAAGGTTGTCAGAATTCTTGGGGCATATTATGAGAAAGGAGCAACTGGAAGAGATAATAACAATAGCAGGCAGGCAAGATTTAAGACTAAAGAGGGAGACCCTGTCTCAATTACCTGACGAGCAGTGGCGGACACTTGGGGGGCCACGGCCCCCCAATACTTTAGAGGACAATGGTCTTTTGTTCGAAAACAATGGGAAACATGCTGTCATCTTGTTAAAACAATTGGCTTGCCCCCCCAATATTTGACCAAGTGTCTGTCCCTGCTGACGAGTCTTAGTAAATGGATGCAGGCCCAAGTGTCTGATGAGCAGTTGGAGAGTTTTACAGTGAAGAAGGTGCTAATAGCTTGCAAAGATAGAGATTTGTGAAAATCCGTGGTTACCGTGTTCTGAAAGGACACTATACTTAGATAGATAGAGAGATGTATATCATCTATAATAGTAGAGTCATGCTTTACTTTCTTTGAGGTATATACAAATCAAGCACCTTCGTCAGTTGAGTACCAAGACCTTTTGTGTGTAAGTACCAAAAAGTTTCCTGATCATATTAAGATGAAATTCAGAGTTGCAACTCAAACCACACCGTTCCACACACTAATGCTAAATAAGGTTTTACATTGGGAAAAGTATTGGCACTACATTAGAAGTTCTTGTGGAACCAAGTAAGTTTCAAGAATTACTGTAGGGCTGGACTGGTTCTCTTTCCAAACAATTTTGCTGTGTAACCAAGGAGCCCTTGGCCCAATTTCGATCACTATACATAATCATTTTAAAATAACTTAGTATGATTTTCGAATTAAGTTAAAAAGCTGTTATTTATTATTATTCATTTCTAGATTCTTAAAAGGTACCTCAGTTGTTATTATGTCATGGGAATATCACATACTGTAACCTTTTTTAAAGCACAAACTGCAATATAAATGTCACATAAAGTTCTAATTTGGCCTGATTCGTTCATTCGACAACTAAGTTAAATGCGATTTATTCGCGTGACAAGCAAGCAAGAGGACTCACAGCGTCATCCTTGGGCTCCATCGAACCTCAACTCCCGCTAATTTTCCTTCAAAATATGCCTGGTTGAACTGTATAAACAGCTCGTGGATATTTGGAACAGGATCTATGAGCTCCCAAGTCTCATCAACGATGGATAACGGTCGTCCAGCGAGCGTTTTGCTTGTTGTTAAACCATGGCCTAAATTTTCTTTTAGGCCTATTTGGTCAGTGGGCAGCAACTTCACTCCTGATATCATCCCAATTTCTTGGATATCATCATCATTTTCAAATTGCTGCAAACTTAGTGCCAGGGCAAAATCTTCGTCCATAATTTATTGATTATTTTATTGACTTTTTACCTTACAGTAATTAGCTACGTTCTCAAGCCAAGCTACGTATATATGTGTTGTGTTGTGATCGAGACGAGATCGGCGGCGGGAAACAACTGAAATGTTGATAACAAATGCATCATGGGAATGGCCTTGCTTCATGACATAAACATTTTATGTTCAGAATGTTTTATTTTTGACCACATGCTCTATCGGTAAAAAAGTCGGTCAAAATATTTGGCCGATGAAAAGTTTTGTCGGGAAAAATTGTGTGTAATTTAGTAGCAGATATATAAACATTGAACGAAATGGGGTTAAAAGTATTTTCCAAAATTTGTTTTTTGGATATATCAACCTCCAAACATTGTTTAAAATTTTCGGTAAAATAAGATTTTAGTATAGGGGGTGCTCTCTCCTCGATTAGTTTAACTATTGAGAGAGCCCCTTCTTAAGAAATTCCTCTTCATACAAATCTCCAGTATTATTGTAATGTTTTTATGTTAGCTATTTTGTTGTATCTGTAACCTGTTGTACTTAAATGTTGTTTATCTAATTGATTTTAGTATTGGATTATCTAATTGAATCGATCTAATGGACTAATGGATTATCTAATGGATTTTTGTATGTTGTTGAATTTTAAATAAGTGAAATGAAATGAAACCTCATCATCGTCTATCCAGGATTGTAGGTGTCATTATTTACACCCACAGCTAAATTTGCCAAATAAGCATAATTTGTTAGTGACAAAACCATTTGGATCGTTCATTACAACCAAATGCCTTATTCAATAGGAAACTATCTATAAGAAACCGAACATTAAGATGACCAAAATCCTAGGAAACCATAGTACTGATTTCTCCAGCCTTCAGAAACTGTTCGAAAATCCATCTTTTAAAGAAGGGATGGAAATAATTCTTTCCGACGATACGGCATTTATCTCCTGGTCAGCATAAATTAAACAATAAAATCAGAGTACTAATTCCAAGTCCAGCTCCTTTAAAAGAATGTCATGTTTTGCACACTACTGATTATAGGATGAAAGGTTTTCACTAAATTTTTGACATGAAAAGAAAATGTCAGAACCATCTAAAAAGAAATATTTTTCAGATTGTGAGAAGATATATAAGAAGGAATAATTTCGATGATGGCGTTTACGATCTCTTGCAAAACAACCGTGTTTAATCGTTCTGTGCGATACATCGTACATTGTTTAAAATTTTCGGTAAAATAAGATTTTAGTATAGGGGGTGCTCTCTCCTCGATTAGTTTAACTATTGAGAGAGCCCCTTCTTAAGAAATTCCTCTTCATACAAATCTCCAGTATTATTGTAATGTTTTTATGTTAGCTATTTTGTTGTATCTGTAACCTGTTGTACTTAAATGTTGTTTATCTAATTGATTTTAGTATTGGATTATCTAATTGAATCGATCTAATGGACTAATGGATTATCTAATGGATTTTTGTATGTTGTTGAATTTTAAATAAATGAAATGAAATGAAACCTCACCATCGTCTATCCAGGATTGTAGGTGTCATTATTTACACCCACAGCTAAATTTGCCAAATAAGCATAATTTGTTAGTGATAAAACCATTTGGATCGTTCATTACAACCAAATGCCTTATTCAATAGGAAACTATCTATAAGAAACCGAACATTAAGATGATCAAAAAACTAAAAAACCATAGTACTGATTACTCCAGCCTTCAGAAACAGTTCGAAAATCCATCTTTTAAAGAAAGGATGGAAATAATTCTTTCCGACGATACGGCATTTATCTCCTGGTCAGCATAAATTAAACAATAAAATCAGAGTACTAATTCCAAGTCCAGCTCCTTTAAAAGAATGTCATGTTTTGCACACTACTGATTATAGGATGAAAGGTTTTCACTAAATTTTTGACATGAAAAGAAAATATCAGAACCATCTAAAAAGAAATATTTTTCAGATTGTGAGAAGATATATAAGAAGGAATAATTTCGATGATGGCGTTTACGATCTCTTGCAAAACAACCGTGTTTAATCGTTCTGTGCGATAATTGGATTTAATTACATAGAGAAATATGCTTTGGTGCGAATTTACAATTGAATGCATCGAATATGTACCCTTTTATTTTCCTGCCTGTATCTTCTCTCTACAGTTATAGGAAGATCATCTCGAGAGAAAACTTAAAGAAATAGTTCCAATATAGAAAGAATGGCTTTAATATATTCAGTCTAGAAAAGAAAATTGACATAGATACGAAACTACATTCCTATGGTGGAAATCTCTTAACGCATAATTCTGTCTTCTTGGCATAAATGATAAAAGATTCTACTTGATGCGTCTCTTTTTGACCAAACCTTTCTCCACCAAACAACATAATTCTCTACACGTATGCCTTGATCTTGACACAGTCAATTAAAGTTCGCCTTTCACAAAGAGAACCTTTCATAGATCAAGCTAAATGTGTCTAATCAGATCTTCATATCTCATTCTACCATTAAACAATATTTGAATACTTCAAGTAATAATCGATGGCTAAATCCATGGTACAGTTAGCCTATTGATAGTGGAAGGTCTAGAATGCGGTCAAATTAGGATGAAGCCCGCGGAGATGGATCACGGCTATGTTGATATCTGGGGAACGTTGGATAACGCACCTCTTCTGAATAAACATAACGTTGGCAAATAGTCGGTTGTGCCGGCTCGGACGCTCCAGCTCATCTATCTGGTCCCTTTGCCTGCAGCATAATTCATTATAACGAAAAATTCAGATTAAAATACCATCTTCGTGTAATAATTGTGCGTACTAAAGCTAACTATAAAAGGCTATCAAATATCCAGTTATTGAGATGCTGGTTGAATGTCCCATCAGCTTGCTACGTCATGTTGAAAGACAGACGCAAAGAATTCTGGTGCGTTTGACTCCTGAGTAAAGTTTTTGATGATGTCTTGGATTTTTATTTTTCTGCATGTGTGCGGAGGCGAGTAGCTTCAAAGCAAAACAGAATGACATTGTGATATAGAATAAACAGCTCTCTACAGGAATACAGATTTGAAAAAGCTAACAGGGGAATTTTTTTGCAGAATCAGCTTCGATAGGCGTCTTGCACACGGCATGTGAGCTCTAGAAATGATGCCTAACACTTGTGCATGCTGACGTTGGTAGCTCTTTAACTTTCTTATAGAAATAAGACTTAAGACCAGCTGTTATCATAGTATAGTAAGGTCAGCTATATTGACTGAATGAACAGGCTTTAAAATACTTGACTACAACGCAATCGAATAGACCTGCTATCAGCATTTCAAGGACATAGGATAGACCTGCTATAAGCATTTCAAGGACATAGAATAAACCTGCTATCGGCATTTCAAGGACATAAAAGACCTCAGACACACAAATGGTCAAGGTGGATGAGTTGCCTATTTTGTTAATTCTGGAAAACATGTTAACTGTAACAAAGTAGTTCTATCAACCTCTTCGATACCCCACTGAAGTTTATCAGTCAAAGACTTCGTAAGAAGTGAACTTTTCAGTAACAGCACAAAAGTCCTAGTGAAAAAGTTTTCAGTACTTCATATAAGGCAAGTACACTGTTTCGATAGGCAACATATGAAAAACTGCCCCAAGGGCAAATGTACGGCATTCAGAGAGGTTGAAAAATGAACGTAAACGGGCTTAATAAATTGATGAAAACAGGTGCATACTTATCGATTTCTAAACGTCTTCTTCGACAGAAATTTAATGCAGTGCTTCGTATCAAGTTTCCAAGGACTCTTCGGCTTACTACCATACCATCGACTAAAGGGCCACCAATGGATGTTCTGTAAAGAATTTTTATTGGATAAAGGTAAAGATATAGCATAAAATATTCTTATTTTAGGGACAAGCAGTCGACTTTGCTTGAAGCCTGGAATAGCACAAAAAAGATTTACACTACAGGACACTAAACACTTAGATAAACGAAAATCTTAAGTCACAAAACCTCACAATGTGCAAGTCTGAAGGTGTATGTAGCAACATTATTTTTGAAATCAGAAACTGAAGAATGGTTAAGTTTTTTTAATGAACTGAAGCGAACTAATTTCATTGAACAACTGCTACTCACAACTTCTTTGAAGCCCTACATAATAGGCAATTCCAACTGATCAACATTGAATTAGAAGATTACCGCTAAAGAATATTGCTTAAATCTCAGGTAGAAAATGGCACAATTCAATACAATTTCGATGCTTGAGGTACCATATGTAGAGCAATAATAACAAATGTGTACTTCAATGAAAAAGCGTTTTTGCAAACTTTGCGATCCCAACTATTATAGCAGTAGCTTTTTTAAAGATTTTCAACTTTACTTGACTTAAATAATTCATACAAATTTAGTTGTTACAAAAATTAAAATTCGTATCAGGTGATAACATGTAAAAATATAAACATATAAAAATATTTTCTAAAAATTCAAATAAAACATGCAAATAAAAACAGTGAAAAAGACAAAAGGGTAAAAAGGGGTTGTAGACTTAACCTCGTTTACAGATTCATCAATTCTGAGGGAGACTACAACTGTTTCTCATGAAGTGAGTTTTTAAAGAAACGATTGAAGGCCAAGTTTCAGCCCACAATAGGGGCTGAGAAAATATTTTTTCAAGAAAGGAGCTCATTTTATTACCAAAATGCTGATGGTAAAATTTGATCTAAGAATTTTTTAAGTAAACGCATCAAAAATGCCTTTTAATTGAAAATTTCGCTTTGAAAAAGCCTATTCTTGGTTTTCGTTCTAAAAGCAGGAAATAAACTGCTGTTTTGGTTTATTAAAAAAGCCATTTGGGGGGAGGAAGGAGTCCCTAAGCTTTCACGTAGTCGGCACGTATGATTCCAAGAATTCCCTTTTGGTTAAAAGCTCAAAAGTTTGCAAAGCAGTCAGAGAAGAGGTGCGTTATCCAACATTCCCCAAATATCAACATAGGCGTGATCCATTTCGGGCTTCATCCTAATTTGACCGCATTCTAGTCCTTCCACTATCAATAGGCTAATTCAAAGGGTTTTCCGCACCGCAGAATGCGAGTCTAACAAATTCCAAAAAGCAAACAGAGTTTGATTCTCAAATAAAATATGCCCTCTAAATTATTTAAAACCAAGATCAAAAACATCTGTGATGATGACACCTGAGGCCTATAAGACTCAATCTGACATCTCAAGACTGTTCTGAGTACATATCTTAAACAAAAAAAATCTAGAAAGGTTAATAGCATTATCCTAGGATGACTAAAGCCACTTTCATTTGGAATTGCTATTGCTTTTAATGCGAAGACACGGGATTTCTGACAGACAAATCCACCACGAAACTCACCCATATTCTGTCTTCAATTTGATTCTATAAAGTCCCGTTTTCAATGGGTGCACAAAGATAGTACAGATTTCTTTCTCTGGAACTCTGCTTGGTGCGTTTGAGATCTGGTTAAACTGCACGCCCTCCAAATTCCCAAGCAGATCCAAAGCTCTGAAATGGGTATGGTCACTGAAGTCTTGCAGCCAAGCAACCACAACTAGCGTTTCCGATGAGCTAGAATGGCCACGTATTTTCGAGTCTGAGTAACTCGTACTCACGTCTTGCGTATTCTGCTTTCGTAAGATCTTGGCTAAAACACAAATAAAAATTAGGAACTGTGTGGTTTAGTAAAAGGTAAATCAAGTGGTTCCTATTGCATTTTTGGTTTTATCTGCATCACCTTATTAAGCGTTATTTACAGCTGACACTTAAAATAGACAGTAGCGCACAAATCTTTATAAAATTACTGATTCAAAACCACTTAAATAAAGAAAACGTTACATAAGACAATAGCAACAGCCTGTTACCAAGATCATTCTTCACTAATTGCTGCGGAGTGCCATTAAGTTCTAAAGTATGACGTCTCTAAAAACCTATTTTTAGAATTCTTGAATTTCAACATAAAAGATCATCATGAAATACTTCCAAATATGCAAAAGTGAAATATGTCTAAAATTAGTTGAGATGTTGCCAATGAAAGATTTAAAGTTTGCTTATGAATCATTGTTATTTTCGCTCTGTTCAAAAAGTTGAAAGCCAATAGACATGTGGCCGTATGTCAGCTAATTCGTAACACATTTGACTGATTTTGCATATTTAGAGGTATTTCATGATCCTCTTATAGGCTATTGGATCCAAATTCAAAAATTCTAAAAAGAGACTTCTGTGACGTCATCACTTTGAACTCGATTGAAATCAAAAGGAGCAAAATGCTAGGCCTAATGAAATTTTAACACCTGACTACATGTCCCTCCTCTTGACAAGCTTAAGTAACAAACTGCTTAAATGAATTTGGATTTGCTAGTATTATCTTATAGAAGGTACAATAAACACGACAGATAAATAAGACATATTTCATACCTCCAGAAGGATCCGAGAGCTGCCTAAACAGCCTCGTATTTGGAACTGACACGTCTATCACCTCCACGCTTTCAGATCTCTGAAAGGTCGTTTGGGTAGGAGAGGGAGAATCTTTCTCGTCGCTGTTCAACCTCGGTGTCATGAATTCAGGAGACTCAGCCTAGCAGACATTATAGAAAAACATATAAGATATAAAATTATATTCGATAGAATTACAAAAATAGATCAAAGCCAGTGATACGCTTAAAAAGAGGATCTCTGTCTCCCATAAGAGTATGACACTGTTAAGTACGAGGCAGCAAATGTTCTACTTGATATAGTGCTTTTGATCAGTTTGGTGCTTGTTTTAATGGAATCAAATCAAATCTCATCTTGACGAAACCTGCTACATTTTGATATCTCTATACAACAAAAACGTTTTAAAGTAGCAAGAGCCGTAGCTAGCGGGGGGTGTAGGGGTGTGACACCCCCTAATACTTTATGTGTTGGTCGGTAAGCCTTCAGTTAGTCCACAAAACCCTGTGTTTGTCGGTAACATCATCAATCAGTAGGTGAAATAGCACCTAAATTTTCTTTATCTATGTCTATGTCTATATCAGTAGGCGAAAATGATCTACATTTTACTATTGATGACCTAAACAGTGGCTGGCTTCATTTCCAAAGAAAAACCGCACGAGAAAAACAAATTTTCGCAGGAAAGCCAACTAATCCGCAAAAATTTAAGAATCTTAGCCTTGCTTATTGACACAATTACTATATCTTAATCTAAACTAATTGAGGCAATGGGGTCCTACCTGACGAGCATTCAAAGCAGGAACCAAAATCGCTAACTCTGTTGTAACATCAGCATAATAGAGGATTTGTTCACCGGCAATGTCTATAAAGAAAAAAATTAACAGAATACAAAAACTGGAAGTCAAACTAAACTTACAGGTAACGAAATAACGTCTCGTCTTAACGGCAGCTTTCAGCTTAAAACTTTTCTTTTGACCAATCTCCTCAAAGTGCTTTCTTTATTCTTGGCAAAAAGAGCTCAAAATCTTGCTAAGAGTGCTTTGAACCTGTTTTAATAATACTGCTGAATCTTTACTCAAAAATTCATCGCCAGAGCAGCAGCATTGATGATTTAAAAGTGGCCCTGGCAGCTTGTAAAGAGGAATCTTTAACCAAAACAAGTAAATCAAATCAAGCTAGCTCATGGAAAAGAAACAAACCTTGATTGTCAAGTTCACTTAGCTGCTGCTTTGACAACCAACTAGTTGAGAGATCACCAGTCCAGCCAGGATGACTTCCAACAGTCACTGGCCATCCTAAAGACATGATGAATTCCACGAAATGTTCATCGTCTGGGCCAATCTAAAAAGCATTGATTCTTGTTTACATACCAACTCGAGGCTTTATTCCAGATTGGTACATGATATCGCGTACAAACCGTTGCATTTAGCTAGATAACGTGTCTTTGGCACTCGAAGAAAATGTAAACTATTTGGTGACAGAACTGCCTAAATCTTAGGTTACTTTGAAAACTTTCACAACTAATTTCGCTCGTTGGACAACTTATAAGAGTAAGAAGAATTACTTTATTGATAATTTACATGCAACAGAAGACGTTAAGCATCATAAATTCATCATCAATTATTTTTTCGGAGGCTTGTACCGTTTAACAAAAGTGTTGCAAAACTATTCAAATGTTTATAACAAGTAAAACCTCAGGATGATCACAACTCTAAAGAAAACATTAAATAAAGACTTATGTCATTCCGATCAGCAAATGCAACTCTCTTTTGTGCGCAGAAAAATGCATACAAAGTGCACACGAAAACGCACGCAAAGATGCACACGACGATGCACACGAGGTGTGGTCACATCGAGAGGAAGGACCAGGACACTGCTCGATAAGCATAAGCTTTCAGTGTCCTTAAAATTACCTTCGGATGCTAGGTAGAAATAGATACAACAAGATGCAAACGACAATGCAAACGAAGATCCACACAAGTATCTATACGAAGTTGTACACGAAAATAGACATGAAGATGCACACGACGATGTACACGATGACGTACATGAAGATAGACACGACGATGCACAAGATTATGCATTCCAAGATGCAAATGGAGATGCAAACGAAGGTGTAGATAAAAGAAAACAAATTTAAAAAAGTTGAATATTCGCAAGCATTCACCTCGTTCTTTACAATATCTTCCCAATCTGTTTGATCCTTTCTCACCATGAATACGTACATCTTGTCATATGTTCTACAAGACATTCTGTCCAGAGCCCTCAATGACTTTTCAAAAGTCTCATCTTCGGAGTTTAAACGCTGAAGTCTCGCAAAAGGACGGTTTGACTTTCTCTATAGAGGAAGAAAAAAATTGCTTATGTATGCATTAGAGGAACCTTTTTGAGCTCCTACATTTTACGTCAATATAAAGACAATTTCATGGGGAAATTGTTTGTCAGCTGGAACTATTTACGATGTGGGAAAATACGATCTCTCTTAGGAGCTCTTTCAGAGCAGCTTGTATTACAGAACACGCAAGAGGTACTGGAATTCTAAACTAATTTAAACTAAGGGCCTACGAAAATATAACGACTAACTTAAACACCAGTAAAGGCGATGTTTGAAATCAACATAGTATCTACGAGTACGATTTTGTGTTTTCAAAACTTTCCCATGATACGATTTTAAAAAAAATTGATCGCGAAGTTGTTAAAAGAAGAAAATATAGAGTTTAGGTTTGACATATTTCAAAATCGACTGGGTGTAAGCATACCTCAATGCCGCTTAAATTCAGCATTCCCAAGTGAGACAGATACAGCTTTGCCGCCCTGAAGTCGATCTCCGGGCTAAAAAGGCAACATAGTTTCAGGTATAATATCAAAATATATCTGCTAAAGTAAGGCTTATTGAGCAATTATCATCATGGACATTGATATATTTCCTATGATCAATGACCATGAGAGAAAGTGGCAGTGCATGTCTTCTTAACAGGTTGCATGTTTTTGCCCTTGCTGTTGTTAGTTTTGGCAATGCTTTTAATCAGCGATAATCGATCACTTGAAATTTCCATGTTCTAATTATTCCTCTCAGAATGTTCTTCTGCTGTGACCCTCATTTTGTAAAAGGGGTTTTATGTTATCACAGGCCCACATTTTTAATGATTATAAGAAAAATGTAAAGTAAAGTTTACCTGAAGATGATAGTATTATAAAGCTTAATGTCTCTTTAAGTTACGCTCAAAGCCACCCTCAAGTTTCGGTTTTTTATGCTCCTTTTAGAAACATTCCCCAAACTTTTCTTATGCTCCTTTTAAAAACACAAAAAAACTTTTAACAAAACCCTCGTTAAAAGAACTGAGATGTTTTTTAGTATTTTTTTCCATTACTCCCTAGCACAATATTCCGAAATTCTAATGATATTTATGAAAAACAGAACAACATTCTGTCAGCGTAAAGACAAGAACACGAGGCTTGTCAACTGGTGTCAATGACATAAACATACGTAGGCTGCTTCTCTTCTCTGCACATGACCAAATCGTCAGAAGCTGTACTGAGGGTTGTCATTTCTAGCTGCTCCTAGAAAATGTAAATACAAAAACTAGGGTTAATTTCTAGCTTCCCTTAGATTAAGGTGTGCCTATACAATGCAATGGCGAAAAAAAGGAACTGCAGACAAAATATAAATGCTTACTAAGTGATAGTACGGATACAAAATTAATTATCAAGTCCGAAAATTATAAGTCACGTATTACAATTCAATTCAATTCAAACGGTATTCATACAAGAAGTCATAGGTATATTTTTCAATTATTTTTACACCAATACATCAAGCGGAAAAATTGCAAACATAAAATAGCGCATTGAACAAACCTGAACATGCATTATCTCTTTCATCTGGTCTTGCAATTCGTTTAGGCTTTCCTCTAAGATATCATCTATACTTGGTATGCTATACTCTCTAAAAGCAATTTTAGAATAAAACATTGCACTTCATTCTACAGACTTTCTCTTGCTTAACAAAACATAATGAAAAACATGCAAAAATGGACAAAACGATAGTACTAAAAGCATTCCAAAATCGACAAGAAAAGCCTGAACTTAAGTTTGTAATTAACAAAGCCTGCTTCTTGGTTTCTTGCATTAATGGCCACATCGCCTTCAGTCCAGTATCAATGAAAATTTGCTATTGAAATTTGCACTATAAATGACTTTTAAAAATAAAAACAATGACTTGAAGTCAACCGAATGCATAAAGACAGTGTTAAGAATAAACGTGGTGTAAAAACATTGTTAAAGCACGCAACGTCATGCATACGAGGTATGCATTTGAAGAAAGCTTGAGGCATGGGAACGATCATGCATAAACATTGATGTGCAAAGAATTGGCAGCCCCAACTGATTGTGAGGTAAAAATATACATAGAGTGCTTAACTATTGTATACATAAAACAAAGGAGTACATCGATAGTTCGCACGTACGCGTTCACTTTCCCCACACCATCTACAGCTTCTGGATAACATCTTTGATTGGCTACCGGGGGTTGCTCATGCGACTCAATTGCTTCAGGGCGGGCAGGTTCGTTTCGATATGCAAAAGCTACAGACTAAATGGAAAATGGTGTATTATAAGACGTGGCAAGTCAACAAGATAAACTATGGAGATGAATCTGCCAGCACAGCAATCATGACAAACTTAATGCCACTAAAGCTGGTCAGGGGGAACTTTCGTTTAAAGGGCAAGCATGTGTCGTCAATTTGATTGGTAAATACAGTAAACTTTTTTTCTTGTTCAGTAAAAAGCACGTGATCGAGAACGAATGTTCAAAGCAGTAAAAATTCATGAAGCAGAAATGAAGAGTCACGAAACAATTGAAATCTACTCCTTCAAATGTCTTTATAGATAGGAATAGATAGAGATTTTGGAATAATTAGCAAACAGCCTAAACCCAGCAAACAAATCATATTTTGCACCTTTGATAATCTGATTATTTTGCATATTTTGCAACAAACAAATCATATTTTGTCTACCAAATAATTATCTGATGTACCAAACAACTAAATTCTGATGTAACAAACAACTAAATGCTCCTTGGAATAAATCTTTAGCTTACGAGGCATTTTTGAACCCTTCCGTTTTACCATAAAATATCATAAGTATGTTTCCTCTGATACTAAATGAGATGATACCAATATCACATACAAAGAACATACAACATACTGAGCAACTTTTAATAATTTTATCTGGTGATTTGAATATACAAACACTCTTAAGATTTAACACTTTTTTGCGAATATCAAGCAATACATTTGGCACCAAATGTTTCAAAATGGCCCTTGTTCGAAGTTCCCAGCTACTTAAACCAGTTCTAATCTATTTTGAGCCATTACTTTCAAAGATATGTGATATATTAAATTGGCCCTCATTATTCGAACCACTTCTATTTCCTCGAGACTTAGAAGTGAGTCCATATCACGATCATGTTATTGCTTCAGTTGTAGCTGGAGTTATCTTCGATCACGTTTACACGCTCAATTAACATTTTTTCAATTCCAGAGCATTTCAGTACAAACCATGTATGGGTATTGATTTGCGCTACAGGAAATGATCGGAAATACGCTCCTTACCTGTTTGGATCTTGCAAAGAATCGTAGCTGCATGACACTGGCCGTTTTTCCTGTTGGTCCGCGAATTATACTCGACACAGAGGGCAGGTTGCCTGCAACGGTTAACTTGACTCTCAGCCTATTGGTTGTATATTACACATTTCTGTTTAATTTTTTACTATGAATTAATTTGAGTATAACTTTGAAATGCAGATCGCTTGTGTATCACATTTCTCTGATTGAAATTTTAAAATTCGGGAGATAACATTTCAGTTTTACATGTATGCATGCAAATATAAACTAAATGAGTCTCATCTAGAATCAAGGTTGCAATCGAATAACTCTATCAAGTAGATTTAATTCGTTCTCTTGACGGGTGTGTCTAAGAAAGTCCAAACATGACGTAGACTAGACCAAAATTAGTGGATTTCCATATTTTTCAACATCTTGAGTAAAAGCGCTGAAACAAATTTCTATTCATAGTCTTGCCTCCGATTAACGGGACTTCAAACTTTCAATCGACAAATCAACTGTACTTCGTGCTGACCGGGGAGGCCAAAAACCCCGCATCCCTCTAACCACTGCTTCAACGTTGACTTCCAAAGGTACAAAGCTGCCATGCGTTAATTCAAAATGGTAGCGCTTCAGCCAATCAAAAGTTGTTTCCACAATTCATGAAAATTAGGAAGTGGCAATAGGACTTTATGGGATAGCGAGAAGAATAAAATACCTAGAGCTCTGTCCACCGTATCTTCAAGGATTCCAACAATGCATGAGCCATCAATAGCGTAGTAGACAAACTAAAGAAAAAATATAGTGGAATATTGCAATCATACCAAAAAGCAAAGGACAAATATACATAAAAAAATTAAATTTAACAATTGATTCTTGTTTTGTATGAGTTCGAGTGACAGTGAATAGTAGGTAGCATCTACTTGCGGATGGAATATCATATAGCGGCAAATAATACTATTGGTGTTGACATAATATTTATGTTTATTAAATGAGATGAGCATATTTATTGGCAGTAAATTAATAGACCAAGTCGGAAACACATTACCCAAATACTTTTCAAAACACCTTGTAAGCTACATTTTGACACCCTGTAGGCCATACAGAACTATCATAGAAATTTACCAAAACCAGCTTATTCTCAAATGTGCCTAAGAAAAGACAGCAGAATCACTGACATGAAATGACTTATTTGTAAACCAAACTTACCTTTCTTCCATCTTGCTTCAATGCATTGGCTGCTAACGCCTCTTCGTCAACAAGGGTTGATAAAGAAGCAGATCCTGATGGATTAGGGAAAGCACCCTACAAGAAGGACAAGCCAAACTCAGTGATTCATTGTAATCTAATTTTGCCAGCACTGTGCCAGTACCCTATATTCAACCATCATCACTTTGCTCTTACTAAACACGATTAGGGATACGATCGTTACAGAATTCAGAAGAAAGTTTTCATTGGGAGTTGTTTAAATTTGTTGAAGCTTATAAAGCAAAGGCTTCAACAATCAATACTTAAATGTATGCCCTGAAAGATTACACAAGGAAGTACATAACTTTATAAAAGAAAGGCACTGAAAGTAAAATGAAGTAATGAAATTCGATAAGTTACCGTTTTCTCCATGATAAACGAGAGGACACATTCCGCGGCTTCCCTTACTCTCAGTGAGACCGGCTTCAACTCTTTCGCACCTAACAAACATAAATCAAAACCAGTTTACCAGTTTAGCAATTCAAGTGCGACACAAGCCATTTTTCGATTCACCCATAATTCCAATAGGACGAACTTCAGTATAGAAAAAAGTCCGGACCTACAATTTTTCGACATAAGCAGCTTTTTTTACAAAGAATGAAGAAGGCTAGCAAATATAACAACTTATGAACTTCAATATAAATTAAAGCAATTCCATGCGAACCAAAAACCATTATATGTTGGTAATCCGTGTAAGGTTTAACAGTTAATATTCAGACAAGTATGGTCATTGATTAGTGATACTTGAGTATTAGAGTTCAAAAAAGCACAAAGCATATATTCTGTTGTACATCTATGTAGCAAATCATTGCAAGATTATCAGAAGATATATCTCGAAAGCTAATTGATATTGAGTTACCTTTCAGAGTGAAATTTCCTTCAGCTGATGATATCTGTAGGTGGGAAAAAATGAAAGCGTGAGGAACTTTGAAAAATTTACCACTTTCAATGGATAAATTATTGTCAATTTAGGTTTATCTGTTTTATTACAACAATACTGTTGGTAGTTATATCTGTTGTATTTGTTGCCTTCTAGCAACTGGAGGTAGCTTTAGGAAACTGAGAACCTATGCTTATCGAGCAGTGTTCTAGCCCATTCTCTCGATGTGACCACAACTCGTGATTCCTATGCATGGAAATACAGAGAGCTGGCGACTCTCCTCACTCCATGTGAAAGTTTGGTACTGTTAGGGAATCGAACCACAGAAACTTCGATCTGTAGACCGCAATCCTAACTACTGAGCCACCCACACACCTTCTACCTCTACCCTTTCCTCCTTGTTATTGCTCTTAAAGAATTTTCTATAAGCATCCAATCTGCAAGGCGTGCATAAGTTTATCCACCTCAGAAACATTATTTGTACATTGATAAATATTAGATGATTTTACGAAAAGCTAAGCTCAAAACATACCTTAGACTTTGTGCCCGATATGCCAAGTTCTACAACTTCCAACACTGACATAAGACACAGCTGCAACGAAAAACTGAAACTTAAAAAGAAAAAAATAATGAATTGAAATAATTTTACTCTGATATGCAGTCAAGGCGTACACCACCATTCTTCGTGAAATTATGCAGACTTTTAGACTTCTAGAAACCTCACTGACTAGCATATAACATATTACCCAGGATATTATTGGATTAAGTAAGCAAATAATATTATTTGCAGCAGCCTTACAGTTCCAACACAAAAGTACCTTCAGTATCCAAGAACAAACAAGTACAAGAGAGCCAAAAACAAGGTCTATAGTCAGATGTTTTACTACCAATGAGACATGGCAACAATGTCTTGTTCAGTATTTTAAGATTGATAGAATAATTGGGGGAACATTGTTTTGTCAAAAAAGGAACAAAAGGAATTTTACACTGCAAATAACAAAAATTTATAATTTTTTGGGGGCACCAGCCCCCTTCGCCCAAGAGAAATATTAACTGCTACCCCGGTTGTCTACTGATATTCACTTAAATTGGCCTTTAACATCAATGTTTGTTGTTTCAGAAAGCCTTACCTCATCTTCAAGCAACCAATGATGATTCAAAATCCACTGAGACAGGCAATTAAAAGCAGCTACGATTATGGAATGCAAATCTCGAACGTGAAAAGGAGCCGGCTTGTTAGCTTGAAATTCAATGAAAGTGCAGATCCATTTCAAGCATTCCTTTGATTCGTTGACATCTGCAATAGCAAAAAAGAACATTCACAATTTAGCTACAGCGTATTTAGTGGAACAAGGGGAAATCTAATGGAAGGAGAAAAGGGAAAAATTAAAGAGCACAGAACATTGCAATGAGAAAGAAAAGGAAAATAGAATTAAGAGAAGAAGTTTAATAGAGAAAACAGAGAAGTTACAAAGAAAGAAAGAGAAGGCAGGGCAAGAGTGAAGGGTTTGAATTGACCAATTAAATTAAGAAAAATTCGAATCAGTATCTCGAAATGTTTATAACTTGGGTTGGTAGTACCAGGAAGAAAAACCATGATTAAGATGGACGTGTCTACACATCTTAGGTACACTTTACTTGGAATCTCAGAAGCTGGAGTAGGGGGACATTCCAGTTGATTGTGAAGTAACGTGTGTAGTTGTTGTTGCTTAACAGTGGTACTTTAATGTTAAGTATTCCAAGTGTAATATAAGTAGCAAACCAGCAGTATTTCCAAAGCAGCTTTTAAGCAAGTCGCTCTTTGTTTATTAAAACAATCTGAACTTTGGGCGTCTCAACAGAATACAGTGGCGCAGCCTGATAATTATTGTCAAACGTAAGTAATGATAATTAATGATAATTAATGTATAAAGGATGCTGACTGTGTCTTTATGACTGCCACATAAGAAAGCCAAAAAGTCTTGATTGACCTACCAATAAATCTTGCATCCAGCTTTGCAAGGTCTGCAAGTAACTCTAGTGCAGTCAATGTTACATTCATTTCGGATCGCCATTCGGTAGAAAACATCAACTTTTGGCGTAGGAATGGGACAAGGTAGAAAAACAAGCCTTTAGTTGTAGATAAATCTGCAAATGAATGATTTGAAGATAATATAGAAAGAGTTTGTGGTGAAGTTGCATGTTTGCGAATAGTAGAACAATTCCCTATGGATCTTAACATCATAGATCTCTTGAAACAATTTCTTAGCGTTAATCAAAAGAAATTACTAGAAATTTCGTACCAAAATTGTTGGCAGCAGTTTTTTCTTTACTTTATGTGAATATGAGCGATCTCATTTAAATATGAAAAAGTCTTAACAATGTTATAAAATGTTAAGAAGCATTAATACTTGAATTTGAAAACACTCAGAAAATTTCTTGCACCAAATATTAATAAAGCCGGGGTCACAGTCGAGAGTTATCTAAAAAGTGTTTGTTGTCAGCATAATTAGATGATACATCTTTAATAATATCTGATTCTAAACGTTCTCGTGAAAAAAAACTTTATCTAAAATCTAAATCAAAATAACTGAGAACAGTGCAATTCCTCTTATACAAGTCATTATCATACAGGTTTTTGGAAGGCAGAGATCGTTTCACATAAAATTTCTAACTTAAAGCGTTTCGAAAAGCTGCTTGGCTAGAAGTACTGTACTAGCCCCTAAAAATAGCAGCTTCATATACAGTTGAGTTCATTACCTTGATTCTAGGAAAAACTAAAGGATGAAGGAAATCTTACTGCTGGAATAGGGCGAAAAACAAACGAAGGAAATCGTACTAGAGGTATGGGGCAAAAACAAACGAAAGAAATCTTACTAGAGGAATGGGGCAAAAACAAACGAAAGAGATCCTACTAGAGGAATGAGGCAAAAACAAACGAAAGAAATCTTACTGGCAGGAAATTTCGCTTAACTTTGACGATACTTTACTAGCTTCCGAGAAGATATACGATCGATGTAGGTACTAAATAAATCCATCCATGACTAACGTGTCATTTCCATACCCAGCGAGTAATATTTACCGTGTGGAGAGAACGGAACCAGAGAGGAGACGACATGTCTCTTGATTCTAACTGAACTAAAACTACATAGGTAAAAATTAACATACCTATATACAGAAATGCATTACTAAAATAAACACAAATGATCGGAAGGGCGAAAAATGGTGATGAGTAAATTGAATAGCGTGGCAAAAATAAAGTAAACAATAGGGATTAGCGAATGCGTGAAATGAGAATGACGGTAAAGGATGCCTGTGGTGCGATATGAGAATGTGGTGGAAATTCATCTTCTGGCACTAGCCAGGTAGTCATAGGCAATTTTCTTAAACAATAGCACAAGGTCTGCTAGGAAAACACAGTTGAAAAATAACTGATTAGAGTATTTGAATCCATGACTAACCTTTTGAGTCACCTATAGATCCCATCTCTAGCTTTTCCTTATCACCCTTAGCCTCTTTGACTTCGCTAGTCTGCATTTCTTCAGAGTTCTTTTCGCTGTTGTTTAGAGCTCTTGATAAGCTGATGGTAGTTTGAGAACGTTGCAGCCAAGATTCTTTACCTGGTTCTATTGTTATGCTGGGTCCTGTGCTCACTGACTGGTTTGTGATAGACTTAGTCTCGATAGCCACTGTGTCTTGTACCAGCAACATCGCGCCTATCAAACAAAATAAATGATTGTTTTGTTTTTCGATACCTGAAAATTTATTACCAGACACCAATGATAACAAAATGCAGGCTTGTTGATTTTTCATTATTTTGACTATGTAAACATTTAGGGGAATTTTCATAGTAGGGTGCGGAAATGTCTTAAAGTAAAGTTTCCCTTTATGCATGAAAGTCTTAGAGAGACAGCCTAATAGAAGAGATATGCTAAAATTCTGCAATCTACACTGTTGAAAGAATAATTTTGCAAGCTTATAG
This sequence comes from Rhopilema esculentum, assembly GCF_013076305.1. The sequence goes on along the minus strand of NW_027018682.1, from coordinate 6,071,470 downwards.
TAATAATACTGCAACAAAATACCCCTTACATTACGTTGCTTGCATAAAAAAGATTGAAAAGTGATTGGTGTGATAAACTGATAATATTGAATGATTTGCAAGCAGACATACCTCCAAGAAGCATCTGGATGTTGAGAGGGTCTGTTTCAACGTCCAAAGCAAGAATCAGCAGTGCAGTCAAACGTGGTTTCAATGATAAGAATGTTAGACGTTCTGTTGGCTCAGGATTTGACGAATTTTCCCAAATTGCTACAAACAGAAACATTATATACAGAAGATAGCATCATATAAGTTGCAGTTTTTGTTATTGAAAATCCAAGCCAAAATTACGTATTTAAAATAATTGTATACATCAATGGATCAGCTAAGGACACATACAGGTAAGTCTACTTGGCATTGGAGCCAAGTATTGGGGCCATGGCCAGTTTATTTCCTTTTCTAGCTAGCTAGAAGATTTGATTTTGATGAATATACTTGCAAAACAATAAATAACTCTGATTTCATAAATCAGTCAGTCTCAATCAGGGTTCTGTTGGTAGCAAACTAAGAAAAATAAAGAAAACAACAAACAAAATAATGCTTTGAGAAAAAACAAAATCCACCACACCACAATATGAATTGCCCTATCTGATATAACTGAGATATGTAAAAGGATCAGTCCATTAACCAGAAGCCCTTCAACTGACACATTAAATAATTACTTGAATAATTCTTATTACCCTTGTCCTACAAAACACTTTCTAATGATTGCAAAATAATACTTAACCCAAAAACTAGAAAACGTTTTATGACAAGAAAGGACACTTACATTCGATTGTAAGGGAAAGAAAGTGCAGCGGCAAGCAAACCATTGAGAGTAACAGTTGTATGCTTGATCTTTTCAGCAAAACTGAAGGATAGTGATTGCTGAGAAAAAGGACACAAAATAATATTACTGTATGTAAAACCTTTAAGGTTAAATATAAAACTATGTATGTGCCCTGAAATATGTGCCACAATATGGAAAGGAATAAACACTATTTGCTAACTGAGTAAGTCACAGTTTTGAGTAAAATAGGCTTCGAAGAATGGCACTCATATTTGAAAAACACAATATGGAAAGGAATAAACACTATTTGCTAACTGGGTAAGTCACAGTTTTGAGTAAAATCATATCATTTCAGATTTTAAATGACCTTTGCTTGAAGCACAAGAGTCACTTGTCTCTGGTATAATTTGTTATATGATGCACCAACCAAACTAATGCAAGGGATAATATCTTTTTCACAGAGTCATAACACAAAATGATGGCAGGAGTATTCTGGGAGTCTCTAGCTTTTGTTTACAGTGTTTTGTGAATGGAAAAAGAAAAAGTGCAATTCCTTGTGTTATTACTCCACCATGAGGTAACTTTCAATTGCTAAGCAATGTCAAAAATTGTGATAATGTTTCCAAATACCCAAGATTTAGCTCCTTTTCTTGAACAGGCAATGTGATGTCTAGTGCTGTGATGATGTGTGGTATGAGCACTTGCACACCTTGCAAGTCAATCCTCAGAATGTTTTCAGCACTCATTAAGATGCTGCTCAAAACATGACCAGCAAGAGTCTAAAATTTAAGCAGCAGAGGTAACTTATGGATTGATGTACCTATCAGAAACATGATTTGTAAGAAATGAAGAATTTCAATATTACTTACAAAGAATTCCAAATATATCTCATTATTTGAAATAACATTTTGCTAAAGACAACTTCTGCATGCAAAGCACTTAGCTACTTATAAGAAAATTTACTGTCCTGGGATTTAACTTTTCAAATGTTGCATTTTTAATCATATAATATCTTGATAGCATGCTAGGAGCATATACAGCTGTGCCTATAAGGGACTGATCATTTCATGACAGACCAGTAAACAGTAATTTTCATAGATATCTTCATAGCTTCAGCTTTCTTTGTCATCTGGACTAGACAAATCAAAAACTGGACAGCTTACACAAATTATGGTGGCACAAAGAGTCTACGCAAGCAAAATTCCATCATAACTTTTGGCTTATTCAAGTAAAAAAGTAAAAAATAACAAAAGATTTTTGCAAAATTAACTCGAATTAATTGACTTTGAAAAATTTCTTTCAGAATTGAACAAGGTTGAATCTTTTCTGCTGAGCAAATTTTTTAGAAATTCTTAACATATAAGACTGGATGCTAAACAAGCTAGTATCAAAATAAACATACCACTTTATAGCACAGTCCAACAGCCAAACTCAAGTAAAATCTACCAAGATAAACTGGTAAAATATTCTCCCCAGCTCTCTGGGATGAAAATATATGACATAGGATTGCAAATGCCTCAGCTCGTCCATGTTGGAATTCATCCTTCTTTGGTGTGAACCTGGACATCAACCAAACAACAATGATTGATTTTTACAAAATGTGTTTCAAATCTTACCATCTAAGACTGAATTAGATTTTATAAGAGTGGTTGTCAAACAGCAATTGAGACAATTTGATTAAATGCTTGCCAACAAAGATGTTTTGAAAATGCTGGAAATTTGAATAGGTAGCATAAATACAAATCAGTATTCAATCTTTTCTCCAAAAATTTCAATTTCAAAATCATTGAAAGCAATTGTCACTGGCAACTTCCATCGACAAAGAGCTCAAATAATTACTTTGACCAAATTGATCACAGGTTTAGTCAAAGCGAGAGAAAAGGCCAGAGTAGAGCTATATGCTTGATATAGATTACGCACAATTTTCAAAGACCTGATATCAGGATGATGCAAAAAGAAAGGTAGCTTATAGGCCATGGAATTGATTGATGTTGCAATCAAAAACTTCAAATTGAATATAACCTACCTTTTTGATAATGAGGAGGTTGGTGACACAAGCTCTCTTGAATGGAAAGCAAATGAAATCAATACTTTATTCAAATCCACTCCAGATAGAGTTGCATCAAAAAGCCATGCACCAAAAATGTGCAATATGCTATTGACTCCAGGACCTACATAGCCTTGCTTTGTCTGTGCCTTTTCTTGCTCTAAATCTGAGAAAGATTTCCCCTCTGCATCTGCAGGTGAAAGTGGACCTGGAACAGTCAATATGGAAGCCAACATATCCAAAGATGGACTAGGTGAAAGTGTTGCGCCCCTAGCATCTTGGCTTTTAGAGCTATCAAAGTTCTCTAATCTTGTACCTTGAGTTTCCAAACGAACTCCATGTTTTATATATCTCACATCAAGGAACATATCAGTAAGAATTGAAACTCCTTTCATGGCTTTAAGAAAACTCCCAGGTAGTGATCTTAAAGAGGTATGCTCACTTGGAGATGTACCTTGCTCTAATGCATACTGCATAAAATGTTGTGTGCTTGATATTTTCTCTGGGGATGACAATACAACAGGGCTACCAAGAATATGGAGGAACCTGAACCAGCATTGAACAACAATTTCTGCATCAAGGCCATGTGGAATCGTAAACCTATCCTCTTCCTTTAATTTATCTTCAGGAAGACAATGTGGGCCATAGAGAATGTGAAGGACCTTGTTTGTTAATGAACACATGAGTTTGTTCCATTGGGCAATCAGTGTTTGATGATGTCGCCATGACAGACAAAAATCTTGCAATGTGACCCATAAAGGTGGTGAAGGAAACTTGTTTCCAGCTGCCAGAAGCCATACAAAAAACAGTGAATTAACAAGCTGATCACAAAGATGTTCAGCAAGTCCATGTGGAAAAGGTGGTGGTGACAGTAAGTGGCCAGTGATACCAAGAAAAAAGATGAGTAAATCTTCCCAAATTTCTTCCTTCAAATGATTTTCATTAGTGACAAGTGCACGGATATGAAAAATGACTTGGCTGCAGAGTTTTGCTTGCTCTGGTGATGAAGAGCTTTCTCTTGGCATGAAAAGGTTGGTTAAATGCTTAAGAATCTTTTTAAAATAAAACTCTTTCTCCTCAATTATAGGCTTTGGGATATTATTTTTACTTGAATTTGATATCACAGCAGCCCAATCCAAATACAAATAAGCACAGTTCCTTATGAGTTCAATTTCTGTCATTGGCATTGTAAGTCCAAAACAAATAACTTCCATCGTCCATTCAAGCTGCTCTTTCGTTTGCAGGGCCTTTACTTTATCACTGTACTGTAAACTATGCACGATGTTTGTTGCAACATCTTTCCCAACATTTGGAGGATAATTCTGCAAGACGCTTTTAACACCAAAGTCGTCTTCGACATTAGAACGCAACGAAATCCAATCGGCGAACATGCTGGTTATCAAAATGAAAATAATTCAAAACTACTAACTTCCTTTTACGCTTTATAATGAAGGGCCTGAGTTAACAGTGCCACTATAAAGGCCGTTAAGGTCATAGTGGTAATGCTGGAAATGATATTTGGACTGACTTAAATCAGACGTAACAAGTTCTTGAAGCTTTCACGAAGATATTTTCAATATTCTCTCCATAACAACAACTGTAACTCTTGATCATATCATCGGCATTATTCGACCGAAGAAAGCTGCTTCCTACCCCTGGTACACACAACTTGTTGTTGATGCTGTTGTAGAGGTTTTCTGGATCAGTACAGGGGTTACAATGGGCGACAGAGTGAGTGCCAACAAGCTGTAGCCCTAATAGACCAGACGGAAGTGGCGGGGAGTACCACTTTGGGCCGGGGAAATTTTGAATCCCAGTTTCGAGTTCTTTATCAACGGGGGATATTGAATTGTGATGGTAAACGGGGATTTGCCGCTGTTTTTGGGGGTAAAATGGGGGTTAAATCAGGAGAAGCTCCTGCCTCTCCTCTGCGACGGAGAAACGTGGCTGGAATGACCTTTTTAACAAAATAAATCCCGTCTAAGCAGTCGGATATGAAGGATAGTTTATCTTTTTTGGTAGAAATATATTTAAAGTAGCAAAATGAGCTTTAATTTGTCACGTGACGTCTAAATACCCCCATGTCCTTATATGGATATCTTATTAAAAATGGGTAAAACCAACTCATCCTTTGTAATCGGAAATTCATTTTAGCATGCCATCAGGGGCGGATCCAGAGCAAACTTGAAGAAGGGGCAGTTGGTAGGGGGGGAGGGGGCGCTGAAAAATTTTCAAGAGCTGATGACCAGAGCACGCTGTATACAACAATTTTAGATCCATTTTCCGAATAAGCAACAAAACTTTGAGGTAATCCTTGAAGCAAATTAATCTATCGGTCTCAGAATCTTTTTCACCTGATTCTCATTCTTCAAAAGGGGCGCAGAATTTCCAAAAAAGAGGCGCCAGACTTGCTTCAACTCGACGAGGGAGGGGCAACTGCCCCTAGTTGCCCCCTCTCTTAAATCCGCCACTGCATGCAATTGACTATCAAAACTTTAAGAAGGGACTTTCGTGGTACTCCAACTATAAAAAGGGTCTTTTGTCGTTTTTGTCAACCTACATTAATAGTATAATTGGTCTTAAAGAGTATTACTATGCTAATACAGATAAGATAAACGTATTTCCCCAAGAGGAAAGCCTTCCGAAAATTGCATGCAATTAAAGTTTAGAAAATACTTGCAGGCTTTTCTGTTTATTCCCTGCAAAAGTTTTAGAATGCCCCGCGAACTGCATTGTTTTGCTTGTAATTGGGTCTCGGTAGTCTCGGTAAACATAAAAATGCCTTCATGTTGGTTAAATAAAGAACAACAATAGTCCAAATTCACTACCTAACTTTCAAGCTGGTTAAAAACACAGATTACATAACTTTCAAGCTGGTTAAAAACACAGATGACACAATCGCAGAGAGGTTCTAAGAGTTTGAAATGTTTTGTTTTCATTTTTACAGAGAAACTACAACAAAAAGACAAGAAGATTGAAACTCATCATAAATAATTATTTTTCACATTATAAATTTTAATGGCAAGTACTTCTTTTCAAGAAATAAAACGCAGCCCATATTTCTCAAATGGAAAATTTGACATCACAATCAAGCTGGTATGTTTAAAAAAGACCCCTGTGACATCATATATGGCACAAAGTGAATCTAAAAAATGTAGTTAAACCTATTATTTCATCATGAGGAAATCCACGTTATGGGCAAAACGTTTTATCAAATTTAAGGAGAAACCAGAGTAATATAAAACACAACGAGCAAGGAAAATTCCTTTTCAATAGCTCAAAGGTTCACGTTCAGAGCACTGTGTACAGGGTACATAATAGTAGAACCCTAGGTTGACAAATATTTTTCAGGTTTAAGTGGTAACCTCAAGCGGACTTTGAGAAGCATTGATAGAAACTATCAGGCCATAATTATATATTTAAGGCCCCAAAGCTCTATGTCCACGGAGTTAGTTTACATATTTCAGGGGAACAGTGCTTGTAGAAATCACAAAATCAAAGACTTTTTGCCCATTCATGAAAAATAGGTAATGGAAAAGATTCATTTAGGAACAAGTACTTGAAGAGCAAATCTCAAGGCCAGAATGCCGAGACACAACCACTTTTAAATAATTTCGATTTTAGTTCAAAATGGCGGGTTTTATCCTGTCATGGACAATGGTAGTGAGGCTTTGGGATTTCAAAAAAAAATTATGGTTTCTTTGAAAAAAATGGAAAATTTGAACACATTTCCCCCTTTTTTTACTAATGTCTGTCTGCTTTTCCTTTCACTTAGAAATTCCATTGACAAGTGAGTAGAACATGGACTTGGTGTTCAACATTAGAACAGCTGGATCATCAAACTCGACCACAATTCCCTTGCTCATCACTATCACCCTGTCACTCTCCAAAATTGTATCCATTCTAAAACAAAATAAAAACATTAGAACACTCGACTGCAGACTAAGGCGCGTTGCAGAGCCCTTTATAACGGTGTCGAATGGCAGCAATACTTCGTTTGTAAACTGAATAACAAGATAGCGATAGAATAATAAGTAACATTCCCAGGTATCCAATAAAGCAGTTCATAGGGATTGAGCAATACAGAGTGATGAGCAAAAAGAGCCTTCGATTCAATTGGATAACTACAGGGCTATTGGAAAGACATTTCATTTGAGGAGGGGAAAGGGGGTCTCTGGTGCTAGGAGAAAAGCAATGTGTGCTATATTACGCTGGCACACACTTCCGGGCTAGCCCGCGTCTCACGAACAGGCCCTTATCAGTAAAATCACAAGGAGTAATAAAACATCGTAAAATAGTTGTAGAAGATCAATATTCCAGACTTTTAACATTTAGAGGTTAGATATAACTTATGTAGCAGATAAAATGATACATAAAATATATAAATAGAATATGTAACAAATTTTTAAAAAAATTAGCTATTAAACATCTATCTGAAAAGCTTATGCAAAAGCTTTTTTACAAGAATCCTGTTTGGAATGCACTTAGTTGCAATTAGAATATGGTGGTTATTAATAACTAATGGACACTTACCTGTGAGAAATAGTCAGAACGGTGCTGTTTTTCAATTCAGTTTTAATTGTCTGTTGTATCAACTTATCTGTCTCCAAATCAACGTTGGCCGTAGCTTCATCAATGCATATTATCTACAAGAGCATTAATTTCAAATAACTAGCAGTTGCATATTATGCATTAGGGTTTATAGACTGATCTTGGAAGAAATGATCTCGAAAAAGATTTGAAAAGCACAGCAACTGGTTTAACAATAATATTTTCTTTCGTAATGTTCTGCAAAGAGTAAGTATGGTGAATGCAAGTAAAACAATTCTAGGCATCAAGGCGGCATTGGTCCTTTATACACGCATCAAATTGCAAAACGAATGCTACATACCAACTCAACTTACGGCCTAACTATAGGAGACAAAAATTTGATAATAAATGCGAATCTGAAAGTACTTTTCAAAACGAGGTCGCGAATTTAAAACCGTATTTTCTCGAATTAGCGCCTCCCCCGAATGGGCACCTCAATCGAAAAGGCGCCAAAAACACATACCCTCGAATAAGCGCCCCTTCAAATGAGCACCCACTCACCAAGTGCTGAAATTAATAATAAAGTGCTGGATTTATTAAAAGAAATACGGTATGTATATGACAACAAAATGGTGGAAAATGCTTAATTCTATTTAAAAGTATCAGCCCACCCTGCGAAGTTGACATGAAGTATACCTGAAGTTTTTTGTTGTTCGTTTCTGGAAGGAAACAGCAAAGCAAGACCGGGCAGATCCGACTCAAAAGATAAAACATTCTTAAAACAAATCCGTGTACGAATTGTGAAGGCTTGATTTTGCGTGTTAACGTTTCCTAGACTGTTCATCTTCAGAACTTTTACCAAAGCCTTCAAGAATTAATCCCTTTAATGTACCTTGGTTGACTTAACTTTCCATAGTTGTGTCTCTATTTTTGGCTGAACAAAATTGAGAACAGTATCTCTGCAAGCTTGCACCCCTGAACTCGTCCTTCACAAAAACAATGGGACAACCGTCTCAGGAACTTTAACATTTTTTCACAAAAAGTCAACAATTAAAGAACGATCAACGCAACGCTTTCCGTACAGGTGAAATGGAATGAATCAATCTGCTTAACGAATTATTTACCTTTGTGAATAGCAATATCATGAGTTAAAAGAGGCACATTGTGGAAAATAGTGGGTACTGGGGACGTCTAGTCAATAAAATTCCTAAAGCAAACCTTTGAATTTCTAAGTAACGCCCTTGCCAATGTAAATAGCTGCTTTTGTCCAACAGAAAGATTCTGGCCTCTTTCTCCTACACTTCCGTCCAACCCGCCTGAAATTGCAAAAGAAGTTCGTAAGCACTAGATTTCAGGGGCGTGCCAGGATATAGAGAAACAAACTGAAACGTTTCAAGGTAAAAGAATGGTTGAATCAAGAGATAGTGCTGAGAGCAACTAAAAGCGCAATATCGTACAAAAAATAGCACCAGATGCTAAGTTAGAATCATATGTAAAATACGAAAATACGATATTTATGAAAAATTTTCAAATATTTGAAAAAACTTTTAAAATCAGGAAAAAAATACTACTGTCTACCTGAAAATAATAAACAGGCTTTTTCGTGAAGCTTTACAACTCCTAAAGCACTTACATACAGAACGAAATTTTACAGGATTAAATAACACCTACCCATATTAGTGACCAAATCTAGCACGTGACACTTTTCTAACATATAGGTTATCTCTGAGTCAGTGTGCTGCAGGACAAGGTATATATCAATATCAAGCGATAAAAAAACTGAAAATTGCATCACATTATCGCACGTTATTTCATACCGAGCAAAATAATTAGTGGGCAACTGGGAAGATAGATTTTTAACGCACTTGGAAAATTCGAAGAAAACTGGGTGTAAAAGATATTCTTATTTACAAGTAACGACACAATTCAATTTAAGTAAAACGGACGACCTAAACAAACTGATTCTTTGATAAAAGCAATGTTCCTCGGTCTGATTTTTTAAAAAATCATATTTCTTTTAGAGGGAAACATGCAAAAATTGCCAAGTGACATAAAGGGAAGTACGAAGTAGCGACATAAACACATCAATGAATGAGGGAGTGTTTAAGAACACCAACCCAAGGAGCTTTGAGACCGCGCCCATCATGTTTATATTCATAATTTGTCATATACACAAGATGCTCTTCTTATCAAATGTTTATATATATTTTTATACTGAAGTTTTCTTTGCCACGAAAATGCAAAAGAGAAACTGTTTCTTTCGTGGTTGTCTTGCATAGACGTTACCCAAAAACTGTAAAATTAAACTTTATCAATCCAACCTTGGTCGAAAATCCCTGACATAGATATAAATCATTTAATGTGAAATGAAAAAGACTTACTTTCTCTAGAGGGTCGATGTTATCCCGGATAGAGCCATCAAATAAGAAAGGATCTTGTGGGATAATTGCTATTTTGGACCTGTCGAATTCAAACAAATTTCTGCTAAAATTGCACAGATATAAAACATACAAGAAGCTCATCTGAGCTACTCTTCATAGGAAATACAACACAGTTTCGACGATAAATAAAATCTTAATTTTGCAAAATAGTGTGAAACATTGACTCTAGCCACTTGCTCGACTAAATAACTCATAAATCATTAAAAGGAAGAAACTCTAGAAACACGACACGATTGTTACATTTTTTATAGAGGTACCAATAGTGTATTAAAAACAGACCTCAACACTTTCAACGGAATGTTTATTGCATTGACACCATCTATTCGAATGGCACCAGATTCTAATGGAACCATCCGGAAGAGGACAGAAAAAAGACTGCTTTTTCCAGAGCCGGTTCTTCCACAGATTCCAATCTTGAAAAAATAAATCACGAATATCAAAATATGGCTGCTACTTTGGTGTCGTAAATGTTTTTGTATAAAGATGACGAAAATTTAACGTGTAACGCATGTTTTGATTAGAAAAACACAAGTTTTCAAAAGCTACACAAAAAGTTTTTACTGTTGATAGGTTAATCAAGAAACAATTTTCAGTGAATTTAAAAATAAGCCTAAATTGCTACTCAATTGAGAAACTCAGGACAAACCCCGGCTTCCTTAAATTTCCTGATAATCTTTAGATATATTTTGTGTCAATTTAGCATGGCAATTTTTTATAAAAACATCCAAACGTATTCGGATTAACATTCGAATTATTTCCCTCAAAAATCCTGAATTCAAAAAAGGAAGGTCTTCAATTACCCAGTTTAAAATTCATAATACTTCAAGTGACAAAATGGAACTTCAAACTCAATGTAGGTAAATAATGCTGATCATAGTAATGGTTTTTACAACTGAAAAAAAATATCTCTTAGCTTGTGTAAGAACTGTCAAGTCACCAAACCTTTTCGCCACTTCTTATTTGTAGATTAAGGTTCTTCAAAGCGGGAGGCAAGTCAGGCCTGAGGAAATAAAATGTGATAAATTACAGCAAAATATGACAAAGGCCTCGTTTTCTTTTGCTAGCAAACATAATTATCTATGAATCATACAATTACATTGTTACTGCCATTGACAAAATACCCGGAGATGCATATTATGCAAGTATTAGCAACTGTCTTGCAAGGGCGACTAATTTCTATTTCGACGTAGTTAGATTTGAATCCATCTGAAGAAGGGTTAATTACTTATCAGAAATAAATGCTATCTTACCAACCTGTACACTAATGTCACATCCTTGAACAAAATCGCTCCTGACTGAGGCCAACTGTCATCAACCTTAGGGAAAAAGACAGATAATGCAGAAATCCCTTTATTTTATCTCGATAATTAGACCAAATGGAACTTATTACAAGTAAGACTGGAACCTCTGTCTTTCAGGCTACTGACAAAAGACGTATGAAAAAAATTTCAATAACTTATTTTTGTACTCTACAAATAACTCTACAACTTCATCGTCGACGCCATTCAAATGTACACGATCATGATTTTATTTGTTTTTCATACAAGTGAAAAAATATAAAACGGAATGGCGAATACATAGACAGAGCTGACATCAGCTGGCCATCACTACGAATATTCCCTTATAGTAATGATCTTGAAAAAATATTGAGCATCTTCGTATAATGAAATCGGTCATCCCCAAATAAAATGCAAATTGAAGGTAGATGGATAAATGTGAAAATCTATGTACCAGTGATTCTGCGCTCAATGGCTGGCTGATACCTTTGTTTGCCAACGGTAAATGCCAGAAATCGCTTGATTAAATCTATTCAATCATTGTAGAAGGATGGGTATATTTACAAAAGTCACAAGAAAAGATAACTAGCTGGTGAGACTAGAAAAGGCCCAACTAATGGAACTTATGGTAGACATACTTCTATACTAATAAACTTCAAAAGGGCAAAGAAAGTACTGCACAACAAACAAATTGACTACCAATAAATTCAAAAGCCATACCGTCATGAGATGTTTCGTCTGCGGAAACTCTTCTTCCTTCGGGGCCCCATCGATATACTGGTGTGCTCTTTCCACGCTAACCATTTGCATTTCAGTTTCAGTAAATGACGTCACCAAGCCTGACAATCGGTCTGTTATTGACAATGCGTAAGCTATGGCTAAACCAACCAAACCTGAATAAAGATAGATAGGTTTTCTAAATACTTGTTTGATATTTCAATCAAGATATACAACTTAACCAAGACAGTCAAGATGTTTTGTTCAAAGACATCTTTCGACAAGATGACAAGAAGTTTGTATTTTTCTAAACCGCATTTTTAGATTCACGTGGCAATGACAAAACAAATTTACTTTCAGCATATTATGCGAAATACACTTCATTCTTTATCCAAAATATCGACACTTTTGATTGGCCTCCCACCTCAGTACAATTTGCAAAACTTTATTCAAAATATTCTCTAATGTTTTTCAGAAGAAATTCTTTCGGTGATCATTCGGTGACCGGCTATCTGTATATCTCCTAGAAGCTTATATTATATTATTGTCACAATAGATGGCAATAATATAATATATACTAAATTTTTTAGATATGATATTTTATCGGTACATACTATCTTCTATTTGTTGGCCTCCTGCATAATTTTTTATAAACAACAAGTGTTAACGTAATTAAAGTCGGTTTTCGCTTCATTTATGCATTTGCAAGGCAACTGTTTAGTTTTTGTAGCAAATAACGTAAATAGTATCGCATTGAATAATATTGTATCGAATAAGATTCAAGTATTTGATGGCCTTAAAGTCGTGATAAACTCACCTGGGTCAACACTGCTTATATGATGCTCAATAACAGCCAAGAAGGAAACCATTGTCACCATAACGACGCCAATCAGCTGGAGCCTGAGCATGAGCCACTGTGATGCAACAAATCCTGTAACAATACATATATCTGTTTGCAAGAACGCTTGTACCAGTAACACGAGGATTATGCAATACTTGGTGTAACGCAAAGAAGAACCGGTGAAGATCCCGGATCGATTCAAAACTGCTACATACAGAACGCAGGAGCACTGTCACTATACGGTTGAAGATGGTAAGACTTCAGTACCTTACTCCAGCCCCTCCTTTTCTTAGTTTTTTTAAGGAAGACTTTTCAATCCTTAGAGACAAAATTCTAATCCAAACTAAATCTCACCCACTTAAAGGCTTTTTTTAGGAAGAAATGCACAGCATCGTCCTGATAAAACATTACCACTCTGCTTACATTTATTGGCAATGGCAATGGATGCAAGCAAACAGAGAAGAAGAGCAAGTAAGTACCACTGAAAACTACAACAAGCATTAATGGTTGGACAGCAAAGTTTAAAAAAAATCCTTAATGAAACATTCTGAAAAGGATAGCTTCAATATTGTACTAGCTAGTCGAAGTCAAGGAAGAAAGGATAAAAACTGAAAATTACTCAAACATACCTGAAAAAGTTGCCCTTTGACTTGCATCTAATTTTGTCTCATTGTCTTCAGTGAAACGAGCAACATCCCTCAATGCTCTAATTGTTGACAATCCCGATAACGTCTCCGCAAAATGCTCATAAATAGGCGACAACGAGATGGAGACAATTCGCTTTAGCTCTCTACAGCGATAAAGTACAAATTTCATCGAATAAGCAATTATTTCATTGCAATTTATTCCTGGCATCGCAAAAAGTTGTAAATGAAAAAATAAGCTGTCCGGGGATTGCATTAAAGTTGAGAATAAACTTAGAACCGTCCAATTTTAATTTCAAGGCACGTTTCAACATATTGGTTAGCAGATATCCTTATTATAACTATGATTATACAGCAATTAACGACATAAGTACAGTTTCTTAAACAGTAGGAAGACATTTTCACTTGGAAGAGCATGGTCATCAGATGGGGTGTTACCTAATAATAAAAATGTATTTTTGAACGTAGAAAAGTAAAGAAAGGGACAGTTTATTTTAAATAGATTAGAGACAAAGATTAAATTTTCAATCCTGAATTAAAAAGGAGTCTACTTGGTTTCACCAAGGCTTACCTTGAGGTCTTTCTGTAATAATTCTGTGTGTAAACATATACCGCACCAAGTGGCACCAGGACAGCCGCGAACCAAGGAATTCCATAGCAGGTTATAGCTATTGTCCCAAAAACACCAAATGCTTGTGCCAAAAATATGTTTAGCATAAACGGCAAGCTGTCGTCTACAGAGTACTGAAAGAAAAGGAATTCTCCTGGCAGCTGCTAAACAGTAAAGAAAGAAGCAAGAAGTGTATTTTTAGCTCTTTCAAGCACAATCAACGCAAATGCAGTTTGATTGTGACGTTTAAAGGAAAAGGAACCCAACCTTGCATGAATGCCAAACAACACAAGAGAGCTAGAAAAACATGTCCTCTAGGCATTTGAGCTGGCTCGAAATTATTGATTATCACAAAACCTGATAAAATGTCCCATTCATTCGTCGTCAAATAATATATAGAGAAACAATAATTAAAACAGCTTTAATTTGCATACCACGTCTGTTGAAAATCGATTGACAATCCTTCCAATCTAAGGTCAAATATAAAAAAGAAATAACACTTGTTTAACAGAAGTGGTAGCACCTATCAAAGAAAGGTAATTTAAGTAAGCAAACACAAAACCCGTTTCAGTCTCTCATGATGTGTCCTTGCTACAATAATGAAACTGAAATACAGGTGAAACTATGAGGCCAAAGTTGCTGCCGACATAGGAAGGTCTCCTTCATAGGAAGACTTTCTTTATAGGAAGATGTCCATCCTAGGAAAGTTTCAACAATAGGAAGGCGTCCGTCGTTGGAAAGTGTCCGTAATAGAGAGGTATCCTTCGTAGAAAGGTGTCCGTTGTCGGATTGTGGCCGGCGTAGGAAGGTATCCACTGTAGAAGGATGTTCATTATAGAAAGGTGACCTTGTATGAGTCTCTGCGGTAGGAAAGCGTCCGTTGTAGGTAGCTGCCCGCTTTTTGGAAGTTACTTCTACAAGACTTTGACCGATGGAAAAACTTTTGGAATATAAATCGTTGAATGGAGCCTTCTGTTATCTGGAGGTGTCCGTTAATTTCGGGTGTGTACTACTGTAAAAACAAATGCACAGCAAAAGCGCGAGTAGATAAACTAAAATTAAAGTATAACTTACCGGTGTCGTATCAAAAAACACTATCGGTGCTTTCAGAATTGATGTCAGGAGCTTTTTATGAACCACTTTTGCCGCTTTGACACCACCGTATGCAAACAGAAATGCCCTGAACAGCGTGAACACCTTCAAGATACAAAAATTATAAACGAATTCAGCAAGAAATGTGAATGGGGGCTAAAACTCAAGTTGACCCGTTCCGTTATGTTTCATAACCAGGAGCTCCTATCTATTCATAACCAGGAGGTCCCATATTATTATATGTAGCATAGCTGGTCCATATCAACATTTTTGTTGCCACTTTTAGCTAACCTGCTTTACTAAATATATTATGTACGTATAATGTAGGATGTATGTATGTATTCAACGAAAAGTACTACGAAGAAAGGTTTTCATTCTTATTTACTGATTGATTTGTTATTTATCCAATAATACTATTCAGCTTCATTATATGTAATAAACATTGAATTTCGATATCTATATAGTTTCTATCACATATCACATTTTATCACATAAACGTAAGTTTACTTTCATGTTACAGTTAACTGTATCCCCAGGCTCTATCACCGTTCAGTATTCTGAGATAGGCTGGCATCTAACACAAAGGTAATCTAGCCCTGTCTTATAATCCGGATTGCGCTAGAAAGTTTATATGAAAGAACTTATCTGCCGCAAAAAAAGAATCTTTTAAAATATACTCATGGGTTCTAGGCGGGGGCCAAGGGATAAAATGAAAAATATAAATTGCTGCCGAAAATCATTTAAAAATTACATCATTACTGTAAGGCTGTGAAGACTAAAATAAAATTTTGGGTAAAGAGATATACTAACTGTATTTGCACCGGCTAAGGCTCCATAAACTATAATATAAAACCGCGTGTCATCTTCGACGTGAACCTGACTAGAAGACGTATTAAGCTTCTCTTTTTCCTCTGATATCCAGTACGCCAGCCACCAATCACTGATATTTCGAGATGCTAACAGAAGATCGATCAATTCAAAATTAATCCAATACTACCTGATTCATGGACAGACAGCTTAATCTAAGGGCTTTACAGATACCATACACAATTACTGAAATCGAAATACGCTTTAATCAGGATTATCTATCTTCTTCTTAGGTCGTATCTTGATATTTTCCAAGAGCTGATGTTGTATAGCTTACGATTAAATAGCTTTAATACCAGCCCAGCAAACCTACATTCAGATGTACTTCTCCTCAAATTTGGCTTTTCAGTTACAATGTCACATGGAAAGATTCTTCACTCGTGTTAAAAGTTTTTTGCCAAGAATACAAAACACAGGATGGCAAATAAAGATCAGAGGTTGATAGCTAGATAAGGGATAAAAGTCGTTAAAAACGACAGAAATATAAACTGATGGGCAGTTTCATCAAAATAATTACTGTAGGCGAAAGTGTAGCCGCAAGAGAGCTAAATAAAAAGAAGGACAAACCTTGCATTAGAAGTAGAAAAATGATAACAGCAACGGAGAGAATGTGCCCAACAGCCCTCCAGTATGATTTGTACACATTGAAAGCTACACTTCCAGTCTCTCGTTCCTCTTCATCGACAAGCTTACCTATTAGAGATGAGCAAAAGATACCTCTTAGAAGATCATGCCTGCATACTATCAAAAAAAGACGCAGGTAAAATATTCATATGAAAATTTAATAACAAATTTGTCTTTTAATTATTTTTTTGATGAACTGTTAGCATTTGTAAAAATTAGTTTTATCTGCAGTGACTCATTTTAAAAGGGACTGCTCATCCAAACGCATGTGGCAGATTGTTCTGGGTCCCAATTTGAAGAGAACTTGTTATACCGAACTGTTTTTCAGGCTGTCCTCGCGATTCATCGAGATGCATCGGTGTCTCACTGTACCTGTACTTAGCTTGAGAAGCATTGCATATTCCAGTTGTTTTTGGTAGGAAAAAGTACAATGCACCTAAAAATATTTATCTAACGAATCTAGACACAGCTTATGCAATCAAGGCAAGAATTAGCTTTACCTTAGGATTTTAGGATCTGAAAGACATTGTACACCATATTATTTGCATCAACTCACCAGATTTAAAACTTTCTTTTGACTTTTTTGGGGGGCTACTTTCTCTTTGATAGAGGTCCTGTTGAAGACATTAACATATGAAAAAGTAAATCAAAAAGCTGAAGATTATGTTAACTATAACAAATACTTAATAACCATTATAGGTTTATGTACAGTTTCAGATAAGTAGATAGATAATTTTATACAAAAAATGATAGTTTTAACAAAGCTTTGCTAAATTGTATGTTAAATATATAAATAAATATATATAATATGGCTCTGACGAAGGCTTAAAGCCGAAACAGAATAAACAAAAACTATCTTGGCTACGGTGAAATCTCCAATGTTGGCTTCGGAGATTCCTCACTCATTTCATTGGGCCGTTTGGCTCAGTGGAATGAGCGTGGGTTTTTGAAGCAGCAAACTGGAATTCGATACAATTGGGCAGCACCCTTGTGGGAAGATTTTCTGCCCAGTTGTATCGCTTCGGATATTGTATTCATATATATATATATATATATATATATATGTATCATGCTCCGCACCTTGTCAGTATCTTTGTGATGGGTTTCATCTTCTGTTTCAAGAGATAACTGCCTGATCTCACTGCTATTTAGAATCTCATCAGGAGTTCCTGACATGACTATAGATCCCTTATCAACAACAATAATCAAGTCAGCGTCGTATAAATACTTTGTGTGATGAGTGCAGATTATTCTGTAAGGGAAAACTTTAATTGTCAAAAATCGATTTACGCTTTGATTTATAGAACAAAAAGGCTCTAGAAAGAAACTCTGAGTTTCATGATTAATGCGAGCGTCATGAAACTTGCAAGCTCTGCCTAAACGCCATCGAGAACTTTAGTAAAGACCAGTAAACAGTTACTGTCAAAAATTTTAAAGAAGAAATCTCACCACAGTTCAAAAATCAAAATACAAAAAAGTAAAATATTTCATTAATCAATGGCATTTAGAAACTGAAATTTAAACTAATGACATTCCTACAAGTTCTTAAAGATAGCTTCAGTATGTTTTTCAAATGTGTTTTTAATTTTCTTGTAGACTGATTGTGCAAGATGAGTTCCCCTGCGTATATGATATAGCTTCTCTCATCAAGATAAGATATTATTAGAAGACACAAGATTAGGTCCAATATCAAAATGGATATTCTTATTCCCATCAAAGAAAGTCGTATCCATATACTCGTAAAGAAAACAGGACGAATCATTGCTTTTAAGACTTGCAGAAGTAAATTGTCGTTTTAGCGATAAGAAAACAACTGAGGACCCATAAGGCTAGCGAGAGAGATGCTTGCAAAAGAGTTATTTTTTTGTGAAATGTGTCATTTAAGTTAATCATAGCTTAAAATAATCTACTATCTAACCTTCAAGTGATAACAAAAAGATTTAAAAGTCTTGCAAAAACAGACCTTGTTTTTTTCTTTAGCATTCCTAACATGCACTTTGACAGAATATGTTGAGAAACGTGGGCGTCGACAGCTGCGAATGGATCGTCCATTAGATAGATACACTTATTCTGTAACAGACAGAGAAGATAAAATGAAAAACAAGATAAAATCTGCTAACGTGTAACTGAAGCTTTTTGAGATATGCTAGTGTACACTCTCAGCCGACACTGCTAGCTACCATATGCAACTCAATGTGAACACTGCTACACTGCTAGCTACCATATGCAACTCAATGTGAACACTGCTAACTAGCATAGCAAAGTTTAACACAGTTTAAATTCTACATGCATTTTCTGTAGTTTACATGCATGCATTTTTTAAACTTGTCGATAAGTATCGGATATCATGTAGCCAAACTATCAATCAAGTTTGCAAAATATTTCAAACGTTTTTGAACTAAATGATCGAGATTAGGACCAGAATTTTAGCCTCCCTATACGTTTACATGATGCCGTAGTTCGTAATGTTGATTTAATGAAGAGAAATTTTGTAAGGGACTTGACCGTGGCTAGCGACTGCAACTGAAAAATTTCACCTGAAACAATTTCCGTGAACAAATTCTCATACATTTTTAAACTTTACATCGTCATAAAATCTACAGTACAAGTGAAAGTCGCAGATGCTGTTCAAAGGCTGTTCAAGAAAGGGACCGGAATTAAACTTAGCGTAGCTAGTTGTTTCTATTCTGTGGCCTAGCTAAGCTTAGATAGAGGGATAAGAAATTTGACAACAATCGTTTGAAGATATATGTTAAGTAAAGCGATTACAGTGTGCAAAATGCAATCGAAATCATCATGATAACCCACTTGGTATACAGCCCTGGCGAGAGAAATTCTTGCTTTTTGGCCTCCACTTAAAGTATGACCATGTTCACCAACCTCTGTTAGGTCCCCATCAGGCAGTGCATCGAGATCCTTCGAATAAGTAAAAAAAAATCAACAGTGAAAGAGATTGCCAGTTCAAACAAAAAACTTAATTTGGAGGTATCTCGTACGTGTCATTAAAGTGCAGATTTTATAATTTTCCCACAGTTAAATTTGATCACAGGTTTTCAATAAGAAAATTTGATCACAGGTTTACAAGTTTGCATGGTACACAAAAGTTTTCTGCAGGTTTTGAAACTTCAAATTTAACGATTATACAAGTGCAGATTTTCAGCAAAACAAGTAGAATTCGAGGGAAATTGGAGGGAAATTGGAGGGAAAAGTTTTCGAACTTACCACAAAACAGAATTAGAAAATTCTGGTGAGAATCCTAATTTTTTCTCCGTAAACGAAATTCGTGTGCCGATAATGAAATTCTTCCCTTACAAATTTAAGCGTAGATTTGAAAATTTCGCTGTCTAAGCAAATTTTAAGTTTGAAATTTTGCAACTTTCAATTTGCAAGAAAACTCAAGATCAGATTTGAAAACTTACAGAAAATTTGAGGGAACGTTTAAAAATTTTGCAACTTAAAGAAAATTTATTGCCAATTTCTATTTTCTAATTATCTTCTTTCTTAGAGCAAAAAAGAAAATTCGAATGTCGATATTCAAGTTTTGCAAAACAAGGAAAACGTGAAAACAACACTTATCATTTCGTTTATTTTCTGAAATTTTTGGCAAGGACTATTAGCAAGGACTGGCAGCCATTCAGTAATCGACGATAAAAAGATTACCTCAGTTAATAATTACGATATCTGCAATGCTCGTTCAAGGAAATCTTTGCCACCTTAGAGAGAGAAGAACCAAAAGGAAGAAGAGACACGCACCTCCCTCAGTGCACAAGCCTCAATCACATCTTGGTAAAACCTCTGGTAAAAAGGTTTTCCAAACAGAATGTTTTCACGAATAGTCATGTGTTGAATCCAAGGATCTTGATTGACAAAACCAAAACCATCGATTTCATCCGAAGTGTAGACCTAAATGAGGATATGCTCATATTTTAAAGACTGAAGTTCTAAATATCAAAACAGCCACTGACTCTCATCTGCTCTTTTGCGACCATGGGCTTACAAGGCTGTCAATTTATCAGTATACAGACGCAAAATAACATCAATAGATAGAATATTTACAGGAAAATATCAAATCGCTTTTAACAACATAAATCATATCAAACTTCCGTTTCTAGAAAGAAATTGCTGACTAGGTCTTCAAATGTTTCTATGCTATTAGAAAGGCCTGCGTGTGGTGGTTAGGGAGATGAATGTAAATAAATTTGGGAGATAAATTTGCTTTAGAGTGTTATCATGTCTATATAAATAATCATCCTGCAGTAAACTTTATATCGGGTTGAGCTAAGGGGTAAAAGGGTGACTCAACCCCTTTGTTCATGCCAATAACTATCTTTTTCTGCATTGTTTCTGTAATGCCCCCCCCCCCCTCTTTTTGAATATTTCATAGTACTGCGCCTCTACCCTATACTGAAACTGCAATTTGAAAACACGATAAAATACACACCTTTCCATCTAAACGTTCCATTTCAGCAGTGATTGCTGCTAAAAGTGAGCTTTTACCTGAACCAACTTTTCCAATGACACCAATTAAATCCCCCTGAAAAAGAACAGACACTTTTTGTTCAGCTCCTTATTGGCGGTATTGAAGCTGCAACACCGCTAAAAGTTTTTGCAGCACCATGCAACCAGAGCAATTACCCCTCACCATTATACTGCTATGAGAGTGAAATAGAGCTTTGTAAAGTCTAGAAACGTTCGAATCGATATAAAGGTGAACCTCGGTTTCCAGCCACGGAGCAGTTCCTCGTCCCTAGTCTCTAGTAATTTCTAAACAGAATCTCCACTCGTCCGACCAACACCAAAATATTGCCTCAGTTGACAATAGCGGCGCCAAGAGGGGGGGCATGTCCACTACTCGGAAGGAAAGATTTTGTATTTTGGCAAATTTCGATGAAAAAATGTTTGGGGAGGGGTAATATTTTGGCCAAGAATTTTTTCCGACATTTCTCTTTGATTTTAAAACTGTCTTTATGTAAACAAACGTTAGTCATTTGCGCTCGCAATTGGTAAATTAGCGTTCCCTGTTGTTAAAAGGGCGTTTCCTGACATTACAAAGGGCGTGACTTTGAATTCTGAATTTTGCCCCCCCCCCCAAAAAAGGCCCAACGTATGACAAGATGCTGCTCCTGGTATCACCGGTAAATACCGCTTTCAGCCAATACATCTGACATCATGTTTAAGTTTGCAGACGGATACTGATCTGGAAAATTCATGGCTATTTCTGATTCAAGACCCAAATAATTTAGCATTTTTCTAGCTCCGAAAGTAACTTACATTTTCCCCGACCAAATTTTCTCATCCATCTTTTGCTAATTTTGCTTATTTCCTGTCGCCATCACTTTATTTTTCGTGACAATATTTAAAAAAACTTTTCATGTACACGGAGCAAGTAAGAATAGGCCGATAAATTTTGCTCAAAAACTTTTGCTACGGTTCTAATATTCTTTGAAAAGGAATTTAGCGGTAGATTTGGATTGCGACGAGCATTACGTGTACAACAGAGGGACGAAAGGCAAATTGTTTATCCGCTTCCGGTTCAAACAAAGGTCTCTCTGGCTACTGCCAGTAACGGATCGGATTCGTGCCTCCTCTTCTAGATCAAGGCAGCAAATATTTAATTCATAAAAAAGTGTCTTTGTCATGCTTATCTTGTCCACCATTTTGTTTCATTAATGGTCAATAATGTGGTGCGGCGCGACTAGAGCTTTGCCTTTTAAAACAGGCCCACCGTTGCCGAAGCAAATTTGTTGCGGTTCGGCGCGAAGCGGCATCACTCAAAGTAAATTTAAAAACACAATTTCTGCCGAATTGTGCATGTGATTAAACATCAGTGAAACAAAATGGCAGAGAAAAGTAGCATTAAAAGACCCTCGATATAAATAATCATTAAGTACCAATAAAATATTTATGGTAAGAAGAGGGTGCACGAATCTCACGAGTTACTTGCAGTTGTTTGCTGAAAAGAATCTACGATGAAGAAAGCAGTTATTTCTGATTTGATCATTTGCTTCAAATAAATGTCCATTATCTTTTGCAGCGAGAAACTAAATATCATTGTCAAATGCTTTGGGGGCTAAATATCATTGTCAAATGCTTTGGGGGCTAAATATTATTGTCGAATGCTTTGGGGGCTAAATATTATTGTCGAATGCTTTGGGGGCTAAATATTATTGTCAAATGCTTTGGGGGCTAAATATCATAGTCAAATGCTTTGGGGGCTAAATATTATTGTCAAATGCTTTAGGGGCTAAATATCATTGTCGAATGCTTTGGGGGCTAAATATCATTGTCAAATGCTTTGGGGGCTAAATATCATTGTCAAATGCTTTGGGGCTAAATATCATTGTCAAATGCTTTGGGGGCTAAATATTATTGTCAAATGCTTTAGGGGCTAAATATCATTGTCAAATGCTTTGGGGGCTAAATATCATTGTCAAATGCTTTGGGGCTAAATATCATTGTCAAATGCTTTGGGGGCTAAATATCATTGTCAAATGCTTTGGGGGCTAAATATAATTGTCAAATGCTTTGGGGGCTAAATATCATTGTCAAATGCTTTAGGGGCTAAATATCATTGTCGAATGCTTTGGAGGCTAAATATCATAGTCAAATGCTTTGGGGGCTAAATATTATTGTCAAATGCTTTAGGGGCTAAATATCATTGTCGAATGCTTTGGGGGCAAAATATCATTGTCAAATGCTTTGGGGGCTAAATATCATTGTCAAATGCTTTGGGGTCTAAATATCATTGTCAAATGCTTTGGGGGCTAAATATCATTGTCAAATGCTATGGGGGCTAAATATCATTGTCAAATGCTTTGGGGGTTAAATATCATTGCCAAATATAATAATAATAATAATCAATTTATTTAAAGTTGGCGCTACATAGCTATTTACAAAGAAATGAGCTAATCCAAGCCAACTGTTAAAACTACTACATCAACTAAATACATACGAGATTAAATACATAAAATTTTAAATACAAAATGATCCATTAAAAAACTATAAAAACCTGAGCTATTTAAAAGATAGAATTACAAAAAACCAAGCTGTGGCACGAACGTCCTACATAGTTTGCATGTACAGTCTGTGCCATTCCAGCTTTTAATTTCTTTCTTAAACTCATTAATAGATTGAGCATTCCTTATGTGCTGAGGTAAAGAGAGCCAAAGACGCTGCCCTCTATATTTGACAGTTTCGGTTCCATAAATGGTTGTTCTTACTCTTGGTACCATAAATTCATTATTATTTCTCAAATTATAAATAGCATGACGCTCGCAGAAAATCTCCCTCATAAAAGGAGGGTTGATATTTCCCTTTGTTTTAAACATTTCAATCATAAGATTTCGCAGGTGTTTTACATGAATATTTACCGAGCCATCATTTTCTAGCAGAGTGTTGAAGCTAGAATCATAGTCTTTGTATGCAATTCTCAGAGCTCTTTCGTGTATTCTATTAATCTTACTATTCAAGTGCCTACTGTGGAACATCCAGACTAGTGGACAATATTCGAATTGGCTAATTACAAATGCTCTCATTAAGATTTTAAGTTTTTTAGCGTCCATGTATCAAGATATGCGAGCGAGGGCGGTGAGTTTGCTACCAGCCTTCTTACATAACTTACTGATATGTGTCTCAAAACTGAGTTTTTTGTCTATCACAACACCTAGTAGCTTTTCCTTTTCCGAGTTTTCTATGATAGAATCTCCTACATTAACTTTAACTTGTTGATTAGAACTTTTGCCAAGAATAAGTAAATGACATTTGTTTGTATTCAACTTCATAAAGTTATCAGCGAACCATTGGATAGTTATACTTGAGTTATTCTCTAGCCTTGCAATTACATTATTGAGATTTTTATCGCACGCATATAGAGTTGTATCATCCGCGTAATTGCAGATATCCGTATCCATTAAGGAGAGAAGTAAGTCATTTATGTAGATGTTGAAGAAGAGGGGACCAAGAACTGATCCTTGCGGAACACCAAGGAACAATTGTTTGTAGGTACTGAATGATCCATTAATCTTAACTCTCTGATGCCTATTTTCCAAGTAGCTGTTAACAAGACACAGTGCTTCATGGCTGAATCCGTAAGCATCTAGTTTTGCTATAAGGAGGTCATGTTTAATACAATCAAAGGCTTTCGAGAGATCCATAAGGATTGCGCCAACATTTTCTCCCCTGTCTAAGCTTGCTTTCCATTTTTCAAGCATTCGAGCTAATGCGTGCTGCACGTTGTACCCTTTACGAAAACCACATAAAAGTGACGATAAATAAGATTGCATATAATCAATAATCTGTTTATCCATAAGTCTCTCAAAAACCTTTGAAACAGTTGGTAATACACTAACCGGTCTGTAATTTTTCTTATTGGTTTTCTCCTCCGATTTGTGGAGGGAAGTGACATCTAAATGCTTTGATACATGGACTTTAAAGGCTTATCGCGACGCGAGGCGACTGTTTTATATATCGCGTCAGTTAGACACAATCGAGATATGCAACTTTCTCTTGTCTTGCATTGCCTTTAGTGAAAAGTGAGATTTTAAAAACGTCCACAAAACCATCAAACTAAACATAAAATTATTCCATACCTTTCTTATTTGTAAATGGATATTCTCTAACAGAAACGGCTGTTTTATGACGTCATATTCTTGATTGACAGGCTCTTCTTCTGACATTGTTCTATCAGGCTTCCAACCTTTCCACCTGAACAATCCACTGTCAACTTCCAAAACACTCCCATCAGATTCATCTAGAACACCTATTCCGTATAAAAACGTTTATTTTTCATATAAAGACGATATCTGCTGAAATTTAGATGATAATTTTTTTCAAGCCACTGCTGCACTCCAAATCTTCCATATTTAAGACTCGAAGAACGACAAGATAATTATAGAAATTTCTTGCAAGGCTTTCATTTAGTTTCAACACACCATGTTATTGAAATACTTCTCGTTATTACGGGGTCAGAGCATTTTGAACTGAATCTGACGATACTGTGCAGGGATAAGCGCCACTTCATATTTTCTTCGAAAAATAGAATTAAAAAGATGCAAGTGAATTATGACAGGAGTAAAAATGGCCTAAAGTAATTCCATTTAGTATAACAACAAGTCTTATCTGCATCAGAAAAGGGGTAGACAGAGAACAGATTTCACATGGAAAGTAAATTAAACTGCTCTTTTGAAAGCCATATGCAAAGTCTCTTAGCATTTTATTGTGGTAGATCTACTAAAGAACTGGGTAGTTCAGAACTTGCTTGACTTTCGCATTTCTTTGCAGCATCCTGACGTTTTCTCTAAATATCGACATTCAAACCTAATGGAAAAACACCAGCCACGACACAAACCTGCAGTATGAAATACCCCTAGTTATTGCAGGGTCAGAAACAGGAATCAGAGACCCATCGAAACAGAAAAGAGGTTCTAAACACCATCAAATCAGAGATAGCAAGAACGTCTCCTTCACAACTTGCCAGCTCAAGGAGCAACGATTTTGTCTCTGGTGCCCCATTTGGAGAAAAATCCAACGGTATCTGGTCAATTACACAGAGCAACCTGCCTAAAACTTTATGAAACCTTCTAGTGACTATTAATAAGCAATAAATAGATCCCTTTTCTCTATATGCATATACCAGGCTTTCATAATTGGAAGTCACATTACTATTCAAACCAAGGACAAATGTTATGACGTTTTAGTGTCGAGTCAGTTTCGCTTCTCAATCTTTCTATCGGTCCATTTGGTGCTTTTGGTAATCTCTGTACCACTTTCATCGACAGGTGTTACAACCTCATATCCAAACATTCAAGCGGCTCCATTGGCACTACCTACCATGGGCGCCACTAAAGGGGGCTGGGGGCTGAAGGCCCCCTTTATTTTGCAAAGAAAAGTTTACAGAAGATGTAAGAAAAGGAAAGAGAAAGAAGAACAGAATAACTCTATAAATCCTTTTGATGTCTTAATTTGAAAAAAAATTTAGGAGGTCTCATAAAGTAATAAATTCAAGGTTTAGGAGGGCTCACAAAGTGATAAATTCAATTTTAAGAATGGAATCAAACGTAACAAAAATGCGACTAAAATAGCTCACCAAAAACTACAAAAAGTTAAAAGAATAGTTGTTTTCATTCCGTGTTTTTCCCTCAGTGAATAGTGATTTTTCATTAATTTTGTGTCTTTTGCAATTGGCATAATATGAACAAAAATGCAATTATTGAATATATTCAGACGCCAGCTTGCATAAAATTACTGCAACAATCGCTCTGGTATGTATCTTAAACGGCTTTTAACCATCTTCAATGTACCACGAAAGTATCGTTTGCAAACGAAGTACCACGAAAAAGTTTTCCAAATGTATTTCAAGCTAATCTAAAGTGCGCGGTCGCGAAAGTTTTCTGCTTGTTTGGCTCGCAAGGGGCCTTGGCTCCAGCGCCTTCGAAACCTCTCGACAGCATTTTCTATAAAATCGTAGGCACGCATTTTAGAACGATTTAAAAAGTTGGGTTTTTTAGTCAATTAATTCTATCATCTCGAATCCCCTCCTCCCCCACTTTGAATTTCCTGGTGCCGCCCCCAGCCCTACTGCCTTTTCGACGTTTAGTTGCATTTATGTTTGTCAATATCACGCTTGTATCGTTTTATATGTTAAACTACATATTATTGTAGTTTAACTGGAATTCAAAATTAAAAACCTCCATTATCATTATTCTTATTGTTATTATTCGCTGCAACGGGATTACTGTCGACTTATCCTCAAGCCCTTCCTTGTCATTACATGTTCTATTTTCTCGCCTTCTACTAAAACCGCTCTCACCTTCAGTTAAAGAAGAGTAGTAATCTTCAAAATTGAGTTCTTGCAGAGTCATGAACTTCTCAATTCTTTTGATGGACACCCAAGCTTCCATCAGCCCATTGATGACCCAGGGAAAAGCATTCAGTGGCGCGATAAGGATATTGAACAATGCTATACTTGTGAAGACCTAGACGGAAAATAATCAAAAGCCTGTTATCGAACACGTTGCTTCATACATTAAGCGTTTAGAGCTAATTGAGCGTTTCCTACTGCAAAAATAGAAGAAAGCAAGGTAAAGCTGAAACATGGTATGCTATATCTTCCCTGTTTCAAGGTCTTTTTAAGATTTCATAGCTAGTATATATATTTTTAAGATTTCATAGCTAGTACAAAAATGTATATATATTTTAGAAAAAACATGGTGCGAAACACCAACAGCCATATTTTCTTCAAACGGTCAAACGCTTTAGGTCATCTGTCGACGAAGAAGCGAATTTTAATCATCTCATTTACGCAAATCAGCAATTTGAGAACCAAAGCAATCAACGGACACAATAAAGCTTTCGAGTGATGAACGCCCCTCTAATTTCATGCGAGTCATTTCTATTGAACATAGTCCATTGACTATGCATTGAATTATAATTTGTCAAAGTGAATATCAGCTTTTAATAGTCTGTAAACATGTTTATCTGTGAATATATCTGCGTTACAGGTGTCGGCCCACGTGAAAAGTCCATTTCGCAGCTGATACATCAGAAAGTTGATATGATGAAGATGTTCTGTTCAATTGTGCAGCTTTCATTACTTCTTTGCTGCCGTTAATTCTCACGGATCTGGTACCCAGGGTGATTCAATTGCTTCTCACGAGTAACGAATATACAGGGGGTGAGGAATAATCGGGGAGAGGGGGTTCGGGAATGGTTTAATATGATAATAATCGGGATGATTGGAACAATTTGGGAAGGAGGCTTGAAACGAAAATAGTCGTCTTGCGTCATCATAATTTAAACCTATCCTTTTGTATTGATTATGTTACTGATTCCGGTCATTGTACTCAGGGACCCTGGTTTTAGCAAGAATACCCTGACAGAGTTCTCGATGATGCAATTTTGACAGACATTTTGTGCTTATCATGTTCACAGTCATTTCAATTTTTAAGAATTAACAAAAGTGTGTTGGAATAAAGGTAGGAGCTGGAAGATAAAAAATTAAATAAGCGGGAGGGCAATTATTTGGTGCTCGAAATCCTCTGTTTTTGGAAAGTTTATTACCAACCTTTGCTGCTGTCAACTTGTTTCCGAGTAGTATGTACGTTACAAATGTTAAAATGGAAATCAGAACTGGCGTAGTTGCCCAAAAGTAAACACAAAGTGCATCCAAATACTTGCGTCCTTTCAGGCAGTTTAACTCACCTGCCCTGCAAAAGAAAGTTTGCAATTATCAAAATGCAGTCTATAGCCATATGACAAGCTTTGATATTGTAATGTTAACGAGACGGTCATTTTCAAGGGAGTGGAGGGAACGAGGGAGAGCACGGATTGTCTAAGGTGTCATCAATTGACATCAAAATAGTGGAAAGCGTGGAGTGGCTGTACAGCCATGAAGGGTGTAAATTCAAAGGATTAGGATGTTTGGGATAAGAACACGTAGAACAAGAAAAACAAGCGGCCATCAAATTCCAATAACACAGTAGTATATTTGGAAAAAGCATAAAACTATGGAAGGAAAGGTATCGACGTCTAATGAGTAGATTCCCTCAGCGATATCTTAAGCAAATTCCAAGTCAGTCTACCGGATAAGTGCAGAAAGGGGCAACGCCCAATTTCATATATATTTCACAAAATTTCAATTAAAAATGGACACGTTTTGGTCTCGAAAAAGAAAAAAAGTAGCAAAGTTAGCAAAAAGCTAATAATATAACAAAATTCCTATTCTTCGAAAAAGTTAAATTACGAAAAAATCCTCGAAACTGTAGTTCGTCGTAACACTATGCGTCATAAATTGTTCTGATGCGTCATTTGATTTTCTCTTCGGACAAAGAAGCCACGAGAGATTTACTCAGTGGCATGGTTTGCGGTGATCGGGGATGATCGCCGATGGTTCCCGATGACCCGGTTTTCATATGTCATAAACCATCGCAGACTGGCATAGACCATCGCCGACGAATTACGATAGAACATCGCCCAAGCTGCGTCGGGGATCATCGCCGACGAATTACGATATATGAAAACCAGCCTTAAACCCACAGTATTATAAACATTCCTATCGTCTCATGTCAGTATGGCGCGGACAACATGCAGAAATATTAATCGTATAGAAAGCATCGTCCAGTCTTATTGGTGCTGTGTCGACTTCGTGTGATGGGACCATTAATAACAGCGTGACTCTGATTTTTCAAGTTCTCTTTGGGCCTCAAAAGAAACTAAAAAATGTTGAATACCTTATCTTCTCAATGGTTTTCAAAAAATGATCTTCCCAAGCACAAAATTTGACCATACGTATGCCAAAAAGACATTCACTGATCAACTAAAGATTGGAAAAACAAGCATAGCTAGAAATTTGGTAAATTAATGCATTACATATAAAATGACAACAGAACAACAACAAAACGACAATAAAACACGCAGAAAGAAAACACCTAGAAAGAATCCCCTACAGCATCCTACACAGCTCGCAATTTAAAAAAGTTGATTGAAGTTTAATGAAAAGGTTGGTCACGTTTTGCCACCTTTGCTAAACTTCGCGACTTTAAATAAAAGTTGAGTAAATGTTTTGCCAGGGCTTTAGAGTAGGTGAATAATTTGGGTGATTTCATTAGAGAATCTTTGAGACAAATTTGAACATAAAAGGTGTGACCATGTGGTATCTAGGGTGTGGCTTCTACTGAGTATTTCAAAATTGCATTTCATTGTGAGTTGACAGAAATGAACTGATTTTGTGACAAATTCTTAAAGTAGGCTGAAGTGCTGTTTTTCGGTGAAGGAAAAAAACATTCGATACGCTCACAACCCTATGGAATAACTGCTTAGATACAATTGGTAAACAACGGCCAATGAAATAGCTCACTGAAAGAAGAATTGGCTGAAGCCAATTATAACACTTTTTAAGGTTACCTTAACACGCTGGTCTTTTTTATCCATCATTTTGCGACTGAATTCCATGATTTTCAGTGCTATCCATCGATTTATTGGGATCAAAATAACAGCAAATCCGAGACCAGAAAGAAAGGCAATACCAACCTATAAATAAGGATTATTCATATAAAGTATATTTTAACTTTACAGTATGGCTCGACAACGTTGCTATAAGAAGGACATCCACATGATCAAAATAACAATAATACCTTTTCTTTACTGTTAGTTTGACAATAGTGTTAACACTTAAAAACACTAAGATGAAGCAAATTAAGAGATTGCATTATGGAAGTTATTGATTGCAAGCGTTACAGGTGCATTGATTTTCGAAAAACCAATCTTTTATTAGAGCTTTGAATTGACTGGCATTTTTTAATTGACTTGCATCCAAATCTATTATAAACCAAAGCTAATAGATTTGATACCTTAACTTGCAGTTTTAACCTTGGGAACAGATAGACTGTCAATTCTTCGAAGATTATAGCTATGTACTGGGTTTTGGGAGAAATTAGTTTTTCATAAGGGCTGGATTCAAGTTGTGCAAAGTATTGTTAACTTCTAGTGCTAGCAGCCGAATAGAGTGAATATGAATTGTAGTAGACGTAGTCTTGACTAGAAGTTTAGAATACCAGGAAGTGTAATCTGAGAGGGCTAATCGTAATAAATAATGGAGGCCAGGCAGGTTGGTTTTTCAAATCAACTAAATTCTTATCTGAGAAAACCAGTCTACCCTGAACGGCAACTTAGAACTGCCCTATTCTACACACCAAAAGCGTGTACAGCTCTGCCTGAACGGCATCGAGCACTTGATGACGGACCGGTAAACAGCGATTCTCAGAATTCAAAAATTATATTATATCGACATATTTTCGCAAAAAATTCCTGAAAAACGTCGTGAAAATCATAAAAACTTTTAAAAGAAATTGCATTTCTCGTCCTTTATTTCTAAATTTGAAAACCTCAGCGTTTAGCTGGAATCTTTGCTTTTTGTTGGATATAAATCTACATCATAATTAGAAATGGTAAAAGACAGACTCGGACAAACCTGTTGATAAAGCAAGTAGAGTGATACAGCAATTTGAAATGGAAGACTCCAGAACTGATGGAAGCTGTTGCAAAAGTTTAATATTCTGTCTGTATCCGTTGACATGAAATTTATGACCTTATGTAAAGAATAATTCAAAACATAGTTATAAAGATTTTATCATAACAATCATTCTCTATGAAAACAATGACATGGAAATTTTAATTCTATGGCACAATCTTTCAACTGAACACTGAGATTACTCAAAGGTATTTAAATGAAATCTAGCTTTAGGCATGTAAAATCGAGAAAACAATTTTGAAAAGACGGCAAAAAACAGTCTCGACAAATGGTCATCTTTCACCGAGATAATACGTCAAGATTTTCAAAATCATTTATACAATACATGCAAGGTGTGGTCTTGTTGTACATACTAAAACCCGTCTGTCTGTAATCAGTTGCAATCAGCTTTGCTAGCCCCACTTTTCATGACACTGGTAAGAAATTCGTAAACTTATTGTCGACTTTGTTCAGAAAACAAGGACTACAAAATACCCTCGTCATCATTTTTTGTAATCTTACATAAAACCAGAACTAGATAACTTTTTCTTCAAATATTAGCTACAAAGAATTGCAAAAACTAACCTGTCCCGTAGAAAAACCTGACAAAGAGGTTGAGCTTACGGAGAGTGCTTTTTCGTAAACAGTTGTTACTAGTGCTGCCCTGCACTGCAAACGCACTTTGTTAACCTTGGATAAAAAGATAAAAGATGAAATAAAACATTTCCATGAAGGGAGAGACTTGCACTTTCTAAAAAAATTTCTGATTATCGTAATTGCCCACTGTTTTCCCTATTTAGACAACAGAAGGTTGAACTTCAGAAAATATTTAGAGGTGTATTGTGCTTTTATTGAAAGTAATTTTTTGTATGAAACTTGGTGCTTACATAGATGTTAAATTGCAAATTACATTATCAGTCAGGGTGAAAAGAGACTCTTACTTCCGCAAGCATGATAGAATTTCTTGCATAGATCTTCATTGTAAAAATAGCATTTTGACAATGTTTCTAACACACTGACTTTTCTAACAGTGCACAATGTTTCAACCTTGGAGGCCAGATCAAACATCTATATATAATCGCCCTTCTGACAAAGATAAGAACTTCGCATTTGCACTAATTGCAACTTTGCGGTCAGCTGATTGCTATGTACCATTTGTATCTTAAACATCTGTATCATTGGTGCCATGACCCTCTGCTATTACTAACCATGATCCAATGCTATTACATCAGCCGACTGTTATTATTAAAATTGAGCTATGCATATATCACCATCACAAAATAATGCCTGAAAAAACACTGGAGTTCTGATCTAGGGTCTAGAACCATCAGTTTTGATTTAGCAGATATGCATAAAAAAGGCATGCTTTTGATATGTGTGAGAAGGAAGAACTGCAGGATAGGCTGTCCGCCGGATTCTGTGAATCTTGCAATGATTATGATATAAATACGACTCGTTCGTTTCATTTACTCTGATGAAGCCCTGTGTGCTGGGGCGAAATATTAGGATTCGTTTAATTTAATTTATTTTGGAAAATTTATTTCACAACATTAAATTCTCGTCGCCGTTTTGATTTGTTTCTTAATTTTATTCTCATGCTTTTGATAATTCGGTTGTAAGTTAAGCTTAAAGGCAATCTGTCTCGTTGTGGATTGGTTAACGAGAACAATAGCTGGAACAATAGCCTAAACACGATTCCAGCGCTCCGCCATATTTTTTACAATGCGATAAATTAAAGGGGGATTGGAAACAATAAAAAATCCCTTTGTTCTTATAATCAATCAACGTCGTGACAGATTGCCTTTAAGTCTTGCTCTAAACGGCCGCGGTTTTGTACCTTGATATTACAAAGTAAACGACAAATATCTTTAAGGATGATTTCTTTTGCTGTAACAGCTGTTGCTGCATCTTATCAACTATTGATCGAAAACATCAAGAAAATATCAACTTTTGAAGTAACGTCTTGTACTGACGGACTAATGCCCTTTGCTCCCATCTGCAACTACGTCTTTAAAGACGCATTGTGCTTAACATAGAGTTCCTTTTCTGCGCCTTTTTGTCGTTTTTATAATCAGTCTATTAAATATGAAGGAGTCTACATGCAAAATTTAGCATTTTTTCGTCTACATGATCCTCTATGTTAGCATTTTTGTACGTTGGTCGCTACAGAGATTACTATTCACTGATTCATCGGCGTCAGAGGCATTCGATGGCTGCAGTGAGACTTTGTTCAATGGTTAAAGCCTGAGCAACATTCGTCATCCTGCTTTCATCGACAATTCATTCCTATCTTTATCTTGGTTCTTTATCATCATTAGCCCATTCTGTCATCACTTCTATATTACTTAAAAAAGACATATCGTTGATAGATTTTTGTCAATCTACTTGGTAGTCGGGAGCGTCGTAAATCTTCTTTAAGATTTTTAAGAGCAATAGTTCTTCTATCAGGGTTTGCTTTGCTTAAATTTCTTGAGACAGCTTACCTTGGTCTAAATAAACCAGACAATAACCAGAGGCTCAGCTTGGGGATACAAGATCTCCCATTTAAGGAGGCGTTTTCAAAGCTTGATATGCATTTCATTTCATTCAGCATATCAAATAACGCCAGGACCATAGTTTCAGTGTATAACTTGCAAAGTATTGTAGTGCGAAAGCTAATAGAAGACTGGGTACAAATACCCCAGTATGAAAACAGTGGCGTTTCTACGGGGGGCCTGGGGGCCATGGCCCCTTCCAGAACTTTTCTTTGGCTCTTGCTTGCCCCCATCTTTTGTAAAAAAGTTACTATTAATAAATTGATGTTTTCTTTCATAGCTGTTCAATTGTTGTTTTGCCATTGTTAGAGTAGCTCTCTTCTTTGTGTGCTTGTGCCAAAAGTTTCAACACCTTTTTGCTTGGTTAGATCACATTAACTGATTATTTCCTACTCAGTTTTGCAAGCTCTTTCCGTTGGCATTGATGGTATTTACAAAATTCGAAGGTTTGGAATTTGCTGGCCGTGCGTTTTCACATTCACGGAACCTTAACTTCCATTCATTTGGCAAAATGTCTTAAAATGCTCAGTGACCTTTACATTTATGCTTTAAACTTTAAAAATTTCGGTCAGGCAAGTTGCTTGATGTTTATGCAAATTCCCTGTTTAAATAGCATCATATTTGGCATAAAAATTTTTCTTTGTAACAAAAGCAAATCAACACAATCTCTGCATGGAGCCTGAAAGCATTTGTCTATGATATCATTAGTGAATCATGAATTGCCATGTTGTGTGACAATGGATATAAGATTGCCCCTTGAGTATGAGCGGGAGTAGAACCTTTGATAATTCTGGTAGATTTATATTCTTCAACAAATGTGAATATAAAACATAAGTTGGTTACAGATACTTCCCTCCCTAGATTGATGAAGTAAGAGTGTGGAGCAAGGGAGCTCTGGGGACAATACCCTGTTTATTTCAAAAAGAACTTTATCTATTCCTTGCTAGAGTCAGTTTTTCCAAAGGGTCTCTCTTGTTTTCTTACAGTCCTAAACCCCTGATCTACAGTGATTATGACAAAAATGACTATGGAAATTCCTGTAACAGCAATTTATGGAGCAGGGCACCCCACCAGTACAAGCAATGAAGAAGCAGTTCACTCACTGTAGTTGTGAATGAGAGTATAAATTTATCATTCTAAATATCTTAATGGTTTTAGATCACAACTGGGTTACTTCTTTATAATATCAAGGAAAATTTCAAGGTTTAGAAGCATGAATTGAAATAACACATATATACCTGATAAGTGAATTGAGCATTTAATAGGGCACCAACTAAAGTTGAGCTCATCAAACCAAATGCATAGTAATATCCATGTTCCACAGGCTCCTAAAAAAACATATGCTAATAATGCTTTCAGTGTATTTACTGGACTACTGGGAATTAATCACATATCAAACATTTGGAACCAGCTTTACATGTGTATGATCTTAAAGGTTATCTGATAGAAAAATTCAGGATAATCTAGTTGCTACAGAAATGTACATGGCCCTCCTACTACTCAGTTCTATCAGATGCATACTTGATTGGAATTTTACCTCGGTGGGCATTTGGTAAAGCACTAACATCACAGAAATAAAATGTTTTGATAGAAACTTGCAAAATGATTAATTCTTTCAAAAGAATTATGGCCGGATAGACCCCTGCAAATAACCTACCTGCTTTTTTTCGATAAATGATACCAGGTTATTCAATAATATTGGTCCAACAAATGATAAACAGTCTGCCAAAAACTTCAGTATTCCAACTGTCATATAGAACATTCCAAAAGCTTTGAAAAGAGCTTTTGTCAATGACACATTCAGTGGCTTTCTGATGATTTCGTTTCCATGTTCCAGCGTAGCACATCTTTTTGTATTCCTATTTTTTAAATTTCTTTTGAAGGATGAATGAGAACTCAACTTTTGGACTCTCAGTACACTCTGGAATATTTCTTTGATCATTTTGGTGTCGAGGCTTAATGGAAGAAGAAAAAGGTCATCTGCTCTCCTTAGAAGAGTCTTGTCTCCTTTTTTCATCAGAGGATTAACCCAATGGAAAAAAATTTTTGAAAAAAAATTGGCCTCTTCTTCTGCCCAACCTAGAACACTTTCTCGTACAAGAGAAGGGCTACCAACATTACATGAATCATAAGAGTCAATGTGTGTACCCAACAAAGCATCCTCTTCACAATATCCTTCTCTGTTATAATCAAAGTCTGGGGGTAGCTGAATACCAGCTGATATAAGTGATGATAGCTGCCTTCCTAATGTCAAATTACTTTTTCTCGTCAAACACAAGCTAATTGCTATTATCAGCAAGAAAATAACATTCAGTGTCAAATAAGACACAGTGTACCAATTGGCAAGTTTCTTGAATACTATCACATTGTTTTCCAGGTGGTCATAAAGCTGAATACTTGATGAAACCATAACAACAAGAAATGGTAAAAGTATTTGCTTTGAAGTTATAGCAGCCAGCTTTCTCACACCAGTCAACTTATGATAAAGTAGGGCACACAGGATCCATGTTGAGAAGGTTATTGTCTTGGAGAGAACAAAAGCAGGCGGGTGGTGTTTTTCAAAAGTGTATGCTACAATAACACCAATAAGTGCACACACAGCATTCATATAGCAGACAGCTACTCTGAACATACCAAACTTCGATACACTTCGTGTCGGCCCTACTCTCTTTCTACTTACTTTGCCAAAAACAAACGCACAAGCTATGGCAAAAATTAAGTGACTGATGCCTGTCAAACATAGCCATTCAAAACATTCTCCAAATTTATTTGTTGTGCTGTTCCAGACGACAAAACTTGGTGAGCTGTTGCTATTCTTACCACAAAAGTACTTTATACCCGCCATTATCTTAACAGTTCCTCACAAAAAAGGATTGATCATTACATAACACCACTAGCTCATATCAACAGAATAATTTTTTTAAAACAACTTTGTGTATTTCAAGTTTAATTTGCTGGTTTTCCGTTCCAGAGGTACTTTGCCTTATTTCACTTCTGTGAACTTCTGTGCTATGTTGTCGCCTCGCTTTCATGTGTAGTACCAACGGATTCGGGGCTCCGCTCGGCGACACGTCGGCGATGCACCGCCAATGATTTTCTTCAGTATCGCCAATGATCCATATAACTTTTACGTGTCGCTGACGCAACGACGACATGTAAAACGACAAGTAAATTTGTTCGAGGCACTTTTACGTGTCTCTGAAGACAGGCCTCCTAAAAAGCCTTTCTTGACAACAAATCGCGCGTAAAGAGTTTGCATGGTGATTGAAAATGGTTTTGATTGGCTAGTGTGGGTCATGTGTTCACACAGAGTGGCCGACATCGTCGACAGAGAAAAGTTGTAAGTGTGTAAATAAAGAAAAGGTCACAATAGCAAACTGCTCGACGGACTCCGATCGATGGAATTTTTGCGGCGAAAAGTCGATAGAAATTTAGCAAATATACACCTCACCTCAACCTCAACGAAGAATACCTCAACGCGCCGAGAACAAAAAAGAAAGTTGAACTAGATTCAAATTTCGCAGAGCATCGCCGGTGACCTTGTTGGGGTATTTCCAACTTTAACTCGTCGGTGACGCATAAAAGTTATATGGAAACCAGGCTTTAGTGATTGGATTGCACCATGAACCTCGAAAACCTTTTGATGGAAAGGTTTCGGAAGAGCAATACCGTAACTTGGTCCATTTTTTACACGTAGCCCCGGGGGGAGTGGGGTACCTTAACATGTTTGAAAATACAGGGACGTGCCATTTTTTTAAGAGTACCTTTTTTCTGAAAAGTGCAGAATTTTCGGTATCAGTTTTTGAAATATGTGCGGAACTATGGGTACCATTCGACAAAACATGCAGAATTATGGAAACCATTTTGGGAAAATATTACAAAGTTTTTTAGAAGGGAGATTTAGCATAAACAAAATGGATGTCCAGTTAAAGATGAGAATATGAAATATGTGTAATATTGAGTAATATTGAGAAATATTGAGTAATATTGAGTAATATTGAGTAATATTGAGTAATATTGAGTAATATTGAGATTTTGGGGCAAAGGTTATGCAAAATTTGTTTCATTATTTTGTTGTGCTTTAAAATTGTTATTTGCTTCGCGGAATTATGAGTATAGCTTTCAAAATGTTTGCAGAATTAAGGGTCACATTTTAACAGGCATGTGCGGAATTATGCGACCAAATTATTCAACCAAAATGGCACGTTCCCGTCCAAAATTAGGCTGAGTTACCCTCCCGAGCACTAAGCAGGTCCAGCGTTCACGAGCATCATAGAAACTGCATCATGATAGGCTTCTGTTTTGTAAATTATGATTAAAAAAATTTTTATCAGAGTTAATTTCACAACGGGCGTATGTTCTTCAAATTGATATAGTATAGTATAGTATAGTATAGTATAGTATAGTATAGTATAGTATAGTATAGTATAGTATAGTATAGTATAGTATAGTATAGTATAGTATAGTATAGTATAGTATAGTATAGCATAGTATATAGTATAGTATAGTATAGTATAGTATAGTATAGTATAGTATAATATAGTATAATATAGTATAGTTTAGTATAGTAAAGTATAGTATAGTATAGTTAAGTATAGTATAGTATAGTATAGTAAGTATAGTATAGTATAGTATAGTATAGTATAGTATAGTATAGTATAGTATAGTATAGTATAGTATAGTATAGTATAGTATAGTATAGTATAATATAGTATAGTATAGTATAGTATAGTATAGTATAGTATAGTATAGTATAGTATAGTATAGTATAGTATAGTATAGTATAGTATAGTATAGTATAGTATAGTAAGTATAGTATAGTATAGTATAGTATAGTATAGTATAGTATAGTATAGTATAGTATAGTATAGTATAGTATAGTATAGTATAGCATAGTATAGTATAGTATATTATAGTATAGTATAGCATAGCATAGTATAGGATAGTAGAGTATAGTATAATATAGTATAGTATAGTATAGTATAGTAAAGTATAGTATAGTATAGCATAGTATAGTATAGTATAGTATAGTATAGTAGAGTATGGTATGGTATAGTATAGCATAGTATAGTATAGTATAGCATATTATAGTATAGTATAGTAAAGTATAGTATAATAAAGTATAATATAGTAACGTAAAATAGAAAAGTTATCTCTGGTTCCAAAATTGAGGGCGTGCAATGAGGTCTTTCCGTCAGAGTTGTCTCGATATTGATACCATCTCAAATAGTTTAGTTTTATCTGGATCGTCCGTTCCCGAAGAGCATTTCACAAAGCCATTCATTGGAGAATTTCTATCTACTTTAGTACTTTTTAATGTTCTTACTAATAGTCTCAAGCAGAAAATTATGGAGCTACTTGTAAAAAGCTAGATGAGAATAATTCTAATCCCATTTTGCGCAAGAGCCCCCCCACCTTGTTACTTATTAAGCACTACAAGCCCGTGAAGGTGCCAGGGATGCTTGTAGAGGAAAATATACACTAATGAAGATGTACACAAAGAGAACATTGTTTTTTTACATCATCAGGTGATTTTATCAAACATAAGATTATTTTACCAGCAAAAAATCCAAAATCCCCCGGCCCATATTTCCCAGTTAACAAATATTTTCCTTTATCATTTCGATAACATAGTCTAAGTTGTTTAATAAAAACCTATGTATATTTCCATCTTAAAATTCTATTAAAAATATATTAACAATTTTAGGATACGATGAAAAAAATTCATGATGGAAGCAAACATGTTCCTTAGATTAAAATTATACGTATGCTGCAGTGAGTTGCAAAATTGTTTTTCTCCCCGAATTTTTATTTTAACATAAAGAAAAAGGCAATTTAGCATTTAACGCTTGATAATTTTGTAAGTAAATTTTAGTTGTAATTTTTATGTAAAAACATTGATGCTCTCATAGTTTGACAAAATGTATATTTTATGTTTAAATGGCCTACATACTGAGTGCTTCCTAGAACTCAAAAATAGATTCTATTCAACAAAGTGAAATTGGTTAATCGGAAAAATACCTAACACGTTATACTTTAAATTAGAATTTATAAATCTTCACACTTGAACATTTAAAGGCCATGATGAAATTTACTCACCGTGTTGGTAGCATCAAATGGAAAAAGGGAATAAAAAGAGAGAAGCGTAAGTTTAAAAGAGCAGATATTGTAAGACATACTTAATCATTTTAAGACATATTTTTCACCCTTGAACAATGTAATGACCTCTTTTTGATTGGCCTATTTCGATCCGCAACTGGGTGTATATATATAGATGATCAGTAAAAAAACAACTTGAAGAAACAATAAAGAAGCATTCTATATATATTCTGAATCATTCTTCAAATATTCTGAAGAAGCATATTGCGAAACGTTAATTAAGTTGTTTTTTTACTGATCATCTATTTAAATATTTAAAAAACATTACAGTCTAGAGCTTTTGAATACATATATATGTATATATAGAAATTTGTCTTTTGATACTTCCGTAGCACAGTGCTCAATACGTTAGCACGTAGAGCGTGATATATCATATAGTTGAAAAAAGTAAAACTACATGGTTTATCTCTACAAGCCTGTTTCGTGAGTAACTCACTCTTCAGGAGGTTTCAAATATATATATATATCTATTTCCTAGCTTGGGATTTTTATCGCCTATTTGAGGTTTTATGCTGTGAAGTGTGTTAGACGAGAAGCTCTGGCATGCGTTATAATGCCTTTATTAAAGTCATTATTAAATTTAAACACCCATAAAAATTGCGGATCGAATAGTAATTTTAATGAAATTACACAAAACTGCACAATGGGCGTAATCACGATTTTGAATTGAATAAGGAACACTAAAATCGAGAAATTTGATGCATTTTCCAGTTTGTGATTGCAAAAAAATGTTTACAAAGACTACGTTGTTTTGTTTCCGGTTTCTTAAAGGTTTGAGTAATTAGAAAAAACTTTTGTAAACATCAAAGACTTGTAATTAAATAAAAAAATTAACGACATAAAAGAAGTAAAATAATGCTTCTAGTTTTTTTGGGGGCAGACGAAATTATCATTCTATGATTTGGGGTTGAAGATTGAAAAAATGGAAAATCACAACTTCTGCAAATAACGATAATTCTTCAAAATACTGTGTGGAAAACTGAATATAAAATGGAATTGAATAAGCAAACGCCATTTTGAAATTCTGTACCATGAAAAGATTGTTTAAAAACGAAACATGTTTGGAAATAGCAAAATTTCCGTGCATCTTATCAGCTAGAAATACATTTTGGTACCTCAACTGATAAAACTTAACGCTGGAACAATACCTAAAAAGATATTATAATATAATTCAAGATTGAAGTGACATAGATTGATAACAACCAAGTTGTCTCTAACGATTTTTTGAATGAAGGGAGAAAACAAAGATATTAAAACTGATTAATGACGAGTAATTTTGTTTATCAATAAAAAATTGGATTTGCTGAGTTCGGGTAAGTTTGTCAAAATTTTTTAGCTTTTTTAACTTGCAAGTTTAAAGTAATGGCGATACAGTTAGGACTTAACTAAATTTATCAGAATAAAAATTGCAGCATTATGCAAAAAACGAAGTTTTTGACAAGGCCCGATTCATTATATCGAATCAAGCGTTGATAAGAATCCGGCGCTTAGGTATCTGAACCCGGCGTTTTTAGTTATTGTTATTGTATATAGGTTATTTGAAGTTAGTTTTTACAAAAGTAAACGATCACAAAAACGAGACTACATGCAAATTTGGTTTTAAGAACTCGAGTTTTAATCGAATTCTTGAATTGTGTAGTATTTTCGGCGTTTATTTGAATCCGGCATTTATTTGAATCCGGTATCAACTTGAATCCGGCATTTATTTGAATCCGGCATTTATTTGAATCCGGTATCTACTTGAATCCGGCATTTATTTGAATCCCGCGTTTATTTGATTTCAGCGCTCAGCGGGATATGGCTTTTATACGAATCAAGCATTTACTTGCCAACACCGCAAACGAAATGTATTTATCTATTTCATCATCAAGGAATTTGTATTTTTTCGGCCTGTTTGCAACATTCCTTTTTGATCATGTATAAAGATTCAAGCTGGCTTGTGGACTGCATTCTTTATTGTACAAATTCTAACAGAGCCCTTTTGTTCTCTAAATAGCACCCTAGGCGACTGACCTCTACCCTTTTATCTCTGATTGGCAGATGATTGTAATGGGTTCCCCTTAAAAGAACATTTAGTTGCCAAGACACATTTGCTACTTCTTTCTGATATTAATTTACAGAAACAAGGCAGCAAAATAAAACCGAATTAGTAGTTGATAAAATAATCAATGAAATAATATTGCGGTTATTCGAAATTCCAGGTCTACATTTCTAAAGCCAATAAAATAACATACAATCTCACACGTCTCAATAAGCTAGCAATAGAAAGAAGTGCAAAACTAGCACGAAAAATAATGATAAACTGTCTCAAACAATAACAAACAAGATAGCATGACTCAAAAACTGTCTTAATACCAGAAAAACTACATTAGGCACGCAAAATATGATAGATTTTGGAATGAATTCAAAAAAGTTTTGCCAATAATTGGAAATTAGTGCGATAAATTTCGATACGATCATAAAATGCTTAACTATTAGAAATATACTATAAAAATGAAAATGTTAATGATTATCGACTTGCAATATAGTTAAAGGGTTGAGTACAAACAAGATNAGTAAAGTATAGTATAGTATAGTATAGTATAGTATAGTATAGTATAGTATAGTATAGTATAGTATAGTATAGTATAGTATAGTATAGTATAGTATAATAGTATAGTATAGTATAGTATAGTATAGTATAGTATAGTATAGTATAGTATAGTATAGTATAGTATAGTATAGTATAGTATAGTATAGTATAGTATAGTATAGTATAGTATAGTATAGTATAGTATAGTAATTCCCTTTCCGGATCGGATACTGTCCCCCAGGCCGTAGTTTGCCCACCCCTGGCTTCAAATGTATTTCAGAACTTTTCTTACAGTCATTTTCCTGCAATCATTTAAGATGTTTAACCATTTTTAGGCATACATTTGTTTCATTTGATAAATTTCAATTCTTAAACTGGAATTCATTGCTTTATGAGGCCTTCCAGACATAGAGGCCCTGGGGAGCCCTGTAAAAGTTTAACAAAGCCATGACTGAGACAAGCGAAAAATATAACTTTTTGCAGATTTCAAGTGTTTTTGCTGCAAATGGTGAGATATTTTCATGATCAAGTGTTTTTCATTCAAAATTTTGTTTATGTTGGATACAGACAGGTCTAATCCAAACTTCGTCATCACTGCATTTAGAAAAACCCAGCAAAAAAATCTTTCAAATGCTTGATAATTTACAGCTTTCCTTTATTCAACTCAGGGATGCAGTAATTAAAGTTTAACAAGGGGGCTCTATGAAATATCGAAGTTGTTCTTGTCATGTAATCATGCAATTTTAATATAACAAGGGTTGATGTTTTCCGATAATTGGTTGCGCACCCAGGTTAATTGACTGGTTGAGAGGCAGCTGAGATCAGAACCTCTGTGCCATAAGAAGGGCCTGGAGGACACATAATAGAAAGTTAGGGGGGGTGAAAGTTTATATTGCACAGGGGATATTTTAAAGCCACCACTCCTTGGCGGTGAGAAAACTTGTGAGATATAACAATCTAAAGATGGTCAGAAAATGCATCTAAAATAATTTGCAACATCGGTAAGAAAGGTTCCAAGCAATATTCGTAAGCCTTCTTTTTAATAATTATGGATTTTGAAAAGCGTCGGGAACATCAAGCGTCAGAAAAATTATCTTGGTCTTATGAAAGAAAGTGTAGTGCATTAATAAATTAAATGTAGGCAAGACAGAGTCAAATAATAGCTCTCAGTTGCTGATTCAAGCAATTAATCCAAGTTCTAAATGCAACAATCAAAAACCAACTGTTTACACAAAACTGCAACTAAGCGTACCCATTAAGAAAGCTTTCAAGAATTTACTATCTATATACGTCAAAAATTTGTATACATTTTCATGCAGCTAAAGCTTGTAATGCGTTTAAATCAGTCAGTTGTACCTATTTTCTATTTCTGGTTTTGTCGTCAATGACTGACCTTTGGTGAAGAAACATTTCTTCACAGCTTTCTTTGCGTTACATGAATCTTGGGTGTATCCAAGCACAAACAACGAGGGGAGCTGCCCCCAACATTTTTCGAAAATTTTAACAAGAGTGGCAGCGCC
The DNA here is from genome assembly GCF_013076305.1 of Rhopilema esculentum. The sequence continues at coordinate 6,027,183 of NW_027018682.1, read as the reverse complement.
CTCCCCTTCTTAGTTCCCCCACCACTACATCCCTGACTCTACTCACTACATATATGTTACCCCTCAGCACATAAAAGGCAATATCTAATTAAGGCAATACATGTATGATTTAAGCCAAGTGCATGAGGCACCTGTCATGCAAAAGAAATCGTGACGTCAAATGTTAAATGTAAGCATGCAATCACCACAAACAAAAACAATAAAAACAACAGCAGCAAATAGAACCAAATTTTATGTTCTACAGCGTCAGCTTATGACGGCAAGATGCTGTTGGCCCGGGACGCCGAAGAGAGTCAAGCACTTCTCTTGGCCCATGAATGGAGGGGCAAGAGGGTCTAGGTGTCCTCTTAATCCTCTTAAAAGTATCCTTAATAATGGCTTTTGCTGTTATCAAGGAAGTTTGTATATTTCTATAAGATAGTGGTACATGAAAGTTATCGAGGAAGTTTGTATATTTCTATAAGATAATGGTGCTTTTACAATAAATTTTCTTTGTTTCTATGCAAAACGTTTTTTCCATACACCAGAAATTAGGCTATTTTGAAGATGCCTAAAGCAGATCGAAAGAAAACTAACAGCTACGAAACGATATATATATAAAATAAACTAAAACATCAATAACTGATCATTCTTCAAAGAATCAATCTTCAAATTCCCTTTTTCTAAAACTGACATACCAGCTCCGTGTTTGTCCCAGTGTCCCATTGTTGTGGCAACCCTGATCCAAATTTTTTTTTTCAATTTCTCAGCCAAGGCTTGTTGAATATCTATTTCAACTTTAACGTATTAGTTTCGTGGCGTTGCAAACCAATCTTGGCAATTGATTCTTGTTGTCTTATCAAGAAGCATAAAACACATCTCCGAGACGATATTATCTTTGTTTATTAATGGAACAACCAGCCCTGTCTCTCTGTTTCATGTCTGAGTCATTATGTTACCTATGTAAGTAAGGCAAGATCGAGTAAAAAACGTAGAGCAAATATGTGAAAAGGGTTGTCGCGATATGGCCATCGAGCACAGACGAGTAAATTACATTTGATTTAGAAATTTTGTGCTACACACGTCCATGTTGAGAGATAAGATATCTTTCAAGGCAGAGCTTGCTAAAATGAAACGAAGGAAAATGGCTAATGGAAGCACGTGGTGGCAGAGAGATCTTCTTTAGAAGATAATATCGCATCTTTTTGAATCCTATAAACGCGTTTCAATCGTAAAGATCTCGGTTTCAGTTTTTCGCATCTTCTGGCCAGCATCTGTATCATTTAAAATGCGAGATGGTCTGGTTACTTCCTCTGTATTACCAGGCTCTTTTGATGTTCTTTTGACTTCATTCGGGTTCATTTGGGTTCTTCGAGGTATGAAATTACATCCATTTGTACAAGAGAAGTGATACCATATCGGGTCACACAACAGAGAAAGAGATGCTACAGTTATCGAAATGGCAAGTGCTAATCCATCTTTAGTAGTACATGGGCTTTTCAGAAGGTTTGCACCCTTAAGAAACATCACATTCATCGGCATATTGCAAAGAAAATACGAGCCTGTAACTAAAAGGCTGGACCACCTCAACCTTAATTCCAACCTTTGTCTGTGATTGGATATGGATGTGCAGTTACTCATAACAACCTGCCTCCGAGAATTGCGTACCGATTTTATAATATGATAGTAACCGAACACAATAATTGTTAAAGTAGTAACAAATCCCGTGCTGGTGACTACTCTAGTGAAGTCATACGCACGGCCCAAATAGCCAGCTATTTGGCTACATACGGCCACGATGACTGGCACAATCCACACTACAGCCATCATTTTTCTTCTTTTTGAATTAGTTAAGATGGTTGTGTGTGTGAAAGGATACTTACAAACACAGTAGCGCTGGTAAGTCAAGGCAATCAAATGCCCGTGCCTGATATTGTAAAGTGAAACCCAAAATATTGAGAAAACCGAATGACCATTCATTTCCAAATAATTCAAACCCAAGTTTGATTGCACAAAAAACATAAAAATTCCTACAAGAATGTGAATTATCCATAAACTGCATGATATCCCGATTCCGGGATGAGTTTGTAGCCTCTTTGTAATAATCAGTACCACAATGATGATATTGAAGATGATGCTGACTGGAAGAGTGACAAGTACGCCATAGCGACATGACAAGAAATCTTCGGTGTTATTCGCCATTATTTGAAGACCTGCAAAGCTGAAAAAAGGTGCACGTATTTAAAAAGAAGCAATTGGAATCAAGAGTGTCAAAAACTTTAAGTAGCTGCATGTAGGGGGGAGACTGTTTACCGCATAAGCAGTGCTCGGAGGCAAAGTAAAAGGGTGCAAAGGAATGAAAGTGACCGAGGGTGTAATCTGGTGCTGCTATACAGGAGAGCGCCTTTCACTTCAAAGATGGTGCGTGTTTGTTGTGATAAGTGCCAAAGTTGTGTTCGTTATTTGCATCCAGTCATTTTCATTTATGTTGTTTTGTTGGTTTCTTTTAGTTGTTTAACATCATATTGCGCTATTCTGGATGGTAAATTCAGACATGTTTCAATTAAGTTTATCAGTTCATGATAAGTAGGTCACTTTTTGGATTTGACCGCTGCATTGTTGCCGAAAACGTTCTTGACGATTAGTTCTCACAAAATCTAGAGTTTGTTGCCACCATGCTTTCTGCTAGCCTGGGTGCCAGAGCCACAAAATTTCGAGCACGGAAATGGAAAACGAAGCGGAGAATCGGAGGAGCATTTGTTTCTCAGATAGATACTCCTTCCCTCCTTTGCTTCCTCATTCGAAATTAGGTGGCTCTTGCACCCAGGGTACCTTTCGGCATCAGTTAATTGTTGTGATTTTGAGGAGCTCAATAATAGTGATTTCAGCTTAGAGTAACGTTCTTTAACAGAGGCAGTTTCTTATAGCTTCAAACTGTTAATATGATCAATTTGTTTAGCTGCTATTATTTTTGCATATTTTTGTGCATCAATTACCAAATAGTTAGTCTACAAAATATTTAATATTTTCAATTTGGGCTTATTTCTTAAAAAGACATGATAGAGCATCTCCTAGTTCTTGCATTACACAGTCAGAAGTGTGGTGAAGGTAAACAATGGTCATTGCTCAAAGCAAAAGTCCAGGTGTAAGAAATTTTCCAAGAAGGGTCACCCAAACTTTTCATATACAATGAGGTCCATCCGTAGCTATCAAAATTCACTAAAAAGTTTCAAAAACAAGCTTAACGGACCCAAAGTTGATATGACTTTTAAGTGTTGATATGACCCAAAAATTTCAAAATATCAGAGTCAAAATTAGCACATAATAGACCACTGGTCAGGTACCAAAAAGTACCAGATTACAAGCGAAATCCTTATAACTAACAACTATTGTATTGTCGAAAAAAGAAAATTTCCAAGAATTTTTCCACATGTAAGTAAAGTCCATTTAATCTAGAATTTTACTTCTTTTCTCCATAAAGAATTTTTTTTCAGAAAGCCTATGAAACAATTATCAGAATTTGAGCATAATTAATAAAAAGGCTGACTTCAATTATACAAACAGTTAAAACAATTGAAGACACTTTCGTTATATCAAAAGAAATAAGAAAAATTATACTTCTCACATGCCAATATGGCTTAACACAATCTAGCGAGAAAGCACTCTTCCTAAGCCTTTTGAAATTCCTAGATTTAGATAAAGTACCAATGTGTTTATCAAAATAGCAGAATATTCTTCTTTTATTAAGATTGCAACCTAATGTAAAGGACAACATGAAAGTGAATTTTGTAGTATTGCAATAGAATAGGCCTATCCTACAATCGTAGGAATTCCTTTCAAAAGTTGCATTGTATGAGGGTATCGTTTACAGGGTCCACGCCAGCGGGGCGGGCCGGAGGGGCCATGCCCCCTACATTTTTGCGAAGCAAGTAGTCTAAAAGCTGCAGTAACAGAGGAAAAAGCCTTGGTCCCCTACTCTTGCTAGCCTTGGCCTTCGCCCCTTTTAAACTCATGGCGTAGGCCCTAGTTTATGATTCTTCCAACACTAAAATCGTTCCTTTTATTTCAAAATTATTGTGGACGGCCCTCCCCTCACCCCAAATGTCAGAGACTGGTCAATTGCTAAATGGGCATTTTATTCCAATCAGGTAGGGTAAATTTCTTCTAGCCAGCTTGGACGTTTGTTTTTATTTCTGGGATTCATTTGTTTGTAAATTGCTTTTTTTCAATTTTTATTATAAAAAGTAAAGCACATAAACCTTAGCAAAGATTTATGTTTACTGTTTACTTTGGTTTGGCTTTTCTGTTCATTTTGCGGGACTTTCTTTTTCTTTTCTTGTGGGTCTCTATTAGCCTTTAACAACTTGTTTTTGTTTATGGCTTTGAAAAAAGCAAACCTTTCACAACATATTAACTAAAAGCTTTTTCGTCTGACACTCCTCAGAGCATAAAACGTCAGAATAAGGGTCCGTTAGAACACGATGAAAAATATTTACCCAGTTGTGGATCGAAATAGGCCAATCAGAAAAACGCAAGCACAAGACCGGTATAGTTGACCAAAAATAGTAATGATTTATAAAAGAAAGCTTATAGAGGTCTGGGCTCCAGTAGTCCATTCTAAATATAGCATCAAGGGCAATATTCTAATTGTTCCTGTGTTATACTTTTATCGTGTAGAATTGTGTTTAAACCTATACCTTCATGTCAATTTAAACTTTAGCTAAACTACGTATGGATTAAATCCAAAATTGAGGACTGTACTTGGGGGGGGGGGCACTTTTCAGCTTGGGTCTGTTCAGCATCATTATCAACGTGTCAAATTGCCCCAGTGTACCCATTTTCATGCTGGTACCACAATTTGCACAATTCATGTCAAATACTATGCTTAGAGCCTAGACTATGAAAGTAAAACCCAAATTGGAGAGCTGGGTTCCAGTAGCCCATTCTAAAAATAGCATCAAAGGGTAAGATTGTCAATTACATCTTTTCGTATTACTTTTCAGTTTGTTGAAAGAATGGAGAAAGCTAAATTTCATATTTATATAAAAGAGAGTAATTATTTAGAGAAGAATGCCTAAATATGGACATGGGTACCAATTTCATATTCTAAAAGTAGCACAAAGGGGCAATTTTTCATTTCCTTTTCTCTTAATATATTTTAATATACGATAATGCACCTAAATCTTTCCTTCCCTACTTTTTTCATAAATCAGTAATGACATATGGAGATTGGCCCAATTCGAGGACTGGGGCCAAGTACCCCAGTCTAAAAATAGTACTTGGGGGCATTTTTCGGCTTGTGTTTGTTCGGCATCATCATCGACGTGTGGAATTACCCCAGTATACCCATTTTTATGCTGGTATCACAATTTGCACGATTCATGTTCTAACAGCCCAGACTATGGAGTTTAATGCATTCTTTACGTCTATGTTTGAAAGTAAAAAATGCAATGCAAAAAAACAAATACACCTGACATTTTTTTAACCTTTTTGAACATGTCAATTTTTACGTAAGTTAAGACAAACAGACAAAAATATCTTCCTCCAGTGTATAGTTGATAGCTACTTGAAGATGAATTAACAGCGTTTATGCCAATAGAGATATTTTATGCTAAAAGAGCTTTTGTAAGTTTGGGAGAACTTCGTCCCAAACTGTCAATGACCTTGTCTTTGTCTATAGAGAGACAAATCTTTCTTTCAAACGCCATCATCAAAAGGCATTTGCCTTGATAAAATATGCTGCCATAAGTGAACTTAATTTCATATCTTCCGCTAGTCTGGACCTTTCTTCGTTTCTAAACTCCGCCCCTTACTTTTTCTTTCGTTTACGATCATCTGAGGACATTTCTGGAAGAATTTTTTCAGTTATTGAGGTATAAGAAATGAAAATTTCCTGTAACTCAAAAAGACGCCCAACCCCCCCCCCCCTCCTAGCCCACTTTTTATTTTTTCAAAATATTCTGGCATCCCCCGCTCTAGTAAGGTCCAAAAATTGAAAAGGCTTTCAAAAATCTTTTTTTTAAATATCCACAAGCGCTCAGTTAGGAAACGGTATGGTGAAATAAGATAACCATGGTGAGCTATGGGGATGAAAATCTGATCAATTTCAGAATCTGGTTAAAATTCTCAGTTTCCTATGAAAAAACAGGCGCATTTGAATTTTAAATTTTGTACACTAAATAACGTATATTGATGCGAAATATTTTAGCTATATTGCCCTTTTTTTATAAGGAAACTGTCAATTTTTTTCAGTCTCAAAAATCTTAAGAAATTTTCGTTTTGAGAGTGAGTATATTTTTTAGATAATCTTACTTTTTCAAAACTGATATGGTTTCAGGGGAATATACTTGCTCTTGAATTTAAACCATGCTTTTTGAAAATAGGACATATCAGTCATGCGAGTATTTGTTATGAACAAAGCATAACAGACAACTACTGAAAATGAGACGCAAATTTTGGGGCTGACAGTTGAGCAATATTCTTATTGTATTTTTAAGAATTTGATGATTCCAAGGCTGAATTTCCTATTTACAAACGCAGACATTAAGATATCATTCAAAACTTAAAATGATATAGTAATAACAGAGAATTAAACCCACTGACTTATGATAGAAAGCAGGGGCGTAACTTGGCCAGTAGGTTTGGGGGGTGAAAAGGGTTTCTGCCCTGCAAAACTGAGTGGTGCCCTGCAGACCTCGTAGCAAAGGTTTGTCTATACTCTATAGGTTACTAGTGAAAGCGTTACCAGTGTACACTGGTCTTTACCATGGAAAAACTTCTAAGCAATAAAAACAAACTTGAAACTTTTATTTCTCTACGTGAGCGTAAATTATATGTCAAATTTGGTTTTCCTTGATAATAAAGCTTCTATCTCGTGGCAAATGATTTTTTGGTGCATTATATGGGCGGAGCAACGAAATTGAGCCCAGGGGGACTAAGAATCACCTTTAGTGACATAGGAGGACCCACCATGGTTGGGTCGGACGTAAAGAAAAATTTTGAAATTATACCTTGTAATAGGGCTAAAAAGCATCTTTCAGACTAAAATTTAGCAAAATACTATTGTGCTAAAAAACTGATTATTGTTTATTGGGAAAAATAGGGAGGGACATGTCATGCTAAAACTCTAGTGATAGACGTTGGGGAAGGAAAGAAACAGTAACCTTTCGTTTCAGATTGCACATAGTTGTGACTGACAGACGAAGATGTTGTTTTGATTGGGGAAATTTTATTTCCTGAACAGAAATGTGCAGTTTCTTGTATCGAGAAGGCCATCCAAAATTAAAACATTGCAATGATACAGAAAATGATTTACTGAATTAATGCAAATAAAAGAAAAAAAATATACGTGAAAAAGTTAGTAAATTGATCAAACAAAATCGGCATCTTAACAGTTTACTCTCTTTTTATTTCATGCACTGTTAAAAATTAATAGAAAAAATGATAAAAAAGTTCTTATCTTGACCAAAGTGAGGGCCTTCAGCCCCCTATTCCCCCCAGTGACGCCGTGCTTGTCATGAAAATTTTTTACAACTTAAATTTACTTATATGGACTCAACCTTGCCCTCATAAACATATGCATCAAATCAATCATTGCATCCATTGGCTATGACTTTCGGTAAGACATGCTTTCGCTTTGCAAATAACGGAGCTTTTCCTTACATACCTGTTCCGTTCTCTAAAATGCAATATCAGGAAGGTAGGTTCATAACAAATATGATATTTCCATTTCATAATTCCTAAACGGCCCTTTACGAACTTCAGAGGTGACATTTCTACGTGGCAACAAAGCTCTTCTTGGCGCCCTGCGAAATCTTCGATTGCCCTGCGAAATCGATTATTTTTTAGATTGGGGGGGTGTCACACCCCCACCCCCCACACCCCCCGGTATTTTCGCCCCTGAGAAAATAGGAGCAGGAATGTTTTTGACACGAAGCGACTCTTACACGTGAGTTTGATGCGGTGTTGAACAGAGAGTCAACCCATCGTTCGTGAAACTTGCAAGTTGCAACAACCTATTATTATGTGGCAACTTTGGGAAATGGACTGTTTTGGTGGTCTATCTATAAAGATCTATGTCGACGTTTGACTGTCAATTCTGTCAGCTATGTCACCTGCAGCAGGGGTTAACTTGGTGATCATCCCCTGCTCTAACAAAACTGCTTGTTTTGCTATTATTTTGCCCTGTTCACCCTCAGCCCTTCTTGTCACTAATATTTAGTTATATCAGAATAATCGTTATTTTACTTAGTTAATATATTTCTCATTGTATCTAACTAGCCATTACTTTGTTTAATGTTGTACTTAGCTATAATTATACACTCAACTACATTTTCTAACGCTGTAGTTTTGTAAGCAGTTAAGGGCCATCTCGGCCCATGTACTTGATTAAAAAAACAGAAGAGGCCACCTTCGGCGCCCCTATAACGTGAACATTCACTTTGGCGCCCCTTGCATTTTATCGGCAGGGGTGCACTTTGCTGATTCGATTGCTGATTCGATTGCTGAATAGACCTGAGAACAGTCAAAACTACAATTCGGTAGTGTTTTACATTTGCGGGTCTTGCTATCAAAGCTACTTAATGGTTTTTAAATGAGGAAAGAAGATCATTTCCGAGGTGATGCATGTCATGTAGACTTGCCACGAGGGAAGGACAAGGCTTTGTCTACTGCATCACCTTCGAAAGGAACTAAGTCAATCACTCCATCGTCTGTTATTTTTTTTATCATAGGTACAGATTAGTTTGTAGAAAAGTCCTTTTTGTAAACGTTTTCTGGTAAGAATGTTAGAACACGTTTTGGTAAGAAGACATGGAAAGACTGAATGCAAATTTCCAGCTGCAGACAGAGAAAAACATGGTAGAAGAGTGCTGACAACCGTTTTCCTGTGAAAGCCCCGGCCAAACAACTTGATTTTCACTCGATTTTTTACTCAGCAAGCAATCGATCGAAAAATCGAGTCGTTTGGCCACCTTGTCGAGGGAGTCGAATGGCGTCGAGTGATGTCGAGAGAAGTTTGATCTTTATAAAAAAGTCGAGTGAAAATGTTGTTGCCGAATAAAAATCGAATCGTTTGGTCGTCGAGTGGGTGCATGAGCAGTTATTATCTCCTATATTCGAGAGCAAGGCCGCCAAAAGGAGGCAAGGAAGCATATTACCCTGGGGCCTCGAGGTCCAGGGGACCTTTAAAAGTGATGAGCTCCATTTTAAGAATGGAATCAATCGAACGAAACTAAGGAATGTTTAAAAAATAGTAATTAAAAAATAGTATTATTCAATGGCGGTTACTGCATAAACGAATGACCAGAGTGACGCTAGAGTTCGTCAAGAGAATGTAAACGGACATTTGCATGTAAGATAAGCACGGCAGCTGACTTGGGCTTCTTTGTCTTCATTTTGTTGACGTGAGCGAAAAGTCGAGTGAAAAATCGAGCAAAAAGTCAAATCGTTTGGCTAACCATGTTCGACTGCGCTCGATTTTGAGATCAAATGTCGAGAGGAAGATCAAGCGAAAAATCGAATCGTTTGGCCATGGCTTTAGAAGGACTAATTGCAAACTTGTCGAAGAATAAATTTCTTTCCTGTCGGGAAAGGAAAAAGTGATTCTAAATAAATTTAGCTCGAAAAACCGTTTCCACTGTAAAAGCAATCTATGCCCAAACTACGCCACGTTAGTTTGGTTAGCGTGGACCGCGGCGACAATTTGCGCTTTTTGCCAATGTAGAAAAGAACTTTAATTTTCTTGTGGAATATCTGACTTAAAGATTATGGCATATAGCCATTCCCTTTAGAATTCTGTTTGTCCCACAAATTCTTTGTCACCCCAACGTACCCCTTTTATTCCCACTTGCAACATGATAGCTGGTTTGGTTCCTCTACAGGCCAAGGGAGTCATTGCTCTGATGTATCAAATCGGTGATCGAAAAACATAGCAGATTAATCAATGTTAGGTAAACAAAATTAATTCTCGTTGATTGTTTCTCTTAGACTTTATTGCTTGGATTTGCAAAATTAAGCTAACATTTAAAGTCGAAAACTTACCACAAAAAGCCGTTATGCGAATATTGACACCATAAATTCGACAAGAGTGCGGATTCGTATCCATCGCAGAATGAGCTAATGGGCAGCTGCGATCAGCAAGTAATTTTGATTGTGTTACTATTTGTGTGTCGGGAAAAGTAGGAGGAGACGGTACTCAAATTACTGTTTCACTGGGCTCGCGGCGAGAAAAAACTCCTTGTGTAGTCATTTTGGCCCCTGCTGGAATTCTCTGCCTAAATTAATCTTTTTGCATAAATCTCTTCTGTGAAATCTGCTTTATACGATTAAAAATTGGTGTCATTTTTTTCATCCTAGTAGTGGAGTGGAAAAAACTTATAGAGGGGCTTTTAGAGGTTTGGAAAGAGACAGCTAATAATGCGATTCTCTGCGGAGGAAGGAATCTTAAAAAACAATTTTTCGCAGTTGAACAATAGGATTTCTTGGGATAAAAATCATGTCGTAAACTATTACAAGAATATTGCATTTTCCTTTGCGTAATTTTCAACCTTTGTGTTTTTGTGCTTGTCTTATCATTTTTCTAATATTTTCTAATAGAAATTAACATAATGAGAGCGGTCAAAGTGATCTTTTATTTCAGGGCACTTCTTGCCCCCTCTGCCCCTCTTCGAAGAGGGCAGGACGGGCAGCTGCCCCTCCAGCCCCCCCCCGGTGTAGGCGCCCCTGTTTGTATCAGTTGACAAGTCAGATAAATATATACAAACTTGAACCCGAGAATTGAACATAGAACTTTTGAAAGAGAATGTCACAAAGATTACAAGAAATCAGGTAAACTGTAAGTACACAAAGAGAAGAGTGGATCCAAAAAGTGAATAGTGTTCAGAAGAGAAAGTAGCTTACGTTACCATCAGGGATCACGAATAAAACTTTCCAAACAATGTACCCTGTAGACTTATGAATTCAACAAAATCAGACATTGGAAAAATAAGTGAAACAGTATTAGGCAAAATTGACAAAGAGATTGTCACATCAAGCAAAGTTCATCAATGGAAAAATACAGACTCACTTATCCAGTTGTTTAATGGTATCGAAAATAAACAAGACGTAAGTTTATAATCTTTAACATAGAATCATTTTTTTACCCATCGATATCTGTCGAACTATTAAACAAAACTATACACTATGCAGCATAGAATTGAATTTTAAGCTTTAAAAGCAGCTAACCAAGATAACACTCTCAGTTACTCTGAAAACGATCATGACCAACTGCATTTTGCGCAATATCTATACAAATCTGTATTTATTCAGATATTCTAGCCTTGGTTTTGTGGTTACGTCTATATACATGTATTTACTTTCTGAATGCACACTGGCCTTTTGCATCTCGATTTAAAACAAGGACCGAGATACAGGTGGACCGGGGGGCCTTAGCCCCCCAAAAACTTAAGTAGTATAGGTAAAATACTTTTATTTGTAAAATAGGTCTGTTTTTACACTTATTTATCAGGGCTGTCCACCCCCCCCCCCCCCCTTCCTAAACAGAAAGTTATATCTCAGTCTTGGATTTAAAATATCATCACTGCTAGAAGCTGGTACTTCCATCGTAGGTACAATGTTTCGTGATCCTCCAAGATACTCAGTCATCTCTAAAACAGGAAGGTTCTTGCCAAAGCATGCAATTGAGAAAATACAGTAAAATCCCGATATCTCGAATCTCCAAGGGACCAATAAAACTGTTCGAGTTTACTGTATTAAAAATTCATGCGATAACTAGGGGACAGTCGTACCCCCTCAAACCCTCTGCTTCAAAGTGGTGCTTGGTACAACAGTTGAATTAATGTGCTTTCCATGCTGTTTGATTGCTTCAAGTTAAGACATTGGCGAAAAATTCACTGTTTAATGGGGGCGAAAGGGAAAGGGAAACAGAGGCCGGAAAATCCTTCACTGCTGCCCCTTCTACACGCTTGAAAAACATTGGGATTGCTTCATCGTTGCTATTCATTAGGTGATTAACGTGTACATCTTAACAACTCTTCGTAAGATATTCCGAAAAAGCTATGGCTCAAGAAACTCTACTACTTGAAAAGCATTATTCAAGCAGTTATTTTCCTGGGAAATATCTCATTGAATCTGGAAAGTCAAAAGGTTTCTCAAAATAATTTTAGCTTCTTACGAGTATCTAGTTTTTAAATGTCGGCAGAAAGATTTAGACTTAGATTAAGACAAATGCTTTTATCAAAATGATAAAAGAAAGGATTTTTTTTCCAAACTTTATGTAAAGAGTGAGTACGGAATTTAATGTCGGTTATATTGCAGTAGGGTAGGCATGGCTATACTTCCATCGTACTCATTGGTTATTGATGTCATGTTTAGAAATTCCGCTTAAAAGTTGCATTTTATGAGGCTGTCTTTATAATTTAAAATTATTGGGGGCAATCGCTCCCTTCGCCCCTCCTAAGTGTCCGCCACTGGGTTAAGAGCAAAAGAAGCAGTTTTGACGTGACTGGACTAGTTAATTTTTCATGCAAACACAGCTGGTAAAATGAATTCCTCACTGTCGATGAAAAGTATATTCGTAGGATACTGTTCGAAAGACCCTAAAACGTTGGCCGTTAGTCATGACAGTTGCTCATATGACTGTTGTTGCAGTAGTCGTGCAAGTGAAATTTCAAAATTTGTCTTATTAATTGTTCTTAAGTTATGCTAAAACTCTAGCAGCTTTAGAATCTTACCCTTATTAACTGAATAAGTGAGATTGAAGCAGACCTTCTGTTTTCCCTACGGTGATAAACATATGCAGTACAAGCCAAAAAAGCCAATAAACATGCAATTTTGAATGCATGATAATGCAGATATCTAGGGAATGCACGATTGTAGAAATGGGTAATGCCAGAAATTAGTCTCGGCAAATAATGCTTTTAAAATCATGTCAGCTCATGACTTTGGCAGGCTCTTGCGCAACCGGCATGCTTTGCGACTATCATTCAACAACTGGCAACTGTCTAGCCGCGTTTGCCAAGTTTCGTCCTAATCAATGCGAGGCTAGCAAAATTCCTCCATTCCATTCATGCATGTCTTGATTTAACCAGGTACCAGCAGGAGTTAAACGGTTACCCTATTATGTTGAATGTATTGAATAAAAGATTAGTTGATCTTGTCAAAGTGGCATGCTCATTTCATTATCACAAATTGCCAGCTGAAATCGAAAGCAGTCATAAGTGTAGTATACTCCATAACTTTATGTCACCTATGATTCTTGAAAGATTGGTATGACTGTTTTCTGTTAAATATTGGAGAATGTCTGTTGGCTCTTTTGTTGATTCAAACACGTTCGAGGACGCATTTTGCCACCTCAAAAATTTCCAGTTGCAAGGAACATTTTGTGATGTAACCATTCGTTGTTATGATGATATCGGGACAGAGTTTACAGCCCACAAAGTCATTTTGGCAGCCAAAAGTAACTATTTTTACACCATGTTTACAACTGGCTTAATGGAAAAGGACAAGGAAATAGTTACACTGAAAGGTGTAACATCAAATGCTTTCAAAGCGCTCATGTCCTACACATACAGCGGCAAGTTTGCTATCGGCCCTAGCAATATTGAAGAAATTCTTGAAGCTGCCCATATGCTGCAGTTTGAGCATGTGCAAGATGCATGTTTCGAGTTTTTGCGCAATAACATCGATTGTACTAACTGCATCGGAATATCCTATTTGGGACAGAAATACAACTGCAATGAAGTTAAACGAGATGCAGAAGCGTTCTCTCGGCAAAACTTTCGAGAAGTAACAAAAACCAATGAATTCTTGGAGACTGAATTAGATTATGTTGTGAAACTGATCTCTAGTGACGAGATGAATGTAACTGATGAAAGCGAGGTTTACACCTCTATCATTGCATGGACAAAACACTGTGAGTCATCACGTGGCTGTTATTTGGGACAGCTTTTGCAGTACCTCAGAGTTCCATTATTGACGAGAAAGTTTTTGATCGATGTTTTGGCAAAAGAAGAACTAATAGTAGGAGACAAAGAATGCCGGGCATTTTTGCTAAATGCTCTTGATTATCACCTTTTGCCAGAGAGGCGTGATCAATATACAATTACAAAAAGTGGTCCTAGAGAAACCGTTACAAGAAAATTGCTGGTGGTCGGAGGAGAAAGTTAGTTTCATCAATCTTTATGAATCTCGACAGAATGAAGGTTCTGATGATTTTCAGAATGTTGTCAAAAACAAGACAAAATATAACAGCTACACATTCCTTAAAGTTTATCATATATCTATCTCAGTGAGAAATGACGTCATTGGAGAGGGTGGGTATCAAATTTATATATACTGATTGTATCACCGCATCAGTGTTGTTAATGCTCCTGAATAATTCTCATTATAGACCGATCTGGTGTGCTAAAAACTGTTGAATGCTATGACGTAAATAAGTATTGCTGGGAAACAAAGCCAGCAATGTCACAACCCAAGAAGCATTGCGCTGCAGCCTTCCTCGACGGGGTTATTTACGTTGCTGGTGGCTCTGCCGTAGATGGAGTGGATTTAGATACGGTGGAAAGATTTGACCCAGGCACATGCAAATGGTGCTTTGTGGCCAAACTAACCAAATGTAAAGGTGAGCATTTCCCACAAGTCATTAAATTCATAATAGCTGATTTCCAATTCTGTGGTACCTGCATCTATTATCATAAAAAAGCAAAATAGTCAATAAGCTTTTGCATGTAGCTGACCTGATACCCCAGGGCGAAAATACATTTATTTTTTAGAATAGGGGTGCTCGGGCTACTTTTTGGGACTAGAAATTGAGCAAAAGTTATTTTGGGGTCAGTTAATTGTACAATTGCTTTTTTGGGTTCATGAAATGCTGAACTATTTTTTTGAGTTTCGAATATGAGAAGTTTAAAAAAACTGAGAGAAATTGCTAACTTTCCTCTGCACTTTAGGTCAATATTTATACATATCGTGGTCTTCAGTATGGCACTTTGCCTATCTCTACCAACTTTCATGGTGGCAACACAAATTGCAGCAACATTATTAGAAAAATCGCTTTTGGGACCTGGGACCTAGTCCAACAGTCTAAAAATAACACTTGGGGGCATTTCTCAGCTGGCGTCTGCATCCTATCTTTTTGAGTATATCAAACTGCCAATCTCTTCCAATTTTCATGCTGGTATCACAACTAGCAGCGATAGTATGAGAATAAATGCTTTTGGGGCCTGGGACCCAATATAACGGTCTATAAATAGCACTTGGGGCACTTCTCAGCTGGGCTCTGCATCTTATCTTGTTCAACGCCCAAAACCACCCTTGTTGGCAAACTGTCATGTTGGTATCCGATTTTGCACAACTCTCGCAAAATCTGGGACTAACAATCCTGACTATGTAGGGTTGCTTCGCCGGCAAATTTTCAGACTTGTCTGCAAATGAGGGAGGGCGCACCCACTTTGTCGGCAAATGGGACCTGAGTTTCCCCTCTTCTGCACAATAGCTAGCGACGGGCCTGTTACCCAATTTAAATATGTATCATTATTGTTATTATTGACAGGTGCCATTGCGCTAGCAGTTCTTGATGGATGGCTGTATGCTCTGGGAGGTTCACACGGAGGCTCTGCATTAAAAACTGTGGAGCGCTACGATCCAGTATCAAATCACTGGGCCCAAGTGCAGTCAATGAGATTTCCTAGGAGCAATTACGGTGTTGCAGCGCACGCAGGAAAGCTTTATGCCATCGGAGGCTACTGCGGAATAAGTGAAATCGAACACTGCGAAACATACGACCCACTCAGCGATCGATGGAAGGATATTGCAGATCTTAATAAAGCAAGAATGAACCATGGTGTTGTTGTACACAGCGAGAGGATATATGCGATAGGTGGCAGAAGCCCGAATTCAGTGTTAGATTCAATAGAAAAATACAATGCTGGTTTGAACATGTGGCTCATAATCAAGCATACTCTTGATCCACGGTCGGGAGCGAGTGTCGCACTTGTAACTACTGGCAATGATGAAAGTTCAATGTACGTTGCTGGAGGGCTAGACACCAGTCATATTTGCCATAATTCGGTTAAAACCGTCGATCTAAACTCAATCGACTACGTTATAACTAACAGCATTGGAATGCTAGAGCCAAGAGCATTTGGAGCAGTAGTTACGTATTAGAAAAAATGTTCTAATTTTATTAAAATAACAAAAGGCAAATGTCACGTTGCGATTCACTTAAAAGTAGAAATATGTTTTAACTTACTAGCTTTTTTTCTAAAACTTATTCCTTTGTGACAAACAAGACCACTGATAGTTTTTTGAAAATACGAGATGTATCGAGTGAGAGAGAATAGGTCTAAGAAAATTGAAATTTACAAGCATTCGTTACAATCATGAAAGGATATTTGAGTCATGAAGAACAGCAAATTCGCTTGCAAATTATCATGGCTTCAGTCTTCAACATCAGAAGATGTCAAAAACTAATTACAACAAACATATTGGTTACATACTGGCAAAAACAACTGTTACAAACAATCAGTAAAATTATTTACAGAATCCCTAAAAACTACGCCAGGGAATGTACATGTGTTAAGCATGCCCTGAAAATTTCCCGCAGCAGAAATCAGATGAACAGCAAGTTGTTCCTTTTTTGGTTGGAAAAACATAGCACCAAAAAATAAGTAAGCAGTGGTGCTGGTCATTCAGATCTTCTTTAGAAGAAAAATTATATAGCAAGAAAAATAATTTTGAGTATGCTCTTAGATAAAGAAAACAGCAAGGTAAACATACCAAAAATGTGGATCCGTTTTACATTTCTATCACTTTGTCGTGTGACCAAACACCAACAGCCCAGCTATTAAACTGCTAAACTTTCGCTCGCTTTTTGTTGCAGATGTGTTTTTCCTGTTTGTGCTGATTTTTCTCATTACATTCCTTAATCTCAATTATCCTCAACCGCTCTAAGCAAGTGATTTTGATTGGTATATTATCATCTTCAGGTACAAATTGTTCAATATTCTCCCTATGATCACCGAAAAAATGTGAAATTATAGGGCGATGTTCTGGACAGGTTGCAACTTTCATGCTGGCAACTTTCATGCTGGCAACTTTCATGATCAATTTTTTAGAAGCGAAAAATATGGCTGAAAAACACAAATCTCGCAAAACACCGCGCCTTGATTCGTTAAATTATTTTAAACATTTAAACGACCGTTACTATGCTTCTTATCTAACACTTCAACAAGATTTTAGATTTCGGGGGTATCCAAAGAATGGTTGATAGGGTAATTGTTTTGCTCCTTAAAGAGGGGAGCATGAATGCCAAAAATAAAAGAGTAAATTTCTTAGTAATAAAACATTCAGATATGCATTGTGGAGTTTGAAAAAGCTTTCGATTTTGTTGACTGCACAATGTTTATGGTGCTGTTTAATGGTATGAATCATAAGCGACGGAGACATACGGGCTGGGGGGGGGAGGGGTGGTGGGCAGCTGCAGCCTATCCCCCGGTCCGACAAATTTTATCGCATTTTAGGCCCATACGGGGAATCTTTTCTCAATTAAGCAACAATATTCGGGTAAGATTCATACTAAACGTTTAGCCTCCGCTACGCCTATGGTATAAATGGCAGTGTTAGGTACAATGATTTGAATATTTTGAATAAATCAAATCAATTCTTTTTGGCCGAAGGGACAGCCAGGAGGCATATGTCATTGGAAGTCCAGGTTCACGAACAGTAAACATTGCTGAAAGCCAATCGTTTAAGAATGATCCAGACCTGGCAGCATTGCTGCAAGTATCAATATTTCGCAGTCTTCCATTTTGCCAGACACCCCGCTCTCTAACACGGAGACTCCCTTTACGCCCTGCAAACGAAAGTTAAAGGCAACCGAAAGATACCAAAGAGGCCAAAACCTACTGTCAATCAACAAATGGCCAATCAGCGAGAGTTATTATATTCTCACGCTTGTTCATTGGCTGATATTGATTGACAGGTGACTTAAGCCACTCATGTATCTGTCGTTTATATCTTATCCGTTTATAAGACAGCCTGACATTTTATATCTAGAAAAGAATATTTTATTGCTTCTTATTCGAGAAGAAAGTGTTACTTTTTTAAACTTGCTGTATCTTCGAATCAAGGTTGTATACTCAGATCTCATCCTTAACTTATGAAACTTGTTATAGTTATTTCTTCCACTGTTTCATTTTCGTCTTGATCTCCATGAGCACAAAACGAGCATACTTCTTTACTAAATTATTCTACCTTGCGCTGTCTTACTTTCTGTGGCGCTTCGTCAGTCACCGCATCCTGTCAGTTATCGCTGCCGAGGAAGCGGGATCGTGATGCTCGCGACCTTTTTCTACATGCCAAGCTTTATAAACATATACGAATGTAGGCCTAGAAATTCGATTAGCTTTTGGTGGATTGTTTTCAGGTTAGTAGATCATTTGAATTCTAACTGTAATAACGGACATACTTTAATAATATATGGACTTTAAGAAATTGCATCACCTAATTTCATAAAATTTCTTTTTTGACCATTGTTGGTAAAAGTAATTTGAACCTGATTCCTACTTACAATTTAAGTAAAAAAAGATGAGAGAATAGGTGGCACAAACCTTTTAAACATTCACAATAAAGTGGAACAGTCCCACAAGGTTACTGAATTTATTAGAAGTGTTATTATACCAACATTATAATACACTACACTACCACGCAACGACATTTGTCAATCCTGATGAAAAGACAGGATAACCAAAAGGTGGGTCAGCTGCCTGGATGACTAAATTTCTGAAATGTGATGGATGTGCCTGGATGCTGTAACGTTCCTCATCATCATTGGTGAAGTACAGTAATTCCAAGGACAGTGAAGACCATATAGCCTTAACATTTTCGGAGTCCAGGCGACCAACGGGCACAGTCATCTTCTGCTTCGTCAATACTCGACTTGTAAAAGTTCCCTAGCAAAATAACAAGAGCTAAGGCGATTTGAAACATTTTGACACCTTAAATACACTACATACAAATGATTTGCTGTTCAAATAAATATTTCTCTGACTAGTTTCGAATTAAATTTCTGAGATTAAATTATGTAGACTCTGGTACCCAGGGTATTATTAGCGTAAAGTTTATGAAAAACGCAGTATAAATATTGCACATGCGCAGTATAATTCGAAAAGGTTATGATTATGTTCAATAGTCAAAACGTTCCATTCATTTTATTCGGATGCCCATTTCAAAAGAAAAGAGTCAGCAAACCTCGCACAAAGCCTGTTATGGAAGGTTTCGTTAGCAAGAAAGCGACCAAAACACGTGATCTTTCGACGGCATAATGATGCAGTTAATGAGTTTGAAGAGTGAATTCAGGCAAAAAAATTTTTCCTGCTCAACCCCAGCGTATCGGTTAGGTTAGAAAGCCAAACTGCTAACGGGATGTAATTAAAATATACATCATTCGATGCACAAGTTCAACCATATCAACATAATTGGTAAATATTGTAAAATGATATTTTCCAGGCAAATTTTTTGCTTAAATGTACACCGCCTTCAAAAGGTACTTTGTACCTTTGAATTTGAGGTAACAAAATCAGACTTATATCAGCAGGAATTGCATATCCTAAGCTACAAAAGTGTGTCTCAGATTACTCATATTCTTCCTCCCCTTTCATTTTATTCATTTTTTTATTCTATACACAATCCTTCAATTTTCAAAACTTCTGTCAGTTTCAAAGCCGGTATCATTGCGAGCCTTGAAAGTTCGTCTACTGGAAATTGAAGAAATGAAAAAAGCGGATGATTTCATCTAGGAACGTTTCAATAACCGATGAAGCAGGGAACATGTTTTTTGCGTCGCTGAGCCAATTTTGATCAGCGCATTGAACTAATTTTTTTTAATTTATCCACAAAGTCGAACAGAAACCTTCGGAGCATATTTTGATAAAGTTAGCAGGAGCATATTTTGATTTAGAACTGAATTTAACATGCCCACGACACGCTGTCTCGACTGCACCCAAGGATTTAGATTGTTTTCTAGGTCAAATAAAAGTTATATCAAAAGAAGTTTCACCTGAGAAGTTTCACATCAAAAGAAGTGACATCGGGGGAGGTTTTAAATATATGTCGCACATTTGCAGTTCTTTGTCTTTCGAAATATCATGAGAATTTAACAGGTGCTGACTATTCGATCATCGTATGTTGAGCAATGGAAGGAGGAGCATGCCTCTAAAAAATACTTTTCGCTAGAGTGGTTGTTATTCACTACTTCTGCTATGAACTCGTGCAGCTCGAATGAAACTTTTGCTCATCTAAACATATGGTCTAAACAATACCCGCGATTCCTGAGAAACGTGCTCTGGCATTTCAGCCTGTGCTGTTATTAGAAATTATCTTTAGTAAAGCACCCAGACCCTGTTGTGACTATCGAAATCAGGCGCTTGTTTAAGATGCTTTATTTAATTTGCAGAATTGTACTCAAAAAATGAACTTCTTTTTATGCTCTCATTACAAAAAAACTCCAATACCTCACTTCTCTTCTTCTCTCTAAAACTGATGTACTTTACTTGATACGTACATAAATACCTTCTTAAGCCCTGGTAAAACCACTAAACATTTCAATAGTGACTTTTGCTCTGATGAAGCCCTGTATGTCGGGGCGAAATGTTAGCTTCTATTAAAATGATTGTGTTTATTGTTGTTTGTTCCCGGGGCTTTGCGGTGTTCCTTATTTTATACAATTTTATTGACTTTTCTCCGCATCCATTCCATTGGAGTCTACTCTCCTCCACAGAGGCTATTGGGGAGGGGGAAATGGTATCCTATCCTTTTTCCCTCCCAATCTCCCTCCCCAATAGCTTCTGTGGAGGAGAGTAATTGGAGTCCGTCAAACAGCCTGCTACCGTGGCCTTTCTTTCATTTACATAAGTTAGGTTCTTAGTCAATTTCCCTAAATGCTACTGATAACGAGGCTCTGACGCATGCTACCAGCACAAAAAGATTAGAAAATTACTTTGACTCACAAAGCAATGCCGAAATAATAAACTAAACAGACTGTAAAACATTCAATGTAAACGACAAAACAGAAACTTTATTAGAAGTGCCCCTTTTTTCACAACCATCATGTAATGTATTGCTAAAATCTTTAAAAAACTATTATATCATGTTAAAGATAATTTACAACACCGATAACAGAAGCCAAAACTATTCCTTTGATTGTCATTTCAATTGCTTGCAGAATTTAAGATTACTGCACAGAATAGGGACCGAGTACTGTTTTTAATACAAAATCCCGAGAATTCATTTTACTTACACAAGACAAGAATGTGGTTCATAAACTTAAGTGCCAGGAACTCGATTGGTTTTAAATGTGCAACGCATTAACAAAGAAGAACAAGACTACAGTAGACACCAAATTTTGCTTGAAAATTTGTGACTGTAAACGAAGTTTGACTGTAAAAGAAGCTAAATTGAACAGTTTTGCATATTTGGTTCTAAATGTTATGTGACTGAAAATTGTATTGTGACTTGAAGCGAAGTGATTATAAGCGGAGTATACTGTACAATGTTCAGAAATAGTCAGAAAGACATTCAAGTCACGTATTACTCAACGAAAAAAGACCGACATTTGGCCCGACTTTTGCTACTTCGGATCGATAAGATACTTCAGTTACACTAACTTTTAAGTAAAAAACAAAGGTAAACGTCGAGTGCTTTAGTTTCTTAATACTTTGGAAACTTCAATACTCATTGTTTATAAAAGGTTTTTTGAACATGACATTATTAATTCTAACATTGGGTTCTTATATTTCGCTAGGAAATTCCCGAACAGAAAGTTGCTGGGGAGGGTTTTCGTAGATGCGGCTAGTCATATCGTCAGAACAGTCAGGCTCGTCAATGTTTCCATTGCTTACAAATGTTTATGATATTTCTGTCATGCGATTTGCTTCCATTCTAATGCTGTACTAAGATGAGGGAAGTGTATTCTCATTCTCTGTTTCAATCTTTGTTCCAATCTATGCCAACCAAGCCAATCATGTCGATGAATTTCTACGAACTTTTTGAGTTCTAGACTTTTACAAAATTCTATTGTTTCGTAATTTTTTTGCTTCGAGTATTGTTTCTTAATATTTTTATTGCGATTTTTATTGCGAGTTTCTTATGAAAAAGAGCGTGTCCATGATCATATCAACGGCATCAAATATAGCCACTTCCTTTTGTGTGCACCCGGCATCACTGGAGCATGTAATGTTAAAGAATCAACAATATACATCTATGGAAGATGTAAAGAAGAGGGTTCACTATTTGTGCCAAGTTTTTCATTGAATTTTGTGTGAGGAACTCCGGCCACTTTAACTGAGACCACCTTATCTCATACCACCTTAACACAAACCACCTTGACACAGACCACAGAAACTCAGACCAGCATACCCCGCTCTTTTAATTTTCATTGCGAAGGGGCAATTTACCTATTAATTTCGTAACGCAAGTGAAAATTCTTGTACGTGCCATGATGTCGCCTGTGAAGCCTGTTCTATTCGTAGTTTAGAGAAGTTCTATAGACCCCATACAAATCGGTATCTGACGTAATAGAATATTATCTTTGTGAACAGGGAGACATCTCTTTTTCTCTCAGCTTCAACGTCAAAAACAAGGTCATGACAGCGCGGAAATTAAGGAATAATATACTCACGTTATCTTTGTCATATCCGACGGACAGCAGACTTGGGACATTATTTAGAACGGCATTTATCCACTGCATGTCGTGATCATTTCCCATGTGCCAGTTCTCTTCATAATCCGTCAAGTATTCCGCGAACTCTTCAAAGTCAGCAATGGGGCCAAGGACAGCTTCATCGTACATCAACTTGAAAGCATATCTGTTATTGCAAAAATGAAAAGATGTGTGTTATCAGACAAATATTATACAAAGCTTTTAAGAATCACTAAAATCCCAGCCAAAAGTTCTTGGAAGACTCTGTTGCTCAAAGCTCTTTTGGAAAACTTCAATATGATGGCTAATTGAAAAGAATCGATAGAAAAAGACCGAAGCTCTCTAACTGGAGAATGAAATGCCTACACTTTATTAGTTTAACAAACAAAAAATAATTTCGAATTATTTCGACTTTTTCAACAGAGAAAATGACACGTTATGAAAACTCCTGTAGAGATCACATATACAACCTTATACTGTTTTAATTTTGATAACTGTGTAAATCTTGAGCCAGTACAAAAAGCATACAAGTTGAACCAATCGTTGACTATCACTTGGTCAAACCCACCCATCATTTATTATCCAACATTCGCTCTAAGATGTTTGGAATTTTGTCGATATTAAGAGAAGGCCTTTAATGGAAACACAAAAATGACAGGCATATTTGATAAATAAAATAAAATAAAATTTATTGCATCTGCCTTACCTAAATGCTATTATGATTTGTTGATGCAGCTCCGTATCCTGTTCGGCCCAGTACAAATACCTTGACCATGGTAACGAGCCTGAAAATATTTTCCAAACATCAAGGGCACTTTTATGCTTCTGCTCATTGACTAAAATGTAGCAAGAAAGAACCAGTTTACGGAAAATGAAGAAGAGGCCACGATCTGCGGATATGCTTTGCAGAACCCGTTCTCCTTTTGATGAAAGGTCCAGTTGCGAAATAACGAACTTAAACCAGTCTTCGCAAAACAGATCTTGGGATGTGGAAATATCTGTAGCTTCAACCGGTATAGACTGCTTCCATCTTACGGGAGGTTCTACAATTGAAGAATGTGGGGAACTGACATCTACTACCAACGATGGTAGAGCATTTGACTTGGTAAATCTGCTTTGAGGGATCAAATCAGATGTAGGAGTGCTTTCTGTTTCGAATATGTTATTAACGTTATTTTTACCGTCATTGTCTACATTATCAATGCTGTGAGAGGACCCGCGGCGAGGCAGATTATCGTCAAAATCATCAAATCCAAAGCCATCAAAGTCATCGTCTGATACAAAATTAGGCCCTTTGAAGCTACTGCGCTTTGCCGAAGCTGTCTGAGGCTGCTTTCCAAATGGCGGGAAACTAACAGAAGGCAGGCCTACTTCGGTTGGTATCGAGGATTGTGTATTAGCTTGGCTACCTTTCAGAGGCTCGCGATTGCTCCATAATGCAGTCATGCTGTTCTCAGACAAGGAACTTTTTGAATACAAGCTGGATGATCGATCGCGCAAAATGCCCTCAACGCTGTCATTTCTACTTACTACAATGGTTTCTCTGGTCTCGTTTGTAAGTGACGACGTAGTTTTGACATGACGATTCTTTTCGCGTTCCAAAAATTTCTTTTTCAGGTCGTCTGCAGTAGGCCCATCACCTAGTCCACGATCTCTTCTGCTTTTAGAAAACCGAAGAAAAACCCAAGTGAGTGATTTTATGAAATGCCCTCCGAGATTCTGTAGGTTTTCAGGGCTGTCAATTATGCCTGTTAAAACATTCTTGGCATCAGAGTAAGTTTCCAACTCAAAGTGGTCGAATGGCGTCAAACAGTGCCCAGGATAGGGATTCAAAACAGGACGTGGTTTCTCTCCAAGAGTGACCTCGAATATATCATCAATCCGTGCAGCTTCAACGGTATGACAAGATGTCTCAGCGAGCTCAAGTCCCTTAACGATGAAATTCGTATAAAGAAAGCCTCTTTCGGCGACTACTAGCCATATGAGACGGTCTTGAAAGCGGGCTAGGAAATGCTCGCCGGGTGCTAGTTCACCAAGGCTTCCAGAAGAAATTGTACATTTAAGACTGTCGAGGAGACTTGGCATTAGCTGCTTGTAATAGATCCAGTCATTCGAAGATGAATTAAGTTTATTGTCAGCATATGGGAAGAAAATACGCGGCCTTGGGTACCCCATTAGAAATATCGGTAGCGTAAATAATGGTAACATTGGGACACAAAAAATAACACTGAGGCAAAAGAAACAAAGGGTTAACGGGAACATTAGTACCAAAACTAACGCTACGCGCTTGTAGCTCTGGTGGCGTACCTTCCGATTAAAGAAAAACCTGTAAGTGAAGCGTGTACAAAAAGAAACAAGGTACCAGGCGTGCTGTATCCGGCCTAAGATGATCGAAATCAGAAACAACCGTGTGTGCAACGTGAGAACATTCCACCAAGTCGCTCCCAAAGAGCTGTATTCGATCACCATCATAACAGAGGCATCCATTGCTAGCCTCTGCTGACCTCGCCAAGCCTGTAAAATCATTAAATACCTTGCTTTGATATGAGAGATGGTGAAAAATGTATATTCAAGAGTAATTTCGTAACAGACTGGAAAAAGAAGATTTAAGCCAAATTGGAACCGTAAGCCAATTTTAATTTGCAGGGGTTCAAAATTTTTATGAATATGAGTCGGTAAATCTTGACTTGTTCGACCAAATCCTTAGTTGGTCGTTAAAACGCCTATGGGTATATGAAATAGCACCTAAAGTATTCACCCTCTATATCTTTATCGGCAAATGTTACTAGTAATCACCCTCCACACCCCCAGTATGAAAGATAAACCTACGTAGATTGATTTCAATGGACGGGTTTTACAGTGTCCATTGGCTACAGGCATGAAATTAGAAAAGCAACTTGATAAACTTTATTTTGTTAAACGTTCACATGAGAACGCTTTAAACGTAACATTTCATTCCAAAAAATGAAAAGTTTTCAAAAGTGGTTCGAAAAGTGGAACTGGTCCGAAAAAGGAATGATTACTTATTTGGCTAAAGGCTTGCATTGTTCATATGGAAATACGACAATGGAAAACTCTTTGTTCAACTTTCACACAAAAAGTGGAACGAAATGATTGCGTTATCGTGTGCACAGAAGAAAAATTAGTACGTAATCGTTCCGTACCCGTATGAGCAGTTAATTTTTTGTTCCAAAATTTGAAACGCTATCGTTCCCGTGTGAACGGGGCCTAAGAATGTAACATTTGTTTAAACCATTTCAATGGTTTATATCGTTAATTCCTTTTTGATCAACTTGAATAGGCTCAAAATTGATAAAAAATCAAATCTATGCAGCCACAGGATGTGAAATCTGAATTTGGCAACTTACGAGATGATAAGCTCTAAATGCAAACAATGCAAACAACACGTCTGATTGCGTAGAACTGCCGCTTGTTTTTGTAGCTGTTAAACTCACAAATGCAACCAAGACAAGAGGTGTAACTAAAAAGAAATGCAATAATCACAAATATGCATTTTTGATAAATGGCGGGTTCAAAAATAAATAAAGTTTCCTAAACGACTTCTGTTGATGTTCTTCCTCAGTCAATGCATTAAAAATTTAAACCATTTGAAGTAACTTTACAATGCTATCTCCAAAATCTTATTGTTCATAAAAATTACGCCATATAATACTTTTAGTGACTTTTTAAGACTACATAATTATTCATCAATATCAGGTCTTATTCAGGTTGATTCAAAATCTTTGAGTTGGATGAAATAGAGAATTTATCTTTGGAAACAAATGGGGAGGACTTCTGTCCCATTAAGTCAAAACTTCAATCCAACCTTCACAAGGCACCATTGAATATGTAATAATTTATCAGTGCAAGCAGTTTTGTAGATAACTCACCACAGTCCACAAGAAGCTTTCTGCACAGCACCAGCAGTCTTTTTGCTTTCCCTTTCTTTATAGAAAAGTACACTGGGTTTGAGACCAAGCCAAAGAAAATATACACTGTCAGCAAACTGCCACAACAAGTTTCTAAAACCAGGAGGGCTATTGTAACATATCCAAATATATCACGAAGTTCCATTTTTTTACTGACTTCAAGCCCAGCATTTGTTAGAGATGCAATAAGACCAGACGCAATGATCAACAATATAATATAACAACATTTGCTCAGGGAGTATGATGATGTATTAGCTATCTTTTGGCTTTCAGAGCGTCTTCTAAACTTCATCAAAAGCAATACAAGAACTTTCTTGAGTCCAGTAGCAATGTCCAAGCTTGTGATAAGGCCAGAGCAAGCAGCTATAGCTAGTGATGCTGTAGTATTTGGAACTGCATAAGTGATAAGCCAAGCAATGCATGAAATGACCAGCATAGTAAGCAACCTGAAATCCAGATAAGATAAACTGAACAAGATAAGAAAAACAACCTACACCTAAATATGCTCAAAGATAGCTTCATATAAAAACAGTATTGCAAAAAAGGTCAAAAACCCTAAAATTTTAAAAAAGAAAAAGGAAAGAAGTTGAAAGTTTTACCAGGGGGTGGGGGGCGGGTACTGTCATTTAGGCTTGACAGGGGGGTCCAGTCAATTTGAGGGTTTTACCAAATGGCCCAGTTTTGATATTAACACAACAGCTTAGTTTAGCTTGGGATTTATTATAGATAATGAACAAGATTTTGTCTTTCCCAAATCAACAACAGTCAATGGTGAAGGAATTTGTCAAAGAAGGACCAGGCGCACATAAAGAAATGGGTGCTACCCAGGACACAATTTTGGTCCTTATGCTACCATTTGAGGGTTATTGTCAAAAAATAGTACCATTTGTGGGTAATTTTTTAACATTTTAGCTTTGGCTCTCTTTGACCCTAACTTGACCCCCTCTCCTGTGAGGCCATAATAGGAGTAGCCTGACTCGGGAAGTTTGATAACAGTCAATTTTTTAATAATGATGCTTTGGTGCATAGAGCATGATGGTTCTAAGTTGAATCTCCAAGTGTCATGCTTATTGCAATCATCAGACAACTGTTAGGCTACTATCTATGTAGTTTTCAATTTATTGAGCCGGTATGTCCATGGATTCTTAATTACTTGTTGGTGTTAATAAAGAGGAACTGTTAGACACTAGGGGCTTATTTTGATGTCTGTGTTTATGAATATATTTGGATCTTTCGTTGACGATTCACTTTTTGTCAGAATCAATGATTGCAAGTCTTTCTTCAAAACAATGTTGACATTTTTAAGAATTGTTAGAACAGACCCTTGCCCTTCCCCTAAAAGATCACTTAATAAAAAACGTCCTTTCTTTTCCTTCTAAGCTGCCATGCAAATATGGATAGTTCTGTGATTTTTTTAAGTATCTGATGTGAAAAAGAGAAAACAGCAAAGAATCAGAGTATAATGGGTTATTGAAGATACAAAATAATTGAAAGTTGCCATTGATTTCATTCTTTGAGATTTCAATATCTTTGCTAGAGTAAGTACAAATTTAGTAAATTCATTATCTGAAGTAATAAGCTAACAGGTTAAAAGAAAAGTTCTGCCAAGGATTTCATCTTTCCTGTATAATTCAAAACTTTAGACTTACCTTACACTATTTGACATTGGCGATCCTCCAAATAAATAGACTAAAGCTTGTTCTCCAAACCAAGCAAAAAAGCAATCAACTGGAGGAAGGATTCCAAGGGTCCATAAAACTGGCAGCAATGCAAACAATATTCTCATTATGAGGTCCACGTACACTAGTTTGTAATAGAATCTGAAATAGTACACAAAGATAAAAAAAGTTTCTTCCGGTTTACAGAAATGCTATTCTGTCATAATCTGTGATGAGATTTCCTGAATTGATCACGAGCATTTGTATTGTTTGAAATTAATGTAAATTAATAACAATTAAAACATTATTTGGCTTTTTGATGTCATCAATTTTTTGTTTAATCATGAAGGAGCTTGTAAAGAGAATCTGTGATGGAAATAATAAGGGGGGGGTCCCCCATTATTTCATATAACTCTGGAAATCTACATCTTATTACTATGTAATCCAGTCACAGCATTTCTATCAATAAATGTTTGCTAAAAAGAATTCACGAAGATCACTTAACCAGTCTTTTGGATAGTAGATGATACCATATAAGCAGACACCACATATAAGGCCACACCTACAGAAAACATTTCATGTCCAATTCAGCCATTTTCATATCTTAACCCCCCCCCCCTTAGCTAAATACAGTTACGATGGCCCTTGAGATGACTTCTAAATGAGAGATATATTTGAACTTACGTGGAAACAATTCCAAAAACAGCAAAACATGCCATGTGAAATGGTCTTGTCAGACAAGAAGTTTCATATTGATCAGTGGCTTTAAACTGACAAGGTTCAGCTGGTGGTCGTGCTATCAAGCTATACAACCCTATGCAGGCAACGATCCAACCCATAACATAATATACCACTGCTTCTTCATTTCTTCCAAAAACATATCTGCTGCTACTTGGCAACAAATACAAGAAGATTATTCCACAAATGATTCCATAGAGAAAGGCATGAAAGAAAACATTGGAAATATACTTCTTTTTGTGAATAATAAACTTCAGTGATTGGTTTATGTCAGTGCATCCTTGAAACTCAATTTCATTATCATCATCTTCACAGTCAAACTGGAATTCTTCAACAGGCTTTAATGTTTTTGACTTGAGACGGAGACCCAAATGCAAAGAAAGCATAAAAATGACCATGATAACACCAAAAACAACACATATCCAGTAACTTGCTACCAATCCAAGTTCAGTGACAATGGCTAGACATGATGAAATGACAAGTGGAGCTGCAAATATTAGAAACTGGTACAAATAAACATATGACGGCAATGGTTGTCTTCCTGTGTCTACCTTTATGATTGGTCCACCAAGAATAGTTTGTGGGAGCCTTTTGAGAAAAAATTCTTGCTTGTACTCATTTAATATAGGTGATGTTTCAGCGGAATTCTCCATCTTGATCACCTCTGGTGCTATTATTACTTTCTGGAAAAAAAATTCTTGATAGCTATCCAGAAATGAGGAGTTCTTCCTATGTAGTTACCTAACAGCACCAATACCTTACTGATGCAACATTTCCCAAACATAAATGTCAATTGACATTTTATCATATGAACTGGATATTTTTCGTTCCAGCTCTGTTGGAGTGCAACTTTCTAATGCAATGGTGGGACAATTGACAGGATCTTCGTGTTTTCTTGCCATACCACCAAGTTTCGGATCGTTTATAATTCTAAGTATGAAGTTTGTGGTTCTTTGCAGTGATATCTGCAGAACATAATCGAGAAACCATGCAAGATGAGGTAAGCCACTTGCTCGCAATTGTAGAAGTTCTACAATTCAAGCCTTTCCAGTTGTTCTCACCTTTATTTTTTCATCTATCATTTTATGAAAATGGCTTCGTCTTCATTGCCATAAATAGCTGTTCTGAAAGCATAATACCGAACAGACTTTGTAATAAGTTCTCTCGAGCAATTTTTCAGTCACATTTGTTTGTGGCAAGTCAATAATGGCCTGAACTTTAATGTCTGCGTATCAGTGATTTCTCTCTCCAGGCAACCAGTTACCATGCGTATATTTTGATTGAAGTGAATGAACTGAATAGACACAATTCAACAGGGAAACAAGCAGATTGAAAACTGAATTGTTTGAATTAATCCATATACATTATTACGTGAAATAACGGGTGTGATTTGCATTTATATGCCAAAATCCTTAATTGATTAAACTGACAAACATTATTGAATTAATTCATCAATTAGTATTCCTCAATTGATCTTACTCAATTTTTTTTCGCATAGTAAGGTATTTTATGTAATTGTCTTGCAATGCAGTGGAGTGAGGTTTATAAGGTTAACGATTTCCTATAAAGTCCAGAAACATTGGATCAGAATGATAGGGCTTCAAATGATAGGTGTTATGCAAAATAAAGTTCAATCCCCAAAAAAGGGTAATATGCTAAGATTCAATTATCAGGACCCTGGGAATAGAGTGACCTTTTCATAGGAAGAAAACTGTATCAGTTCTTTCTTAATGAATCTGAAACCCTTTAGAACCAACCTTTTGGAAGTTTTCATAGAAGAATACCCGGCGTTCTGGACCTGGCGGAGAAGAAGGGAATAATCGCCCAGCAAAGATGCTTAATCAATTTTAAGATTTTAACTCATTTCCATTTGAACTGTTTTTTTTCATTGATTACCTTCAAATACGCAAAAACGAGACTTCAAAAACGAGAAAGAAGTTGATGGCCGCACAACATTGTGCGCGTGAACATCATTTTTTGAAATCAGCGCCCTCGAATTGACGAAATCAGCGTTCTCGGGCGACCACCCCCCTATTCTCCGCCTGATCTATTCCAACATCACGCTGTTTTGCTTCAAAAAATTCCAGAAAAAATATAAATTTTAGGAATGCGTTGATGCCATTACAATGCCATTGTAGTGGAAACTTCACAAAATCTACTACGTTTGTGAAAACTGCAGATTTTCGATTGATAATACTATTTTTGAGATGCTGAATCCGAAAAATTTTTTATAGCCAAAAACATCCAGGAAACATCGATTCCCGGCATGCATTGAGCCTTTCCTTTGATGCAAAATTAGTATCAAAATCTTAAAAATCGCTGAATGTTACGAACCAGAAAACCTCCAGGAAATACTAATGTCCTGCGTGAATTGATCGATAAGATGCAAAAATAGTATCAAATTTATGAAATCTTTTAGATATACTCTAAACCTATCTTATAGTGTAAGACCATTAAACTATATTTGCGGTGTATAATCCCAAAAAATCGATGCTTTCAATTGAAAATTTTCCAAAAACTATGAATAACGACAAATGCGAGGTTTGGAAACTTTTTGTTCGGATTTAGCACCACAGATTAAAAATTCATGCTGTAAAGTAAGGTAGATATTAACGATTTTTGTGACTATGATGCTAAATTGAAATCAAAGACATCAGTGCATACCAGTACAGTAACAGACGTTACCTGGAATATTTTGGCTTGGAAATGTAATTTTTAGGATTCAGTACCTCGAATATTCTATTTTCACTCTAAAAATCTCATCTTAAAGTAAACACGATCGATTTTCTGATTGCAAAACCATTATGGCATCGCACCGAAGGCATTTATGCATACTAGAAATGATGTTTTCTGAAAGCTTTTCAATCAGTTTTGATGCAAAGAAATAATAGTTAATCAACTCGGTCCAAAAACCTATTTTTCTCGAATTTCGTCCTCGTGTAAACCATAACAGCTTCCTGTGGGCTGAGAGGAGAACTTCCAAAACCACTTAAACAAACAGTACCATTGTCAATAATTAAAACATATGACATCTGATCATACAAGATCGAAATTGATTTGCTAGTAAACATCGATGTTTTATTTCGTAGGGAGACTATTACCTCGCTATGCGTATAAAAATGGGACTTCAAGAAAAATCTATTGTCGGATCACCATGGCTGTTCTGACACCGTGAGGAAAATTTTACTTTTAGCAACTGGGTTTGTGACATATAACTGACTAAAGGTCGATTCATGCATAGAAAGTTCGATTCCAAAACCTTTCTAGAGACATCTGTTTATTTCATTTTTCTACTGCTCATATGAAGACTATGATGTTTTTATTACTTTGATAATGAGGAACTAGCCAACAGACCCGCATAATGGTAAAGTTGCCATGCTTGCCTCTAAGTGGATGCGAGAAAGTGAAGGTTTTATGTGCAGATAAAGAAAAAGAGAAAGTTGAAGACGATGCGCAGCAGAGAGCCGAGCGTAAAAAACACAACGACAAGAGCAGGTATTCAAATGGTGCTTGGGAGAAAAAAAGCGAAGAAGACAGGGTTTGTTTAAAAAAAGATATAGTTACAAAGAGGGTTCTTGATAATTATCATTTAAAAGCAGAGCCTTTGCAAAGATACCCCTCAGTAAATCGTCAGTCTCTCCCTACAATTCCTGAAAGACGTCGCCAGCGTATCACAGAAGTGCAGCGTAAGAAAGCATGTAATTTGCCATTTATCCATCTTCACAAGAAGTCACTGCAAGATACAAAATCAATGGCTTTTTGGAGAAGAAATGATCGCCCTGTAAGTGACACAAACACGGTCTGGAGTGGCAAAGGAGATTTGAATGAACGGACCTCTCCAGACTTCTAGCAAGGTTTACAATTTCTTCAATAACTTAATCGGCTTTTGATAAGTATGAAAATCAAAGAGAGTTTTACCATTTCACATAACAGATCATTCTTCTAAATGAGAAGATGGAATTGGTCGACCAGAATCAACTCGAAGTAGTTGCCTTTTTTCATGAAGCAACGAAACTATGACTAAGTGCTTTCAGGCAATGATAAACAGAACAGAAAGATGCAGAAGCGGACTGGCCCACCGGGACACCGGGAAATTTCCCGGCGCGCTCTTTGCCCCAAGTTTTTTTTTCAAAAACTTGAAAACCTTCAAAAGGCAACTAATCTTCAAAAAAACTAAAATTGATTACAATCATCGATTGACCTTCTGTCTAAAGTACGTTTCCATAAAAAGTTTAGCTTCGCTTTTAAGTTGAGCAAAATTAAGATTAATTGCTAAGTTTCCCGATCTTTGTTATTGTAAAATTCATTGAAGACGCAATTTTGATCAGCAAATTCTGTAAGGTTTTTTGAAAACCTTGAAAAGAACATATTTTATTTTGAAAATGGCTTTGAAAAAAGCAAAAATTTTAAACATACTCAAATCTTTTTCGTATGAAACTTCTGAGAGCATATAACGTCAGAATGAGGGTCCAAAAGAACAAGATGGAAAATTCGATCCAGAAATTGGTACTTATTCTCCATCTTGTTCATTCTGACCCTTATTCTGACGTTTTATACCCTTAAGTGGTTCAGACGAAAAGGCTTTTAGTATGTTAAAAATGTTTGCTTTTTTTGAAGCCATTTTCAAATTTAGTAGCGCCAAAAAATTGTTCATATGTAGCAGCCAGAAAGCCTACTCTCACTTCCAACCCTCGTTAGCTTTTAATTTTTCACGCAAGTGCGCAATACTTGAATTAATTTGATAGCTATTGAGGTGACTAGTAATTTTGTGAAACCCATGACTTATGACTAACAATATTAGCTGTTTGACTTATGGCTGACGCAAACTATTCCTAGCGCCTGACATCCAATAACTGGGGGCTCGCACTTTGGAAAGATGAATTGAGCACTACCCTGTACTCTTTCCAATCAAAATGGTTATAACTGGATAAAATTATCGATCTGTTGGCTATTAGGTATGGAAACGTTCACATATTATGCAATCAAAGATTGGTTGAGCCATAAACTATCCCTTAATAGTGAAAACTGTTCTAGGTACGATAGAGGACAATACTTTCTGAGCGTCCTAATGGTGGCAAGCTATTTTATTTTGCAATTCAACTAAAAACTCATAGGCATCATGCTCTTTGTACGTTACAATCAAGAATTTTGTGCCCAAAATAAATTATGACTTATTGGAGCCAAAAATCTTGACAACTTTTCAAAAAACTTTATACGGAATTTGTTGAGAATTCATGCCCTCATGTACGAACCTTCTTTAAAATTTAATGGAAAGTTAAATCGGCTTTTTTGAAAAAAACTGGTTTCAAATTTACAACTACCTATTAAAGCATTCCAATCTTCCTTCAAACTTTTGTTCCGGAATAGAGACTGTGCCTTTTCTTAAGAAATTCTTTATCCTTTTTATCTTGTCTACGCACAGTTTCTCATACAGAAGGAGCCTTCAATCTGCAAAATCATCAATTTGTGCAAAACGGACGGCAGCAGGGTCTCTTAAAATCAATTTGTCCAAGATATGTTATCAGATACTTTTCGGTCTACAGTTTTAAGCATATGTTCAGTACCTGATCATAATTCCGCACGCTGATGCACTGGCATCATATCTTTTGTAACTCTAGCGTAGAGGCAGGAGCAACACAGTCATTAGGGTAGCAGGTGCTGAGGCACCCCTTTACTTTTTTAAAGATGCTGCAAAACTTTCGAAAATTTATGAGAATGAAGTCATGTATTTCGTCAAATTTCTAAAGATTTCGTGATCGATTTTAATCGAAAAGAATCTCGTCTCCTAGGCCAGAGAAGTTGCTTTCTTTGTAAAATCTTGGAAGATAGTGTCTCGCTAACTGAAAAATCATCATTTGATACCTAAAATTGAGGGCAATACATGATTTGGTACCTACAAATTTTGTCAGCCGTATAGACGTTTCAAATAAAGTCAATTTGACTGAGAATCTTCTTCATGCCAATGCCAATTGTGAATAAAAAACTTTGATATTCTAAATAGGGTGATTTCAAAAAATTTTCCGGGGCCCGTCCCCCGATCCCCCGTTTCCTTTCCTGTGACAATGCTTGCAACAAACTGATTCTCAGCTAAAGCAAAGTTTTTCCGAGCCCGTTTCACAAGCCCTGAAGTTTTGTGACTTTAGCACCTATTGGCGCCCTTTTGGCTGCTTTTCCCGATGGGTCAAATAGTTGCCAGTCCGCCACTGGCAAGATGTTATGTTAGAAGATTCCAAGTTAAAAGACACGTAGTTTCCAAGTTACGCTTTTGCAATGTTAATCTTCAAACTGGTATTTGCTAAACTTTCTCCTGCTAGTGCCCACTATTTGTTTATAGCTAACTTTAATGATTCTAAGATTATAAAAATTATGAGAAGATATTATAAGACTAAATTGACAAGACCTCTCTCTGCAAGACGTCTGCACTTGATGAAAGTATACTTGCTCGTTTATGACAACAGCAGAGCTAGGGTTCTAGCATTGCACTATTATATTTATTCTGTTCTGCCAGAATCAATAAAATTTATCTGTTGGAGTAACAGATTATTAAGAATTTTCGATTTACAACATTTTAACGAAAAAATTGCCAACACGTTTCTCTGTTACCATAATTGCCGCATCAAAATACCCAGGCAACTAACTCGAAGTAAACAAAACATGATCCACATCTCTTGTGACCGGGTTCGGGTATGATAATTCAATTGGATAACATGGACGGTGCAAGAAGATTAGTCAATAGGAGATGACATATTTTCTTCAGTATCTAAAGCTCGAGGGAAGTCTGACAGAAGAATCTTGCTGACTTAATTTATTACCATTTGATTTCGAGGAGTCTTTCTGTGTAAGGATTCGAAACAGTGAAAAGCAGAAAAACATTGCTTTCGAAGCTTTGGAATCGGAAGCTACATTTAGAATGTTCTAGTTAAACGAGAGCCGAAAAGTAACAATGCACACATCGGCTAGCTACCTCTTTGGCTAGATCTTTACAATCTTAACCAAATTCATACACTGGCAAGATGAAGCATGAAAATATAGAAGTAATGGACATAGAGAAACTGGCTGCTGAATACTGTAAAGTTTATTAGACATAGAAACGGTGGGTATCAATGGTTTATATAAATTCTTATGATACAAGGTATCACTTTACTTAGTATTCCGTCAACTTAAATCCACTTAAACAGATTGGATGGAGGTTAACATGCTTCCCCCTAGCTTGTCTTGGCTTTATTAGCCTGGGCCTTTAGTAACCTGTGGAAGCTTTTTATCTAAATAATTCTTTCTATCAGTTTTCGAGAGTTCAGCCAGGTGACAGAACAGGAAAACCTCTATGATGC
The DNA here is from genome assembly GCF_013076305.1 of Rhopilema esculentum. The sequence continues at coordinate 5,990,852 of NW_027018682.1, read as the reverse complement.
ACAGACCAAGTTGTTGTTGAGTAAGCTTTTGGAACTTTAGAAGTTTATCTCAAACATGAACATTAACTCGAAAGGAACGAGCATGGATATTCATCATAACATAGGTCAGAACCAATTAAGGCTTTCTGCAATTGGAAACTGTCAGATTTTTATATTGTTTACAGAAAACAAAGTGCATTAAGGAAAACTGTTTTCCGTCACACACGCAATCTGCCATAAAGATTTCTTTTCTGTGGCAAATTCTAGAAGTTTTGTAGGATCAAATTTGCAATAGCTTTGAAGCAAATGATCAATTAAAGTTGAGAATAGCAAGTGTGTCTCATCCAGGTCAGGAGCGTTAAATTATGCATAGGTTTCCACCTTTAACTTACTAATCATCAAAACATATGCTGCTCATGAATTAACATAAATAAGCAATGAAGACAGCAGTGGCGGCTCTTGCTAATGGGCATCTGGGGCAATGCCCCCTCAAAAAGATTCAAAGGAAATCTATGATATTCATATTTAATTTTGAAGATAGTCTTACTGTGATTAATTATATAAGTTTGTATCTCTTCTAGAAAAAGCTCCTTGCTATCCAGTCTCGTCCTTAGCCTCGCTTCTGGCCTGCTAGTGCCTTGAGCGATGATGTCATTTTACGGGCAAAATTTTTTTTGCCCCTAGCCGAGCATTTTGCGCACAAGCCAATTTTCGACCTCGAGCATTGCGAAACGCGGCCTGTGATTGGCTTATTTGGAGGAATTCGGGGCAAGAAAAATTTTGCCCATAAAATGACATCATCGCTAAACAACAACCACATCTATATATGCGTTTTCTTCTGCGCTCCATGACGATCAACATCGAACCATGAATACAGTGAAAAATTTGCAAACGCTGTAGCAATATTTATGGTCTGCCCTCCCAACTGTGAAAGTCACGAGCCGCCACTGGAAGACAGTTTATTTTCCATTAAGCGAAAACACTACAAAATGCTGAAGTCCTAAACTGAGTTTAACTTCCTTAAAATCCGAAACGTTGAATTTTCTGGTTGTCCCTTCTTTTTAAAATCATCCAACATTCTTCATGTCAGGATAGCTGGACTGCACACTAAATAGGTTAATAACTCTGTTAGCAAAATGCTACAGAAAGACCAAGCATTCATATAGGGGTCAGGGTCAGCGGGGTTTATTTGGGGAAAGATACAGTTACAAAGAGGGCTCTGAACAATTATGATCTAAAAGAAGAGCCATTTACTTGGAAGTACAGCATAAAAAGGCTTTTAATTTGCCGTCAATCCATGTTCACAAAATTCGATGTCAGAAACAAAATCAATGGCCTCTTGGAAAGAAAAAGATCTCCATCTAAATTTCCATCTAAATTTGGAACTGAATTTAGGATGAATTTGGGACTTTAGGCAAAATTTCCACGCAAACACATAACACATATTGTGTGCAGCTGCTTCATCTGCTCATGTGGAAGTTCACTATAAAATTTCACTATAAATTGATCTGACGGTGGCGTAACAAGATGGGGTGGTGGGTGGGCGCGGGGAAGGGAAGGTCTTTTTTCTCTTACTCTTTGATTGCATATATACCGTAAAAAGGGCCGTTGAAAAGTGTGGTGAGGGAGGAAGTGTTAGAGGGCTAGAGCATCAAAAAATCTCTAGTAGTGTATACATTTTCAAACATAAGCTCAAAATTAATATATTTTGAATTTTCATCTTCTAAAATTTGCTAAGGCTATGTTCAAGACAGACACAAAATAGTCAACATGTTCTGCGCCCAAGAGTTTGTTATCTGTTGCTCCTAAGTATCAAATTTTAAAGATTTATTAAAAGCGATAAAAAGTTCGTCCATAAAATGTACGCAATATCTGTCAAAATCAATTGAATGGGCATTCTCAAGTGGCTCAGGACTTCACTGGAAGCAGTTTATTCGCGTTTTAATAAAATAATGACATATATATGACAAAAATACTGCATATCATAAAGTAATATAATAATTGTATAACAATAATAAAATTTATTTATAGCTAGCTAGAAAGTAGCTAGTGCTGATAAAGGCCAATTTTACCCTATTTAAAATAATCGATTAAATCCCATTGCGGCAGCTACACCGGACCCTTTCAAACCTCTTATTTTATTTTGAGCTCATTTTCTGCTTATTTGCCTGTAACAGCCGATTACTGTATTTGTATTATTACCCTTATTTGCATTGATAGATAGAGATGTATTAGCTTACTTTTTAATTTCCGTTTGTTATCTTATTAACAGGAGGCGAAGTTGCCTGCTGCCATAAGACTGACTTAAGTTATATGTCGTACAAGGTTAAGTGATACAGTTGAAAGCCGAATGAGCAGAGAGCGAGACAGAGAGAAAATACACTGATATAAAATGTTAAACATTATTTTTGCAAAAATAGATGCTTTTTGTATTTTCCATCTCTATGGTATTTTCAAGGATTAGCCAAATCAATAAATTTCCGTCTTTTGTTATTGAGAGAAACTTTGCAATTAAATGAATTGAGTTGAATTGAATTGAATACACCAATTCGACTCACGGCCTCGTTTTGAAACTTTCTCCTAACCTAATTATACGACTTTTTGGATCTCAAATTTGGTTTTATCACCATAATCTTAGGCCGGATACAATTTTTCATATTGTTTCAGCTTGTATTTAAGATTTTACGGAGAAATGAAATTTGAAAACTTGTAAGAGATTTGACCGCAAAAATCTTTCGGGGGGAAACTTTACCCCCCTAGTCGCCAATCACGGTCAAATCCCTTATAAATTTTCTATCTTTTTGTCGTCATAAAATCAATATCGTGAGCATTACCATAATGAAAACTTCCAAGTATACTAAAATCATTGCTCGCAATCCGAATCTGAGGTCAAAAATTTTGTACAAAATAATTTGAAGAATTTTTCAAAATGAGGCCGTAAGTCGAATTGGTCTATTGAATTGAATTGAATGGGTTTAAGGAAGAAAGTGTGGAGTTAAGGTGTAGCATATAAACAATATTGTGATTGTGTCTGAAGTGTGATGGTCGCTCCATAATGTTACCAAGCTACTGTCCAGTTTTGCATTCTGACGAGAACCAAAAATGAGTGACTCAGAAGAGAAACGACAAAATATTAAAGGTAACTTGAACGCAGATTATAAGAATTTGGCCTGAATCAAATAGTTTCAAAGATGATTCTCCCTTGTTTTGGTGACTGGTGTGTGTTGAAAGCATGCACAGTGAAAAATTGTGCAGGAGGTTTTAAATAACTTGGCTGATTTGTGTACCAAGTCTGTAAATGTCTGTTGATGAGCCAATTCGACGTGTTTCTTTGTTAATTCGAATATATTATTAGCTTCTTAAAAAATTTTTCTTTTAAATTTGCACATGATAGAATGACAGATGATCAAGCCTTCATCGTTTGGTACTAGTCATCTAAAGCAATGAATGGCTGGAGCAAGCTAGAACATAGGGCTTTAGATCTCTGTTTTTTATAAATAGTTAATTGTTCAATCTTTGATGTTTTTAAGAATCTCTTCTTACCCCAGTAACAGTGTGTACTTCTAGGGGTGCCAGAAGCACAGGGGCAGTAGGGGCAGTACTGTGCCCTTGTGAAAGTGGTACTGTGTTTGTGTGAATGGAATAATTATATAAAATCGCAAGTTCTTGGGAGAGATAACATTAGTGCGGTTAGGAACAAAATGAAAGCAATTAAAACATTGAGTTCATTTGTTATGAACTTATATGCAATAATGCAATTTCTTTCAGCAACACTCTAAAATGTAGGAAAGTATTGTGGAATAAGGTGAGAGGTGTAACGGAGGCATCTGGGGTCCTAAGGGAAAACTGAGATGGTGCCTTTGTTAACAGATTGTAGTAGAGCATGTCAAACACTAATGCAATATGGAACACTAATTCAAATTTAACTAAGCCTAATTTTGAACGGGGAGGTGCCATTTTGGTTAAAAAATTTGGACCCATAATTCTGCATGTGTCTGAAAAAATGTGACCCATAATTCCGCAAACATGGTGAAAACAATACCCATTACTCCGCAAAACAAATAACATTTTTAAACCACAACAAAATCATCAAACAAATTTTGCATATCCTTTGCCAAAAATCTCAATATTACACATATTTCATACTTTCATTTCTAACTGAACATTCATTTTGCTAAAGCTCAATCTCCCTCCTAATAATTTTGCAATATTTTTCAAAGATGGTACCCATAGCTCTGCACATATTTCAAAAACTCAAACTAATACCAATAATTCCGCACTTTTCAGAAAAAGGAAGCTCTAAAAAATGGCACGTCCCCCTACCTTCAAACATGTAAAGGTACCCCTCCCCCCAGCAAAAGCCTAAACAACAGAATGGGAAATTTTAGACTGGCCTTTCAGATTAAATGTTTTATCGGTACCAAAGTATTATGTTGTTTCATGTTTTTGTAATATTCTAATATAAGTCATTGAAAATGTGCCCTTTTTGAGTAGCTGCCCCCGCCGCCTTGAAATGCTTCCAGGGCCCATGTGTACTTCAGATATAACATGTACTTAATCAGGAGGGCCCTTGATTTATGTCATAAATCAGAATAAAATCTTATTTTTTTTCAATTTATTTTTATTACTGTTCTTTGACCAGAAATACCTGGCTTTTACTATGACACAGAAAAAAAGAGGTACTTTCGAATTACAAAAGACCATCCTAAGCCTGCAATCAAAGCTTGTAAATCTGAGGTAATCAAGGTATGTAGAATGCTCCACATATTTTACCTGAAATTATATGATATCTTTTTGATTTACCTTTTTGAGTTTCTAACTTTATTTTTCATTTTACAGTCTGATAAGACTTGATATAGACCTATTGGAGGCAAGTATTTAGCAGATAAACTTGCATATAGTGTAATGCACTGAAGAGAGGAAATTCAATTAATGAAAAAATGCATTTAGGGAAAAGTGAGCTTAAAAAGGGATCATGACAAAACCTGGCCATTGCTATGCCAAATTGATCTGTGCTAAGCCATTCCTATACCAATGTACACCTTTGCTACACCAATAGGTAGGCCAACCCTACATCAAAGGTTACGCAAATGGCTTAGGCCACTTTTGTCACAACGTGGCCTAGTCCCTGTTTTATATTGTTTTAAAGGCATTTGACATGCAGCGAATCCAAAAACAACTCAGGCCAAATTGATCAGAACATGCACACATAGAAGAAATTGAAAAATTTCTCACATGAAACCACCTTGTGCTGCTCTAGGATTTCACCGATTTGCAAACAAACGGAAACTGTTCACACGTTTCTCTGTGTGCGCAATCTGATTGGCCAACCACTGGTGGTCGAGTGGCAGCCACTTTTACCTGTGTCAAATGCCTTAAAAACACTCAAGGCAGCCAAGGTAAAATTTCACTGTTATGTTGTTTTGTTTGCTAGTCTCTACCTGTGACTACTTTGGATATCCATAACTGTTTCAAAAGCAACTTAACTTGAACTCTTTTCCTGAATCAACCAAAAAGGTAATGCATTGATCAACCTGATAATTCTGGCTGTGTTTGCTCCAAAAATTAGTATAGTGATGTTGTGTTGTCATTTTATGTTGATACCAATTTTCTTAAATCTAGACAGAAAAACAGAAACAAAAAAGGCATTCCAACATGCACTGCAAAATTTTGGAGGAAAGGGAGATATGTGGAACAAACATTCGAAAGTTCAAAAGGTAAATATGTCTTTGTCTTACAGGTTTACACTGAGGCCTTTCGTATTGATAAGCTACTCTCTAGCTACATATTAAAAAGTCACTTTAATTTGTAAATTTTTTTTATCCTATGATATGTCATGCTTTTAAGCTGCCTTTGGTTAATAGAATATTTTTCTAAAAATGTTTTCAATTTGGAAATTATTATGGTGCTATTTTTTAGTTTTTATCAATTTTATTAAGTCCTCGTTACAGAAAGGAGTTTTTTATAGATGTTCTAAAAATGGGTTTTTCACAAAACATGTTGAAAGAAATGCGGTATTAAAAATATGTACTTACATGTTTGAATATTGCCACATGTCATAAGTTCTGAATACTGCAATATTTCAGTGTTTTGCCCTGCAATAATCTTTAAAAAGGTTACATTTTATAATGTCATATCCACACTGACTGACTACTTTATTTTGTTTCAATTGATTCCTGTTAGGAACATGAGAAGATCTTCAATTGAATGCATCAACTTTGAAAAGACTAAAGGGATAAAATTGCACCTTGAGGAAGCAAATTTAAAAGACAAGGTCCTCATTACAAAAATTATTGTAAGTATGTCACTTCACCATTAGCACTAGCAGCTTATTAAATTAGTAATTGAATCTAGAACACGAAACTTTGGTAGTCTAAATATAAAAAATATCACATTTTCAGCTCATGCTTTACTTTATTTGCTGATTTGAATGCTTTTCAAGCTAGGGTAGTGGCCTAGAAAATAATTATCTTTGAGCTTCACTGTTACAAGGTGCAATATTCCTTTGGCAAACATTTCAATATGTTTTACTACTTACCTTCTTTTGCTGCTTACCAATCTTTTGCTGCTTACTCTCTAACTGATGATTGTTCCCTATACAGTCATTCTTGTTCCTCTGTTCTTTTTAACTCTTAAACCTTGTCTTCCATGTCCCCTTCTTTGGATGTTGGATATTGTGTTTCAGAGTTGCCCACAGTGTTGCTCTATTATTTCATCTAAGATCACTTCATTTAACCAAAATGGAGTTGGGTTGCAGATCTCTCTCTTGGTGCAAACTATAAGGGCAAATAAATAAACAGGATGCTATGTAGTTATCATTAGCATGTTCATAAGTTTCCAATTTGAATTTTGCCAAATTCATTTACCAGCCAAGCGCAAGACATGATGTTCTAGCAATTGTCAGCAAGATCAAAGGTTTTGATAAATCCATGTGAGTAATGTGAAAACTGATAAATTGCAACACATACATACACACATACATAAAAACATTTTTTATTCTATGGAGTAGGTTTCAGGGGCGAAACTTCACTATTTTCATTAGGGCATATGAAGCTTAGATGCCTGACAAAAGGGCGTCATCCTTGATGAAAGGGCGTGTACATGAACTTCAATTTCTGTTACAATTTTAGAGCACAACACCTCAAGGGCTGAAATCATCGGGGACCCTGATAGAGGGTCACTTAATATTTTAGGCCTTGAGACACGAACTTTTTTCTTTAAAGTCAAGAAATATGCCTTTAATTTTTTTGGTATTAGCTATAAACATTTGTTTCCTCAAGCAAAGAAAAGCTTTTTTATTGCAAGTATTTCACAGGTACACCTATCATCAAAGCTCAATTTCTGTGTATCTATAATCATGGATATTGTTCAGAAATAGGAGAAAAAAGGAAGTTTTTTGCAATTCATATCTTAATCATAATTCCTTGACAAATTTTCTATTATTTCCTGCTTGAACTGTAGGCTTGAAACTTTCTGTTACTTGTTACAGCTATTTGAATTTTTTTAGTCTTAAAACCTAGGCAGCTGTACGGCCATTTTTTGGCTAAGGATGCAATACTTTTGGACCGTAAGTGTAAAACCTTAAGAGAATTTTGGGGCATAACTCCTAATGAATGTATGATGAAAGTTTTATACCTTCGGAAAAGAAAGTATTGCTTGATTTTTCTCAAAAACGTATTCCAAGGTAGCATATCTTTCATGCTTTGATTTATGATGCTTCAAAAATTACTGATTTTTATTATGCTACCAAAATTTATTTTGGAAAGACTTTTATTTACTTAAAGTAGGGTTTGACAAAAGCAATGTTTGTCTTGTTTGTATTCTCTTCCATGGCTAAATGTTAAACATATTATAGTATTTATCTATGCAATTTTTATAATTGCACTTTTTTTCTTTTTTAGGCTTCAAATATATGATTTTCAGTTCAGCAAAGAAATGAAATTTGAATTAACCAGTTCTTATGATATATCGATTGCACAAGTAAATAAATAAGTTGTTTGTTTCTCTTTGCTTTAAAAATGTGTTTGTAAATGTTCCCTCTCATACCTGTGCCCCTCTAACTTTGCCATGCTTCCAATGTTTCTGGTTACTGTACCTTGGTGTATCAAATATCTTTTATAATCAAATATCATTTTATTCATATCAAATAATATATTTTATAAGCCAAGGTCGGTTTAAAAATAGCATCTATAGTAAGTGATGTGGGTGACCTTGTGTTTGAGCAAATATGTTTTTTTCAGATAACTGATACAGTCTTTGCAACCAACACTAGAAGCTTCACAAATGAACTTTTGTATCCTTATTCTAATTAATTTTTTCGAAATTTAGCAATTTATTTGAAGAACAACATGTTTTAACTCACAATGACAGTAACATGGTTTTCAATTTTTGCTTGGCTCTATTGCAGTTTTGGAAATAATTTCAGTTTTCCTTTATAACTCTTTTGTGATTCCTTAACTTATCTTCTTAGAATTTCATCAGTAAGCGAGAGTTTAGGTGTCAGTCAGGCACTCATCTTCTGGGTAGATGATTTTCTTGTCAGTAAGTAAATTTTATGTGTCATTTGTTCTAACCTGGCCAAAAATCAAATAAGAGATATTTCAAAATTCCTATCAGTGATGACACTAGGCAAAGTGAACAGCTTTGAATTTCTTGCAGTTGAGCTTTCATGGGCTTGCAGTTTTTCACTGAATAGTAGTATATTTTCTTTATTTATTTAAAGTTGGTACAATTTCTAGCTATGCATACTCAAGCTAATTAAAACCAGCTAATTTAAATTACCAACGCTAAATATAATATAAATCAATATAACCGATGTTGCTAACGTATTCCTTGCAAAGATTACAAGTACAATTAAACGATGTAAATTCTGAGATTTTTTTCTTGAATATTTGTAAAGTAGGTGAGTACTTTATCTCGTTTGGAACTGAGTTTCATTTGGCTACATCTGTATGATACGGTATTAAATCCATATATTTTGTAATATGGCTCCGCCTTTTTGAATTGGGAGTTTCTTAAGTAATATTGGCATTCATTCATGGAAAATATTTCATCCATAAAGGGTGGATTAAAACTGTCAAATGTTTTGTAAATTTTTATCCCAAGATATCGTAAATTCTTCTTGTGAGAAGTTATTGTTTTATTCTTTATTAAAAGTTGTTCAAGAGTTGTTTCATGATCATCATGAGCTATTCTAATTGCTCTTTCTTGAATCCGGTTTATCCGGCTATTACTTTTCCTACTGCAAAACATCCAAATAAGAGGATAATAATTAAAATATGATCATATGAACGTTTTTATTGAAAGAATTCGCTTAGATTCGTCCAAATACGTACTATATTCATGTATGTTCCTTCTTTTGTTCATCAAGATACTAACAGTATCCTTCCTTTTTTGTGGCCCGCAGGGTTCTTAGTTTGAGGAACGACAGATTATTAGATTAATTGTTTTTTAACAGCCCGATCTTGTATTCGTATATGTTTAATCAAACGGTCTTGAAATTATATAACATGATCATTTCATAAAATCGTTTTTTAGCTGACAGAGTCGTTAAAATGAGGAAAGGACATAATATTTGGTCTTCATGTTTTGTGCACAATCCATGTACACGGACAAGATTTGCCCTAGGTATGGAATACATAGATAATAAATCATTCCAACCTTTACCTACATCCTACTTTTCCTAAAGAAGAATGTATCATTTGAATTCTCCATTTGGCTCCGAAAGGACATAATTTCATTTCTTATTTCGACAGTTTTTCGACATGTATTTGTTTGTCGTTTCGACGATGGTGCAGCATAGAGTCGCCAGAAAATTCAAAGTTTTTCCAAGTCTCGTCAGATCGTAGAGTTAAGAATTGTCTCCATGAGATTTAGAAATAAATGAATTTTCTCATTGGTTTTACTGTAGCTGGAAACCTGGAATAGGAAGAATGACTTTGGACGGGCAATTTTGTAAAACCTCTGTAAATGAAAAAAAATTGTTAGAAAACCTAAATCAATTCCAAGATTGGTTTAGCATGTTAAGTGTTGATTTGCAAAGACGCATTTCAAAATTTAGAAACGCTTTAGCTTTGTTTGAATCAAAAACATTTATTTAAATCCCTAGGAGGAAATTTATTTCTTGAGTGAAGTCTAATTCTGCAAGCCTGGCATCTGTTAATTTCTTTAGTTAGCAGTTTTGTTGAGTGCCTTCTGTCAAAAAATCTTATCAAAGCTATCTGCGTTTTTCCAGGGTTGACAAACGGCATTCTTTTGGTGGGTCCAGAAGGCAGAACGGAACAACATCCTTTTATTAGAACAAGCAAAAGTGACGTATTATCTCTTGATGGTGGAAAGGTTCGGTTTGTTGTAATTTTCTTTGCAACTAAGATAGCGTATGCGTAGAAACGAAGAGAGGTCCTTCTGACCTATTGCAAGTAAGCTGGCGAAAAATGTGACTTCCCCGTTATAAAAATTCCAAGGATTTTCAAGAAAAGCCAGAAGCTAATATCTTACAACATAATAAATCATTTTAACTTTTCTTATATTTTAATCAAGATTTTGTTCTCTTTTGATAATGTTATAAACATCCTGCCCAGTGACTGCAGCTCTGCTTTTGCTGAATTCGCACTGGCTGAAACACTTGGGCCGAAAATACACAGGTAGCCTTTTAGAATCGAAATATTTGGAGAGAAAAAGTGTGATGGAAACAGGGTCTGGATGTATTTCCTTTTAAAAAGGAGATTTTACTCTTAATGACATTATAAATAGGTCCTTTCTGTTACAAATTAATTAAGCGGAGGAGGCAGCAAAATAATAAATAACATGCAAAAAAATTAGTATAACTTGGTTAAAAGGCCAAGGTTTTGCTGAAGATGACGATTGCGTACCGTTTCATATCAAAAAATGGAACGCTCAGGAGTTGCGTTCGCACGGAAACGCCTCAAATCGTATGGTTCTGTTCCAAAGATTTGAACGTTCTCAGAAGTGATGCGAAAACTGTAACGGAAAAACTGCCTTCACATGTGAACAAAAGAACAATTGATTCGTAATCGTTCATTTCTCGTTTGAACGTTAATGTTTTGTTTCTGAATTTGGAACATAATTTGGACGGTACGCAGTCGTTCCCTGTAAAAGGGGCCTAAGATGCTAAGGGACACCTCACAGTATTCCGTCGAATTTCTTTTAAAGATTTTAGATGTACCTTTTTCTCATAATTGCTTTATAAAGATATCTTTCTACAGGCGCCGTATTTATATTCTGGCTCCAGGGATGGTTACATTCGCAGTTTTGACTTTCGAGCATTCAAGGTCGCTTCGTCTGTAAGAGCAAAGAAATCAGTAGACAACGTCAAAATATTGAGCAATCAGACACATCTGATAGTTAGCACTATGGCTGGGCATGTAAGATTTTTATCTATCTTATTATTTAGCACTAGTATCAGGGTGCCAGGAGGGTATGTCATGTTACTGTTCCTGAAAACGTTTTGCACAATGATATCTATTTCTATTTCACATCTTCGTTAGCATATTTTGCAACCTGGATTTCCCTTTCCACTTGATTCTTGAAATATTACTACTGATTTTTTGAGGTTACTCTTGATTTCGCAAGGATTTCATTATATTTTCTGGAAAGAAAAGTTTTTCGTATTACTCAGAAATTTATCACTTTTTAGTTCCTCCCTCTATCAATTTGAATCTGCGTAAGTAGACAAATATAGTTATTTTTTTATGATGCAAACCGTTCGCTAGCTACTGTTGGCTTATAGATTATCAAACCTCTAGGGTGCAGTAACTTCCGATTTTCGGCAATGTCCGTGATAATACAAATATATTGGGTAAAAAAGAATAATATCTCAACGGTCAATTCAAGGTTATGATGCAGACGTCTATTGCACCATTTTTTGCTACACAGTGTGATGACATCACTGCAGCTGAATCGTATTTAGCCCGACTCAAAAAAGGCTTATGCAAGATACATATCCATTTCGTTTTACCAAAGGAAATTTTAACCGGGTTTTACCACTTGCGGTGAAGTGTGGTGAGGTGAATGTAAGTGTGGAGTTGATTAATTTCTTAACAGTCTAGGCAATCATGGATTCTACAAAGTTCATTCTTTTTTACCATTTCCCACCAGGGGAACCGGCTGCTCGCAATAAACTCTAAAAATTGGCAGAAGCTGATGCAATTAACATTAGCTTAGGTACAAGGTGTACCTGGATAAAAAGCTACTTATTCAGTTCCTTTGCCAAATATGTGACTTTTTTGTTTCTGCAGCTTGAATTGTGGGATATACGAATGTGGAAAGCAGTGTTGTCGTACAGTGGCCACGCAAACACTCATTCTCGCCTTTCGCTTCACTTGGACAGCAACGAAAACTTCCTTTCATCAGGTAGACATTTTTCAAAAACCACTCTCTTAATTCCAAACATGCAAAATCAGTCAAATGTCTAAAATCGGGTGAGATGTGGCGAATGAAAGATCTGAAGTTTCAAAACAAATCACTGTTATTGTGGCACTTGTCATAAAGTTATGAACAGCACAAATTACAGAGGTCTGATGGGGAAAGAGCCCGTGCACTTGTTGCCATATCTCAGCCATTCGTAACAAATTTGATTGATTTTGCACAATTAGGGGTATTTCATGATGCTCTTTCAGGTTATGGGATCATAATACAAAATTAATGTGTGCAACAAAAAACCAATGGATTAAATTAAAATCATAACTTTGTATGCCAAGCAATATTTTGCAATTTTAATAGTACTTCAGCTATACTATCAGCTATAGCACTACGTATTGCCTTTTCACTCATAATTGGAACATTCCTCGTTATTCTATCTGGCATTTTATCCTGTATGCTATAATATTTCTCCATGATTGGAAAGGCTTTCAAATCTTGCTACTGGTTGTAAGACATGCCGGTTTCTGAAGAATTGCAATGATGACGTAACAAAAATCTATTTTTAGAGCTTTAAAGCATATTATATATTCATCATCCTAACATTTTGCCTTTAACAATAAGAACATTCTCAGAATTCTCAGAATTGGAATTTTGAAATCGTGATTTTTTCTTGTAAGCTACAGACAACCCTAACTCTATTGCTGCAATAGAATTTTCTAACCTCCACTTTACGGTTTATTTTAGTTGGAGAAGACTGTGTTGCCAGAATTTGGGATGTACGAACCGCAGAACTATTAAGAGAGTTTCCAAGTATTCGGTTTGATGAACGGGAAGATCCGATCAGGCCCACGGTCCTTTTTCTTGACCAGGACACTAACCCGTATATAAACAGCGGATATTTGTATGGAATCAAAGAGGAATTATTTTATTTCAAATTAAATCCTTGACTTCAAGCTAGCCGTTATTACTTGCTTGTTTTCATATTATTTCCAATTTTTCCAAGAGCGATGTCCACCTTACACATCTCACAAGGGGCAGGAAATAGCGTAGAAATAATTAGGATTACGTCATCAAGACTTAACTTCAAAAAACATTTGAGAAAAGAGCGCGAAAACTAGCAGCTTATACAAGTTTCAAAAAAGAAAATCATGATTAACTATCTCTCAAATAGAAGTACTCACCCTTGCTTTCTTCCTGTACATGTTATCTGAATCCCAAGCAAGAACTACAAAACCTTTGGAAAACCTAGCGAATGCTGAATCACTCAAATCTACGCTTAAGACCAGGCATCACGGAATCCACAGAATTCCTTGGATCAAGCACGCGCTTTGGGTCCTTTGGCCAACGGACCTTTAAGTAAGATACCATAGAGAAAAGTATGCACGCTCCCAAAAAGTTTAGATTTAAACGCGAGAAGCAATTCACATAGGGGACGTTTGCTTAATAGGGAAGATCTTTCAAGATTTCGCGTCATTTGAGCGTTTTTTTACAACATGGGACTTTGACATGCAATATTTTGAGCGGACGGAGAAAAAGAGGCATATGGATAGAGGGAGGGAGGAAAGAAGGAATAGAGGGAGGGAGGGAAGAAGAAATAGAGGGAGGGAGGGAAGAAGAAATAGAAGGAAGAGTAGAACAAGGCGAGGAAACAGTTTTGAAGCTGGAGGCAACAGTCTGATTTCTTGTACGTTTCCCTCAAGGGTTAAACCTGGTATCACAAGAGGTTTCACGAAAACTTTTCATAGCTGCGTGTGAACAATGATTAACGGACTGGCAAAAACGCTGAGTGTAGATGAAATAAGCTTTTTCCAACCACTGTGGAAATTTAAACACAATAAATTAAGCAAAGAAGAAAGGAAACAAAAATTGAATCTCGTACCAGAATAGTTATTTTGTAGAAAAAGTAACAAATTCACGCGCAGCTGTGGTCTGGCAAAGACCTAAGCGATACAGACTAATTTTGTTAAATAAAATATCAACGCGGTTTTTTAATCAGACCAAAATTTATGGACTATGCTATGACTTTCTTTTATAAACGAAATAGCGATGACGCCATGTTTTAATGCCTATTTTACCAGCTTAATGTGACATTTCTGCACATTCCTGTAAGATCTTATCAATGTTGACTTTATACGCCTCAAAAACTTTGATCAATTAAGTCACTAGAGAAAAAATCCACTATAAAAATGACGTTAAAAATCATTGAAAATTGATATAAAGTTGCAATGACGATCACATGCGCTCTGTTATTCAGCTCCTTGTCAGCTATTGACTTTAGGCAGGGACCGCTGAAGCAGGGGGATGAGGGGGCTAAGCCCCCAAACAATTTCCAAAAATGTAACTAAAACCATACACAAATCGCTTTGCTCTTGGCTTTTAGCATGTTCCCCCCCCCCCCCCAACATTTTAGCCCCTTCAACCCATAGTATGCTCTGCGGTCCTTGAATTTAAGTACTGACTTGAAGACAAGAACGAGTGCAGACAAAAACCAAAGCGTTTAAAAGAACTGAAATCGGTGTACTGCAAGTATATTAAATCGAAAATAAAGATCCAAATATCAATTGAAGACGCCTATAAACGTTTTAATCAAAGCAATAATTTTACTGTTTCTTTAAAGTCAACACTTATTCGTCAGCCTCACCCGAGGGCATTGCATCATCGTCTATAACACCGTCTGTAGCAAATTGCCGTATCATATTCAACGGAACTGGAATCGAGCTGCCAAGATGCGACGCCTAAAACGAAAATCACCACTATGCAATACTTCCAAAGATATTGGACAAACGAGGGGCCCGATAAAAATCAATTATTGGCCCAATTTTCTGTATAAAGTAAAAACTTGAGTGGAAAAGGGCAGTTTTACAATTTATAGCTTTAATAAAAAGGAACATGAACAACAACATTTGGAGCTTAATTTCAGACAAGAAAAATTCAGTGTACTAAAACTGATTAAGACGTTTTAGTTACTATTCGTTAAAAATAAAGCTGAATTGACTAGGCCGTGTCATTTTATTTACGAAACATTCGAGATGTGTTTGTCTCATCTTCAGCTAAATAAAAATCATATGCGTGACTTTTATCATGTACAGGTTATTTGCGCTAAGCAAAACTAAGAAAGCTTCAACTTCGCCCAAAGCTTGACGTAATCCTTCTAATTGTTGTATGATTTTATCCTAAGCAACCATGTAAAGATTCCAATAAACGCCGAATCATGCATAAATTGTGAATAGATTGTTGCCAAGAAGCTTAAAAGTGCTACCGGTACCCAGTGATTCTGAATACTCAGTGTCAATTGTTAAACAAGAACAAGTTGAATAGGTTATTTGTATTCAACAAAGACCGCCACTCTAAAAACTACTCCAGCAAGCTCTTTCATAACATTCATCCCCCCCCCCCAACCCTTAAAAATTTGAGTAAAAATGTCGTATATGAGATATTTTGCTAAAAAAAACCACACTGTTTCTCCTCCGAAGAGACATTAGTGGACAAACTCTAACCCCGATTTTACACCCTTAATCTCAGATCGCTGATCACCATCGCGTCCAGGTTGCCAAGGACCATAGTTTCCTCAAAAAATCCATTAAAACTTCCCCGCTTACAATCATATTACCTGATATTAGAAGCGCTTCGTTGATTTTGACATTTTTAACATTTAATCATTCTATTTTCCTTTCCTTTAGATAAAAATTGTTTGAAACTAACTGAGACACTTAATAAATGAGAATAATCCTTGGACGAAGGAACACTTATTGAGCTATCAAGTCCTTTGTTAAAATAATTACTGTACCTCGTCCCTTGTTCTGTCTGGGATCAGCTCATCAAGGATACTTTCAATTGTATCCATCCTGAAAAAAGATATTTCAAAGGCATAAAATTGCAGTTATAAGCGTCAAATTTGTAGTGACTTAACTAACTTAAAGATAAATCAACTAACAAAAGCAATCAACTGAATCAGAGCTTTCAGGCATTCTAACTCCTTTTAAAGTGACGGGGTAATCGGGCATAGAGGGCCCCCGTAAATGGGGCTTCCTTCCTATGTTAAAAGGATACATAAACGAAAGTTGTTTTCAAAGAGTTTGAAACTAGGATTCTCCAGCCTGAATGATTCGTTCACCACTGCCAAGGTAGGAACAGAAACAATGATTCGTTGAGTCGAGTTTCAACGGAAACAATGTTTAGCTCTCTGACTGCTGCAAATGCTTTTTATTTGAA
This sequence comes from Rhopilema esculentum, assembly GCF_013076305.1. Next base: position 5,974,280 of record NW_027018682.1, on the reverse strand, counting down.
ATCTTATGCTTTTACTGTAATGACAGTATAAATACATGGTACTCCTTTTTAACCTACTTGTAAAGAATTAACTGATAGCAATTTTTTATTTTGCAATATTACTGGCAGGAAACCTTTGTCGGGCTTTCATAATATTTCGTTTTTTCTCAGCCACTGTCGATGGTTCTCAGAAAAATAAAGAGGTCTAACCTTAAACATGAAAATACGAGTGTTTTAATGCTTCTAATTTCGTGGAGTGTTCTAGAAATACCTGCCAATCAATTAACTGCAGCTAAAATTGACTTAATAAGCGAGACCATCTCTTGAACTCTGTTTTTACAACTTTAACGAAAGAGAAAGTGATACAACTCAATACTAAAACAAAATAACGAATGATATGATGAAATTTACAAATATACACAAGAAAAAGGATTATTATGTCAAGGTTTCCGTTATAAAAAAATTGTCAGTTGGATCTGAATGTCCAAAAAATTATAACTAAACAATATCATAAAAAAAATCATTTCAAGTTCTATTTTCAGGCACATACCAGGATATAACAGCATACACCAAGCATGCAGTAGCTGCTCATAGAGAGAGCATCCCATTGCGGTTTAACATTTAAAGTTCATGAAGTCAAACAATTACAAATTGCAAAAATAACAGCAAAATACAACAATGTAAATAAGTATGAAATATTGCATGTAAGAGATATAATATTAACACAATATGTACAGAGATTTTTAAAATATGAAACAGTGAAATATTGGTATGTATATACAATAGTTCTACTGGCATTGAGAAACACTATCAACTCTCTCAGAATATCTGCACAGCAATCCAGGTGTATGTCTCTGTAAAATGGTGCATGTGTAATTCAGTGTGTCACAGTCTGTCTGTAAGTTCCTTAATGGTCTCAATCTTTTGTCAAACTATGCATCAGTCAGTGGCAAAAGCTTGCCTTTGTCACAATGTCACATCTAAAAAGTCAAAGCTTGCTTACTAAGTGGCAAGATACTAACTGCTTGTGTACAAGTCTGTTCATGAGCACATATGAGACAATTAAACTCCAATTCAATTCAAACCTCTATGCTATAACCAAAATAGTTAAAAATTGCCTTTCTGGTTGCTTTTATGAAAACTGGAATTAACATTGACAACTGGAATGTTGATAATAATCTTGCAAATGATTTAGACAATTCTCTGGCTGCTCCAACTGAAGGTATACAAGATTTGTTGGCAAACAAAAATTGATGGGAGAAATTTACTATGTGAATTTAGTTGCATCAAATGTGAACTAATAAACAATAGCAATTTGAGAATTAACAAATAATCTTTTCATACAAATGGGTAATCGGACATTGAACAGATGGAAAATCAGACATTGAAAAGATGGGAAATCAGACATTGAACAGAAAATTTAACAGATAGCAAACTAAACTTACTTTGCATGAAGCCCTCCACCAGGTGGAAGGTCTGACAGCTCTTGATCTTGCAAAAAATCAACTATAACTGAAGTGTCAATCTCCTTTGGATCAGAAGACTTCTTTATGTATCCTGAAAACCATTGTAAAGTTTCATCTTAGCCAATATTGATAAAAATTCAAATTCTTGGTTTCAAAAATGCTCACTTGATCCTGCCTAAGAATACAAACCAATTCAAAAGTTTTTATGATGGGAAGCTGAGACAGCCCACAGACACTCTCATGTTGAGTAAAAGTTTCACAGGAAGTTTGAAGTTTGAACTGAAGAACCTCCAGTCACATTAATGAATTAAGTCATAAAGACCACAGTTTAATATTTTGTTATAAAGATCAGACAGCTCTATGTAATTTGAAAGTCAGCAACTGAATGTTGGGGACAACAGGACAGTGCTAGATAGAAGAAATCATTTCTGTTCAATACTGTTGTTTTACACAGTAACATAAAACCAGAGACAGAGTTCACTTTCTTTAATTTGTATTCTTGCTTTTTGTAGCTGGTAGAAAAAGTAGTAAACTTTGTAACAAAGTAAATGGTAAAAACCTGATGACTTTATGTCTTTTTGTCACGGATGACACAGGTAAATAAAAAGTTTTTCTTTAGGTAATACTTCAACATTGAAGCTGTCTTTTGTATTATAGCACAGTCATCAAATGCCTCTATGAGTATCAAATACCCAAAATCATTCTTGTTTCATTTCAAATTTGAAAACTTGTTATTAAAAATATCAAAATTCGTTCTTTTTTCATTCCATTGCCTCCAATTGTCAGCCAAGAATATTCCTTTAGCGATTGCTAAATTCATCACTACATACAGAGAGTGCCAATTCTATCAGAAATGAAGATTTAAGGAATTTTAGGAATTTTAATAATTGTTGCAATCACAGCTTTGCATGTGCTATTGCCTCAAACACAGTAGGTATGAAACTAGATTATTGCACCATGTAAGTTTAATTCAGGATGTTAATGAATGTTGCATCTTGTCTATCATGCCATGTATGACTGCATAATTCTAATTGGTATTTTAGTAAAAAAGGTCATTCACAATCCTTTCAAAAATTAATAAGGACAACCACTACAACAATGCAATGTGATTAGGTTTACAGATACCAAATTTGAGGATAGTTATGACTACCGTGACTAAAGAATTTCAAACAAAGAGTTATCTTTATGATAGAATAAACAGATAATATTGAGACCAAAATTGAGTATCAGATTAGTATTGCATAGTAACATCTTTTCATATTTCAAGTACTTACCTTCAATCTTTTCTTTCAATAAGCTGTCTATTTTTGCATCCTTGAAAAAATGAAAGAATGTTGGCACATGTGAAAGCAGTGAATAAATTTTTTATTTCAACCACTAATATTGTTTTGAAAATAACAAAAGCAACACCATCAAGTTGAATACAAAAAAATTCACAAAAATCTACTTTAACCACAAATTAACAATTTATTCGTAGAAACCAAGTTTATAAATAAATCAAATGCTAAATCTTATAATTAAAAATAATTTTGCTGAATCACATAATAGTGACAAAATTCTGAAATCCCAAAAATGCTCAATTATGTTAAAAATCTAGTTTTTTAAAACATTTTTGGCTTGAATGATATCTTTAACATTTCTATGAATAACTGTTCCATTATTATTCCAGATTATGTATCTTACACTTTCAAGTAACAATATAACTTTGAATTTGGAATAAAATTGTAGGGAAAGAAAGAGCCAAACTTATTAACAACGTTTTAAGCATAGCCTGCCATCCATTGAAGACAGAAAGCAATAATAGAGTATAGAACCTAAAAGGAAGATAGGATTTAACAGATAAGAATAGAACCACAGATATTACAGCATAGAAGGCAGGGGCGGTGCCAGCCTCAAAATAGTGGGGTGGACACTGAAGGGATGGAGCTGATAAAAGGATCTAGGTGAGAAACTGGTGCAACACCGTACGAGAAATTGTGCTCGTTATTGATAACAAAGTTTGACATATTTTGAAACCCTTAATAGAAGAGTTAAACTTCATAGGCAAAGGTTTACCCACATAAAAGTTAATATCATAAAGTTCATTTCAGAGTTGTATTTTTTAGCTAGCAATCGTTATAAACTTATAAACAAGGCTTCCTTTGTTTATTTTATATGCCATATCTCGATCGATGGTAACTTGAACAAAAGTTTCCAGCCTTTCATCTGACATTGAGGCTAAAAGGTGATGCAGCTGTAACAGGTGGAGCTGCAACTATACTATCCTTACATCTTAAAAAGGTTTGGGTACAAGTTTTAAAGTTAATTATTGCCACAAACCCTTAACAAAAAAGGAAGGCAAAGACCACACTCTAAGAACCAACTGTTTAGCATGATAAAGCTTTGTTTTATAGACAATCTTCATTTTATTTTCTCACTATTTACGGAACTGATGATCCAACACACCCTACTTTATGTCAGCTAGGATCTGGAAATAACCGTGACTGACCCTCAAAATTATAAAGGTTCCGATCTCAGAGAAGAAAATTAGCCCCCCCCCCTAAGGTTTTCAATCCAGTTTTGAAAGAATTAGAGAGTTTATCCTGAAAAAAGTGGGGTGGACATGCCCTTCCCGTGGCGCCGCCCTGAAAGGAAATGCAGTGAAATTAATGGTATATGAGCATGAGCTAAAGACAGGATATATAAAATTAAAAGAAAGAACAAATAAGAAGAGGAAAAAGATATGTTTAATAAGTATAAAGTGCTTATTCATTTTTTTATTTTGCAATCTTTTCTTTTCCATGCGGGAAAATTTGCAAAATTCAAAGTGATGATCTCAGTTTCATGTGCATCTCCAATATTCAACATCAAACAAAACTCATCACATTGAGTTTGAAGGAAAATGAAGAAAAATAGACACAAAATAGCCAGAAGAGGTCAATAACTGGTTTATTGGCATAAATCAAATGTGTTCAAATGATTCTTTGCACCAAATGAATGCTCTTCTTCACTGGGAAAATGTAGAGAAAGGGATCTTTACCAAATTGCAACTTCTATGCAGTCGATTTTATGGGAAAATGGTTGCCACTTGGAATTAACACAATGCACTTTGCCATCTATATCAGCCCAGTCACGATCCAATTAGTTTTGATCCATGCGAAAGGGGGTCTTACTCGCAGGGGAAAAACTAGCCAAAACGCAGTGACACATCAAAGGAGTTATTCGCTTTTTTCACATATCAGGGTTCAAAGGTCAAATGTACAAATGTTTGCATCTCTGTTTTTCATTACAAAAGGTGAAAGTGCAGGAAAAATTGCATATTTTGCAAGAGTGCACTTCTTATGATATTTTGGACTCAGAAGATAAAGAATATCTAAAAAGGGTGACAAGGCGGTTGTTATAGGAAAATTAGGAATCAAAGGCGAAATTAATGAAGAGAAAAATGATAAACTTCATCTGTTGAAAAGGATACAATTGGAATACAGAATGGACTTATGGATATGTGATACCAATAATTTTCACATTTTTATTCTAACTAAAATTATTTAATTATATGGTTTTGGATTATAAACACTAAAAGATCAAAATCCAATTTGAAAGAGAACCGTTATTTAAGACTTACTTGGAAACTTGCCCATGGATATCTAATGAAACTGGCTTAGTAAGCTGTAGATTGAGAAGCCTAAACATATACCTTTTCACAACACACTTTAATTCAAGAACACCCAAACCTCAAATTATCCAAAAAATGAGAACATCAAGCCTTGGCAAAAAGTATTTTGTTCTTATAGAAAAGTGTGTACAAATCCAGATAAAAGTGAAATCCAGATATTGAATAAGAATGGCTCTAGAATACACCAATTAAATGTTATCAATTATCATATTCGATTATATGACTGCTCAAGGTTCATACATTCATAAGGTTGAAATCACAAATTTATTGACCCCTCAGCAGGCCTCTCCGGGGAAAAAAACAATACAGGCTATAAAAAGCCCTTGCCAGTTTGACTGCATGGGCTATTAAGCCCTTGCTGAATTTGACGCTATCTATTGTTCCTTTCCTGCATAACCATTTCCTATTCCATTGCTAGTTGTAACAGGTAACACTATAGTTTGTTAACATGTGATAAACACATAGACATGTAAGACATCTATCTCTTTATTTACTTGCACCCTGATATTTAGCGGTAAGTAGTACAAGCATTGGGGAGCCAAACTGCACGGATTGAATGAGAATGTTTGTTTGAAAAACTGTGTGGGCAGAAAAAAGCCCTCACAAATTAATTCTGCATGGGGTTTGCATGTGCGCGGGCTATGGCCCATGTCTCCTGGGATATCCTGCCCCTCAGTTCCCTGAAAATTGTATTGTTTGAATCTTTTTGTTTGAATTACTGTGCAAAAATATCTTCACCTTGATTGTAAGGCAAAATTATGTAAAAACTTGTATTTACTCCAGGTCATCTTTTGGCAAAAACATTTCTTTCTGAAACAAGGGTGCTGGTCATAGCTCGGCAAAACTTCAAAACTGATAGTAATTTTAAGGTTTAAAGCTAGGTATGATGCAAAAATTGGAAATTAATTGAGTAAATAACTGGCATGTAAATATTTGGCAGGATGACTATGATTTCAGTCGCAATTCATTTTTTTAGTCATTGCTTTCTAAAAATACCAGGGTTAACTGATATTAGCAGTGAGGTAAGGAATTAGGTGTTTTTATGTCATCAGTTTTAGAAACAGTTGGATTGTAGTAATTATGTTCTAGGTCTTAAGTTTGATAGGGCAGTTGTTACAGCTCGTCAAAGCAAAGGTAGACTTTAATTTTGTTGAAAGCAGAAAACATTTTTAGGGCTTAATTTACCATCTAGCCAATAACTTTTTACAACAAAGTTGTACATCAAATGATATCACAATGAAATCAGAACTTCTCAGTTCAGAACAGTTATTGAATAATTTACAGCTGAAATGATTTAATTTTCTAACTTCAATTTTTCAGTTTAAAATGTACTGAATAATTTATTACTATAAACAATTTTTAGCAGATGCAGAAATCTTTTGTTTTAGGTAATAATCTTGAAATGCAAACTGACTTTTTGGCATACCAAACAAGAGTTTTATGTAAATTTGTTTTTAAGCTGAAATTAGAAAATACCAGCCTCACAATTTCTGATGCTTTAAATAACCTACTAAATTATTGGTTTTGTCTACCAAGGTTATATACTCTTTTTTTATAAGAACCAGTCAATCTAAGTTTAGGCTGACTGTTCTTAATTTTTTTGAAAATCTGAAAGAGTTTTTCGTTTGTTCTTAAATGAATAGGGTGTAAGCAGTGCGAGTACTAGCTTTTTTGCTCTAGGGTGGTGTTCAGGCCTCATTTGCCAACAAAGTAAGTGAGACAGCCTTTTTTAATATTTACTGAAAAAGCACACACACATCACTAAAAATCCTCGATTTTGAGAAAAAATGTTATTCAAAATTGCATTTTGCAGAAGCTCAGCCTCAGCTTGTTTTTAATTTGTTCTTAACTTTGACCAATTTTGAGGCTTGTGTTCTTTTAAAATTGTTCTTATAAAAAAAGAGTCTATTTTGCAAGAACAAAAATTTTGAAATGCATGAAGCTGAACTTTCTTTAAAAAAAATACAGCATTTTTACTTACAGCCTCAACTGCTTCTTGGGAAACCTCAGGTGCTCCTGGAAATGTTACGATGATTACACTCATGTTGTCTTTGCTTCCCTGGGAAATGAACAATACTATTATGCTAACAGTTTCTTTATGGCACATAGTTCTAAGTATCCTAAAATCGGGGCAGTTGCTAGATATTGTGCTCAGGTCCCATTTGCTGACAAAGTGGGTGAACCATCCTTTATTTTTCTGCCAAGTCTTGAAATTTACCAAATTAGCAACCCTACATGACAAAATTGTCTTGTTTTTGCAATGAAATTATTTTTTGAGGAAACATCACACCCAAAGGCCCACTACAGCAATGGCCCTGACCATAATATGATACTCAATGGTATTTCTTGTAGTGTCAATCTGCTGAATGAATCTGCTGGTTAACATGATGATGATAAAAGAAGAAACATTTTGAAAATTACAAGAAACCGACAGGAAGTGTCTCAGAGATGTTTAAACATCAGTATGATCCCAAATCAACAGAAACAGAGGTATCCCCCCACCCCACCCCAACACAAAGTTAGTTCCCGAAATTTCTTCCTGTCCATTTACCAATATGTGACTCAAATAGCAACCACAGATCAAAATAAAGTTACTGACCTTGGCAAGACATGTTTCAAGAAGTTCTCCTGTCATTTGAGTAAGATTCTGGTGGATTTTCAGGCGATATCTGACATAGTCGACAACCTCTTGGTTTGACATCACATCCCATATTCCATCGCATGCCAGAACGAGAAATTCGTCATCGGGGCTTCTTTCGATGCAGGTAAGCTCAGGCTCTGCAGATACAAGCTGCTCGGTGCAGGGCAAATTCGGTACACGTTTGTAATCAAAATCACCTAATGCTCGGGAAACCGCTAATGACCCATTGACCCTCTGTATAATAACACTCCCTCCTGCTCTTTCGATTCTTGTTTTTTCGTCAACGTTGTACGGTTTGTGATCTAGTGTTGCAAATGCTACAATCCCTCCACTCCTACTAAGAACAGCTCTCGAGTCGCCGCAATTAGCAAACAATATGTGGGTATTAGTGACAATAACTGCGATTGCCGTTGACCCACTTCTTTCATCTCCAGATACAAATCGAGGGAGTTCCTGCAGTTTTTCATCTATATCTAGAAAACCTTTACGTATACTAGCTTTAAAGTGAATCAAATCTTTACTTAAGCAATCGCTACCATTGTTCCTAACTTTCTCCTCAGATTCAGTTGATTCTTCTTTCTCTATAGTTTTATTAATGCTATCTGATCCAGTTTCTTCTGCTTCGTTTGTATCATGTGTTTTACTGCTCCCATTCTCTGGTTTTGTCGATGCGGTAGACTTTACGTTTGATTTCCCAGCGTTGACATCACTTTCCTCGCGAATCTCGCTGTTTCCACTGTCACTTCGTTTAACCTCCAAGTTTACTAAATTGTTGAGTATTTCTTCCCAAAGATGCTCAGCAGCATACTTACTAACGAAGTCTCCAGCATGACCATCAAAAACTGCGAAGTAAGATGAACCTTGAAGATTTGGCGCCAAGTTTGTCTTCATCGAGTGAGAGTCCTCCATGTCAACTCTCCATCCCTGCATTGCAGAAACAGCAAAACGTAGGCCATTTCCCTCTCCAGACTCTGTGGTCTTCTCCTTTTTCGGCTTGTCTAAAAACAGGCCCATCTTATTAGCTTATTATTATTGAAGGATAGCTAAACAGATATCATGATACGAGAAAATTGTACAATTGAAGGGAAGCTCGCACTTTCCAAACTATCTCGCCATGTTCTTCAATGAAACTAAATTACGTCACCTATATTTATAGAGGTACATTCAATGCTTGTTCCCGCAGCATTACTGCGAGTAAACGCAGGTCATGAAACAACAACTAACCAGATTGTGCAAGCTTTGCCGGAAACACTGACCCCTTGCAGAGCACGAAAACAAAACTTTTATTTTGAAAAAATTGCTCAATAGAAAGTTTTTCAGCTGGATTTTATTTAAAAAACACATCAGTGAAAACTCCTGTCTTTTGCATTGTCCATTAATGTTAGGCATAAATCTAGCTTTAGCGTAAATCCTCGAATAAGCCCTCGGGGGCTTATTTGCAAAAATGAATTTTTGGGTGGGGGCTTATTCGAGGCTTAGTTCAAAGTTTAGTATTTCCTCAAAGGTCGACATAAGAACGACATAATTTTCTCAATAAATTTAAAATTTCAAAAGGGTTTTTTGCAAAGGAAGCTTTCTTGAAATAAGATATTGTGTCATTCTGCAATTATATGCATCCCTCGAATAAGCCCCATAGGGGTTATGATTTTGATTTTTGAGGTGGGGGTTTATTTGCAAAAATGATCTTTAACTAGGTGGGGGCTTATTCGAGGGGGAGGCTTATTCGAGCGTGGGGGCTTATTCTAGGATTTACGGTATTCGTATAAACTTAATGCGTTTTTATGATGTCATATACAATGTTTTTTTGTAAGAACAATTTAAAAGAAGACGAGCCACAAAATGATCAAAAGTTAAGAAGGAATTGAAGACAAGCTGAGACTGAGATACTGTAAAATTGATTTTTCAACAAAGTTGTGAACCCTCATTAGAAAATACCATCTCAAAAACGAGAAGTATTGCCATCTCGGTATCCTTTGTTAGTTAATTTTCAAACTTGTCGGCAAATAAAGGTTGCTACATTCACTTTGTTGGCAAACCTTGTTCACATGACTTTGTTGGCAAATCGAAAACAGCGTGTAGTTCTAAATGGAAAAAGTTCAGAATGGGCAACCATTTCTGCAGGGGTGCCATAAGGGTCAGTTTTAGGCCCATTGTTCTTGTTCACATCAATGACCTTGTTGATAATGTAAATTGTGATACCAAGATGTTTGCTGACGATACATTCTCTTGTGTATATAATCCAGCGAGAAGTGCTTTAGAGTTAAACGAGGACTTAGAAACGGTAAAGTTATGGGCGTGGCAATGGAAAATGCATTTTAATGCTGACAAAACTGAAGAAGTTATATTCTTTTGCAAGAGGTTCAAGCCCAACCACCCACCTTTACTGTTAGGAAATGATCAAGTCGCACAAAAAATGGAACATAAGCACTTAGGAGTGATACGTGATTCCAAATTAGATTTTCAAAGCCACACCAGGCAGCCAATATCGAAAGCAAGAAGAGGCATTGGTATAATAAGATACCTATCAAAATACGTAGCCAGAAATGTGCTTGATCAGATATATAAACTTTATGTGAGGCCTCATTTAGATTATGGAGATATAATGTATCATCGACACGACCCTGCCATGCAATCTCATTTTATACAAGCATTTGAACAAACTCAATATTCAGCAGCTCTAGCTATGACTGGTGCATGGAGAGGTACAAGTAGGCAGCGACTTTACAACGAATTAGGTTGAGAAAGTCTATATGATAGGAGATGGTATGGACGCTTGTTTCATTTTTTGTTCTGAAGAAACAGCGCTCGCCTCAATATCTGGTCATTGAAATATTCCAAATGAACGCCAACCAATATAAGACCAGTGGGAGATTCTATATATAACATCCATGACATGTTAGGTGTTAGATATTTAACTAAACTACGTTTGCAATTTAGCGCACTAAACGAGCACAATTTCAGGCATAATTTTGATTGTTTAAGCCATGTTTGCGTTTGTGGAACAGCAAAAGAAGATAATGAACATTTCTCCTGCATTGCCCATTGTACGACATAATGCGTTGCGATCTCCTTGGTCAACTCTCGGAAATTTCTGGTTTAGACATTTCACAATATGATTCAAATCAAAACCCTTATGCACACTGCTTCTGTATGGATCTCCATTGTTGAATGTATTTGCCAACAGAATAATTATGGAAGCTACAATATCCTTTATCAAAGAAACAAAACGATTTGACTGAATGCAGCTACCCTATATTCATTTTTAATTAATATATTTTCTTTATTGTGTCAAATAACTTAAATAACAATTGTTTTTTGGTTTGTTCTTTGTACCTTTGCTTGCTTGAGTGACAGATTGGTTAAATACTTATTCCCTCAAATTACAGGTTGCCAGCTATGGCAGCTATTTGTTTGCTTTGACGATCGTAATTTGTAATTTAAAAGTTAAACTTACGAGTGATATTTCAAGATAGCAGAAAACAGGTGATCAATTATTAGAAAAAATTATTAGAAATCCATATAGTCACAAATGTTAAAACTGTCACAAATGTTAAAATTCCTGACAGTGGTGCTTTCGCTTTTAAAACTGTAAGATTTAAGTCTACACGATTTATGTCATTTAAGTCTACACGAACGCTATGGAAAAATTATTTGATGAGACTTCACCTCTTCTATCATACATCAGTTAAAACCAAGCTGTTCAATTGTGTCATGTTATTTGAAATCAAATCCAATCAAAAGATTGTTTGAAATATCTATCACCACATTTTCCAGCAAGATTCATTGTCAATAACAAGTAACTAAATATTCCCCCTCCCCCGCTTATGACAAACTTCTTCAACAGTGATCTCTATGTATATCGGAGAAAGTTAGTGATCTGAGACAGGACTGAGCCATTCTAAAAGGTCAGCCTCTGGCGGCTCGTTGGTCTCTTTCCTCAAATACCTCTTATGTGAACTTGTGAACCACGTGCTAATCCATCTTTAACATCAAGGCAACGCTTCACGAACATTCTTTCATGATTTCTTTTTCTTTGTTTATGACAAAAGATATGTTGAAGTAAATAGGTCTTTAATATATACCTTGCAAGTTTGTTTCTTAATGAAATGAAATTTAATGTCTAGAGTTATTTTTTGGTGTTTTTTCTGGTTATGGGGTTAGGATTTAAAATTCTAAAAAATTGATTTTTGATGACACCTTCCAGCTATTTTATAGTTGCATATATAGGATAACAGTGAAATCTTTGGGATCAGGAAAAATCAAATGACTTTCTAAAGGAAAATTAAATGTGGAAACCCGAAATAAACCAATTCAATCCCCTTGGAAACCCCTAACGAACTCCCTTGGAAATTACTCAAAATGTCATTTTCCGCAATACTTTCAGTGCTTATACAGCTGGTCATGCAATTTTTTAGGCTTGCATTGTAGATTTAATGACGATATGTAGTTTGACAGCGGGACGTTACCAAAAAAATCTTAAACCTTTCGACCTAAGTCGAATCATTGTCGAACCACTAAGGAAATTTTCAACTTTATGATGTCATAAAATCATCTTCGCGATCACTACCAAATTTTGATCCTCAATTTGAATCTTAACAAATCTAGTCGAATCAAAAATTAGCACAAAGGAGTTTAAAGTATTTTTTCAAAACGTGGCCAGACATTGAAATGGTTTACTGGAAACATACCAGTTTGGCCAAAAAAGAGTGACCAAGCCTTATCTTTTCCTGATTATATTCAGCTTAGCCATCAATAATATCTTAACTAAGATCTTTAAGCCCTAACAGAGACATAACAAAATCAAGCAGAAACTTCTCTACACATCAAATCAAACTCTATGTCATTCTAGAAGTTTCGTCTGAATAGTTCGACGCGAAGTTTGGAAGCTCAAGAGAAAAGGCAAAATGACAAAAACAAGTAGTGGACCATTATATCATAATATAGTATATATTCAATAATCATAAAACACAGTGATGGCAGTGACACCTATAAATACTGCTTTGGTTAACTAAAGGTAAATATTGACTTCAGTGTTTCCTAAATATTTCCAAAATTGACTTCTAAAAAATTATTTCGAAATAGTTATTAACTGGCTATGCCTAAACTTTATCGCAATATTGAATAACTGCATATTGTCCACCGACCATCCAATTTTTGTCCTTTGCTTCTGTTTCTTCTGATTTTCCAGGACTTAATCCAACCACAAGGTCTGCTTTCAGTGTCCTCAGTGCACAAACAGGTCCTGGCCTAAAGCCCCACAAGGCACGGGAAAAGGGTGCTGTATAATCCCAGCTCCTGTCACCAATCAACTTGCGATAGTTCAGGTCACCCTTGAAAATGATGAGCTGAGATTTTGACAAGTCCTGATACAGGTCAGGAGATATCTGCTCCATAGCAGCAAAATCCAAACTGTAGGTCCAGTATGGATGTTCTCTTATAACGAAAGTACCTTCGTTGATTCTGTTACTCCAACGCAGTCCTAACTCAGCAATGACACTGTCGTCAGATTTCTTACACTGTTCTATCGTCCAAAGAAAGTCTTTTTTCGACGTATCTGATACGAACCAAGGAATGTCCTTAACGTGAAAGTGAACAGTATCGAAGAGTTTCTTGTCTAATAAAAACTCTGCTAGACATAGGTCGGTATACAGCTCAAAGCCAGCATTATCTAAAACGAAGTCTAGTCTAGCATGGCCATGAGCACGAGCCTCTGCAACCAAGATCTGCTCCCAAACTTTCTCAGTTTCGTTGCAAAGGATATGGGCAAGGAGATTCTTCAGTTGCGAGCTTTCTTGCAGCTGATGGGTAACCTGAGTTCCTGCTGACAATGACAAATCACATTTGTTTCCCCAAAGGCAATACTGTGGAAAATAAAAAGTCAACATTAGCGAGGAAAACGTACCTAGACCTTAAAAACAACTTCATATTGAACGAAAAGTAGACAAAGATTCAAGAAGACATAAGCACTATGGTTTTATAATGAACTACTCCATATTAGACGCAGTAGTAACACCGCCGACCCAAGTTTGAAACAAAGGCTCTATAAAAATTACAGGCTAACGACAAAATATGTTATGTTAAAAATTCTTAATTTTTCAACATTAGGACATGAGTCCCCGCCATCACCACCACAGAAAATGTAAGATGCATTTTGCAAGCATGATGCCCACATTGAGATATATCAGTGACATTATGCTGCAATGGATAAAGCAACACTGTCTTTATCAAGTCAAAGCCAATATTACCTCAAACAACATTTCAAAATCCAAACGTAGCTGCTCTCTATCCTTGATCGCTTCCTCTACTGAATCTGGCTGGGACTTTGTAAACTGGATTACATAATGTGCCAATGTTGCCATAGGGATTTTGGAGGAGTGAAATGCTTTTTCTTTCTGCTCGGCAAACGGATCAAAATCCTTGTGGAATTTGCTAAGATAAATTATAGTTTGAACCCGTTTAATCAGAATAGCTAAAATCTATGAAGAGAATATTATAGTAGAAAAAAAATCATTATCATGAGCACCAATAGGATTGAGATTTGATAAAACTTGAATCCTTCAAGTTTCATTTAAAACTTTAAGATGTCTTTATGATATAAAGTACACTGAAAAAGATGTTGCTAAAAAGAATGACTTCCAACTATTGTTAATAAATTTTGAAAAACATGCACAATATATAAACACTTTTTGGTTGGAATACCAATGTATTTATCAATAACGTTAGCATTATCACGTTTCTTACGTAAATTAATTTCTTTTTTACCTCATTCTCAAAGCTTCGAATATCCTTCTGTACAAGTAGCATTCAATAATAAGCCAAGGGGTATTGAACCAAGTAGGATCAGATTTTCCATCTTCGAGGCTCTTTAGATTATTTATAATACCGTTCCAGACAGCATCATCACAATATTTATCTTCAATTGGACGTATAACTTTATCTGTCATCATTTCGTTTCTGAGTTTTGATAATTTATTCACTATTTCTTTACATTCAATTGCTTTTTCCTGAAAGTAAACATAATTGCTTTAGCATCAATGGCTTTAACTGGTACTTTGTAAAAAAAAAGAAAAATAAATCAAACTTTAAAATGCTAAGCAAGAGAGAGTAGATTTATATATGTGAATTGTGAGGTGGCTGGATTAATTGTGTCATCTTGAGGTGCTTCTAGGAGGATCACTAGTTTACAGAGTCCAAAAAATGCCTCAACCTACCTCCAAACGAAACTATGCCCTATTTGCCTTCCTAAAAATTTTTCTTGGCTAAAAATTTCAGAGAATTTAAATTTAAGTAAAATTAACTATGGTTTGGTCTTTAAACTTTGTCTGTCAAGAAAAAAGTAAGGTTAAACAACAACGGTAAATTCTTGTCACTTGATAATTTCTTTTCAATTTGGGCCTTCCTCAAAACTACTGCATCAATGGATAACCTCCTTCCGGCTTACAGTCGTGGAACTGTAATGTTTTCTGGACTCTTGGACAATGAAAAGGTAAAGGAGGTTAACAGTGCAGACTGAGAGGTATCCATAGGTAACATACATTTATAAAGACTTGATAATCCTGATTCTAAAAAATTCTGTTTGACAAACTGAAAACTAACTATGCAGCAAATAATGTTTTATGTCAGTTCAGTGCTTTATGTCAGGTGTATATTTCTGTGGCAAAATTTAAAGCAAATGATTTACCTCTACCAGGTACATTTAATCAATTTTTTGAAGAATGATGTGAACAAGTTTTGACAAATGTAGGAGGTAGTTACCCCCTCATTCAACCCTTTGGCATCCCTACTAGGTGGTTGTGACCTACTTCATTGGACCAACAGTCCAACCTGCTCTGGATTTTGTTGAAATGCAGAAGTACAACAATTAATTGTAGTTTATGGCCTCTTTTCTGAGGAGCCAAGATTCAAAACATGCCCTTTCACTTGTTTGGGATATCTTCCCTGAGTTATAAAATTATGAACATTAAATTTGGCATGAAACTCTGTAGCTAATAGTCACAACTTAGCCATACCTCTTCATTTTCATTATGGTGTTTACTTGCAAGTCTTGACATAACATCAATAACCTTTGTCAGTATTTCTGGCATTCTGTCCTTGATTGTGACATATGCAAAAGAACTGAAATGGAAAATTGAAAAGACAATCATGAGTTTTGTATCATACACTAGCCAGAAAATTAAGACCAGGTAAATTTTGAGGCAGGTACAACCTGAAAGCGGACAAATTGCTGTCGCTATTTTCAAGTACCCACATATGTAGGGGTTTAGAAAAATAATGGTTAACGGCAATCTACTGGGACCTAAGGGGTGGAAACTGTGGTGAAAAAATTAGCACTCAGACATAATGCCTCTGCAGAGGAGAAAATGGAAAATTACCATTTGGATACAACATGAGCTAGAGCTTTGCTTCACAACAGTAAGTAAGTGAGTAAGTAAGACCATTATTGAGTAAATTCAATTGAAAACGTTCTCTTTCGTAATTTGAGGTCACATGATCACAATTTTCACTTGACCTTAAAAGGAAGTATTGGCTTTTTGTTGCAATAAATCACAAAAATTCTGCTATAAGTATTTTAAAAATGTCAATGGTTAGTTCACATTAAACTACAGAATTTCTTATGCTGGTTATCATGCTAATCAAAATGTATTATATGCATATTTCAATGTAATATAACCATAGTAGTAGCAGTTTATATAACTATGCCTGACATGTGTTGATTGACGACTCTTAACTTATAATGCAGTCAACGCCATTCTTATATAAGGTTTTGCATCAGATAGGTCTACAGTATCGATTTGGACATTAAATCGAGCAGAACAGGCCAAAAGCACTGATTGTTTCCTAAAGCTGGCCGATTTTACCAATGCATCAGCTATGTACAAGTCATTCAACCTTGGGCATATCACTGGAGAATGTCATTTAATCCTGACCTTCAAAAACAAGCAGTTGAGTTAATATTTTCAAGGAAAAGAATTGGAATTGATCATCCAAAGATACTGTTTAATAATATTCCAGTGAAGAAAGTCAATGAACATAAACATCCTGGGATTATCCTGGATTCAAAGCTTTCTTTTGCTGCTCACATCAAATCAGCTATCTCTAAAACAAAAAAGGATATCAGCTTGCTGAAATATCTCTCCAAATATCTCCCCAGGCATACTTTAAATGAACTATAAATACTGTATGCATGACCTCACTTGGATTATAGAGATGTTATATACCTTATCCTGGCTGACATGTGCCAACTCAGTCAGAATACTTTTTTACCAAGTCTTATGGAAAGGATAGAGTCTGTTCAGTATACTGCTGCTCTAGCTATAACTGGTTCATGGAGGGGAACTTCGTGACAAAAATTGTATGCGTAGCTTGGCTGGGAATCATTCAGTTACCGTAGGTGGAGCAAACGTCTTACTTTCTTTTAGAAGATTGTAAATAATTTCACCCCTAGTTATATGATGGATCCAATCCCTCAGCTTCATCGGTCACATTACTCTCTTCGCAGTCAATTCAATTCAATTCAATTTCATTGACAAATATACCTGAATACATTACAATACAGAATAGAATTTATTAACATAACATTACAACATAGAACTTAAACATAGAACATAAGAAGACATTATGTATTTAAATATATTTGTCTAAGGAGGAGCTCTCTAATAGATGAACTAATCGAGAGAAGCCCCCTCCCCCCCCCCCCCGATCTAAAACTAAAAAAGTGAAATTTTTTATTTAAATCAAAAGAGAAACCAGAAAGCCTCTGCAAAACATTGGAATAGACAAGGACTTGGAGACTGAGGAGATCCTAAGGGATTACCTCAATATTGATGTAGAATATAACCATTTTTGAGAAATTCTTTCAGTTTTGATCTGAAAATATTTAAGGACGCCTAAATTTTAATGTATGTTGGAATATCATTCCAGAGTTTAACACCAAGATATCTAATCGACCTGAGCCCATACAAAAATGTATTCCTTGAAGGTTGGAAAACATTACCACTAATTGCCCGAAGCGTTCCATGGCTTTGAACTGTATTACTAAGCTGAAAATAGTTGTAGAAATGAGAAGGTGAAAGATGATTGAGTGACTTGTGAACAAATTTAAGAATATCCTGGTGAATCATATCCTTTAATTTGAGAATTTTAAGTGAGGCAAATATTGGTGTTGAGGGAGATCTATTGGGGTGAAATGAGATAGACCTCAATAGTTTTTTTTGTAGTAAGAAGAGCGGTTCCAGAAAGGTTACATGTGAAAGACCCCAAGCTGTGGAGCCGTAGCAAAGAAATGAGGAGAAAATGGAATAGTAAAGAGTCAGGACATCGTAAGGCAAATAATGGCGAGAACAGAAAAATTCAAATCTAGTTTTTATCCTCACTGTTTATCTGAATGGAACAATATTGAACCAGAGCTTAGAATTGCAACATCTGTTGCTATTTTTAAGGAAAAAATTTTGTCAATTACCTGCCCCGCTGCAAAGTCTGTCTTCGGAATTCATGACCCAATAAAATTATCCCTTCTCACTCAACTAAGAGTTGATCTAAGCAAGTTAAACTCTCACAAACTCAAACATATTTTTAGGGATACTTTAAACCCAATGTGCCCTTCGAATGATGGCATTGAGGATGTGGAACATTTTATGTTGCTTTGCCCTTTTTTTGCTGCTCAACGACAAGATCTTCTTGCTGAAGTCTTTGACATATTACAACCTCTTGGACCTACAAACCTGTCAAATAAGGCTCTAACTCAGCTTTTACTATATGGCAATGAAAATTTCCCTTATGGCGTCAATAGAGACTTTTTCAACTTGACTCTACAATTCATCCGCAATGCTAGTCGGTTTGAATAAGGTCATTTCAATTTAAAATGTACACCACATAACCATTTTTTCTGTAACGTATTTTTATTTTTATTTTTTATTCTTATATTTATGTGTATATATGTTAATGTCCTTGGGGTAGACACAGCCTTTTGCTCCCCAAGGGTTTTCGTCGCAGTAGTATTGCAAAGAAGTTCTTGTTAGTAGTAGTGTAGACAGTAACATGTATTGTAACTTTTTATTGGCTTATATATAAAAAAACTTCGTCCTTCACAGGTAATAAAAAAATTTATAGTCTAGCTAAAAACTCTATTCAAATGGTGGTTTCCTATTTTATCAGTAGCGTTAACCTACACCCCCTTACCCTAATCTTTTCTCAAGTAGCCCCCTTTTTATGTATTCTGTAGGTTTTAGACTTTGCTTTTGAAGCCAGCTTGTTATGCATTTTCTTTAATATCTGAATGACCTGCCTGTCAAAAGACTTTGGCTATTCCCTCCGTTTTCCCCAATATCTGGTGTTTTTACTAATGCTAATTTATATCATGTTTCTCTTTCGAAAATAATTTTCCCAGTAGAAATAGATTTTCTCAGAACAACATAGTTTTATCTTGTTTGTTTATTTCCTGATGCTGTTGCATTGTGTTTTTTCACCAAAATTTCATCAAATATTTTTTACTTAAATGGCACAATTAGGCCAATTACTTTGCCTGACTGTTCAAATACTTTTAGGATGGAAGTGTACACTCACTACCCTTCTTCTACCCAGTGGCTGGTACCTTCAGGGGGTCATCAAATGGGGGTTGGGGGTGCTGTACCCCTCAAACACTTTGGCTGTTGTCACATAAAGGATATTTGCCGGACTAAGGAAGAAATTTTTTCTCACCCTAGAAATAAAATTTATGTTGTATTGTAGTAAAATTTGAACCTTTCTGCAACAATTTTCACGTATCAAAATTACAGTAGCAATTGATCTTTCAAAATATGCAACTAAAGTATTAATTTTGAGATAGAATTCTTGAACCTTTCACCCTCCCAATATTATCCATCAATTTGTTTCCCTGGCAAGGGTGTATTTGGGGTCAATGAAATCTATAAACAGAGGCCTCTGCTACTTGAGGTTATCCTTAATTAAGGAGTGATTGCCTAGTTATAAGAGAAAATTCCATCAATTCTTGCTTTTTTTCCGATTATAAAAAACCTTTGTTATATAGGTACATATTCAAACAGCGAGAAATATAAAAAACTCAGCCTGCGGTAAAATGGAGCATCAGAATCTTTGAATTTCTTTTCAAACGCATTCGTCAGAAAATGAATAATGACATTCAGTTTCCTTGGATACTCTCTACACACAAAACGTGTCAAGTACGAAAATAACACGACAACTACAAGTACGTAATACATTCAAGTACGGTACCCAAAATGAGATGGTATGCTTTCAAAACCGTTAGCTTTGCAACAAATTTTGTAATATTCATAGTAAACACAAACGAAAACACAAACACAAACGTTTTTCGATGATTAGATATTTCAAGACATAGCGAAATTACGGATAACAGCCCAGTGATGCACGAAATGTACATTTGGCCTAAGTGACCTTGTGCACCGAGATGGCAATTAAAATAGGTTAAAACGGGAGGGTGCAAAATTCATAAGTCCCTGAAACCTTAGATTGTCGGTAAATGGTTCTCACCTCTTGTCTCGGCCAGAAAGTGAGCATGGGCGTTCCCCCTCCATGTTTTCGTCTGACTTTTGCTTTCTTGCAGCCCTGCATAAACGTGCCACAGCCAAATTCGCAAAGACGAGAAGAGAAGCCACGAAGCCAGTTGAATTGAATGGTTGCTTTGCCAACGCTAGTGAAGCATAAAAATGCGATTCCGTTTTGCACTGAATCTGGAATCTGTGGTTCTCAACGGTGGCAGAGGTAACTCGCAGATGGGCGTTTTTGAGGGCATCAAAGTGCCCTTGTGTCAGATGTGGAATAGTCCGTAGAAAGTCCTTATGAATAAAAAATATTTATTGCCTTCTAGCGCCCTTTTTTGGAAATTGTTCACCCCTTTTTTGGAAATTGTGCGCCCCTTTTGAAGAACGAAAGTCAAGTGAAAAAGTTTCAGAGTAGGTAAATTTACTTTAAGGATTACCTCCAAGTTAAGTTGTTTATTCAGAAAAATGGACCATGTTTTACTAGGAAAGTCACGCTTTGAAAGACAACAAAGGCTATTCATAAAGTTGTGTTCTTTCATTCCTGCCTTCATTCAAGCAGTGTTCAAGCTTCATATCAAAATAGAAATATGGAACATAATTTTGATAGAATACTTGTATGTTGTGCCTAGGACCCTTGGATCTCAGTCGATGTTGTAAATATCCTTGACCCATTTTCCGGCTATCTCTAGAATGTCATAGTTGCAAAACATTTTCTGCCACAAACCATCTCGCCAGCCATAGTAGCCGCGTTAATCAAACTCTGAGCAATCAATCTTACCTTTTGCATCAATGACGTACTATTGAATTTTAGGTGTATTCATTAAAGTACTGTCTAACTACACAGCCATAGTCAAATTGAAAATTGAAGAAAAGCAGCAAATTTTCTGGGACCCCAAAATTCGATCTCCCGGTACAGAAAAAGCATAGTACTCTAGCAAAATTCGAGCCACTATGGCGGAGCAGCGAATATTCAGCCGGAAAATTAATCTATATATCATTGTTTTGGCACAATCATTGTAAAAAATTTCTTAGTAAATGAATAGAGAATCTTCTGTAGTAGTTAGGGTCTGAAATTATTGTATAAAGCGTACTCTCATTACAAATTTCTATAAATTTTTCAGCGCCTCCACTTCCAACTGCCCCTCCTTCAAATCAGTTTTGGATACGCGACTGATCATGAAGTTGTCAAAGACATTTGCTGAGAGAAAATGTGGGCGAAGGACACGACCAGGCAAAGGGACACGCCCACTCAAACCTGCAAAAAGTGACACTGTACATTCTATTTTTTATAAGAACCAGTAAATTTAATTCATGCTGACTGTTCCTGATTTTTCCAAAATCTGAGACTGGATTTTTCTTAATTTGTTCTTTAATCTTAAATTAATAGGATGTAAGCTGTGCGATTACTAGCTTTTTCACTCTAGGAAGGTGCGAAGACCTCATTTGCCAGCAAAGTGAGCGAGACAACCTTCATTTGCTGCCAAGTTTGTAAATTCACCGAAAAAGTTACACTGATTTATCAGGGCTGGCCCCTCCAAAAAAAAGTTGTATCTCGGTCTTTGGCTCTAGAGATACCTAGCAAAACATTAGGATGTGGTATTAACCTTACAGAAAACATGCCAAAAGCTTCCATCGGTCACAAAATATACCCATTTATACTTGAAAATACCTTGTTTCAAGTGTCCTTATTATAAAGCTTGCTTCAGTATAAGTGTTGATTTGTTTCAAGTTATACTAAATAATCTTTCATGAACTATGAATAATCAGAAGAGGGCCCACATTGGCGAATTCTCCTTACTTTGAACGTGGCGTGGCCTAGGTACCAAAAAAAACGCGATTTCCCTTCTGTAGATGAGAGACGAAGACCTCAAAAATGCTAACTTCTTCTATAGTTAACTTTTTATCGATTACATTTGCAGTAATGCAAGATTGTTACAGTAAGGGGTCATTGACAGGGTGCCAACATCAGACCAAAAATATTTTTTGAATTGGGTCTACTTTTAGTTTCTGCAACTAGAGTAAACTGTATCTGGTCTGTGACTTCATTTCATTTCAAATAACTTCGGATCTTCGACATTTTACAAAAATTGTTGCTCTACCTGAAAACTCTTTTCTGCATTCAGGGTCTGCTAGAGCAGCCATACATTTTGTTTTGGTCTAAGATAATTTTTTTGGGCTTACGTCATTTTGTACTGACTTAGCCCTTCATTGCATCGAACGGTAATTCCGTTGATCTTGTTTGCTATTGAAAAGCACACTGACAGGATTTACCAAAACTTTCAAAGAGCCATGTCCTATCACGAAGAAATTCGTGTTACGAGTTGTCCTCGTTATGGTCAACAAAAACATTGACCATGCATGAATGAGATTAACCTCCATGGCCCTAACTACATGATGTTACATATTTACCTCGTTACCACCTCTTTATTTTGCGTCAACGAGCCGATTACTTTCATACCACAAATATTCCTAAAAGATGCAAACAATTGCCAATTCTACTCAATTTTCATTCACACTCCTAACGCTGCGAAGATGACCGTAGCATTTTGAAGTTCCTCAGGCGGTAAGTCTCTGACATGTTTTATATGTTTCTTCTTGTTAACATACAACTCCATTTATTTCTTAGCAGCTATTCGATAAAAAGAAGTATCTTTTTTGCCTTAAGGTCGACTTAACGTGAAAAATACTTCGAACTTTAGCCTTAAGGGTTGGTTCCGATTCCGTGGCTTCAACATGTGCAACCGAAAAATGAAAGCGGATTGTTTGTTTGTTTAGTTATTATTTTTAATCGCATTATATTGTTAAGTATTGTGTTTTTCGTGATTTAACTCAGTTAAATACTTAGCCATTGAGTAAAAGTGAAACCATCATGTAAAGGCCTATAAAAAGCAATCTAATGACAAAAGTCAATTGGACCTTTATATAATCTCTTCAGTTAGAGGGAAGTTGTACACTAGGTCACTATATTATCAGGCTGTTGAAGTCAGGGCTTTATTTGGCAATTATTATGGACAAAAAATCTTTACTTAAATCATCTTTGCACTGTAAAATAGCAAGGTTGTTGTTTCTTACAAAAAGGCGCAACATTTAGGCCGTTTTTCCGATAATTTGCACTTCAGAAAAAAGATTATCTAGTAGAGAAAGAATCAGAATGGAAACATCAGATTACTCGTGACAGAGTGGGACAAATGAGATATGAATTCGAGACTGACAGTGACATTATCAATACACAGCGCGTTGGCTGTTTTTCAGTGTCCTAACGAATACTTAATGCAGGGGCGGCGCCACGGGGTGGACTGGGGATGTCCACCCCACTTTTCTTAAAGATATACTTTCTAATTTTTCCAGAACTGGATTAAAAACATAAGGGGGTGTGAATTTTTTTCTCTGAAATTGGACCTTTTTTCATTTTGATTTTCATTTCATTTTCATTTTCTTTTTTCATCAGTTACGATCCTTTTCAGATCTTAGCTGACATAGAGTATGGCGTGTTGGATCTTTAGTTCCGTAAATAGTGAGGAATCAAAATGAAGATGACCTTTAAAACACAGCTTTATCGTGCTTACCCTGGGTGCCAGAGCCTCAGAGAGTCAAAGGATGAAGAACGGGGGAAGGAATTGCGAAGGAGAATGGAAGAGGAAACTGAGGCTCTGGCACCCAGGGTATACCGTGCTAAACAGTTGGTTTTTCGATTTTGATTTTTGCCTTCCTTCCTTGTTTAAGGTTTTTTGGCAACAATAAACTTTAAAACTTGTACCCAAACTTTTTTAAGCTGTAAGGGTAGTATAGTTGCTGTTCCACCTGTTACAGCTACATCACCTTTTAGCCTTAATATCAGGCAAAAGGTTGGAAAACCATGTTCAAATTAGCATCGATCGAGATATGGCAGATAAAATTGACAAAGGAAGCCTTGTTACTAAGTTTAAAACCATTGTGCTTGCTTAAAAATAACACTCTGAAATTAGCTTTTATGTTATTAGTTTTTATGTGTGTAAACCTTTGCCTATGAAATTTAACTCTTCTATTGGGGGTTCAAAGTTGTTTAACTTGGTTAACAATAACGAGGGTGATATCTCGTACGGTATTGCACCGGTTTCTCACCCAGACCCCTTTATCAGCTACTATTTTGGGGCTGGCGCCGCCCCTGACTTAATGCATACGTAACAAAGTCTGTCAAAATCTTATAAGAATGTCTTAGCTAACTCAAAAAAAGCTAAATCAAAAGAAGAATGTCTGTAAATTCGTTGGCAAAAATTCCATTTGAATTCTTAAAATACCCTTTTTTCAATCGGATGGGCCAAGTTTTTTTTTAAATGACATTGCAGTGGGACCAAGTGATACTATGTCACAAAGTAAATGCCTAGAAGTTAAGGTGCCGCCCATTGTTTCTTATACCTTCTATTCCCAATACAATACTCATTCTGTCTGGCAACTTGTATATCTTGTATACCTTGAATAAATGTTGGATGGTTGTAATTCAAAGTTAAGTGTTGCAATGATAGGCTGGAGTAAATAGGAAAGTGTACATGACATAAGAATGAAATACGACATTGATGATGCTTATGAAATACTACATGTTTACTTACAACCCCTACCAAACCATTTTTAAAAATGAGCATTTTTATTGCATCTTGGACTGCTATTTTTTGCCATCCCCTAAGTTAGGCTTAGGGACAAATATTTTAGCCTCCCCCCACCCCCGTGGCACTCCAGGTGCTACGGCACTATGTTAAAAGTAACTAGGTTTTCATATATAGGTTTTTTTCATTTGACTGTTATGTCGCTTCTGGCCCAGTTGATTGATACATACACTCATTCTTTTACAAGAAACTGGCTATAAGAAACGAGTACTGGATAGTCAGGAAAAATAAAGAAACTTCAGTACTCGAAGCAAAAAAATTAAGAAACTATTAAATCTTGATAAAATTGAGAACAGCAAAATTTTGTAAAATCCAAGAACATGATTGCCCTGTTTGCCTAGAACTTAAGACACAGGGGATAGGGTAAAAATATACTTTCCACATCTAAATACAGCATCAGAACGGAAGCGAATCTCTTGACGTGATAAAAAAGATCACGAACATTTCATTACATCATTCACGGCATCATAATTAAGAAACTCTTAAGAAACAATGAGTATTGAAAATTCCAGAACATTAAGAAACTGGAGTACTCAACATCGACCTTTGTTCCTTATGAAAAAATGAGTGTATTTGTGTTGTTGAGCTTGAAAAGGCTTGTTTGGTATTTAGAGCTTTTTGTTTTCTTGGGTAACGAGAAGCCAAGGTACAAATGTTTAGATGCAGTCCCGCGGCGTCATGGATGCTTTCTCGATTAACAACTTTGTATAAACTTAAGCTGTTCCATACATCATAATCAATTTTATTGATGGTCTTATAAATCACCCACATTTATCAATGGTCCATTTTTTACTTAATAAAGCGTATTTTAAAACCGGACTTTCGGCGATAAAACTATTTCTACCTTTCATTTGAACCATTATCATCCAGTGTTGTCTAAATGCAGTCGATTTGCTAAATCAATCTCAACCAAACGTTTCATACGATTGTGTGAACTTGTGTGACCATAGCAGAAGCGTCACGGCTGTAGTTCCCTTGAGGGGTGGGGGCAAGGCAACAATTTCTGAAACAAGATCATGTCTCATTTTGGCGTTGCTTTTAAAGGCTAATCCAAGAAAGATTCAAATGATAATATGCCAGAAGAAATTTTGTTTAGACAGGGACGTCGGTTCCATCTTTTCTTGGGTGATGTAGAAGGACTTTAGCCTTTACCGATGTAGAAAGCCCTGTAAAAAGTTAGAGCTGCTTAATGGTGATAGTCTTTCACTTTCTCACTTCACTAATCAAATAACAAAACTGTGAGGTAATGGTGTTTTATAGAGAATTTGGGGTCCACTGGCTTTCCTCTGGGAAACATTTTGATGACCTCGCTCTTGAAAGAAAACTTTCTGATGATGATATAAAACACTGAGCAAAACAAATCTATTCCTCTAGACAGCATTTTCAATTTGATTTGATTCTATTTCTAACTGCCAGAAGAGTTGAGATAAAGCAAATAAAATAAATTCAAAGAAAATCTAGGCAAAAATAGTGAATATTACCTCCAAGTCATTTCCTTTTGTGCTAAAAGAATGAAATGCTTGTTCATGGCAGAACTAGTACTTGCTTGTCTGATACAAGTTTTCGTTACACAAGCAGGCCTACCCTGGGTGCCAGAGCCTCAGAAGTCAAAGGATGAAGAATGGGGGAAGGAATTGCGAAGGAGAATGGAAGAGGAAAGGGGAGAGTAAAGCAGGCCCAGCGCCACCAAAGATACTGGAATAGTGACTATTCCACTATCCTTGGAGCCACCGATTCTAAGCTGGAGGGGCCAGCAATGTAAAGTAACTGCACATTTGCCCCAGCCCCAGTTGTTGTGATTTGCAGGTTTATCTAGATAAAAATTTGGGCTGACTAAAATCTTTAATGTGTCGAAGAATTTGGGCTAGTGGCCCCCTTGGCCCAGGCGGGGCGCGGGCTCTGACTAGAATTTGGAGTTCTTTGAATGTTAGGAGACAGATGTTATAGGTTATAAGGGCTTAACAAGGGTGTGTCAACAGTCTTCTATCAAAAACGATGATGCAAACTTTGTAAGGATCATTTATTTACAAGAAACCCAAATCGATATAAAAATCGACAAACCACTGCTGTTATGTTATTTTTTTATAAATTCAAGATTATCTTTATCTAAAATAACCCCCCTTTGTTGTTTACTTCCAAGCATCCCAACAATTCTAAACTTTGTCTCTACCTGTTGCAATCCTCTAAACACATTATAAAAGATTTATTTCATTTTTTCATGTTTTGCCTCTATTCCGGAGGAAGGAGTCAAATCTTGGTAAAGAAAAACAAAAGTATTCAATTAAAAAGTTTAAATTTCAAAACATATCATTGTTGTCATTTTTGCTTTTTAATAGCTTTTTTTCACCGTTGTTTAAAGATGTAGTTTAGTGCCAGTTTTGCCTTTATGAATTTTATAAATTTATGCTTTATGAAGCCAAAGTTATTGGGCTTTATGGTAAAATACGCTTTACAAATTCTTATGACATGTCTCCTTAAAGCAAAAATGAACTGAACCCATCCTCCTCTCTTCTTTCCTTTTCCCTGTGAGGGGTTTGCTATAGGCCCTTTTGGCATCTCCCTAGCATTACAAACCGAACAAAATTAAGATAGTCTTCTACAAAATAAGTTTTTGGTGCCGCAAAAATTGAAGGTGGAACGAAATAGCGGAAATAAAGGGGCCATATAGCATACTATGAAATCTTCTACACTATGTAGACGACACGACAGCGCTTTCAGCAAAAGAGATTTTCTAGCAATCATGCTTGCCGTGGCCTGTCGACAGCTAAACTGGATTGGGGGTGGGGGCAAGGATAAAAAAGCTTTTTCTATAGCTTCCTTACGAAATAATGTCAGATCAAGCTGCGCTGATAAGATCTTCAAACACAATTTTTGCAAATTATTGGGAGGGGCATTGCCCTCCCTGTCCCCTAGTGTCTACGGGCCTGTGCTTGCAGGGATTGATCCCGTTGAAAAGCCGGTTAAAGCCCCTCCCAGTCCTTATGTCTCTTATGCCTATGGACAGAGCATGGGTCGATATTTGAAATTTCTTGAGAAATCGCTCTTTCTAAACTTTGGATTAACTTTCTCTGAATTAATTTATTTTTCTGAATTAATCGACTTTAGACTTAGAGCTAGATGTTGTGACCGATGAGAATAGAAAAGATTTCATTCTCTATTGATAAATCCATAATTTTAGGCGCTGCTAATCGCCTCTGGAGGCTTGTTCTGTTTATTCAAATATTAGAAAAGAACCCATGGCACCTTAAATCGAAACGCCTTTGTTCGTTCCCCACTGTTTCCTCGCCAGATACATGTCAAGCGCATTATGGCAGCCTATCTCAAATATTTTAAGCCGTACTTGAAATCCTGTTGGCCTTAGATCTACCTATCAGTGACCAAATTTTGTTTGCATATACAAATTGTGAAATAGGAAAACAAACCGCCTATTGAGTCCTTTCTCTTTTGAGTATAAAAACAAAGCGAAGCATTTGCAGTGGATTGTTTACAAGATGTTTTTAGCCATTCAAGACAAAATTAAACTTATCGTAAACTAGCGAGATCCCAGTACCAAGAAGCCTGCGCGCAGGCTAAGTACCAAGGAGCAAAAAACTCAAGGATCTCATGTTAAACAGTGGAATGTAAACGTTTGCTCCACAGAATAGGCGGTAGACAACCATGCTTGCAACCTTTTTCAATGGGACACAAGAATTTCATCGTTGGCAGGTATGTCATAACAGCAAAGTCTTAGGGCTTTAACCATTTTTCTGTTTTTGCTTGTTAGCCTCGGTTTGAAAATTTGGCTTCAGTTGAAGCAAATTTAGCTGTAAAACAGTAAAACAAAGTATGTAAAACAAAGGCAGTTTAGCATTTAGACCTAAAGCCTTTCCACACGTGCAGAGAGGTTCTCCTTGGCCCAATCAGTAAACCAATACATGTTGATCTCTGCCAGGGGCGCCTGCATAAGATTAAGGCAGGAGGGGCAGTGTTGGAGCATTTTTTCACTACGTATTGTGAGGGCGGGTGATACAAAATAACATATTTGCATGCATCTGTGCCGCCCATACAATTAGGTTTTTTGCAATCAAAGACTCTACGCATAGGCATAGTGTCGAGAAAATTATCCACGGAATTGGATATTAAATAGCCTTATCATTATTCGAAATGTTTGGTTTTACAGAAGTCATGGCAATTATAATCCGCTTAGTCTCAATACTCTATGACTGCAGAATCATTGAGAAAGTAAAAAGTAAAAAATAATAATCACAACATATTTAGGGGAACTGCTTGCCCCCTTTGCCCTTCCTGGAAGAGGGCAGGAGGGGCAGCTACCCCTGCAGCTCCTCCAGGGTAGGCGCCCCTGATCTCTGCCATGTAACGTTGTCTATTGCAATGGAAAGATGAGCAGTCAGCTTAGAAATCTACTGTCAGAATCGAAGTGCCAGAATCATCAATGTGCATCAAGTAAATTCGACGTTAATACAGGGCGCCGTGAACCATATATTGCCTCAAAATTTTGTTATTTTTTCTTACACTGGAATTGAGATAACTAGAGCTCACAACTTGGTTTGCAGAGATATAGAAGTAAAAATATTTATTCCTTAGTTTTCTTTTGTCCAGATTTTTCGACGAAATGTTGTTGTAAAATTTATGTTTCACTCTAAAAGCCTAGGTGTGCAAACTAAGGTTTTTGGATGAGGTTTACCTATCCCAGGAGGAAAATTTTTATAAAATCTCGAATTTGTAACAAGAAGCCAGAGAAAGAAGATAACTCGGGTAGAACAAGACAAATAGGCAGGGTTGTAAAATAGACGGGACTTGGAGCACAGAATCGGGAAAGGGTGCTTACCTCTCCCTATTCAGTGCTTTGAACCAACTCTAGAAACTGCTTTGGAAACCACGCCCACTTGCGTGTAAGGAAAACCCTTTTGTCTTTTGCAAAATTGGACATAAGAAGAAACCTATCAATGCCAATAAGATCTCAGCCCAGCGCCTCCTTTCCCCAAAACACTTCTCATCAAGTCCCCAAAACACTTCTCATCATTGGTGTAGTCTTTCACTATCACTACCGATTGAGGCCAAATTGGGCCTTGTAATACAGCACAAAGAGGCCTTCTATTTTGCATATTCAGCTTCAGGAAAGCTGTCGTCTGTTTTCATCTGGGCCTATTTCAGGAATAGACTTAATGCTGCAGCACTAACCTTAATCCGCTATTTGTTCTAAGGTATGTTGGCTTTAAAAATTTGCATCATATGCATATGCCTTATTATTTCATCGAGTTCTTGTTATGGGTAGAGGCCAGTGTCTTGACTCCTGACAAAAATGAGGATGAAACTTTGGAATTTTCTCTTTGGTCCGGACAATAAACGGGTTTTCTATTTACCAGAACAAATAGCCTTAAACAATAGGAATCTAGACTTGTCTCCCACACAAGCTCCTGACAAACGTCCGCCTGGACAAACATCCGCCTGGACAAACGTCCTCAAAGGCTTCGTTTTATTTGGAAAAAAATTAAGATAGGAGTCAGACAAAAATGATCATCTTTGTACGGGTGTGATAATGTCAACTTCGCTGATAAAGATATTCGGAGGCACGCCGAAGCAGGGGGAGGGGTGGGGGCTGGTGGTTATACCACAGTTTTGCGCTGATGTATGATTCTCGGTTTGTGGAATCAAGGGTAATGATGAAAAAACTACCATTTACGCTTGTCAATTTGTCTAGGGACTTCTCCCATCCCAAAATTTTCTGTGGCGTCCCTGGTTGGGTCAGCCGTCAAAGGACGAAGGGGTGTCTGCCTAGCCTCTCTACAGACCTCAAACTTGAAAGTTAAGGGGCTCTACTTTTAAGTTAGGAGTGTTGATGATAGGCCATGTCGGCAGCCATTCTTTCTAGTCTTATCTTTTAACTTTTTCTCGAGAATCGAGATTTTTCTCATTTTTCTCAGGAGGGAGAGGGTGGGCTCTTGCCCTTTCACATTTCTACACTTTCCGCCCCTGACTGGACTCTTCGAAAACGCCGACAATCGTCTGCTCTTAATCCTTCTTTTGTCTAAATGCATTGCTTCGGAGAAAAAACACACTGCTATAACGGAATCGAATAGAAGATTTTGTGGTCTATCTTGAAGCGAAATTCAATGAAAACCAGGCAATTTGATATTCTTCGGAATTTTGCGTCAGTCTTGCAAAAATCTACGCCTTCGTCGCATTTTTTGAGAGGTCCCGTACGGAAGTAAATTTAGTTTAGAACAATAGGCTTGCTGATCCAACACAGGGGTTGTTGATCTAAGACAGGCATTTGTTTAGGCTCCTGTAAACGGTAGGTTACTGTACATGGCCAGCATCGATGTTTCAAATGGCTGAAGTCCAGTGTGTATTGTCTGCAAAGGTTATTAAACAGGTAGGTAAAGCGCAGTCTGTGCAGTTTGTTATAACCCAAATGGGGTACGTTTGATGTTTATTGTCTTGAACAGATGACATTTAGTTGTTTTGTTATCGATTTAAAGCGACAGATCTGCTCAATCGAATCGAAATGTAAACAAAAATTACTACCAGATAAATAAAAATGAAAAAAGAAGAATTGTGGTTCGGCAATGTAGCTACATAGACGCTAACAAAACCTCGGTAAACCTCTTATCTCCTTGAAACGAAAAATGCCGTTATAGTGACATATTCTATAGCATGGAATTGTCCTTTACTGCAAGAAGCAAATTATGTAGTTGAAAAGTTGATTATCGCGACTACAGCTTTTGCAGTTAATCCTACTGTTCTTTATTCCAAAAGTTATAGCCTTATTCATTGGGACGCTGTGGACCACATTTTATCGTCTAGTAAAATAACATCAGATGATATTGCCGGACTAAACAGTACCGCAGAATAGAAATAGTGACAGCACGTCCAATTGTGTTGCTTCACTTCCAGACTAAGGGGATAAAGGGTTGCAAGACAGACGGATCCAGAGCAAATTTGAAGGAGGGGCAGTTGGTATTGGGGGCGCTGAAAAATTTTCAGAAATTGGTGACGAGTGTACGCTGTATACAAAAGTTTCAGCCCCTTACTACTGACAGAAGGCTTTCTAATCACTTTGTAAGGAAATTTTCATAATAATTGTTTCATTTCATTTCATTTTATATAGATGATTCAAACTTTTAATAACAATGTACTGATAATACGATTTAATATTGATTAGGTAAGCTTAGGACACTTGGAAGAAACTCAGAAGAGCTATCGAGCCAAGTGCTTTTTACACAATTTAACAACAATTTGCGATATAAATGAAACAAATTATGTTAATAGTAACATAACAACAACAGCTAAGAAAATAAGATTAGATAAAATAAGAATATTAAACTAAGCAAAATGGAACTTAAGTAACAGGGTTAGGTTTGGGAAATCAGGATACTTGCTAGTTTATTATTCAAAATTAAAATTAAAATAAAAAAAACGAAAAGACCAAAATACAGATGTTCATTAAGAAGGATTTGAGAAGGATTTTTTAATTAAGACTATATACAAATATGAATATCAACCGATCGAGCACTTATGTTTAGAAGCCATACTTGTTGTATACTTTGTGGTAATTCTAGCGTTTGAAGTAAATTAACCCATAAGTCTCAGAAACTTTTTCACCTGATTCTCATTCTTAGAATCCGTTAGAGTGAACTTTGCAAAGTTGCGTTAGAGTAATTTTTCCGAAAAATTGTCAAACCTTTTATTGCAAAAAAGTGGGGGGGGGGGGCTATAGCCCCTGCTAGCCCGTTGACTGCACTCAATTCACCGATATAGATAAAGATGAACAAAAATTTAGGGTCTTTTTCATAGTTAAGCGATTTTACCAACTAACTTTAGATTTTCTGGATCAACTGAAGGTTTACCGACCACGTCATGAAGAATAGTTGGAGGGGGGGGGGGGGTTGTCACAATCCTTTACGACCCGCTAGCCACACCCCAGAGCAAGTCGTTAACATGCTTTTTCTCTGAGAAGCTTCAGAGTAGGGGTTTTCTTGGGCTGCAAACAGTTGAGAAACTCATAGAGCTGCTTCAACATAGCAAATATGCTATAAGAACAAAGAGACATATCATTTCTAAGAAAGCAAAACCTTTAAGAAATTCAGCTAGCCACAATCCAAAAAAATGACATGGTAAACTTCCAACATATTCCAAACAAAATGTTAATTTAGCATTCCATTTTTCTCTTTTATCATTTGAAAATGGCTTTGAAAAAAGCTTTTCGTCTTTTATAGCAAACTAAAACTTTTTGCTTGACTGTCTTCAAAATGAAAAACCTGGAATTAAGGCCAAAAAGATAGAAAAGTAAATATATACCCAGTTGCGGGTCGCACCAAGCGAATCAGGTAAACGCAAGCACTTGACCTGTTTACAAAGACCGAGATACAACTTTTTGCTTGGGGGTGGGGGGGGGCAGCCCTGATAAATAAATGTAGCAACAACCATATTCAAAAAATAAAAGTATTTCCCTTTTAAAAACAAAAACTCTCAATAGCTTTCAACTGTTCATGTAAAAATGCTCCACGTAACTGGAGAAGGTACTAAAATGATACATAATGAGTTTTTTGCGACTGTATCATGTCCTGAGCTTCTCTGCCGAGGCTCTTTCTAAGGATTGTAAGGCGTAAAAGACTTAGAAAGATCAGTTCTAAACATGTGCTTAGAACCCAAAAAAAGTCATAATATACCGTATATCCTCCAACGAACTCCCTCTTCTTTTAAACGCCTCCCTCTAATAAACGTCCCTTCGAAAGGGGGTGTTCATTAGAATTCCTTACCAAGAAAAACTGTTTCTTTGTATATGACTTTTATTTATTCATATTCATATTAGCACCCCCTTTTTTAAAAATAGTTTGATTGTTCTTCACATTCTGAAAAATATGAACCAGAACATTACTGTACCCAGACAGGTTCACATGCCAAATTCTACCGTTCGTTTCGGTTCCCTAATTTTTAAAGGCTTGGGTACATTTTTGTTTAAACAAAATTGTCATGCATTTGTCTACCCGGACCGTTCTGCATGCTAATTTCTACAATTTTTTGGTACCCTTATGTTCAAGTGCTTGGGTACGTTTATGTGTAACCAAAACTATCATGCATTTGTGTACCCGGACCAAATTCCACTATTCGTTTTGGTACCCTATTGTTTAAATGCATGGGTACGTTTTTGCATAGCCAAAATTTTCATGCGTTTGTGTACCCGGACCGAAATGTATAAGGTTACCGAAACGCATATGACACCATATATGGGCATTTTTCGAACCGGGGGTATGGTAATCAATTATTTCGCAAAAACATATCTTTTAAAAGTCGGTCTCGGCGTTAAACTTCATTTTATTCCATTTTAAACATTGATTTGATCCCTTTTTGCCAATTCTACCAGGTAGCAGCAAGTTACAGGAATCGGAGGGGGGGGGGGGGGGATTAAGATTGTGAAGACGGGGGTTACATCATTTTTCATAGCTATCATTTTATTATGAAACACTAGTTACTCAATATTGCATGCTCAATATATAAGGCTATTTAGCATACACAGCAGCAGGACAGACTGACGGTGATAAAATAGAAGATTTCTTTGTTGAAACTTGATCTAATGCATCTGATGCTGTCTCGAACTGATCAAGCACAAAGGAATTTCAGTTCAAGGGCAGAATAAGTACCCTTGCAGAACTGCAATTTACCAACGAGGAAAACAGACAATAAATCGAGACGCAAAAGTAGATTTTCAGGAGAAATTGAAATTTCCCCTGCATTCTTTACCGTTGTGCCTAGCATTTCCAGACGGTTCCCGAAGGACAACAGCAAAGAGTCAATCCATGGAGGTTATCCTTTCTTCTTGCAGCGATTCTACTGATCCCAAAGATGTTGACTTACCTGAAAGAGCCACTTCAACATATCTTGTGGACCTCATGGCTTTGGTACGTACAATGCCTAGTTTCTTTGATACCTACCACGACCTGGCAATGAGCCTTTTTGATATGCTCCCAGTTGGTTACAATCGTATTGACATTGTGGTAGATACATACAGGGGAATATCATCAAAAGATCCAGAGCATGAAAAACATTGTATTGCTGACAGAGTCATTGTAAAATCACCCCAATCAAAACTTCCCCAAGATTTTGTCAATTTCCTAAAAAGCGGAGAAAATAAGACACGGCTGATAGAAAACGTGAAGGAAGAGCTTACTGCAAATAAAGAGACATTGCTTCAGCAATTACAGTGCTGATGAATAATGTTCTCGATGGATCAATTATGCTACCAGATCACAACCTCGGATTTTTTTGTTGCTGAGCAATTAAGCAGCAATCAAGAAGAAGCAGACACCAAATTGTTACTGCAAGCTGTACACTCGCTCTCCGAGAATGCCGATGCATCTGTGGTTGTTCGTTCTTCACTGTCAGGGGATGTTGATATCTTTCTTAGTGTGTTCTTAGAGAGTCCCGAGAAGGTCATAAGTGATTATGGCAGAGGAAATTCTAGGAAGATTCTGCAGCTAAGTTCTACTGATATGAGCAATGAACACAAAAAAGCTCTGATTGGCTTCCACTCCTCCACAGGAAATGACTTTCGCAAGGCAAGTCCTTTTAAAGAATAACAGGTGTCTTCATGTTTTTTCGCGGCTAGGAGCTGAGTGGAGTATTGATGACGATCTGCTTTCAAAATTGGAGGAGGATATCTGTAACATTTTTGGAAAGAAAAAGAAAGACGTAAATGCAGTTCGTTACGAAATCTCTAAAAATGTTTATGAAAATAAAGGAAAGATTCAAGATTCGTCTTTGCTGCCTCCATGGCGACAATTATTGCATTTGCATTGCCAGCGATCGAACTACATCACAAAAGTGTGGAGGTCCGGCCTACAAACGAATATTGACTTTGCAGATATTGGGCAAAATGGATGGTCTGCGGACGGAAAAATAGTCTGGATAGATGCTGCTTTCCCTGAAGAGGTAGAGCAAATTTTGGCTGGAGAAGAGAGCAATAATGAGAGCAGCGATAAAAGCGAGGATGAAGTATTTAGTAACAGTAATGCAGAATTCTTATGAAGCGCAGGTACGATCCTTTTTGTACCTTTTGCAATCAAACACATGATGTAACCCCCATCTTCACAATTTTAATCCCCAAAATCCTATAACTTGCTGCTACCTGGTAGAATTAACAGAAAGGGATCAAATCAGTGTTTAAAATGGTATAAAATGATGTTTAATGCCGAGACCGACCTTTAAAAAATATGTTTTTGGGAGATAATTGATTACCATACCCCCGGTTCGAAAAATGCCCATATATGGTAAACGCAGCGGGTACCGTAAGTTTACCAAAGATTTTCTTATTCAGCACAAAATTGTACATCGGAAAAACATTACCTAATAAAGTTCGGCTCCAGGTTACCCCTACCTCATTTTCCGTCTGGTCTACTGGTAAATAGTGATAAATTTGTTGAGCATGTGAAATAAGTACTAGAAAGCATAATAACAGCGCTTTTTATCTGCTCACAGACTGTGGCAATTTCTAAGAGAACTTAGAAACTTAGAAAAAAGTTACCCGAAGAGTCTGATATTGTTGAAAATGTAAAAATGTAAAACGAAGGTTCTTCAAAAATACGGAATGGCGTCAAGGAGGGCGCCTAATGACCATCAGTATAAGATAATGCGCTTAATTTTTCTTAGTGGTTGCATTTGTGGCATCTATGGGATTTTACAACGCATGGAGCTTGCAGTCTTTGCTGTGATTGTCCTGTGCTGAGGCTGCATGATGAAAGCGGTTTGTCAACGACTGGGGGAAGGGAGTGTAGAGTTCGAGCCTCATGAAGAGTGAGGCTTCCAACGAAGTCATAGGTGAAGACAATTTCCCTCCAATCCAATGCTACCTTAATTCAGGTTGTTTCTGTGAACCGAATAACAATTTTGCTGACCAGCTGAGGGTCTTACCAACCACTCATCACTCATGTAAAACTAGCGGGTGTCACAACCCTACATCTCCCCCGTCGGATATGCTTCTACATCCTAGTGATGCTCTGCCCTAGTGCCTCGTCTTTGTGTTTGATGTCTTTCGTCAGAACACGTGCATTCTCACCAGCATTTATTTCGAAACTCGAGACGGTGTTGTGAACAGAAAAGCCCATTCATATCAATCATATATTAAAGTAAATTAAACTGAGAGAATAATCGTTCATTTATTCAGCACATCCAGGTATGATTTTCAACTTAACTGTCTCACCTAAATATTGCTTCGTACAGATTTGTTTTATGCAATGTGTAGAATGATAGTTTGTAATTTTCAGCGTTCGTTGCCAGAAGCAAAGGTACTTAAAGACTCTCCAATATGCACTGAAAATTGTCTTGAAGAAGGCAAGCAAGGAATAAATACATAGAAAACAGAATTTAAGATGTTATCACTAACTTTTTGCCAGTGAATTCTTTGTAAAAGTCTTTACAAAACTTTCCTGTCAGAAAAATGATACTCCCCGTTAATTTCTTGTGAGTAATAGTTATACGGGCACGAGAAAAATAACGCACTGAGACGTTCACGTCTTTTCATTCTTCAAAGGGATTTTGTTGCATTAATTCATGTTACTTACTAGGACAGATTGCCTGTAATACTAGGCTTAATACGACTGGATTACCTTTACATGAATAACGTTTTATGTGAAAGGATAAACACCCATTGTCATTGTATGTTTCTTGCTGTAAATCACTCCATGGAAATTTTGTACACCTTTGATAGAAATCCGAGTGTTTAATCAG
This sequence comes from Rhopilema esculentum, assembly GCF_013076305.1. The sequence continues at coordinate 5,936,661 of NW_027018682.1, read as the reverse complement.
GAAATCTGTAAAAATCCTTTTGGTCTGGTGGAAAAGTCGTAGACTATTTGCAAGAGTAAATTGTCCTTCGATAATTGCCATAAAAAGAGTACTGACATTCAGAAATCAATTCGAAACTTTAGTACTCGAGACGCTAACTATGTAAATTCCTCAATGGTGTCAAGTCACCAATTTAAAAGTCTCAGACACTAAGATATGAATTAAAAACTTTTTCTAATGAAACCTAAAACTATTGAAATCGAAATTAACAAAACTTTTAAGAGTCAACGAGTATTGAATTTTGTGACAGCATTTAGAAAAATTTGTATTAGAAACGATTTGAGCTGTAGATGAGGGATTTTCTGTAAAATAAGTAACGACGTTTTGAGCATAGCCCGTTATCAAGTCAATAAACTTGATAACGGGCTATGCTCGAAACGTTTTTATTTATTTTTAAAAAGGTTTTTCCTGGTACAATTTATTTACATTGATTACGTTATTATAGCATCATATTGTACCGCACGCATTTTAGTATATTTATGGACTTTCTGTAAAGCATACTATTCAGACGCAGAAGCGGACTGGCCCACCGGGACACCGGGAAGTTTCCCGATGCGCCCTCTGCCCCAAGTTATTTTTTTCAATAACTTGAAAACTTTCCAAAGGCAAATAATTTTCGCACAGAATTAAAATTGATTACAATCATCAATTGACCTCCTATCCAAAGTACGTTTGCATAAAAAGTTTAGCTTCACCTTTAAGTTGAGCCATGTTAAGGTCAATTGCAAAGTTTCCCAATCTTTGCTATTGTTAATTAACAATAAAAAGACAAAATGTTGATCAGCAAACTCTGCAAGATTTTCTGAAAATCTTGTAAAAAGCATCATTTGTTGTGAAAATGACTTTGAAAAAATGAAACATTTTAAACATACAGCTTTGTTGTCAGTGGCGTAGCGTGACTTTTTCAACTGGGTATTCTCTATTAAACAAAAGGGTGGGGCAGGGTGTGGCTCGATGGGGCTTGATGAAAATAGGGGGATAATAGGAAGATTAAAAAGACCTGCTATTGACATTTTATTTAATTTTTTTGGTTCGGTTGGCAAGTACTGCACTGTCAGGGCATTACTATGATGAAAACGATACTTTGCTAAAGGACCCTTCAAATACACTCTTCGAACTCATTCATTGCATCAAATTACCACTAACCATTTCATCAAAAGCAATTCAAATCAAAACATATTATTGAAAGTCAGTAAAATTTTACTGGTCGAAATATGTCCCAATAGTTGTTGTTGAATCGTCTAACATTTGCACTGATGTAAAGAGGAAGTAACTGTAAACACCTACTCTTAATACCTTTTAATACAAAAGGGCTTTCGAAAGTTTCAAAATTATTCACATAGGGCATTACATGAGTTATAAATGATTTCGTGGTATGCAGTATAGACCTTTTCTTCATGGCCTAATCGTGATATTTTCAATACAAGTTAATATTTGAAAGAATCGAAGGTAATGAGATGAGACTGCACAATAATGCAAATAAATGCGCTCGAATAATGCAAACAAAATAGGCCAACAAGATAACTGAATACACCAGGCAACTATAAGGATATTATCCAGGCCTTTCTGCATTTACTTTAATTCTATCACATAGTACAAACAGAAACATCCCTGATTGGCAAGCAATAACAAATTGGCATTTCAAGAGAGAACAGATCTGAGTCAGTGTAGTATTATGTAGCAGCCTACCTTTCCTTTCCACTTTGCTGTTGGTAGATTAAGATTAGGGGTCAAATGAGAGAATGATTATGAAGCAGTAATACGGACATTGCAATAGTTTTTTAATTAAGTCATGTTTACTGTTTTCGATGCAGCTCCATCAATCCAACCGCTCCGACGTCCATTAACTGTTTATATCGATCTCATAACGAGACTATTTTGAACCAACTTTGAGGCTGTACGCTGCATATTTCTCAGCGTAAAGAACCATTGTTTTAGCTGATTAACGGCAAATATTATTCATGGAAAGGAGCATTTTGATTGGTTAAGTACCGTCTAGGGTATTCACTGCGTATTCATGACCGATCTCCATACAACATGAAGTAGCTCAATCTTCAAAATTAGCTTCAAAGATCTGCCAGCCTCTCTATGCTTCGCAGCGTTATTGTTTCCATGAATTTGATGATATTTTGTACTTGTACAAAATGTAGAATATCGGAGGTAACGAATTCAACTAGAATCAATAGCCTCAAAACATTTTTTACTTATTACAATTATGCGTCGTATTAATATTTTTTCTGAGAAATCCCAGGGTATTCACTGAATACCTTGAATACCCGGACGCTACGCCACTGTTTGTTGTCTGAAACTCCTCAGAGTATAAAGTGTCAAAAAATGGTCCAAAATAACAAGATCGAAAATTCGATCCACAAATTGATATTTATTCTTCATGTCTATGCACAGTTTCTCATACAGAAGGAGCCTATCGATGTACAAAGTCATCAATTTGCACAAAACGGATGGCAGCAGAATCTCTTAGAATTCATTTGTCCAAGATATTTTATCAGATATCTTTCGGACAAGTCTACAGCACATGTTCAATACCCTATCATAATTCCGCACGCTGATGTCTATCTTTTGCAAATGATTTGCAACCGCAGCGTAGAGGCAGGAGCAACACACAGTCATTAAGCTAGCAGGTGCTGAGGCATCCCTTTACATTTTTCAAAGATGTGCTGCAAAACTTTATATATAACTGTTTGATGAGCTAAGGCAAAGTTTTTCCGAGCCCGTTTTACAAGCCCAAAAGTTAATAAACTTAAGCACCTATTGGCGCCCTTTTGCTTGCTTTTCCCGGTAGGTCGAATGGTAGCCAGTCCGCCACTGTTCAGACGTCTTAACGATAACGTCATAGAGAGTTTCAGTCGTTTGTTTTGTAATATTGATCTACCATAGAATAGTATCAAGCTTCCTTTAACGTTGGGAGAACAGGATTTGTGGTTTAATATCAGCTTTGTAATAGTCTTTACTCAGACTGAGAATTATTGCCAGCTCTGGATATTTGAGACATCGATGACTGATTCATGATGAACAAAGAGGTTGACCTCAATACACTGACGCGACTCTGAGGAGGCTGAGGTTACTCCTTGCCAGGGGCCAGGGGTGTGGAGCAAGAGGGCCCTTGTTCTTTTCATAGCACTAAATTATAATTATTATTATTATTATTATCATAATTATTATTATTATAATTATCAATTTATTCACAACTAATTTAATCCATCTACAAAGCAAATTTCACAGCGTTTATTCAAGGTAAAATGAGTGCATGAAAATTAATCTAAAACGTGATAAAAACAGCAATAATGATTATATACATTTTGTTTGCAATTTATAAATCTTTTTCTATTTTTTTGGATTTTTCAATCAATGAAGCCCATTTGTGCCATTTAATTCTTAATTAACACTCATGTTTCCTGCACAATGTCCCTATTAACTATGACCCAATGCAATTGTAGACACTTGAATTGAAAGCTGAAGTTGGATAAGCATAAGCAAAATGGCTTTGAGGAAATCAAACATTTTGTGACACCTTTTTATTATAGATCTATCATTCCGATCGATGTCTTTCATGACTACATATCTCCAAAAAGAATTTTAAAGAATCGATGTCTTTTTACATTAACTTGCATCATTCGCATTGTAGGGCGATGATTCCAAAAGCCAGAACTACCAATAATGGTATCAGATCATTAAGTTTTCGAGGGCCTAAAATCTGGAATTCACTCCCGGAATCAATAGAGACAGCACAAAATACTAGACAATTTAAGAATTTGATCAAAACTTGGTTCCTTGAAAGCAAGTGCGCATGCTCATTTTGCAGTAAATGAACTGTCTTATGCAATCCTTGAAATTGCTTCATGTTAGTCTTAATTAGTGTATATTCACTATTGTAGAAACTAACATTAAATAATCTACAATACAATACAATACAATACAATACAATACAATACAATACAATACAATACAATGCAATACAATACAATACAATACAATACAATATAATACAATAAAATGAAAGGCCGAAGAGCTTTCTATTGTTAGTGCTTTTGTTAAAATGTACAGATGTCTTTCAGCACACATATCTTACAGAAAATATTCTTGATTAAGGAACTTCAAAGTTTCATATTATTCAGCACTCTATTGTTTGCTTATGATTAATGCTCTTTTCAGTGTGCAATAGATAGCGTTTGATATTGAATAACTTCCTTTTGTAAATCCTCATCAAAACATATTCATTTAACTTCAAACTTTAAATCTAAATATTCATTAAAATGATTTTTCTCAAGTGAATCATTCATTTGTAAACAAGCATGGTGGGTTGTTAATTTATCATAAGCCACTATTTCCTGGTTTCTATAAACGGAAGATTGATATGAATTTAATTTGATTTGTGGCAAAATCCGTCATTAGTATACAGTTTCATTATCCATCAACAGTCCACTTGCAATGTATATCGTTAAGTTATGAGCCTCTCTGTGAAGACCTCCTTGATCCAGGATTTGAGGTCTTTGGTGAACAGTCCTAAGATACTTACCAAATTTTTCAAATTCACTGTGTTGTTTCATCGCAATCGACTTTGGCACTTTTTGACAACTGGTGTTAAGGGTTCCTTCTATCGTTTCAGGCTTTGGTTTTCCAGTGGAGAGAAATGCATTGAAGTAGAACAAGGTAAAGTTGACTACTTTGAGAATGGAGGAAAAACCAAATAGAAAGCAGAGCAAGTTTCTTTCGGATTTGGATGAATATTACAAAGCAAGAGAGAAGCATACGTATTCATTTGGTAACGTACCATGCCCGCAAAACTTCATTCCTGGGACAACAAAAGCAAAAACGAATGTGAAACTTTTGCGAAGTCTTTCAAGGAAGGTGAGCTCGGTATGTTATCGTGGTGTTGTTATTCAAATGAAAGAGACCATGACTGCTGTAGAGAAAGGTTTGATCCCTGCAGGGCTGCTTGCATTAGGAGTGCCAACTCCAAGTCAGCATACAAGTTGTTTGGAACACAAGATCGAGCAATTTTGGCACAGACAATCGAAATTGTTTGATAGCTTACCACGTATAGGAGATGGTTTGCCAGCAAAAGTTGAAGATATATCTGAAGAAGAGGATAAATATTTGTTGTCAGTAGCTAGTTCAAAGCCAAGAGGTTGTTCAATGCCGACAACAAGTAGAGATATTGGAAGTCTTCCAGTTCTAAGTTATGATGATAACTTTGTTGCAGTTTTAGGCAAGCTTGGTCGCGCTGAAAGGCGCAGACGCATGTCATACCCTCTCAACCGCGCAGAATATGAAAATTATAAGCCACAGTTGCGAAAATTCCGATCGCTCCAACAGAAACCGGTTGACTCTGTCATAAGGCTAAGTGTACTTTGCCGCGGTGTGTCATATCACGGTTCTAATTCCGAGAGGCTTTATCCGTTGAAGAAGCATGGAGAGAGTGCAAGCGAAGTAAAGGAATCAACAAAGAGCGTTAAATCAAATCGGAAAGTATTATCAAACCTTTCATCGCCAATGACAAAAGAAAGGTCCTTGGAATCAGATGCTGTTCAATATCCTTGGCAGAGGGAATCTTGGACAAGTAGTGACAATGACAACCGCGACACCGAGAGCAACAATGACACCAGTAAACAGCCTCATAGATCAGCCAGTTTGGATGCTACGGGAACTAGTTTGCTGGAAAGGCGCGAAAAGGAACTTCACTCGCCGAAGAAACGGAGTTTTAAGGACCGGTTTACTTTCCGGAGGAAGAAAGCGAGCGAGTATGAAGATGTGAATGAAACGGCACCTGATAAGGAAACCTTGTCTCATATACAAAGAGTTCTTCGATCAAAGCTACCAAAAACGCTGCAGACTACAGTAAAGATGGGCCTAAGTTTTGACCCAATAACTTCTAAAGAGCGAAATTACAAAGCACGTGAATGTCCTACCCTTACTTCTATGTTGACTGGCAGAATCAGATCAAAGTCAACCCCTGGTAGCCCATTAATAGCAACTCGAAAGAGCAGGAGCAGGACAATGGGTGAAACGTTACCAGGACCGTCATTAATTATCTCACCTCCTTCTCTTGATGAAATTAGCAACACTCGTGATGAAAAGATAAGCCTTCTAGAAAATTTTATAAAATTAGGAAAGAGCACCTTGCGTCGATCAGACAGAAACAAGAAGGCACCGGAACAAAAGCGCCCGTCATTGCCTGGTATCGAAGTAACTGAACCGCTGAGTGATGAACATGCAAAGAAGCTAGAAAACATACTTGGGCCGGAATTTCGTGCAGCTTATGCAAGCCAGAGAAGCAATTCGATGCCTCTAATAAGAAGAAAGAAGACTGCATTGGCTAAGAAACTTCCTATTTATGCAAGATCGACATCTGAATTAGGAAAGCAGGAAAGATCTACTGGCGAAATGCCGGCTTTGGATATGTGGTCAAGTTATGACACATCGGATAGTGATTTTTCCCATCCTGGAAGAAGTCGTGGCATATCGTTTGAAAGTGAAATAAGTGATCAAGAAAAGCAATTTGAAAACGGTAGTCATGACACCAGTTTCAACAATGACGTTGAAAAAGAGCAGAAAATCGTCACAACACCCCAAATCTTGGTATTTTTGTCACCTCAGAGTACAAATAACAAAGGCGCAGCACAGGTGATATCAAATACTTCGAGCCAAAAGCCTAGCAACGAAGTCCCCATTTCGAGCTGTCCGAGAACACCAGATATGACACTTGACCAAAGCAATATTGAACGAGGACACGCTTTTGTCGAGAAGCAGGCAATAAAAGAAACCAATGGTACGTTTCAAAATGGCATGAATTCTAAAAGAAGTAACGAAAAGTTTTCGCTTAAAATTGAGACAAGGTATATTTCAGTAAAGGGATCTAGACTTTTGAAGTCCAGCCAGGAGCTATTGGCAGACTCCAAAGCAAGTCACGTGGATCATTCTATGTCTGGCAAGAAGACCAAAAAAATGGAATCTGTGAATAACAAAGACATAGGTTCAGACGATATTGACAGTAAGCACGCGGAAGTGAAACCGAATGAAAAGGAAGTTGAATTGGAAAAATTAGATATATTGCTGAAGGAACTAGAATCTTTTGCTGTTGACTAACTTTTACAAACTTTTTGACGATCATAACAAATAAATTAGGTGTATGTGATTGTTTGTTACTGTAGGTATTGTAGCATGTTTTCTAATATCAGTTTCTCAAAATCGTTAAATAATTTAAATGAATGTTGGCTGTTTCTTAAGAGTCGACCTGATCATATGATGGCTGCCGTCAGGAAATAGTAGTAGCACTCTTCACAACCATTCTTGTTCTGCTTTTCGAAGATAGACTCGTCGTTAACGCAACCCCTGCCCCCTAAAGACTCTGTGCGTTTAAAGAATGGTGATGCTATTTTAGAAAAGGTGACACTACCAGGCGAAAAATCAAGATGGTTTGCTATTTGTATGTTGGCTAATTGTTATCAACCATTTGCATGGCCGTAGCTAATAATGTTCTTAAGGGGGACTTTAGACTCGTGTCCCAGGTCTCGTGTCCCCTAAGGAGGACTTGCGTCCCCATTTTATTTCAATTTAAACTCTTTATACACAATATCCCTTCAGCTTACAAACCCAATAATAAAAACAAATATAATGCGGTAATTACATAAATACATATATAAAACCGAATCTACATTTTAGTACAACATTTAACGAAGCTAGAGTGAATTGAAATATCTACATAGCAGCTGCTCTACCAGGAAGTTGTGTTATAATAATTATGACAACTATGAAAATCCTTTGTTTTCCCGTATTAATTTTGCTTTATTGTTCTCAATAGTACCTTCCCTCTTAAATTTGTACTATGGGTGGTAAATAAGTCTAAGATTACAATATTTTAATGCAAATGCTTCAATGAATATAGCATTTATAGAGTCAGAATACAAAAAGGCCAGACTACCTAAAATAATATACCCTAGATCCAGCAATTAAACTTACACCAAACCCAAGTCATACAGTATATTGAATCTGACATGGATACCCCGTGTAACCAAGTGATTAGAAAGCGTAGTTATTTGATAAAATTGAGAACCTCTTCGTGAAAGCAGGGCAAATTAGGGCTCGTTTTGCATTAACAAGGATGCTGAGCACCAAATAGTTTCCCTTGGCATAGATGTTAATTGGAATGAATTCTGGATAGTTGTAAACTTTCTCTAATTTTGAAGGGGGGGATAACTTATTTGAGAAGCAAAATTCGATCACCAAACAACAGGACTGGTGCCCATAAAAGGTGGAGAAAAAATGAGCCGGGTAAAAAGTCATAAAAACATGAAATTATAAGAAGCTTGGTTTAAAGTGGTCTAATGCACAAAATATTGTAAAAAGGTTGTAGTCAACTACCTATTTGTTTCAAAGTCTGACAACATATGCTTGAAGACAATTATGTTGAAAAGGATGGGTTTATTCAATACTCAGTTCTAGATTGAGGGCTCGAGTATTCGAAATCGAGAGGGAAGCTAATCGTGAAATAACACTATTCACAATTACACATTTTTAATAAGAACTTCCAAAATGCTTAATTCTTGAAATGTTCTAGTTGTTGAAAAAATGTGTTAAAATGTTATTTTTATGTTCTCAATTCTTAATCATATGACGCAGGAGTGGACAAACTACACCCAGCCAGCCCGGGAGGGGAATTTTTGTGGCCCATGAACAAATGAAATTATATTTAAAAAGGTAATTTATGCAAATGGAAAACAATTAATTTTTTGGAATCCTAAACTTAACTCTTAACGCAACTTTGCCGTTTGAAGAATCAAGTACGAATTTCACACTCTTCAATTAATGCTGATATAGATAAACTTGACTTGAAACAATGTCAGATATTAAATTAAAACTACATGAATTTTCTTTCTGCATTGCTTTTTATTGATGCGTATAGTAATTTTGAAGAAGATTTTATCACAATTCTTTGTTGCATAAATATAGAAAATTAGCTTTTATTTTTGTAATTATCACCGTTCTTTGTTAACTTCCTTGAAGTGCAAAATATATTGAATTTATTACGTTCTGATCAGTCTAAGTTTTATGTAGGTTTATAAAAGGTACATTGTAGCTGCTCCAAAATCGAGAATTGAAGTTTTATCATTAATTCTGTCATTATAAGACGACTGTCGCTGTTGTTTGTATGTTGTTGATCTAGATAGCCTTTGGCTCGCTTGAAGAAAAGGCTTTTAGAGACCTTGTCTATTTCTGATATAAAGCATTCGTATTTTTAATATCCGTGTTCTAAAGTACCCGTTTTCTTATAAAATAGATATCGATATATATTGAGAAGGCTTGAAAAGAACATCCAATCTTCCGTTCATTTTTCACTCCAAACACCAATTTTCATCTACTATCGTCTTCGTCTGTATTTAATTTACGTCAACAAAAGCTTCGGAATGTTTTTATTATTTCGCCAAATTTAGTCTTACCGTTCTTAAGACCAAAGGGCATCCCAATTCCCAACGCTTGTAAGAAGTTCTTAATTTTGCTATTTTGAGGGTTGTTTTCTTATAAGCAATTTTTTAAAAATGGACGGACTATTTCTCTGCGAAAGCTGGAGAATCATTATTCTTAATAAGGAAATCTCTGATTGGAGTGAGCTATTTAAGAAATTTTATGAATGAAAGGCACTGCATAATATGGTCTCAACATGGTCTCAGCCAGTTCTGAGATCTTGACCTCATGATCCTTGCTTACTGTTTCATGCGCATGCGTTTCAAGTTGTGGCGCCAGGTTTCGAAGATGTTGTTGTTAGTTGTCGAAAGTTGAAAAATTGTGTGCCAATGCCAAGGCACGATAAAAACATTGTTCAAGATGGAATATTTCCAAGTAATTTAGGCTTTGACGAAAATGGCAGAACAAGGAGGCATTGACCTAAGAGAAATCGTCAGAAAAACAGGTAATTATTTGTTAAAGGGTAACTACTTCTAAAGACCTACCATATGCCTGAATTACAAAGTTCTTTTTTATCATCCAAATTCGATTAATCTATACCTTTCTGAATTTGACGACTTTTTTGGTTTGTAAAACTTAAAATAAGTATGTTTTTAGTAGTTTAGCAATTTGGTGCAATCTATTGATAGGTACTTTACAAAACGTACACTTTTAGGTATTATAACTATTATGTCATTAGGTTCAAATAGAAATTTTGAGATTTAGAGAATTTAGAAATTGGGCTATGAAAAGCTTATCCAAAAGAAATGTACATTATTTTCAGATCTGATAAAACCTTAAAGAAATGCCTTGAATTGGTTCGAACTTACACGTAATGTAATGTTATATGATGTTTGAGTTGACTGAGTGAACCACAAACCTTCAATAATTCATTTCCAGTGATTGCCACTTTGCTGCTATTAACAAAGAACAAAAAGCTATTAACACTTTTCTGTTGATGCAAAGCTATCATAGGGGGTAAATAATTAAATTTGATTGAAACGTGTTGGATTAGCTGTGCCTTGAATTTGCAAGTGTGGAATTTGATGTTTTGATGGAATTTCCTGTTTGTTGGAACTTGATCTACATCTAGAACTTTTTCTGTCAGGTCATCAAATAGAAGAAATACGTCTGAGAGCATTGGAAAACATACTGTCCAAACTAAGAAATCAAATAATATTTATTGAAGACTTGGTCCATCATAGAGAGCTGATTGTTAATTTGATGCAATGGTTTAACTATGAAAACCCACAAAAAGTTGTTGAAGTGTTACAATTAATTGAAAATCTTTCAAAGGTAAGAATTTCTCAATTTTGATGTACTTTTAGCACACCTTTTATTTGTAAGAATCAAGAAATTTTCAGAGCCTTGCATATCAGGTAATTCTTTGGAATAAATGTTTTTGTTCCCAATTATAAATGTATGTCTTTCTGTCCAAGGTCATTGTTAAGCTTCGCTACCTCTAAGAAACCTCTCTAAATTCTGTAGGAGAATCTAAATTCCAGTAGGTGAAAACAGATTCATCATAGCCAAAATATATTAGGAATCATGCTCCCTTTGTTAAAACAAACATATTTATGAAAATTTGCTTCTTGACTTGCTCACATTATATTTTCACTTGATATGCATCACAGCTCATATCAGTTAAGACGAGTAAAATATCAAGAGAAATTCCATTTGTCACAAAATACACAAAATGTCTTCATATTGATTCATGTGGAAATTTTCATATAATCTTCAGCATGGTGCAGCTGCCTCAATTTTGCAGTCTGTTGGTGCTATAGAATTCTTCTCAATGATGAGGCAAGATCTAGAAGATAAGGAGCACTTGGAACACATTGACAGCATTCTTAATAGCATATTTTGGGTTCAAGCAGAAAGGAGAGATGAGCACATTGATCATAATAGTTTGACAGAAGAAAATAGCTTTTATGCAACTTCTGTGATTCAGGATGGATCATCAAAAAGTGAGTCCTTGAGCCAATTTTTTAATGCTAGTTAATTAGAATGTGCATTTAGAACAATTGTCCATATATGGCAATTTTATATGCACTGTTCTACAAACATGCACTGTGGTGGCTACCTCATGATTCCAAGCCACATGATCAACCAAATGTCTGTACAAAGCTAATAGCATAAAATGCAAATAAACATAACCTAGGCAAACAAGAGGCATTCAGCTATGGATAGCCTCTGTGGTTCCACATTTTATGGCAGGTCAATTCAACTGGCCTAATAGTCGAGCTATTGATGGTGTCACAATCAACATAGTGCTTTATGCATAGACTGATGGCAAAGCAAACAGAAAAAGTAATAAATCAGTCTGAGCAAAGCTTTTTTGACTGAGGTATTCTGTCCTGTCTTCTTGTAGTTATTCTTTTTATTGATGATGACAGGGGCTGCTGGGGGGGGGGGCAAGGTGAGCAAGCTGTCACAGGGTCTTGAGGTCTAGGGGGCCACATAAAGTAATGAATCCCATTTCAAGAATGGAGTTAGTCAAATGTAGTAAAAGTATTCCTAAAACTAAAAAACGTTTTTAAACGATTGCAAGATATGACTGCAAGAAGTAACCTAGTATGCATTATAAGCTAATATGAAGGACATGGTCACATAAAGTTTCTGCTTGCTCTGCTTGCAGGGACCTCAACTGTCAGTTCTACCCCAGGGCCTCATATACCTCTCAGTGGGCCTGTTGATGACTATTGATTTTCATTCTAGCTTGCTCAGTCAATAATGTTCTTGCTTTGAAGGTGTTGTAATTTTAAGCAAGATTTCATATTTTTTTCTCTTTTCAGTTAACAAGGTAATAAATCAAAGTATGAAGTCCACTGAAAACAAAAGTGTCCATTCAAATTTGTCAACATTGGCTAATTCAGTGCCAAAAGATGATAGCAAAACACAGCTCTCTGCAAATTCTGTCAAATGGACAAGAAAGACACCAGACATTCAGGGTACAAAAGAGGAGGATGTTGATACAGGTAAGAAATGTTTAGCCCATTTTGAGAAGAATCAAAACTAACATCTGATGTGAGCTGTCACAAGTTTTGATCTTATTGCTCCACTCTTGCTTCATATTCAGCTTCATCAACTTGTCCCAAAACATCATTTTTATTAACATGGCATTGTTATTCTTCCTAAAAGAATTGTGTTTTGGCAAAATCGAATAGCTGAATGCTTATCAAAGTTTTGTGCACATTTCTCTTTTTCAACAACTACTTCCTTTGTTTTTTGGTCCAACCACTTACAAAATTTTATACTGATAAATCTGGGAAAAACCAACCTAATTTATTGCTTCTAAGTAGTGCATCTCTATCAATGGCTCTGCCTCCTTTACAAATATCTCCATAAGTACCCCCTCCCTCTTATTAGCCCCATACTATAGGGCATTGTAGTAGCCCCATGTTTACTTTCATTTGCACTCTTTTCTGTTAAAATTGTCCTATGTTTAGCATCCACACAATTTAGAGCAGTGGTGGGATTAAGGCTACTTATCCTTTATATCTAGGCATTAGCAATGCTCAAAAAGATTTCGACAAAGCTAATGGAGCCCCCTTCCTTTTCCGTTTGGTGGCCCCAAAGTCGAAATAGTTGATAATGTGAAGCATTTAGGGCTGCACAATAATAAAAATTTAGATTGTTATAAACGTACTCAGTATCCATGATCTAAGGTTTCTCGTGCTATTAGATTTCTTAAATTTTCCGATAGGCTTCTTCCAAAAGACACTCTCAGTAAAATGTATCAGGGTATTATTGAACGGCACCTCCACTACTGATTCTCAGCCTGGAGGGGGCATGTGGGGGACTAATTTGCAGATGCTGGAAAACCTTCAAAATTGTTCAGCTAGAACCATTCTTCATCTAGTGCCTTGATAGAATGTATAAATTGGCCTACTGTTGGAGATATGGTAAAAAGTGAGACAGCTTGCATGGTTTACAAATCGATAAATGACCTTGCTCCAGATTACCTCTAAAAAATGTTCACGAAAAATGCGACATGCAGTAAGAGATATTTGAAAAGCATTACAACTGATATCTGATTACAACTGATTACAACTAATGAAAACGGATAATGGCCAGCGAGCATTTTCATATCGAGATGCTAGAGAATGGAACCTCTTGGATTCGAAAACCAAGCAGGCATCCTGTTTCAAATTATTTAAACTGTTTCAAATTAAATTATTTTAAAAATACTTTAAAATATAATAATTTTTTAAGTTATTTATCATTTATTTGTTATTGTAATCAATTATACTACTTAATATTAATTTGTAAGATTTTACACATGGCTCCCTGAAAAGCCCTTTTCTTCACTGATGGCAAAGATGTGGATACAGAACTTAAAATGACATGTGCGTTCTCCCCTAAGTACATAGCTAGCTTTTATCCAACCATTCTTTGTACAATTTTTAGGAAGTTCTGTAGTGTCATCAGAATGGATTGTTCTAACATCAAGTGACAGACACATATTGTCAGTAACAGAAACTCGTCTACAGAGCCACAGTATAGAAATAGTGAGCCAGTCCTGTGAATTCTTCAAAGATGTACTGCTACAAGATTTTCCGTCCCATATTTTTATTCAGAGGCCAAATTTAGTTAAGGTTAGTTCTCTGCCTTTTACGTTTTATTAATATATTAAACAAGATGGATAAAGATGCATTTGTCCAAATGGAATTGCTGACAGGCAAATCATATTAGAACCCATTTAAAATCATATAGAGTTATTATGGTCATGAATTGTCGTTTTCTAATTGTGATTAAGAAGTTTTGGGTAGCGTTTTTGAAGTTTGGTTGAAGAATGTTGGCACACATATTTGGTTTTTACAATGTAATTACAAAAGGTTAACATATATCTTGACAAATTTCTTTTCAGGCCTAGCACGATTACTGGTCGCCATTACTGTGAAAAACTTACAGATTTGAGTAATCTTCTTATCGTGTATGTTTTAGCTTGCTGTGAATATATTTTCAATTTTTTTCTATTTGCGTTTAATGTTGTTTTTGGTCAATTCATTTTGTTAGAAAAACTTAAATGAAACTATTACAACAGCCATCAACTTTTGACTGTCCTCGACATTGCAGACACTGCTTGGCTTACTGGAAAGCTATGCTATAAAAGATGAAGATGTTGTTGCTATGTTGCTGGGCTGTTTGAATCAGTTAACGCTCGAGCTTTATAAGTCATCACTTCAAGAAACAAACCCTGATCTGCTGCAAATTTCGAAAAGTAAGTTGAACTCTTTCTCGTTAGTGTTTCAAAACAGTAATTACACTTCTGAAAACACCGAATTTCAGTGCTCCCTCAGTCCAACGTTTTTGTATTGCAGTCTTGTTTAGCAACGTGCATAACGACTATTAGTTTACCTTTTCATGTTGTCCCATAGTTAACGAAGTTTACAGTTCGACTGAGTCATCAGTTCACACTGAAATATCAAGCCTGCATAGCCGGACAACAAGCTTGAATGAAGTTGGAACTCCAGTAGAAGCAACAAGCTCAACTGATAGAGGTAAAGTGTCTTTATCATAGTTGTTTGGCAGATATAATCTCCCGTTTTTCCTGTTTCCCCTCAGACATTACAAGCCTAGAGTTACTCTGCATGCTACCACTTTTCTTTCTGTTGTTATGCAATTGGAACTTGTTTCCACTTGACCAATTCATCATATCTTTGCAGATTTTAAGTCAAATGGGGATAGTGATGCAGATGAATTTGAAAGTGAACTATTAACTGAAGCCTTGCAACAGACTCAGTGGAGCATATTGGATTATTGCCTTGAAGTAATTTCTAGTGCTATCAGCCTTTCACTTTTTTCTGTGCAAAGTGCTAAGCGATGCGATGACGTCATTTTGTTTCTAAACAATACGCTGGATGTTCTTAGTCTTTGCAAAGTCGATTCGATTTGGAACGGAAATAACGATAGAAAGGTTTGTTGATTTTGCGTTCATTTGGATGAATAAAAACTCATTTTGGAAAATTTTAGCATTCAAATCTGCTGCTTCAAAACACGGTTCGAGTTATACCCAACGTTAAGCTCAATTGCAAATCGAATCTTTAAAGCCGTCCGTCATAGCGTCCAATGTTCTGTCATGCGGGCCCACCGGATATATGTCATAGGTTTACAATATATCCTGAAGGTCCTGTGCGCCAAATCGGTACGGTAGAAGCACTTTAGACTATGTTTACATTGTGGGCATTGCGCACTGTGTCATTTTCGTTCTACAGTCTTTGAAAAAAGTCCTTGGAACACCAATCCTTGCGACCAATGAAAGAGTTTAAAGAAATAAAGGTTTCCGGCCGTAAGATACAGTAATATCCCCCCTCCCCCAAAAACAATGTTGGTTGAAAAGGCTATTACCTATCCTAGCCGATAAAGTGACATTGGGCGAATTTCAAGCTTTGAAACTGTTGTTATTCAACATTGTTTCAACAAGGGGGAAAGGGGGATGCTACTGAAGGTATACGAAATTTCAGCTTGGTGTACCAATACTTTTGGCAAGGATTGTAGTTAATGAAACGGACAAGTTGACGCTTTAAGCGGGAACCAAACGATTGCGTATGATTGTTGTTTAAAGACAGTAGACATTGTAAGCAGTTAGCCATGACAACCAGAAATCGGCAGACGTTCCATCATGTTCCCCAGTTTATACGGGATGACGGAAAGAGATAACTGCCTACTGTTCCGCTTTTTGGATCACTTTCAAAAGTGTACCAATTTAAATCATTCCCATGTAAATGGAACTATTGAACGTCTAAATCGTTGGAAAAGAACTAGCGGGAACGGTACGGAATCATTCCGTGTGCATCCAGCCTTAGATTCCAGTTTGGTATCGCTTGCTCCGCCTCTCTTATTTTTCCCCCTCCTCGGTAATCAGCAGTGGTTAAGGAGAATGGAAAGCATCAAGTAATTATTCGAAAAAATGTTCTTCATGAAATAATCTTTGAAAGCCTCAATTCTATTAGAAACTAGAACTTCATGTGGTGTAGAATTATTCAAATAAGGTCCATCTAAGTAAGCTTTCCCTACCTATCGATCGAACCCTAGCAATGATGACGCTTGACTTCTCCGTTTGATGAACATTGAATGCTTTAAATTTCTATTTGAAAGCTTTTTGTTTTAGGTTTATGACGTCATGACTTGTTTGCGCCACATCAGCGACCTTATTCAGCTTTGTCTTGAAACAAAAGATCATTTTGTATCACAGCTAGAGGCTGCAACCGACATTGCAAGCATCTTCAGTTTCCTGGCTAACTCCGTGGCTATATCAATTCGTTTTGTCAACCTTTGTGTACCACCTGAGCGGGTAAGTTTATTTGTAAGTTGTAGCTGAAGGGCCATACTTGCATTTACAGCGAATGCGGTGTGCAAGTGAATGTATGAAAGTTAACAATTCGCAAAAGCCTCTGTTTCAAATGATCTCTGTTTCAAGTTAATTTCGACAGAGTTTCTACAGTAGGAACTATGAAACAAGAAAGAGTAGAGTTTATTTGTGTATTATCAATAACAGATGTGCAAAGGAATTATTACAAGACCAAGATAAATTTTGCCTCTTTTTCACACTTTTGTACAAATCATGTACGAAAGCTAGTGAACTCATTTATTTCATGTTTAATATATTTGTACGCCGAGAAATTTCAATAATGATCAAGCCTGTATAGATACAACGCAAAATATCTTGCAACGCTGGACAGAAAGTTCTGAGATTTTGCAAAACATTTCTCTGTTTAATGTTCTCATGACTGCTTTTAAAATAACCACCCAAACCTTGGTTGGGAGAGGGGGTTAAGCTGTAATATAAATGCTTGCTACCCATCTCATTCAAGCAGTTTTCCAGGATTGTAGTTTTGAAATTTCAAAACTATTTTTATGAATTCATTGTTGTATAAGAGCAAGCATGCTACTTCTCGGTTTCGAGATAATCTCAAAAGTGCTCTTGTTCCAGGTATTCGAAGCGGTCCCGGAAAGCCTTCTTGCCTGTTTTAAAAAAATCTGTGCAGACGAAATCCTTTCTCAATATTATCCAGCTATCAGGAATTCGCTTCTTGCTATATTGAGAAATGCAGAGGAAAACTTCTACGAAAACTTCAAGTTAGCGGCCTCTGTTATTTCATCAATGAAAACTGTGAAAGGTTTCGTGGAAGAAGCTAAAAATATGGTAATTATATATTTTTTTCATCTTCTATATAAGCAAATATAAACAAATATTGTTATTGATTGTATTTTTATACTTTCCTAGTCATTCAGTCCATTTGATATAGACAACACTGAGCTCTGAAAATCTATGCAGCAAAGTATGAGACTCAGCAGTATTACAATATTGCAATATGATTAACAAGTTTAACAAGTTTAAAAATGTTGCCAGGTGGACGAGGTTGTCTCTTAGATTCTCTCTTAGATTGTCTCTTAAACTTTCTCTTAGATTATCTCTTAGATTGTCTATTAGTTAGATTGTCTCTTAGATTGTAATCCAAAGCATCGGAATTGTCATTTATTTTCTTTGAAAACGGATCGCTACCCTTTTAATATTATGAAATCGTAGACGTAAGCAGCCTCCATCGTATTTTTCGTTTCGAATGTTTGCATATCATTGTGACTTTCTTCCTTGGTCTTTTTGTTTCTACGTACCTTTGTGTTATTCTAGCTTCAGTCTCTATAGATTGATGTACATATAGATTGATTTTTTATTTTCAATGTGTTGTATTGATATCGTTTTGTGTTTTGCTTTGAAGGAATCAAGTTCGAGCCCAAAGCTTATCAAACTTTTGGATATTTGCCGCGGTTCACTGCCCAGTGTCGGATTTCACCGCTGTGAGGCCTTCATCAGCTCTTCTCTGAGACTTGTTAGTCTCCTTTATAAGTCACGTGATCAACCTGATGACGTGATGCGCAATGCTAAGGACACACTTCTACGCTTGCTGGCGCATGAAAATGAGCAAGTCAGAGCCATTGCCTACCAATCGTGCTTGGAAATCGTAACGGTTTGTGATTTTTTAACACAATTTGCGCACTTATTAAGTCGATTAATGAAAATGGTGAAAAGGACCCATTTTTAGGTTAGGTGCAAAAGGTGGAATGAAAGAAACCTAATCGACAAAGGATGTAAGGTTTCTGACATTGATGATGGGGTTGAAAGATTTAAGAAAATAAATTAAGGCCTTCGATTTTGAAGGTGAACAAGACGTAGAGATGTTCTCCAATTGCGATACGACCAATTGGATATACAAATCTTAAAAATATTATGCTAATGCAGACTTTATTGTATGGTGATAAAAACTTACCCGACGAACTCAATAAAAATATACTCCTGCTAACACTGGAATTTATCCAAAAACCTGGTCGATTCGATCAGATGCAACCAACCACCCTCTCCCATTTCGTGAAGGTGTTCTTTTTTCCTTGTATTTTTTTCTTTGTTTTTCTTTTAGGCCGTGTATTTAACATCTGAGTGTTGATTTTCATCTCTGTGTCCAAATGACCCCGGGGTAGTCATAGCCTTCTGCTCCCCAGGGTATCCTAAAAGTAATAATTTTGTGTTTATGTATAGTTGTATAGTAATTTTGTGTTTTGCAATCTTTTAATGGATAAATATATATATAAAAAAGAGAAATTTTGCAGTTTGCGCTGCAAGACATGGAATGTTATAAATCAATTACTGACTTACTTCATGAAGTTTCAAACATAGACATTACTTTTGAACCATTTGAGCCAACGTAGGCCTAGACCGGCCTACTTCTGGGTGGCTCTATCAAACCGTATCTAGCCTTTTTTGAGTGGCTTTAAAAGATTCTTTGGGTTTCGACAATTTGATGCTGCTTTTATTTGCTCCTTTAGATTCTTTACTAATTTCCAGTCCTCTACCTTTTTTTCAAGTAGACATTAAACCTCTGATTCAAAATATTTGTCGCTTTTTTCCAAAGGGTGCAATGAGTGACAGTCATGTGACAAATCCACTTTCTACTGCCTACAAGCATGCACTGTTATTGATTGACACTGATGTCTTGTACGAAATTGCTGCTTTTGGATTGGAAAGTACCAATAAGAAGGTATGAAATGTTTTGATCTCAACTTTCGTTTGTTCACATACCCACGACAATTATACTGATGCAGTTTTTGTAATATCAATAGAATTTTGTGATGCATTAAAGAGACTTCATTATTTTCAAAAAGCTTATGTTTTTATTGCTTTTATTGCTTTACACAAGATTCATGGCCAAAGTCAATTAATATGACTTTTGGTGGTGATTCATATTCAATGACGCATTCATTTCTAATAGCCTGCTTCACAATAGTGAGGTTTTAGCTCTCAACAGTGTAACTAAATTATAGCAAAAAGCACATAGCAATTTGTAAAATCTGATATATAATCGAAATGATTTTGGAAAATGAATATTCTTTCGTTTCGTGTATAAGAGTAAAGTACAATACGGAATTTCTTCTTCAAAACATCAAACTAATCGCTAAATTTTTGCTTCAACTGAAACCTTGAAAATTGGCGTTTTCGAGCCATGAACTGTCGTTTCTAAGCCCGTTCACTAATAATTTCGTTTTGGAAATTTGTCGGCTTAGGCCCTTGGCAACTGTGAGCCGCCATTTTTAACTACCGTTTTCATCCTTTGTACCTTATGTGTAGTGTTGAAAGTAAGAAGAACACTATATCACCTTAGCCTTATAGAGTTGTATTTATGTTCTATAGTTTTTCCCTCTAGACGACATTAAAGCTTTTCTTGCTGCGCTTTTGAATGTCTTCAAGTATAGATGACCTTTGGGTCTTTATTTTGATTGATTTATTTCACTGTCTCCATTTTCGAAACCACACACTTTTCAATCTTTCACAGATAAAAAACTATGCTGCTAATATATTAGTTGCACTGCTATTTGGTCGCTTGAACATGCCAGCGCAGGTATGGCAAAGCCTCATTCACAGTATTAGCCCTACGCTTCCAGTGCTTCAGTGCTTTGCTTCCGCTGACAAGGCTTTGGAAAGAGGCCTAGCAGCAATAGCGGACGCTACGAATACCATGCTGACCGCAGATGGCCGGAGTTACTTACTGCCTCCTCTTGAACAGCTGAGAGCCTCGTTGCGATTCATGTTTGTAAAGAATGAGCACATACGG
Source organism: Rhopilema esculentum (assembly GCF_013076305.1). Next base: position 5,916,055 of record NW_027018682.1, on the reverse strand, counting down.
GCCAGAGGGTTCTCTAGTGTCATCTGGACGCTCACGCAAGAAGACAACAAAGAAGGCAAACCAGCCAGGTTTGATAATGCTTTTAAAATTTTGTTGATTCTCAGAGTTAATTCAAAGTTTTGATCCAAATGGACTCAATAGCTATCATTTGCTGCAGATTTCCTCCCAGTTGCAAAGCTCCAAGGTGTAATTTGTAAGATTATAACTTAATATACTATATTTAGGGGGTCAGTCGCTATTTCATGTCATATTCAAAAGCTCTACTGTGTCAAAAGAGGTGATACTATTGAGAACGTAGCCGGGTTAAATGCGATTCTTCTTTCAGCTTTGGAGCTTCTGCAAAAAATGTGTGCTGGCAATGCAAATTTTAGCGATTTCATACATGTCTGAACTATTTCCGTTGTGCCAAACATTCTACTTATTCCCCACCACCCAGATAGTGGGTAGTTACTAACAAGGCACACAAGAAAATGAAATTATTACTTGCAAATTTCAATTTCGCAGTGATCTCATCATCCTATAGTTTATCCTTTTCTTGTTATAGATATCGACATGAAGCAGTCGAAAATGCCGCGGATATGTTTCTTGTTGGTCCAGTATTGTCATCAAAGTATCAGCAGGCTGGCACGATACCCACTGGTTTTGCAGGCTCAAAACTCGAGCATCTGTGGGATGTGTTTGTATCCGAATCTTTAGAAGAATCTCTAAGAGAATCAGCTGCTGAACAATTGGCTATACTGGCGCAAGGTTGGCTTTTTTATCTCAAAACACCCTTTCTCAGTTATTATTTTAGTAGATATCGGAAGTAGAAATACTTGCAAAATTATTTTGCAATTCATTTTCAAATGTAAATATTAAAATTGAATCTGTCAAACTCAATTTGAAAACGTTCAAAGCATACTGTACGCATTTATAACTGAATGAAGTTTTACTAATCCCTATGCACATTTTAATTGGCTTTACCAAGCACACTGACTATAAGCAAATGGAACCTTGGCCTAACTCGGTGGTCCTAAACGAGACAAAGCTTGACCTAAAGCTGCACTCGCAAACTTTCTAATTGTTATCTGTTTTCCACCAAGCGAATTTTATTTATGAAGCGACATGTTTTCTAGGTAAAATTAATGTTAATGTAAAATTAATCGCTCATTAATGAGTTGTAGCTCACTATCATGCAGATGACAGTACAGACCATAAATCACAATCAGATTGTAAATATAATTCATTTGCGAATGTGTCCGAATCTACATTATTGACGTTGCTGGGGAATCTTTGGTACCACACAATACAGGCTGTCATACCTTCGTTTGAATGATGTTTCCTTACTTGACCTTCCCTGTGCTTTGCGAGAGCTTGTAAGAGCTTTATTTTGCATTTTTGTAGATACCAGTCTACACAAACAACTCCTCGACCAAGATGCTGATAAAATTCTGGTTGCAAAATTGCATTCTCAAATCAGGAAAATTGGTTCATATTCCTCAGTGCCAGCTGTAAGTCAAATAGCTTGACTTTTAGATTTTCCTAACAACATTTTAACAAATGATGATTTGCTGCAAAATTTTCTCCTGCAATTGTGAGGCGGTGATATTTACACATGTAGTGAAACAAGTTTCTATTTCCCAGAGGTCTATAGTGTTTGAAGTCGTTATTCGACGATTCTTACTCCTGTTTTTCAAAAAACAACCAAAGAATTCCCAGTTTGAATTCGTAGCCTCCTATCCTTGCAGAATGCAAGTTGTTCGTTTCTAAGGATTTTTGTTAATTAGAATTTGGTATACCGTAAGACGCAGATGATTACAAAAACACGATGACAGAACGGGATCAAATTTCACATGACGAGTAAGACAGATTGTAGTCTGACAATGTACCCAAAAGGGAACCTCGCTTCACCACAGTCTGGTATTTTCTGCTTTTTACTGTTTAATGTTTTCAAAACATAGTAATTTAAGCTTGGACTGATATTCTAGTAATATTTTGTCATTTGATGCAATAGGCCTTTGATGCTACCTATTCAAATCCAACGCTTAGGACATGCATATTTTTAGAAACATTTGTTACCGGTCCTGGTTCAACTGAAATGAACATTGTTACCAAACTGATACGGATTTGTCCCAAGATCTCTGAAATGTTCTAACTTTGAGCGAACCTCTCTATGTTTGCCGCAACATAAACATATCTGTACCTATTCTCTGTTACTTTTGAATACCAGTAAAGCCTTTATTTTTTCATTTGTGCAGACTCCTGGCCTAAAGATGATAGTTTCCTGTGTCACTATATTGAAGCATATTGTACAGCACAACAGCACAATTCGCCATGCGTTGGCCGTGGACAAATCATTGTACCTTGATATTTTCAAATGCAGACTGATATTTCACGAGGTTGAGTCAGTGCATTTTGAAACGAGTTGCCTTATCGCATATCTTGTATTTGATGAAGTCATCAAGGGAAAAAACAATTCCCTTCCAGCTTTGGTTGCTAAAAGGTCAGTCTAGATTCATCAAGTTTTTCAAAGTAGATTATATAAAATTAATAGAATATATTAAATGTTTTTGTGTTGACCGTGAATAAGACTTAACAAACTGACCTGAAAGTTTACTTCCTCTTCTTTTTATTGACGCAAATGCGCATTGCCTTTTGCTTTGATTTCTTCGTATAAGCTTCAATTTCCTGGACATTTTGATGGTTATTCAAGCTATGTTCGAGAATGATCTTTCAGCTGCTATTTTTAATTGTGTGGTCAAATGCTTGCTTGCTAAAAGGGATTGCTTGCTTGCTGCTTGCTTACTTACAGTTACCGGTCCAGTCTATAGGGTCCAGTTACCGGTCAAGCCAATTTGTAAATGTTGAACATATTTTAAATTTAACGTATTATTATAGATGATATGTTTTTTTGAAACTGTTACCTGTCTGCACGAATGGCATGCAAAGTAGTAAAGGATACCATTTCTATTTACATTGTCGTTTAGTTTTTTTGTTCAGCTTAGCAACAGTATCAACCTAAAATCCTCTAGATAATTTAGAAGGTAATAAAAGAGATCAAACTCTTCCTACTTGATTTGATTCAAGCTGTGCGATGACAGTGTATTGCATCTGTATCCAACAGAGCATATTACATCAAAATATCCTTTCTTAGGTATGCATTACCACTAGATCTGCCAACATACGAGATATCAACAGAACACAGAGAAAAGCCTTGCTATTTAACTACGGATCAAATGCATATTCTGAGGGATGAGCCATTCTCTTCAATGATTCGGATCAGCTGGAATGTCATAGAGGCAGGAGGTCCGGCTAATGTCCAGGTTGAAAGTAGCAGTGAATGTTTGCGGAAGTACGTCGAATCCTAGTAGTGCCCTTCTGATTTATTAGTTTGTTGGATATGTTTTTAGTTATTTACCAGCCTAATGTTAAATAATGATAGAAGTCATTTCTGATAGAGATTGTTTATACTAGTGAGTTTTTCTTCATTCTGGTTGCAGCTCCAGTCAAGCCTTGAAATTAACAGATAATGAAGCGAAACTTCTTAAAGATGGTTTGCCGCATGCTCTCATGAACAAGAATTCAGAGATTTTGAAGAAATCTGAAAATCTAGGAATGATCATAAAAGCAATTAAAGAGTTAAAGAAAGAGATCATGGCAATCATATGCCAACTCAATGCATATCCCTGCACCGGGAGAAAGGATTTTTTCAGTATGCATTATGCAGACTTCTTTGCCACTGTGCAGGATCCAAACTTATTTAAAAGGTGAGCTTTTTTGTAAGCAAACTGCAGCAAAAATGGCAGAATTCAAGAATTGTATCTAGCCCCTACTTCATGGCGTAGGCACCTGGACTTTGCCTTCAAATAAATGATTAAATACTTTGCATTCAAATAAATAGTTTATTGTCAATCTGGCAACAGCATTGATAACGGAAATTATTTTGAAATCCACTACAGAAATCCACTAAAATTAGTACTTATTTTTACTTAGATTCTTAATGCTTTTTCTTATTGTAATTATTATTCTAAATGTAGGTACTACCTATTTTTACTTAGGCTTTCTTTAGTAAATATACACAGTCTGCAAATTAAAGATTTAAGGTCCCTGCCCCTTAACCCCCGATTTTCTTTGTGGTATTTCTTCCGAAAGCAGTTTAATCAGATGATGCTGTAATAAGTAATTTCCATGCTAGTCATCAAGCTCTGTTTGTTGCATTAACTTGTGCAACAAAATCCAATTGAACTTTGTTTTGGCCCGCTTGTAGGAGTTTTTAAGTTTATAAAGGAGCATCATTGAAAATGTGTATCTTCATTGTTGCTAATATCAAGTCTGTGATTTTTGCCGTAGACTGTATCAGATCTTGGACAAAAAGACGTCGTCTCTCCACTACCTTTTTAAATTTTGCCAGCTTCTAAATATGATTGATACGAAATTGTCACTAGCCACAACAGCCGATATACTGAGACCTCTTCTCCAATATGGTGGCGATCCCACTGGAGTTATCTCAGGTTATGTTCTACTCCGAACACAACAAACAGAAACAAGCAGAAGTGAAGGAGAAACATACGACTTGAAGAATGAGGACAGGTATTATTTGCAAGCATGCAAAGAAAGAAAATTTCCACACTCTTCTTTTAAATGTTGTTTCATTTTAATCTTGCCCTTTGCAAATCGTACAGATACCTAAGAAATCGGGATGATGTAGCTGCAGCAGCGCTGACTCGTAATAACCGGCTGTTCAAAGCCTGGAAATGTTCAAAAGCGAACAACTCGTATGTGTAAAAGGATATAAAAATTCCTTCAGAATGAGTATGCTAGAATTTGTTTCATTTAACAATAGTCATCCTGTTTTTCTATATACCCTGATATATAAGCTGCAGGTATTACTTTTCGTTGAATACGTGTCCCTTCCCCCATACACTGCGTTTTATCATTTTTATGATATTTTCATAGGTGGTTTTATTTAGGCCTTCTTCCTCCGTTTGTTCTACCAATGTTCGTTATTTTTTCCAGGTCTTTATTCAAAAGCATTCTTGCCCTGGTCTCTCTGCTGAGTATTAAACTAAACGCTGGTGATGGATCGCAACAACTTCATGGAATAGGCGACTTTATCTTACTGGTTGTGCAAAGCCTAAGTAGGGTTGGCTCCACAAGCTACTATGATTTACCTGTTCTTGAAATCACATTAGACTGCCTATCCCATATCACCTACAGAAAAGGCTGGAGTTTGCAGTTTGCAGGCAGTGGAGAGGAGCTTTGCAACCTCATGGCTGATCTTTTTATACAGGTAAATATTGACAATTGCGAATATAATGTGCTAATGATGTGGAAACCTTACTTAATGAAGCCCAATTTACATGTAATGAGAGGTTTATGAGTGGGGTGAAAAATGACAGTGATAACCGAAGGGACGTATTTCGATACAAAAGGCTAATTAAAGCCCAGCGCACACGGCAGAATTTCGTCTTTGAAAAACGAAGATTTTTGTCTTCACATATTGCGCACATGACAGAATTTCGTCTTTGAATCAAAGACAGGAAACTGCTTGGCGGGAAGTTTCAAGAGAACACCTTCGTGTGATCAAAACTTAGTCGCTTATTGGCCACCGAATATGTCTTCGAAAGATTTTTGTCTTTTGGATCCGAACACGGCAGACTTTTGTCTTTGTCTTTCAAAGACCGTCTTCGAAAATTAAACATGTTTAATTTCGAAGACTGTCTTTGAGAGACAAAAATCTTTGTCTTTGACAAGCGCATACGGCAGATTTCTGTATTTGGAATGCTAAAAACAAAAATCTTCGTCTTTCAAAGACAAAAATCTGTCGTGTGCGTTGAAGATGTTGATATGATTGGCCATCAACCTGTTTGGCTATCAAATAACAATTATTTTCACATCTTTTTTCATCTGCTGTTTACTGTGCTATCGTATTTTCAAACAAGAAAGAGTTTTAAGTAGTAGCTTTTTATTACAATATCTTCTAGATTCTGCATTCATTCCATGTCGATCGGACTGGTGTTTCTACTTCATTCATGGGAAAAGGAGTTATTACCAAAGTCGCAACGTGCCTGTGTCATGTTGCAATGGAAACCCAGGCATTCTGCAAAGATAAGGTATTTGTGTATTTGCAACCATTAATCAACTTTCAAGACGGCAAATTTTAGATACCCCAAGTTTTAACCATCCTATTGTTCTACCTCAAAAGTAACTACCCTATCTTGCTTCCTAAGTTTTGATTATCCTATCGTTCTACCCCAAAAGTAACTATCCAATCGTGTTCCACAGGTTTTATCTACCCTGTCGTGCTCCCAAGTTTTAGAGAACTGCGAACTGTGAACTATTTGATGTAATCTAACGAGTTTCTCATAAGTTGTCATGATGTCTTTATTTGTTCATCAGGACTGGACGGCTAGCTGGATACTACAAGATAACGCACAAACGTTTGATGGGGTATTAGAGAATACCCTTCCCTGGCTGTTACCTTTATTAACCGATAGAAGTTTAGATATAAGGTGGTGTGGTTGGGCCTTATCAACGGCTCTATTAAACGGTTCTGCTGGTGCTGAAAGCGTTGTGAATGAATTTCAAATTTACCCTGGTGGTGTTTGGGCATCTGCTGTGGGAGTGATACTTGATAACCATGAGAATTCACTTATCAGGAGCCAGGTATGTTTTTCACGCGACTGCACTAACATGCAAAAGTCAGAGCATGCAGAAGTATATCATTTTTTAAAGACACTCTGTTCTTTCTATAAAAACATATATAATATGATCATCGAGAAAATTATAATGAAAAACATGACCACAATTTAGGAGAAGAGAGAATAGACGTTATGTTTTTTTTAAGTTTAACCTCATTTTAACAAAACAGATAAGGTTTTATCAGCTAGTCAACCGTACTACTCAAGATTCAATGCAAAAATGTTCTTTAGTGGTCTTAGACACATTTCATAGTTTGTGGTTTTGTAAAAGTTTATTTTTAAATAGAAACTTCGAGAAGATAAGGGCATCGAGCTTCGGCCGAAGTTTCTACAATCACTGCCAAAATTACTTGGAACACCTAACACTTTGCGCTGTGCTTTTCTATTTTTCATTTGTTTTCTTGAATACTACCACTTCCGCCCCCCTTTCCCCCAAAAACAATGTTGAAAGTATAGAAAAGTATCAAACAATCCACAAGAAAAAGCGTACTCCATAACCCCTTTCTTTTTTCTATAGTAAATCAACATTGTTCCTAGGGGGTGAGGGGGATGGCTGAATTTGCCTTTGAAAACCTACGTTAGTGTTCCAAGACTTTTGGCAGTGATTGTAGTTCTTATAAAGAAAGAGTGCATTTCATACCTCCTGTAAACAATTACTGTAACACGCGATTCTTATGTTTATTGTAATGAGAGAACTCACTGCTTATTTTAGGAGCCGTTATGATATGTTCATAGGTGCATGATGTTTCAGAGGTGACCTTTAGCTAAAATAAAAGGATGTTAGCAAATTCTCTCAAGTCTTTTGTTTTTAGGGTAATTTATGTGAAACAGTGCCGCTAGTCTAGAAAAAAAAACAAATCAGACAGATAGAGGAAGTTTAACATAGCTTATGATGAAACATGTTACTCCTAATTTTTTTCATTATAACATTTCAGGCATGTAAATTGATTGTAACGTCTTTGTCAAAACTTAAACGTTCCAAAGAATCAACGTCTTATGATTTTTGGGAAAACATGGTTGTGCAAGATACACAGAGCCAGGTAGGGATGATGCTATTTGTCGTCAGTTAAGTTAAAGTATCCTATTTTTGCTGTATGCTCACTGTAGTTCATTGAAGCAGCCTTCTCGTAAGGGAAATCTAGTTTAGTATAACTATGGAGTGATCTAAGTTTTTTACATTTTGTATCACGTAAGAATACGAATATAGATTAAATTTTACTCTATCAATCTAAATCAATAAGTAAACATGCTTCGATTTTGTCAAAGTGTGGTGACTCTGCTTAGGCCTGTTACCATTTTTTCCTTCACATTCATTCCTGCACATTATCATACCGCAGCACAGACATCCTCTTTGTCACTCTTAATGTCACAAATTATTTTGCATCTACTGTTTACTTTTTCTTTGCAGCACAATTCATTCCAATCCATGCCACCGCCATTTGCTTTTCCCTACATTACTGGTGTTATTTTTCGCCTAATTAGTATCTTTATTGTATATAGCTGTGTTAACTTGTGTAATAAGTTCAGTATAGTAATTTGTATTGCAACTTTTCATGTAGAACATTCCACTGCATCTTAATTTTTGCATGTTCATGTTCAACATTACTAAAGCTTTTTGTCTTCATTATTTTTCATGTACCATCTGTTAAAGTTTATTTACGCTACCAGAAGTACCGGGAGTCTATATAGTGCTAAACTTTCAAGCTTGCTTGAGTGTTTCAACCTGCTTGTGAAGTTTTGGAATAAAAATAGAGTCTATTTACTCGTATATCGTATATCAGGACTTGCTGTATTGCCTATGCTTCTGTCTTTGTTGTAGAAGTCGACGTTTCCTTTGTACAAGTCATATCTTTTGTACTGATTGTTTTCATGCTTATGTAATCCAATCTTTTACAGACAAACATCACTGGCTTTCCTGCATTCCTTCTTCTTTTGGATCATTTTAACTTCTTCAGCAAAATCAAAGATATTTTGATTTGGGAATCAGCTACTAAGCACGCTTCCACGCTGCAATCTGCATACCAGAATGTTTCTACGTCATGTTCCTCACAAAGAAGTGACACTGACCAGGACTATGAACGCATATCTGACTGCAGTCATGATGACGAAAGCTCGGACAGTGTTCCCACAAGTGTTACTGCCTCGAATACTAAAAGCAGCATCACGGAGGATGCCAAAGGTTCATCTTCCGAATGCCTGCTGTTGTCATCCATAGACAGTTTATCAGATTCATCCCAACATCATCAAAGCGTTTTCCGGTATGCACTTTCCATTCAAATTTAAGCTGTTAAGAGAACCTGGTCGAGTTTCTAATTGCAGGTTCCTTCTACGTTACCAGATATTCTCATGGACATCCAGTAGGTTACTGCTCAAATGAATAACTAATTTCAATGGTATTTCTAACCTTGTAGTGAATCACATGTCGACCCTTTAGCCATTTGCTAACAAGCACGCATTTAGAGAATGACTAATAAAATTGTCAAATTTTTTGTTCAGATGCATATAGATTGCTTAAAAGATGAAAGCGATTTAAGAAATCCTTGCGCTTTTTGGATCTCTGAATAATTTCACTGTTTTATCACCCACTTGTGAATATTGCAATTGTAACTAAATATTTAGAAACTTTCTAATTAAGTACTTTTGTGTCTGGTTGTTAAATAGGGCCTGTCTGATCGAATTCTTGTCTCAAAATTATGAGCTCACTTCTGGCAGATTAGGAAGTGGAGCTTAGATTTACGAAACAGGCCAGCACTCCTTTTTAAATAGATATGATGATACCTCGGATTGAGTATCCCTGAGCAATCATTCTGTGACACCCCTTGACCTCCTGTGCGATGTTAGTTGATATACAGTACGATTTCTGGTAGTCGGTTACTTTAGGTGGTATCTCCTTTGACGATATTTTTACTCAGCGAATGGCTGTGATCGTTTTTAGTCTCAAGGGTTTTCCCCCTAAGAAATCGTTGTAATCTTTCAGTTTTAGTGTATCAAAGCAAGAAGAAAGAACGGTGCTGAGGACAATCGATAATCGGGGTCAATGTAGCAGCACAAAGCTAAGGTCATCTTTGTTTCAGCTCATTGGCATGTTGGCTGAATGTGATGCTGAAAATGTGATTTTAAGCCTCCAGACGAATGGCCTGCTTGAAATGATTACAAGGTACAGGCATAAATGTTCTTCGATGGTTTGAAGAGCATTTTTTAGTGTAATCTGCCCTAAATATTGGCCCTTTTAGGCTATTTATTCCACCCACAATTTGCCAAAAATCTTGATCGGATGGAATAGTGACAAAAAGAATAACATCTTTGCTATTGATGAGCTGTATACTTAAGCGATAATAGGTGTTTTATGATTATTTGTATAAACAAATTAGTTAAGTTATGTATTTCTTTTTTGAAGGGTAATGCCGGAAGCTTCTTATCATAATATTCATGGCTATTCAAATAATTGTTTTAATTCATTTTAACTTACTGGATCTTTGTTTATAACTTTGTATAAAGCAGCATCTATTGTAACTGGAATTGCTAAACCTAATACATTTGTTTGATTTTTATTGATAAACAGCCGCTAGGACCCTTCTCGATCAATCTTTAAAGGTTGATTCCTTTCTTTTTTGTAGGTTTATGGATGCAGGTTTTGTTGCCAAGTACACAACTCGCTTGTCGCAAAGCACGCCAAAGACTTCGAACTTAGCCCAAAGCTTTCTAGAAAATGCGGAATTAGCCGGGAATATTCTCAAAGTTGTCAACCTTTTAATCTCAAATCACAAAGCATTTGCGTTGAAGTTGCAAGGCGATGTGCAGTTTTCTTCACAGCTTATGTCACTGTTTGAAATAGATGCAGAATTTACGTCGAGTGAGTATGATAGTCTTCAATCGCTGCACAGTGTTTACCCTAATTTTTCTAAATGTTACTAAATTAAGACACGTACTGCTTATGATTATGTGAGAAAGTTGCAATGAAAGCTCTCTGGTTTTCTGCCTTAATAAGAGATTATGGTGGCAGTGGTTGCCCAAGCTACTGCAGAGTGGGAGGTTAATGGGGTGACCAATGACACAACGCCCTTTTAAGACCATGCCATTTTGAGACCACGCCCTTTTGCTGCATTTCTATGCTTTAAACTAGTTGTATTATCCTTTTGCAAATCTTAAAAGATTATGAACTACATCTACCCAATGCATTTTTGTCAGTTTTTGGTAGAATTGTTTAGACCATGTCTCGGCAAAAGTGGGGAGGGGGTAATTTTTTTATATTTTTAATACATTCACAGTTGCATGATGATCGCATTAAAGCGTGAAATTCGCAGTAGCAAATTGTAACCATCCTGTTCTATATACTAAAAGCGTGTAATACATTTATATATATGTGTGTATATGATGAATAGCTCTTTAAATGATAAAAGTAACATTGTTTGTAGCAGCTTTGTACCAGTTTTTTCCTCGTGAAGCTTCAGAAATCAATGTCATTGCGAGTTTGATACGATTGTAGCATTATTTTTTGAGAGGTTGCAGTCTTTTCAGTGTAATAAGTATTAAAATATTGAATATAATGTGACCGTTGGTGACAAGCCTTAGTTTATTTTAGAAAGTCACGTCAGTTGGGTACCAGTCACCAATGAGAGGGGCTTTGCTTTATAGGATCGCTTTAAGGATAGTGATTCAAAAATGACGACATTTTCCCTGTCAATCAATGACCTAAGTTTGGTTATCTCCCAGGTTCATCTTTAGCAAGTCAAGCCCTCTACAAGGTATGGAACGAAGCTCTCAGACTTTTGATCAAGATATGCTCACGTGATCAGAGCATGGAACAAATGAAAATCGAGGCTTACGTCATAAAAAACCTCAGTCTTGTTGCAGGTTTGTTTCTTTCAATGGTAGACATGGCTTCACGTTACTTAAGATTCAAAATGATATGCGTATGTCCTCCTAATGAACAAAGAAGTATTGAATGATACAACTCGAAATTTTACAATAATTATCTCAATAATGTTAATATTGTATTCATACTAACACAATAGTATGCATACGTAGCAAGGATCTAAGATTTACCTCCACAAAACCTGATACATTTACTCCCGATACTCATTTTTACTTTTGATAATTTCCTTGCTATGTCTCAGAGAATGCAATGTATCTGTTGGTGCACTGTGGCATCGAATTGCATAAGCGTCGTTTAAGTGACTGGAAGCTCACTGATCAGTTATGTTGAACCCCTTGAATTCTCCATCTTATACCCGTTTTACGTATTTCGCCCTAGATGGATCGTTTTATACTACTGTACACGGTCTATTTTTTTGCAGTGTCTTACTATCAGGTGGTGTCAGCAGGGAAACTGGCAAAAAGCACAGTCAGCTTGTTTCTACTTCTATTCAGTTGCATTTTTGGTAGAGAAAGCAGACGAAAGTGTAATCATAGAACTGTACCTCAAGCTCTAGAGGGTGGAAGTGAACTGCTGTCTTTCTGTAAACAAAGCAAGGAGTTTCACGAGAAAGCTGCTTTCACGCTAGGAGAGTTCTTTTGCAAAATATTTCTAGATCAGCTAAACAGGTCTATGAGTATTGGACAGGATAAGAAGACTGTTTTATCGGCACTGTCGCTGCTCTTTGTTTTGAGCACTAGTTCGAAACAGTTTGCGCTGGAAAATGGATTCTTAGAGTCTACAATGGAAGATGTAAAAGATATTCATGTTAAACTGAATTTAGCCTCGTTGCAATTTGAGAAGGAAGGCGCTCACAAAAGGAAGGTAATGTGTGTGCTCTTCTTAGTCATCAAAAGTTTAATAATATCACAACGCTTTCGATTTTTTCAGTGTGCTGAAATGTTTGTAGTTTCTTGATTGAGAAAGATCCATCTTTGCTAAATTTCCAGCACAAGGAATCCTCTTACATATTATATTGTTTTAGAATACAAAAGTTCAAATTTTTGTTAAATTGTTGGTAAAAAGGCATTACTGCTACCTTTTAATGCTTTTAAATATAGTACCTTCTATAGAAAAATTTCCCGAAATAATTGTTTTATCGATTATTCTTTATATAGGAAAAGTCATTGTTGCTTGTGGTTGCAGAAATTTTTGGACTACTTCGAAATCTGTTACACTCAAGCACTGACACAAAGGTGAGAGAAAATAGGGTGCAGATTTATTGTTCTTACAGTGAAATGTAGGGAGGTGCCATCAATTTCAGTTTACGCAAGTGTGGCCCGGTTCGAGTGCAAATCAATTAGCTTCAAGTAATAAACACAAAACACGACATAGTTTTCCAATGCAAAGCTTTATAAAAACCAAATACTCTTTACAACTCCTCAACGTGATTCCAACAGTCCCTCTCTCTAACTAACTAAAAGTCCTCTTTCCGGGGGTAAGTCAGCTCTTGTAATATGGTTAAAAGGGGGTCTTTGGAGAGGTCCTCACACAAGCTAATTACCAATTCAAATTACTGAATAGTAGGTCATGAATTGTACTTTTTTGAGCAAAGGCTGATATTGATAAGCATTAAAAACATGCAATGTATTATTATCTGAATTGATCACTTTTCTTGTTTCGAACGGACGTGGATGTTGACAGGCATGTGTAGATATGTCCAGCCAGATTTATTGCGAGATAAATATGACGCAATATGATAAATATGGTTTATTTCCTATCAGATTAACATAATTATTTTGTATGGATTTTTTTAATCAAAGCAGCCATTAAAATATTTCTAATGTTTGCATAATGTGTATGATGCTTATACTGTTTCATAAATGATATTATTATTAATAGTTTGTTTTCTATATAGAATGCAGCTGTCAAATCTGGACTGTTGATGTCGATTCAAAAGATGTGGTCTTGGTGTCTCATCGAAAAACAATTAAAACTAGCAATCCTCGAGATTCTTTGTACCCTGTCTTCCAACTGCCCGAAAGGTATGGTACTTGGAGGATTTTCCTGCAATGGTAGTAGGAGTTATTTGAAATCAAAATTGTTCATTCCGACATAGCAACTAGAAATATTTTCATGTTTCGTTATTCCTATCTTCCAGACAAGTCGTTTTGTTTCGGAGTTTTAAACCGAGTTTATTAGGGTTTTAATCCTTTTTTCTAAAATCTAAATCTAAATCAAACCTTGCATATAATTTTAAAATTGAATTTTGAATGCTGTTTTTACGTATTTCCAGGTATTTCTGATAAAGTTGTGAGACTGCACCCTTTTATTATTTCATACTGATTAAGAACTTCTACTGGCACTATACTCTTGAATGCCGAAAAACTTAACTGTGTTCTTTTCACCCACAACAGCTATTGAAATGATATGCCATGGAAACTCGACCACTTTGCAAAGAACGGTACATGATGAAAATTTCTTGTTTCAAAACATTCTAAAGCTTCTGATCCGTTTGCATAAAGATTGCATGGCTCCAACTGGAAAAATTGAAAATGCAACGAAAACCTCTTTTTTGCTTGTGACCAATCTAATTGTCATTTCTGATTCAAGATCAATTATATGGAAGGTATGTGGCGGCTTGTATGTTGGCAATTACTTATAGCCTCTTTGCTTTATCAAGACGATGTGTTATGTTAGAGTTACTAGTAGTCGAAAAGCCACATTTTTCTGTTCAGTTTATTTGTGTAAATACCCGATAGTACAAGTTTTTATCATCTCTTAGTATTTAAGATATAGATTAGGATCATTTTTTGCTATTATTTGACATAACTCTTATCGTCTCAAATTCATCTTGAAACTCCTCTGTCTTGACATTAATTTTTGTCTAGTAGATTTGATTTAAGAACGAATTTCGAATCAAGTAAGTGAGGATAGTCTAGAAAGTGCCATAGTTAGCTGCATTTTGATCTGTTTTAAACTTTTTAGAGAATGATTGATATCTTTTTATTTCTTGTATTCTCTAAAATTGTTTCCTGTATGCAAAAAAATCTCGTTTTTGCATCTCTCTGTTTAGAGCAATTTCTTGCAAAATTTCAAAAGCTGTCAAATTGGACAGAGTGCTAATAAAAAGCAAAAGGTGGCGTCAAAAATTCTCACAGCCTTGTGGATACAATTTCTTCTGGTTTTATCCTTTTACAGCGATGGGGCCCAAGCTATACTCAAAGTGAATGGTATGACTTAAACTTTCCTAACAAATATTCGATCTATAGTTAAAAAGACACCGAGGACTTGATTTGCGCTTAAAAACAGAGCCCAGATTAGTCTGGGTCGTCGTAGATGTGAATAAAGAAACACGTGCCTAAAACTAGGCAATTATGCTGTAATGGATAAACTTATCATGATTTTAATACCAAATTCGCTCAAAATTTTAATTGGTTTTGCTTTCGTTGAGTATTGAGAACTATTTTTCCTTAGTGAATAATTTTGCAGCGTTTCTCATCGAAAATAATCTGTTACTCCGATACCAAAACATGCCGTATTTACTCGAATTAAACGCCGGTCTCGAATAAACGCCGGGCAACGCTGAACAATCAGCATTGTTGTCTGAAAATTGATAAAAAATCAACAATTGCGTTTGCTACCCATGCAATCGAGGTAGATCCGTTCTTGGACTTAAATTCTTGTATTGCAAGAGAGTCCCTCGGATAAAAAATTTTGATTTTGAATAAGCACGCCGGTTGCGTTTATTCGAGTAAATGAATTTCATGTTTCCTTTGGCAGCATGCAAGAACAGTGTTTGATTTTAGCTCGCCATGAAAGTTAAAACTCCGTCGCCTATGACTTGTAATGCATAGAACCAAGTTTCTTCCTTTTTATTTCGCAGACATGCTCTCAACCATAATTGCCATTGCTTCCGAGGAGCAACATCGAGAGAGACAAAGATGCTTGCTGATTCTTCGCAACTTGCTTCATTTTCCAGCTAACAAACCCTCTCTTATTACCAACAGTATATATTTTTTATGTTCATTTTGATGTCGCTATTGGTTTCAAAAATGTTGATCTATCTTTCATTTTACCCATATTTTCCATTAAGACTTCATTACTACAGCAATGCTTTTTGAATTAGTGTCTTTTTATATTCAGAAAAATTACCATTAGATTTGAAGGATGTAATCCTATTACGGATCAAGAAATTTTTTTATGGAAATATTTGATGTACAATATTTTATCAGGGCGTAAACATTTCTTGTACGGAGCAATAAATAATATTTTGAATGGTTTGTATGTTTCTTGAAATTTGAATTTTTCAGCCCAACTGACGTCATGCCTTCTGAAAGGGCTTGGTACCGAGTCAATATGGACACGCGCCATGGTCGTGACTTGTTTTGCGTCTTTGCTCCGCAACTGTCACAAGGTATAAGATTACATTTGAAATTCTACATTCGTAATACTTGCAGGACTGTTTAGATATATCATCAAATGCATATTAATGTGTCTATATTTATGGGTGACGTTTATTTTCAGAAATGGTAGCATCTTTAAATTTAATTTTTTATTTATCAATTTTAGGCCAAAGTTGCACTAAAGAGGACAAATCTTTTGGCAAAATTGCAGCTAATGAATGAGGAGGTGATCTCAGGTAGTTTTGATACCCAATAGTTTTTTTAAGTTTTTTACTCTTCAAGAAAATTGTCATCTGGGTTATGTTAATTTTATAAGATTTAGTTCCCTAGCCTAGAAAAAAGTTCACTATGATAACGCAGCCGCCTGATAGGGAATCTGTTCTTTAGAACTGCCAGTTGGGGTAAGTTAAACAGTCCTTGAGGTATCTACCATATAGTGTGATATGGGCCTATGTTCAACCAGATTCAATTCTTTCATATTATTTGAGTGTGCGGTTTTTATGCAACTTGAAAATAGGTACAGTACACTATTTATTTACAGTACACTGGAATCATTAGCACACTGACGTTATATCTAATATCAATGAAAGTTTTCACTTTGCCATTATCTCATTTCCTTTTAAAGAAAGCGGGACATTTTTCTTGGCGAATGCTTAACCTTCCACAAGACCTTGACAACTACCTACTAATTCGACTTTTTATTCCATTTCTCGTAGGCAAGATGTTGACCATTAATGGTGACGCTAAAGGCTATGAAAAGCTAAAAATCTCACTAGATAGGACGATAAAATTCTTATCTAAATGAAATTTGATTTGTGCCTTTGTTCAGCTGTTTATTGCTTTAAAACTGTGAATAAATAAACGATCTATGTTGTAAATATCCTTTTTCTAATAATCTGCTTGTATATATGTTTCAGTTTTTGTAAATTTTTTAAGATGAAAATTATTTGTGGACGTTCTTTTTATGTCGCAAGTTTGATGACGTTCCAGTGCAGCCTGTATTATTTGAAACCCCACTTTTAGAACAATTATACCGTAACTTATGAACATAGATCATTTTCTCCTATATTTTACAGTTTTCATTGCTTTTTTATCTAAATGTGTAGCTAAAGCATCAGCAAATGAAGCAAGCTGCAACGAATTGCATTTAATAGGAATTGCTTTTAGCACACTTAAATGAATTCCAGAGGATATTAAAGACTCAGTTTCTCTAACAGAAGACAAGTATGCCTAGCTGGAATAATCCATTTTATAATTTCGAGAATTTGACTTTTTATATGTTTTAAGTTTAAGACATTTCAAAAAAGATACACAAGTATGTTTCCGGTTATGCATTTGGTTAGTATAAGAAGATGATGTCATACCACATGTAAGAAATAACAATGATCAATGGATAAATTCAATGTCTACAACTACCTCTAATATATTTCAAGCTTTCTCATGGAATGCCTGTCAGATCATCTTGCTCTTAATCGGAAATATCAGTTATCTGCTCAGCTTCAACTTTCCTTTCATAGCCAACAGATTTATTTGCATGTTGGTCCGCGGTGAATCATCGTTTTCTGCCAAATTTCAGTTTTGCACCAAAGTTTCCATTTAGATCAAACGTTGGCGTGAGCGATGCACCATTTCTAAATTTATACGTGAGGCCACCATTCCCGAGGCTCCAGCGTCCTGTTCGGAAACAATATTAATACAGAATCTTTAAATAATAGCTATAATAAAAGTATTAAGGTAAAAAAGATTGTCATTTCAACATTCTAGCTTTCTTTTATGCAGTGATAGCTTTGTAGAACCAAGGGAGCCTACTTTCAAACATAAATTAGAAGTTCGCCATACGATATAAAAGTTCACCAGTTAGAAGAGAACTGGGAATTAAAAATTTGCCACGAAAATTGCCAGTAGAAAGACAGAAATTGAATGAATTTAAAACGAGATGTGGACTTTTAAAGACGGCCAAATAATTTTCAAAACTACTCTGTAATTGAACTGGAAGTAGAAACAAAGTTTAAACATTACCCCGATTTCTTGAACCAAAGCGTGGAAAATTCAGCCTCGGTTGGTAATACCTTGGGCCTTGTTTGAAGTAGGGATTTCCAATCAAGCTTAATGGTGTCGGATTCCTTCTTGAACCAAACCGATTACCATTTGAATTCAAGTTCAAGCCATTTGGCATCCATGGAAATTTATAGTTTTGAAAATACCCTTGTCCTCCAACCTTGTTTTCTTCAAAAACAACCACCACCATAAAGAGTAATGACAAAATTCTGATCATCTTGATTCAGTTTTGTGCTGTTTCTGTTTTGTTGATAGTCGAGAGATTTGCACATCAATTTATAACAGATAAGAATACTTCCTTTTCTCATATTTCGTATACTTGTATCTTCCGTCTTCCATTTTTCTCGTGAAGGTGACATTAGATAGAACCCCAAATTTATGCCAAATGTCAGATGTTGACAACGTCATCCATTCAATACTGTGGAAAGTGTATCGTCGTTTGCTCGACTCTGTCTGTGTTTAGGGACGCCGGGAGCATTTCAAGTTTGAAGGGGTGTAGGTAGGAAGAGCCATCATGTCGCAACAGGCAATTCTCCAAAAAAGAGTAGGTACTACTTAAACAAGATCATTTCGCCAAAAATTACAGGCAAGTGCCCGTGATGCACCCCCGGTTGTGACATCCTTGTCTGTGTTGTTCAGAAGTATAAAGAATTTAGGAAGAAAATGGTTAACAAGGAAAATTTTACTTCCTGAGAACCTTTCTCTTCTCAAATTTTGTTTTACTTCCGAAAGTGGTTTAAAGATGGATCTCTAAAGGCAAAGTATTCAGATACGCATTTAGCTATAAACCAGCATTTATTTCAATCTTTGTCACTGTGATGAAATATATGCTTCTTAAACCCTGAAAACCTTGTTGTTCTATACTTGAAAAAGACCCAAGTTTCAACAGAGCAACTGTTTCGCTTGACTCGTTTCAAAAAACCTTTTCAGCCCTTGAATATAGATTCCAGTTCAGTTCAATTTCAGTTTAATTTATTTTAAAACTCCTCAGCACACACTATACAACATTCAAGTTAAATTAATACATTAAACACAATAGCAAATTCATAACTTAATTTAATTTAGGTAAAAGTACAGCAAGGGTAATAACCAATTAAATAGAAACGAGGAGAGTTGTATGGAGGGGAATTTCTTGAGTATGAGCTCTCTCAGTAACTAGGCCAATCGGGGAGAGAGCCCCCTGTTTTAAAAATAATTAACAGACTATAGTTTAAAATGATGGTTTGCTTTAATAAAATTCCAAGATATTCTAGCGTAACTAGGTTCAAAGCAGTTAATGCATGTAACAAGGTTTCACTATTTGGTAAGGGGTTTATATCTACATTTGAAAATCTTATTTATTTGATAATTAGCTGCAATTGTAAGGTAATCAATTTTGATATAGCATTTCTATTGTCTTGCAAGGCAGACATTCTTAGCATGAGTGTTGCTCCTTTTTTTTATTTTAGTGAAATAATGCTAAGAACCATTGGCAGAATAATATATTACAGAGGGCATTGCTTGAATTGTCCCCTTTCTGTCTTGTCTGCTTTTCCAGTCTTCACCTTTTTTTGAAAGCTAAATGGTCTGGTTGCCTTTTTCAGGCACATCATTTACCCTCAGTCAAAAGTAAAATTTTTGTTCATTTAAAATGTAATTATAATTTTATTCTTATGAGTTTTATCCAAATTTATCTACACAGCAAATTTGAGTTTAACATGACATATATGGAACTTAATGCAATGTGCATATATCTGACAATGCAATGTGCATTTAAGCAACAGTCCCTTTAGATCTTTTGATTACAGATTTTTAGATGTCAAAAGTATGAATTTAAAATTCCTAGCAATTCATATGTTTTTTGTTTCAGTTCCTCTGTAAATCAAATTAAAACAAAGGAACTTAGGAGCAGAAGATGACACAAGAAAATTGTTGTTAACCCTTTTAAACTCAAATTGTAAGAAATCTTTTAATAAAACATGCAATTTAATAAAATCTTTTACTTAAGTAAATTTCTTAGGCTTTCATATTGACTTGAGTCATTATCTATATGATTCTTTGTCTTCATTTGATTCTTTCATCCACATGAAACTGTGAATTACATTTTCAAAGGCAGCTGCTTCTGCTTTATGTAACATATCACTTGCTCCTTCACCTAGCTTTTGAGCACCTGCAAAAATACCAACAACATACAATGGAACTTCGGCATCATACTGGGTGTTAAAAAGCAATCTGCTTTCAATGCTTTCTTTGTACCCTGCAAGAGCTGCAGCCCCTGAAGCAATTAGTTTTGGCTGCTTTATTTTTATCTGATCTCTGAAAACCTCATCATCAATAAATGGCATGACAAAATCATCAATAAAACTTTGCAGTTCCTCTGTACCAAGGTCTTTATAAATTGCTCCCATCAGTGCAAAGAAAGCGTCACATATGACATCTGCTCTCGAAAACGGTAGGTGTTTTTCATTATCAATCTGATCAATGTCCTCTTCAATAACCAAGAGCTCTGGAATTCCAATATTTTCCGCTAACCTTGTAACTATATTTCTACCTGACAATTGTTCAGAAATGTCGCTTATCATTATTGATGGCAAAAATGGAAATGAAGAAAAGACTTTAGACGTTACAGTCGAGTTTGTTTGCGTGAGACCAAGCAGCGTGAGAGTATCTGGAGACAACTTTAAGTTTTGAAGTCTCTCTACTAGCGAGTAATTTTGGGAAGCGAATTGCGGGATGTCTTCTCTACGGCTAATCTTCGCCAGGAAAGATGGATGAACAAATGCAGCGGTCAGATAATTGGGGTCGTTAAATTTCAACCCCATCCTCTCCTGAAAGCAAAACAGCTCTTTATCAAGATTTTGAAAAATAAAAGCCTTTTTGTCAAAGACTGTGTCTTGCCGTGGTAACCGACGTTTGAGCTTCTCTTGCAGCTTCCGCTCTCGTATTCTGGTATCTCTGTTGCTTCCTCGATAACACCTAGCCTGAAAACAAAACACAGATGCAGGAGCAAATAATCTGCACATTTTTCTGAGAGCTTGCATAGGACTCTCGTGAGAAAATATTGGGCTACTGATTGCAAGCACGCTACCTACTTTCTTACCCGCCATCTTTCAACGAATGAAATGAAGCCGAGGCCATGAAATGTATCTTTCTGAAAAAGAGACTGACTGTAAGCGGGTGAAAGGAGAATGGAGGACTTGGTTGCTGCAATCAAATTGTACTCAGACGACAAAAACTGGACACAACTCGTGGAATGTATAAACTCTTCAGTAGAAACAATCGTGAAGAATGCTTCTAAAATAGATGCTGCTATTGATGCACTAGACCCTGCTCAGCATACCATTGGCTTTTTAGGAATACTGTATGTGTAGTAAACTTTTTAACAAAATCCGTGTTTTCATTTATATTTTATCTTTAGGTTTTTTTATTTTGCTACCTATTCTTTTGGAGCCTAACCCCTTCAAATTATCATTTAAAAAATGTTCCTTTCGGTATTTGAAGTTAGTGTCAACATAAATTGTGTGCCAAGTTTTCAATGTGAAAAACACTGAAACTGCCACCCAAGTCTGCAGAGAATGATTATTTCCCAGGCTCGAAAACATGCATATGCTCGTAGCTATGCTGGACTTCTTTTGCTTCCACCTCAAACGTCTGTCACCAGAGTGCAAAGTATTTTTTGTGCGCTGGGAATTATTTTCTGTCGCTTACACTTGCATGGGAACAAATAATGTTGCAAAATGACAGGTTAAAAGCTGCAGGATTTCATTTTAAAATAGCACTTTTAGGGCTGGAGATTAGGCTATGCACAGAATTCACACGAAAGTCCATGCTCCAACTGCTCGGATTAATCTAAATTTGCAAAAAAGCACGGACGGGATTTGAGAAAAAAATTTTTTCCCCCTCTGGCAAAGTCATGTATTATACTAAAGTAAATTGTTATATGGGCATCACGCGTTGGAAGCTGATAATGGGTGTTAGCTGATAATGTGCCATTTGTCAACTTTTTTTGAAAGTCATAAAATTCAAAATTGTCCCACCCAGCACTTGTTTGATCTAGCCTTGTCCCTGTAAGGGTGATGAAATTTGTTTTCTTAGATACTGACAAATACAGAGTAGAAAATAAGAGGGTAAAACATGATATCTTGAGTAGTGCTTATGTTAGATATTGGATGTTTGTGTTAAAATCAAAAGAGCCTGATGATAGGTGCAGGGTTGCCAGATGGGATTTACAAAAGAAGGGTTGCCAGATAGGTGGCAAACTCAGGCCAAAATTCACGTAAAAAGGTCAAATTGAAAATTCCTCCAAAATACGCAGTGTGAAGTGAATAATATATATCCATGCATGAACCTTTCAGATGACATCCAAGCTCAAGCAAGAGACCAAGAAACTTTCTCCTTCAAACAAATTCCTTTGATAATCGTTAAGCCATTACACTGTAGTATTGCTCTTTCAATTCATAATTTGTTTGTTACTTAGGGTGCTAAAGTTTATATAAAACTTTAGCAGTAAATGAACTCATAATGTTTAAAATGGCCAAATTTATGTAGTAGGCCAAAAAAATTTTCCAGGCAATTTAACTCTGAAAAAGACCAAAATTGGAAATTATCTGGCAACCCTGGATAGGTGGCATCTTTGAAAGTTGCATTTCCACTGCCCTGGGTATAAAACTGAAAATGAGATGTGAAAGATTTGTGCAAGGATAAGCTTCATAATTAGATAGAACTTGTTATTCATTTTGTTTAGCTAGCAAAAGTGCTTAATAATGTCTTTTGGTATAAAATTTACTTTTCTTGAATTTTTCTTTCTTACTTGCATGGTTTTTATATAAAATCAAATCTAAATTATTGTAAAGTATTTTATAAAATTTCCTGCCTGACACAAACAAGGAAGGTGGTTTATCTATCTGTTGTAATTCTTGTGGCCAGATCCTCCAGCCAAAAACCTGGTTTTTCAATATGATCACCCATTTAAAAAAGTTTAGGGTCTTCGGGGACTCAGCCACAACAAGCAAACAAATTTTGAATACTTACTTTGCCAACATAAATACTTTTTGCATAACTTTTGATTGCTTATTAGCAAAAAATGCCACATAATTTGAAAAATACAATGTATTTATTGTTTAGAGCTAATATACTTAAATGGAGTTGAAAGATCTATGTTAAAGTATCTATGTTTGCTGCTATTCTAGTGTCTGTAGCATTTTATCTTTGGAAAACTATTTATAACAAAACTTAAATTTATTTCAGGCTAATAAAGATCGATTTACCAAATTATGGAGATTTTGAATTATTGTTCACACAGATCAAGAATTTTATTGAACTGTGTTCTCAAGAGCAATTGCCAATTGTTATAGAAAAATGTAAGGCCTATTTGATTCTGTTTCTTATTTATCTAGTCTTTTTATGGATATTTATAGATTTTGTACCAAGCATCAAATGAGATGACTGATAATTTTTTTAAAATTTTTTTCTGTGAATTGGATGCTATAAGCTGTTATTCTATACTTTTAATTTCACAGTTTTTTCCTGAAGTGTTGCCATGAGAAATATGTTTTAGATAAATAAGAGCTTCTTAATGTGTTTTTACAATTTTAGTTATCCATATTTGTCATTTTGTCACACGATGTTTGATTGACAAGAAGCAAGTAAGTATGAATTCAGATTAAATTATTTTCTTTCAATATCTAAATAGCCATTTGTAGTGATTTATATTCACCCCATAATCTTGTTTTTGATATGTTGATACTTTGTTTTGATGTAAGGCTGCTTGTAGCCATTTGCAAAAAGTATTTCAAAAATTCTTAGATATTTTTACTGAATTGCAAAATGAAACAACCCTGCATTTTTCAGACAGGTAGAGGTATAAAACTGATGACAACAGCAATCTGCAAAGCAAGGCAACATGAAAGCCAACTAACCTCCATACATTCTGACCTGCTTCAGGTAAAAATTGAAGGAACAATTTTAACAATTAGAGATATCAGCAATATTGGCATTGATGGCTTCTGGTTTGAAACAAGAACTGATTTTTAACTTATTTTTTTATCAGGTTGTACCACAATATACTTATATTTTTGCAGCTCTGTTTGTTGTCTAAGAATTTCAAACCAGCATTGAGGTTTATGGACATTGATGTCACTGATATACATAAAGAGGTTTGTTTCTGTTCTTCAATAAAGAGCCATGTACTGTACTTTTTGATAAGTATTTTCCTCTTGTGAAAAGGATGTAGAAAGTCAAGGTAAAGAAGTTTGTCATGGGATCTAGACATGATGTGGCAATAAACAAAATTTTTGCCATTGAATTTCTAGAATAGTATGTCAGGAAACTTTTTTATGTGGATTTTTGCATGCATGCATATCTATATAAATGCAGATATTATGATATGTAATCCTTGCATAGAGTCCCTGTTGAAAGTTTGACAAACTTCAAACTTGTCTTTGCCTATCAAAATTTATGGAAAATTAAAATTTGAAAAACTAGACAGCTGGTCTTATTGAAGAGTTAGTGAAGCATAGCTGAATCAGGAGACATAGAGCCAAGACGATTCATTTTAATCTAAGCGAAATTTTTAATTAAACTTTCCTTTAACCCAAACAATTTTCAACTCAAGTAAACTTGACTTTATTAATATTATCTGTATACACACTTCTTAATATTTTTACTGATATTTTTTCATATTTGTTTGATGTCTACTTTTTGCAGAATGGCCAGTATGATTCCAGGTATTTTCTTCTCTATTATTACTATGGGGGAATGATCTATGCTGCGGTAAAGAAGTATGACAATGCTCTGTTCTTCTTTGAAGTGGTAAGTAACTCTTTCCTTGTAAAGATTTACTGCGTTTATAAAAACCTCTGTCTTTAAATTACCGTTTTTTGCACGTTTTTTGATATTGCTAGAAAAAGTCACTAGGGTATGTTTTAACATTTCCTTTTAATTTTTCTTCTTCTCCAGGCTGTAACAACTCCAGCAATATCAGTCAGCCATATAATGCTAGAGGCTTATAAAAAGTTTATTCTTGTTTCTACCTATCTTCATGGAAAGGTAAGAATTTGCTAAAAAATCAGTATTTTTTAGAAAGTGTTCCATTCAAACATAATGAATGGAAAAGGCAGATTCAAATTTGTTATTTAAAGAATCACAGAAAAAATTGAAAATTCTGGAACTTTTTCCCAGATTAGATTCATCTTGTATCAGTTTTACAATGGAAAAGTACATTTCCTTTGTAGATAGTAACCCTTCCAAGGTATACATCTGCTGTGGTACCAAGATTTTTGAAGGTATCAGTTTTTCATTTTCTATAGAGAGAATCAGACAGGTGTTCAGTTCATAAATGTCTTAACAATAAATTTTGAGTTATTCCACATATGATGCCCCAATACTATTCCATATTCTATTTATAATGTTATCACCTAATTATGTCAAATTTGAAAATGTTTATATGAAATAGTCTCATAACATAGTTAAGTATTTTTTAAATGCTGTGAAATACGAGATATGCAAATGTTAATCTATTTTAAAACTTGGTATTATTTTTCCTCAATGAAATTTGATAAAGTCAATTTTGCCTCATATTGTTAAGTATTTGATTTTTCTCTGGTTTAGTAATTTTTGGGTTTATTATCTATCTTTTTTACCGCATACAGGCACTTAGCTCTGCCTATGTAGAATTAGCAAACTCTTATGGTTCACACGATCCTGACCAGCTTCGATCGGTTGCAGAAAAGCATCATCAAGTCTTCCAAAGGGTAAGTAAACAAGGATTAAACTAGTCAGCCAGAATTTAAACTTCTTGTAAAAATATGTTGTCATGTAAAGTAATAGTATATTTCTTTTAAGTTTGATATTTTATTGATAGTGTTAGATATTGTATAAAATATAAGAATGTTGTTTTCATGTGTATATGCATGCTGTGTTTATGTTTACATGCTGTTTCTTTCTACTGAAGATTGGTATTTGCAATTCTTTTGTTTTTCCTCAACAGGATAATAATGCAGGGTTGCTGAAGCAAGTCATAGCATCTTTATATAAACGAAACATCCAAAGATTAACAAAGGCATGATACATATTTCTTAGCTTATTTCATGAATGTTAATTACATTCATTAAAATGAAATTTTCTGTTTATAGGTTCAGTTTTTCCTGTTGTGTAGGGATGTAATAGTATAACTTTTTACCAAAAAAATTTTATTTAGTTTTAAAGCCAAAAACAAATATTTTATATAATCTTAAACCATAGTTGTTAATACTTTTTTGTAGTCTTTATTTGTTTCTTCTGTTTTGTTATGGGTTATTTTAAATGCACTATAATCCAAGTTCTGTGAAGTGATGCTGGTAGCTGACTATTCTGATCAGGCCACACAAAACAATTTTGGCATTTTATTTGTTATTTGTTTTCAGTTAATGATTTATACTCTGTTATTGTGTTTTCCAGACATTCATCACACTTTCATTAAGCGACATGGCCACCAGAGTAAAACTTGAAAATGCCCAGGAAGCCGAATCTTATTTACTTGAAATGGTAAGTTTACCTTTTTCATAGGAATAACCGTCTTTTTTCACTCAATTCTGCTATTATGGTTTCCATAATATGTTTAGAAAGGAGAAAATAATTTTGATACTTTGTAAATCAGACATTTTACTGATTTTTACATACTATGTTGCTATTATACAAACAGTTTCATGAGACATATTCTAAGAATTTTGACGCTTTTTTATGAAAGTAAACCAAATAATTTCAAGTTTTTTTAAGTTCTAGAATTTATATTGCCTCTTTCAGAACCTATTTGTTTGGTTATAATTTCAAAGGATTCAATAATATGCCATTTTAGATTGAAGATGGGGAAATTCATGCAACTATTGATCAAAAAGATGGTATGGTGAAATTTCACGATAGCGCTGAGAGATATGATTCTTCGACAGTAGTAATGAAAATAGATGAAGAGGTGGAGTCATTTTGAAATTTTTCATACATATCAGCATTTTAATATCCAGGCTTTTGCACCAGGTTTATGTCCATATTGTTAATTAGTCTTGGGCATACTGTATGCGTGAGCATCAAGGGTTCAGTCTTTGTTAACCCTGCATTGTGGGTAAATATTATCAGCAATTCAGCTTAATGTTTAATAACTTGGCTTTAGAGTTTGAATTTACATTTGTTTGAATTGAGTTAGAGTTTGAATTTTCTCCCATAAACATTATGCAACAAATGACATTTTTGATTTTGGTTTTCTCAAATTGCTTTAGTTTGCAACTCTCTCCTCTATATCTTGCAGATTCGAAAATGCATGATTTTAGATGAAAAGCTACAAAAAATGGACAGAGAAATATCAGTTAACCCACAATATGTCCAGAAGGTAAGCTTGATTCGGTATGGTTGTGAAAAATATGGTATAGTAACATTGTGTATAACTTATTCCTATTATAGACCAGGTGGAGAATAGGGGAATGGTCGCTTGAGAGCGAAATTTTTGGAACCAAGTGCATTTGGTCATTTCAAGGGTGCTGATTTTTCGAAAATCGATGTTACATGGGGATCTTGGGGGGCCACTAGCCTCTTTTTCGTGTTTGGAGTTTTGTTTTTGCATATAGGAAAGTAATCAATAAAAAACAATAGCAGTGACCTATATTACTTGCGCGTTAATGTCTAAAATTGAATTATGGTCTGTTAAATTAAGCCTTCTTTGTTTTTAATCTGAGTCATAAAGGGTGGGAGGGGGCATGGTCCCCCCACTTTTTTGTGAAGCAAGTAGTTTTGAAGCTATAGTAAAAGGAAAAAAAGCCTTGGCCCCCTACTTTTGCTAGCCTTGGCCTCCCCACTTTCAAATTTGTGGCATAGGCTCTGTCTTTAATGTCATTTTTGTCTGCAAGAGATTTGTCTGTATTGTTTCCATTCATTTTTCACATATATAAAAAAAATTATGTATTACCTAATGTATGAGAAGAAGGGAGGTAGCAAAAAAGAAAAGATACTGGTCCAATAGACATATCAAGCTTGTTATGTGGAAAAAATAGAAAGAACACAACTTGAGACAACTCACCTTCCAGAAACCTTCCAGAAGTATCAGCTTCTCAAAAAGGAAAGATGTAAAGATATAAAAATTAATGGTCCTCAACTGAAAACTAAAATTATCAATTAACCTTGTTGGTGACATTGTCTATGTAAAGAAGAATGTTTCTGCTGAATTTATCTATATATTTTTTATGGTTGATAAAATTTCACTCATTTTACATCCATCTAGGTTGTTGGGCTACAACAGTTAGACGATCCAAGTAAAGGAGACGAGCTTATGTCGTAAAACAGAGATATTTTGCTGTTAGAACAGTTGTAGAGCTTTCATCAAGATTCCATACAAAATCAATAGTGCATTGTAAAAACCAATTTAGAACTAGCTCCTTGTATTTGACATTTGTTAAATAATTTTTGTTTAATCTTGAAGAGAGTAAAAGTACTATTAAAATTGTTACTTTGAAACTTAATACAACTGAAACCAGTGCTGCTAAGTTGTTGACAAATTGTCTTCACCTCAATTGTAAATCATTTTCTGGCCTTTAATTGACTCTTCCTTTTTGAGTAAAAGAAACCGAAAAATATAAATGAAAGAATTTTTTTGAAAATTCAGGTTCTGTATTTTGGGAATTTGATCTAATAACAAATACCATGAAACAATGTTATTTTCCAATAAATCGATAAAATTTTATGTAAATGAAATCATTGTTATAAAAGGGGGCTCATTTTATTAGCATGCATCAGTAATAAATTTCAGCAATTTACAAGTTTATGCTTAAAAAAGCATGTTTTTGACAGTTTGTCTCTATTTGGAAAGAGTATAACCATTTTTTGCTGTTTGCTAAAAATCTGTTCTGGTGTTAGAATGTTGCCAAGGGTGGCTGTCCCTCTTATAAAATTTTCCAGCGATGCTCAAGCCTCTAAGCCCTAATGTAGTTCTCATCAAGCATATACCTCACAAGATTTCATACTTGAATGTTGTTTTGAAACAATGAAGAAATATGGCCATGGTTAACTGTATGATATCTGAAGACCTGCATCTTACTTAAAAAGTTTATAAATCCACCATGGGGATAATGTTGTGCATTCTAACTGATAATATCTTTAAATGGTGTATTTTGACAATAAATACGACAGCTGGTCTGTGGCATAAGGATTTTCCACAACAACATTTGATTACTATACAGTCACAAATGCAAAATCTTTCTCCCATGACTACTTGCTTGCTTCTAACATTATAAAAGATAGCTTATTAAAGTCCCTTAAGTGTTTAACTGATGTCCATACTACTTTGCTTGTGACTAAAGGGCAGTCCTTCATCATCGTCGAGAATTTGCTGTAACACATGGATAGAATGAATCAAAGCATGAAGTTGTTTGCCACGCATATCAAGCTTTTTTGCAAGTTCATTTTTAGTTTGTTCTAGTTTGGAAAGCTCTTCCTTTAGTTTTTCAGTTTCTGCTTGTGACTGTTCCCTGTCTGGCTGCACTGTTATAACTTTTGCAAGAGAATCATACTCTTGCTTATTTTTTCTTATCTTCTTTGCCTTCTGTAGTTCCAGCTTACAATGTGATATGTCTTCTTTTGCCTCTGAAATGCTTTTTTCTATCTCCATCAAAAGATCCTAAATATTTAAAATGTGTTAGATGTCTGACAGACAACAGCCACAGGCCATATTTCATTGGAACATCTTTGACATACAACTATTATTAAAGATCATACATCTAGTATATATTTGAAAACTATAAATGTGCCTATGCATTTTGGCTGTCAAACATCAGAATCAAGGATGAAAAGAAAACAAAAGGCATAGGAAAATACAAACAGAAACTGAAGATAAATCATGGGTTAAAGGATGAACTACAATTGACAATGGCATCTTTTGCCAGAGTGGAAACTTTGCTTCTTGCCTTGGCAAGTTCATTTTGAAAACTTACAACTGTGCACCTGAAATGTTGATTGATATTAAATGATGTGATTATAATATAATATGATATTTAAAAGGGACTTTGTGCAGTCAATGGGCACAAGTGCGTGGATGGAAAATTTGAGTTTGCACCCAATATATTGCAGGTGTGCGACAAAGTTTCCAGTCTGGGTCTTTTGCTCATTTGATTCTATGTTATAGAAATTTGCATTTTCTATTCGGAAAACTTGCCCGTAGGCTATTCATAATTTGACTCTCATTTGGGTTCTTTTATGCCTCCTTTGGTATTCATTTTGATGAAAAAATTGATCTTTATCTTTCCCTTGATATTAACACCAAGTGTAAAATAATATCATATATGTTATGTAGGCTAGGTCGTCAAATGACTTTCAATGGTTAAAGTAGAATTGAAAACATTAATTCTTAACCTCGTAGTTCTTCCTTTCTTTCGTATTCATCTCATAGACTAGGTGATTCTTTATCATTGCATACTCGCACTGGTTCAATAACGCGATGATTTTCTGGTAAGTTAAATTGCTCTCCTCTTGAGTCGTTTCCACATGGCACCATTTAACGATAGTTTTTAGAAGAGTTTGTATTCGACGATCATCTCCTGTTCCATCACCATCAAAGAGCAAACGATGCCTTATTATTTCTTCTTCAGACGCAGCCATTTTAGGGTTTATAATAGTGTTATTTTCTTGGCAAGAAACACATTTATTGGCAAGCTTCTTGCCTAGGCCAATAGCGTAGTAGAGCGAGATCGTCTGTTGACTGACAAAACGAGGCTCGAGCGGGCTTGGCTTCGTAAAACACAGCAGTTAAAAACAAAATCTGCTCTTTATTTATTCAGAATTAGTTTCAGAAAACGTCTAATGCAATCAATACTTTTTTCTGCTTCTGCGTGTTTCTTTTTTATCGTGGGCACCCTTCTATTGTAAAATTGTTTGATGTCAGGCAGGTTAGTTCGGCGCTATGTCGAGGGGCAAATCATTCCAAGAAAATCCCGTACACCTTTTGTGAAAATCCTATTGTTTTATCTAAAAATCCCCAAAAATCCTTTTTGTTTTAGGGAAAATCTCGTCCGCTATTTGCAAGAGCGAATTACCCCTCACGCTATGTCGCAAGGCAAGTATAGTGGCGTAGGAGCCCAGGGTCTAAAGGACACGTACCCCACATTTCTGCTAAGCTAGAAATCTGCCCTCTTCTTGGTCGAGAAGTGCCCCTCCTGAGATTTAACACGGGTGACTTCATTGCTCTTTATATAACCCTAGAGCTGACTTACTAAACTAAACCAGACCTGTCAACTCTCCCAGTTGCGCCGGGAGACCCAAGTTTTGCTTGCTTTCTCCCGGTCTATCGATTTTTTAAAATTTTCTTCCTGTTTATTCTGTGTCTTTCAGCAGAGGTATTCTTATAACACAAATTATTGCAATGGCGTTCTCCATGACAACATTTTTATTAGTATTCACGAATTAATAAAAAACCTTGAAAAAGTCATTACGAAGAAGTTTCCTATATTTTTTGTCATTAACTGTTTCCCCAGCATGACTTTTCCAGGTTTGTTGTTTATAAATTTAACCTAATAAATGTTCTATTATTTTATCTTGATTTAGCAAATTCCAGGGATCTTACTGTTTTTCCCCAAATCTCCCAGTTTTTTTAAGAAACATTCTAAAATCTCAAGATTTTGTAAATTTGTGGTTGACAGGTCTGCTATACACCCATGTTGTTTTCATCTTTTCATTCTTGGGTGTCGAATCATTCCATGATAATATCGATTGCATTTTAAGACTGTTGATGTATACCTTATAGCATAGTTAATGCTTATAGAAAAAGGTAGAATATTTGATAGTTTATCGTATAAATCTTTAGAAAATATAGAAAAAGTTATTCAGTTGATACCACAGCTGAAACTTTTTCCAGAAATAGCAAAGTGCCTTTCTTTTGAAGTAAAAGATATGATATAAAAAATTGTTTGTAAAAAAAATCAACAAAGATGTCGCACAAAAGTTGTTAAAGTGCTTATAATCTATCTTCTGCTTATAAGTTACCTGCGAAAGAACGGAGAAACAACAACTTGATGATGCTTTATTCTTATCAGCAAAGAACTGATAAAATAGAGTTGAAAAGGGTTGCAAAAGACTTCGTACAGACTTTGTACAGACTTTGTATAGTCTATAATTAAATGCAGGAAACTTGCAAGTCACATACACACTTGAGTGTGCCAAATTTATATTTGACGTATCAAAAGGTAGCTATGAGAACTTTCTCACAGATACCTTTCAAC
The DNA here is from genome assembly GCF_013076305.1 of Rhopilema esculentum. The sequence goes on along the minus strand of NW_027018682.1, from coordinate 5,883,849 downwards.
AGTTAGACCGTACACATTTCCACAAAACCCGGTAATCAACACACGGAAACTTCTTTCTTTACAGAGTTAGACCAAATTTCAAACGTAACTTTATTACAGCTACAGGAGTTAAAATATATGGAATGACATCCCTCCTAAAATTAGAAATTTATCGAGCAAAACATCTTTTTGTAAACTTTATAAGAAATTTTTAATTCAAAACTACTAACTTCATCAAAAAAATTCATTGGTAACACCTCTACTGATCTTTCTGTTTTTATTTAAATTCTTTCTACGCTTTCCTCTTCCCGCAATTCATGTAATTTTCTAAGAATAATGTTGCTATTTTCATTAATACACATATGCATCTTCGATTAGTATCTTTTAATCTCGATCGTAGCAGCCACGTCCAATCGACGGTATACAGCTCGAAGGCTCTAATGAGTTATTTCTGTATTTCCTCTTCAGCAAAGTTAATCTTAAATTTTTGATTCGTTGTTTTCTGTAATCTTATTGCAATTGTACTCAATTAAGTTTCTTGCATCTTTTGTTGCTATGTACATGATTAAACGCAGAGAATATATATGAAATGGAATAAAATATAATGAAACGACATTATTTTGGTAAATTCATTAGAAAAGTGCATACTCAAAGCTTTTTTTATTGCTTTACTAATCTAAAAAAGTGCTATGACATGACATTGTCCCAAATAAACTTGAGTATCAGACTTGTCAAATGAGTTCTAATTTTTCAGTGGGCGTGCGACTTAATTGCCCCTTCTATTGTAGAACTCTTCCACTATCTGGTACGCTCCTACGCCTCTGGGGAAGCATTTTGCACTTTTTCTAAGATCGTGAGGAAAATCAGAAGTGGGGAATCATTGGATGTACTCGGGGACGCCGGAGAAGGGGCGTGGTGGTCAACCGCCCTTGCTACCCTTTGATAGGAGGGGCAAGAGGGGCCAGAGTGCCCTTTTCATTAATTTACCCTTAAAGCCGACCAATTGTAATAATCAGAGAGATTCATATGGAATTCTGATTATAGTGCTTAATTCACGACGACATTACTCAAAACTTGTAAAATGAATCCTTATTCCAAAAGTTAGCCAATTTCAAGATATATACAAAAGATTGAAATAAAATGGCAGTTAGTAGGAGGAATTGGTAGAAGCCGAGAGTTGTCTTTAAAATGCCATTTTACTCAAGCCTGCCCCCCTTGCCTCTTGGTCGTTCCGGCGTCCATGTACGGAAACAGAAAGGGGTATAGTCCGACCGCGTTCCATCAAATTTGCGGGCTCTCTAACTTTACGTGGCAGGAGCCAGCTCAAAACTAGAGCCCAATCCTCTAACTCGAAGTGGCCTAAGTGACAAGTAGAGGAAAAGGAGTAGGGTGTACTTGAAAAATGGCAACTTACCAGGAGTTCATCCATCAAAATGAAGATCGTGACGGCGTTAGGTTCAGTTGGAACGTATGGCCATCCAGCAGACTCGAGGCAACTCGAATGGTAAGAATGATTTGGCGGCAAATATCTTATTAAAACAGTGGACCTAAAATTTCGTATACCTTTCTATGTCCCTTTAGACTTTCAAATTTTCTCTCGGGCACTCAGCTCAGACATTATATAATTTTTTTTAAAAATCACCAATGTCTCAACATTTGGCTTTGCAAAAATCCAGTGCTTTTATGGAGCCATTGCTTGTTTTCTCTACCAGCTGTACTTGGCAAAAACAAACCCCTAGTCTAGTGCTGCACCAAATGCTCTGCATCCTAATCCTAATGCCGAAAAGTTGTATGTTTATGTTGCATAATATAAACTATTAATCATCATTTTTGCCAACAAAGTTGTTTATAAATCATAAGCTGGCCCAAAAATAGGCAGCAAACCCATCCACATTTATGCCAACATGTTATTCATAAAGTATACGCCAAATATCTCCAGCATAACATGGATTCAATCCAGGAATACATTTAATATAAATCTCACCCTGGTAGTATGCCAAAGAAAGGCCAGGTGTACATCAATGTCCATATGCAGTCATTATGCTGACTTTAGGCAGTGTATTGATATGTTGAGTAAAATACATAAACAATCACAGAAAGAGCTTTGTGCTGCACCACTACAGTAGAAACCCGCATAAAAGAACCTGTTTTTATAAGAACATTGAGTCTGAAATTTAACCTTTAAAACCCCATAATCAAGAACCCTAAAGAGGTTTAAATTTGGAAAGGTTCTTATATATATATATCTAAGAAAAAGGGGTTTTTAGAGTAAATCAGGTAATGGTATGTTGCATTCTAATTGGACAATCTAAAAACACAAATTCATTTGATTGATTGAAATTAAACATAAAAAAAGCTGGTTTAAGTGTGTCCATTAGAATTCTTGCGTGGAAAACATTGTTAATGTGTGCAAGGCCTGTACGCATATAAGAACCTTGTTAAGAACCTTTTAGACTAGAATTTAGAATCTATTCTATATAGAATCTAGAATCTATTTAGAATTTAGAATCTATGCTATAGCAGCCTGTCAATTAAGAACCCATTCAGGCTGCTAGAAAAAAACCTAGGTTCTTTTATGCAGGCTTTTACTGTATGTCATTTGTATGTCAAGTGCTTACCTTATGCAGAGGCCACGCCATAAAACACAACTACTGTGAATATCTTTGGGATTTGCTTTGTGGAATGCATCATCTGCTAGCATTAAATAAATAAAACACCTTAATTATTCATTCGAAGATTTCATCTTTATATAGTGTCTAAGATTTAGAAAAAACCTTTTTAACCTATCATGTCTGGAAGCAGTGATTTAATTTTGTGGTTTCTCCAGGTTGTTCCAGTTGGCTGCTTATATACTCCACTAAAGGAAAGGCCTGACTTGCCTCCAATTATGTATGACCCTGTCATTTGTGCCAAAAATACCTGTAGAGCCATTTTGAACCCATTGTGGTAGGTTTATTGTTATTTGATGTTTATTGTAATTTAGTATTTGGTACTAGTCTTTTTGTTAGGTGAATATTTTTATGACATGTAGTTGAATTTTTAGAATGAGTAATATCAAGACAGCCATCAATTGAATTGTAGCAAATTTAAGCTGCTAGTCCGATAATAAGGAATATTGCCTAAACCTGCAATCCTGGCCAAAAATGCTGAGACACTTGCAAAAAAGGAAGCTACTTACAAATCACCTGACCCCCTTCCCCTCAAATCAACATTGTGATTGGATTGATAACCAATGTAGTAAACCCAACTTATTACGTAACCATCTTAAGTCTTAACCAACATTGATCCGGGGGGGAGGGGGTTAAGGTCACCAGCCCATATAGTATGAATATAAAGCACGCAAGTTCCTTTTTTGTTCAAATGTCAAAGCTATTTTTGGCCAGGATTTAGGCATCATCAAGAAAATTTCTCAAATAATTTGAGCTGTATTTTTTCTTAGCCAAGTTGATTACAGAGCAAAAGCATGGATATGCAACTTTTGTTTCAGTAGAAATGCTGTAAGTTTACTTTGCTCCCTATTTTAAAATATATTTTAGAATTCATCCTCTTAACTGCTGTTAACAAAAGTAAACCATTTTGTTTCAATTTTGTAGTTGTTTTCATATAGCCATCTTTTGAAAAAGAAATTTACTTTCTAAATTATTTCAAAGGAATATGTTCCCAATTAATTTTGATCTCTGTTTTTCTCTAATGAGTTTCAGTCTAATGATTATCAATCTAAATATGATTTTCATCAAAGATTTATATCTAAATATATATATATATATATATATGATTACTTAAAAGTTAGTGATGAAGTAAAATATTGATATGTCAATGTCTTTTCCTTTTATAGTTCCCACCACACTATGCCGGAATAAGTGAGCAGCAACAGCCAGCTGAGATCATCCCAATGTTCTCAACCATAGAGTATACCCTCACAGTAAGTATGCAAATGTAAAAACTCTTATCCAGAAGTATTTTTAAGTCTTGCTTGCCAGGCAACACACACCAGTCCAATATTGAAGGGCTGAAAAGAGCATGACCAAAATTTTCTAGGCCACACCCTTTAGAACCCCAGAAAATGCCCCCTTGAAAAAATACTTGCTTTTTTGGTCTAATGATGTCAGTAAGCTTGCATTGTGTGAGAAGACGATCAATGCTGGAAATTTTGACCTAATACAAAGTGTTTTTTAGTCAATTTGTGAAAATTGAAAAATCAAAATGTTTCTAACCATCAATTTATCAAGGATTTGCTGTTATAGTAACAATTTAATGATTTTAGAGAAAGAAAACCTTCACATTGACAATAATGTACTTCAATACATTTTTTGATCCCTTCCCATAACTTTTTTGTCTTGTAGAGGCAGCAGACGAGTCCACTGATCTTTCTTTTTGTCATTGATACTTGCCTGGATGATGAGGATCTTCAAGCTTTGAAGGTATGTTACTTATTATATATTTATCCTATTTTTTCTTTAATAGTTGGGTGATTATCAAAATTCTTGTTTGATCTTGTTTTTTATTTGAAAATTTTTTTCCTGTTGTGCTTAGTAATCTGGCAGGTTCTAATTTTCTAATTTACGTATCTTTGGTTGTAGGAATCTTTGCAGATGTCACTGAGCTTGTTGCCTCCAAATGCACTGATTGGTCTTATCACGTTTGGAAGAATGGTACGACTAAAATTATTTGTGAAACCTTTGATACATATTGCCATTTTACTACTACTATATACTTGCAAAAAAGCTCCAATGAAGTATTGCATTGAAAAGCATTATTAAGTTTGACTTGGAACATTGATTTAGATAGCAATGTTCTAGGTGTACATGTTCTATTAATGTAATAGTTTCTGATATTTAGTTGAACTGCCTTTTTTGTAGGTCCATGTTCATGAGCTTGGATGTGATGGAATATCAAAGAGCTATGTGTTCAGAGGTAATAAGGACATCACTGCCAAACAATTGCAGGTGTGTAAGTAAGGTTATCATGAAAAGTGTCAATTTTTTTGCAAGTGACTAAATTTTTTGCAAATTACATTGTTATGATGTTCCTTCAAGGGCTATTTTGTATTCTGTTAGTTTTTATTTTAATCATGCTGTTTTCATGCTTTCATGAATTGTTTATCAGTCTTAAAAATCCACTGATTTGGACCAAGTTATGTTATTCTCATCTCTATATTTACTGAAATTCCTTGTCACATAGGAAATGCTAGGAATTGGTGGAGGAGGTGCTGCTCAAAAACCTGGACAGCAGCGGGGCCCAATGCAGCCAGGCCAGCAGCAGCAACACATGGAAATGCAGAATAGGTGAACAAATTATTTTTGATATACATGATCATACCTTGCCTGGAAAGGACTTCAATCAAGCATCAGTACCTAAAGCACACTTTAAAATAACCACAGGGAGCGATTTATCGAACACCTTAAAAAGTGAAACTATCTTGCCACAAACTAAACTTAATGTTTTAAGATAATGTTGATCAAAATTAAACTGTCTTCTAAAATGACTGCAATACAATGATTTATAAGATTTGCACAAGAGAAGATTACTACTAATCTTTTAATGACATTTCATACTCAATTATATAACTGGTTTCTCTCAAGGCGATGTCTTAAATATATAATATGTTTTCAATGAAAATGTTATTTTTCATGCATGACATATTTCTCTCCATTTACATAAAAGGGTAAATCTGTGATCACAAATACAAACATACAAAAACGGTTTTGAGAATTGAATCAATTGAAAGGCAATGTTATTTGAAAACAAATCGTTTCTATGTGGAAGCAAACTATCTGATTTGTTTCCGTTAAGATGTAAATGTAATCTTTGGAAAACTTAAATGTGTAGACATGGATCGACGAGAGGCTTCTTTTTGTTTTGTAATGATGAAATTGGCAAATAATGGCCTCCTTGTCACGGAACACAAAGCATCTTGATGAAGCCAATCATGATACAGAAATAGAGCGCCTTGAGTTTCGTAGAAGCTCGTTCTATGGAGCTCAGTAGAATTAAATTCTATTAAAGAAATCCAATCCTTCTAGTTTTAATACATTACTTATTGAATATTAGACGTATTTAAGAAAATGTATATACATGTCTATTTTTTTCTCCATAAAAGGTTTAATAAAAGACAGAAAAATCTAAATGTATATTTTTACAATAATTAATAATAATCTTCAAAGGCGGATCTTGGGGACATGGTGCATCTTCAATGGTAAATTCTTTTCTAGGTTTTTACAACCACTTCATAAATGTGATATGAATCTAACAGACTTGCTTGGTGAATTACAACGAGACCCTTGGCCAGTAGCTGCAGATAAGCGTCCATTAAGGTCAACTGGCACTGCCCTGTCTATTGCTGTTAGCCTACTAGAGGTAAATAACACCTTATGTAAAGCTAGATACAAACCTATGTCAGACATTTTCAAAGTTGATTTTTTAGACTTGGCTTTATTTTTAAAGTAATGTTAAAGCATCTGCAAGTTTTTACCGTTGTAAGAATTTCATTTTTATTTGGTGATTCTAGCTCTTCTGAGCGATGTTTTTAGATGCTTTTTATAATTGTGATATGGTCATATCATTTCAGAATAGTTTCCCAAATACTGGAGCCCGTATTATGCTGTTTGTTGGTGGTCCATGCACACAGGTATCTCTTCTCTCTTTGCTATACCATTTATTTTATTCAGACCATTTTTCGAATATTTGTGAAAGCATGTCGACTAGTACAAATTTTTCATTACTATCTTTGCCTGTTTTCAAAAAGAAATGAAAGTACTGTATTTAGATTACAGGAGTTCTCAACCTCATTCTTTGAAATAAACACTGTACCAGGCACTTCCTTGTTTCAGGGGCCAGGTATGATAATTGATCATGAGTTGAAGAATGTGATGCGTTCCCATCACGACTTAGAAAAAGACAATGCTCCATACATGAAGAAGGCAATGCGGGTATGTAAGAGCTTGTCTTATGTTTTAATGCTACGCTTAATGCTACTCGGAATTTATATCATTGGACTTTATGGTGCACTGATTTGGATTGATCTCAGTCATCTGGAAGATATTAATACATACGTGTATATGTATGGTTTAACAGCTTTGCTTCGAAAATGATTAGCTCACAGTATTTTCCAGGCTTTTATGTGGAGAAGCTCACATTTTCAAGGTACATTGAAAGCTTGCAGCACGTAACAGTATGCTTACACACGTGTACCATATGCTACATTTTAGGTCAGCTCTTAGAAAACTGTTTTCATCTGTAAGATAAGTCATTCTGAGATGATTTCTATTAACCACAGACTGTCACTGGCATTGCTGGAACAACCAGAATTGAACAGAGCAAACAAGAGTAGCAACCAACATTTTATATATTGATATCCAGGAAGTGACAGCAACCTTTGATTTTTGCATAACCTCTTTTGAATACGATATGGGAAAAGTATTATTAGAATTATCCGATTGTTTCCAGCATTACGAGAGTCTTGCAAATAGAGCCTCTGATAATGGCCATGTAATTGACATATTTGCTTGCAATCTCGACCAAACTGGTGCTCATGAAATGCGACACTGTACCAATTATACAAGGTATTTATGATGTAATCCTAAAGCACAATCATGTATATTTTGCAACTTCTGGCTTCTAGCAGTCCTTTATATTTTCTGGCTTCAAGCTGTCTAGTATAACCTATATTCACCACATTTACCTTTGGTCTTTGATGCCTCTATCGATTTCACTTGAACACTTTTGTATCAAGAAAGATTTTCTATAACTGTCGGTACCAAATACACCAACTACATTGATGCCCAGTTGCCTATAGTTTGTGCTATTAATCTAGAAAAGTTCTCGCATTTACAATTTTTGCATTCTTTGTTATGCATCTCCCTTTTTCATTTGTAGAGTATGAATTTTCATATTGTAACCACCAGCCAATTAAATTTTATATGATCGATTCTGGTTGAATAGAGCTTAGACTAAAGTATCAGGGAAGCTAATGGTAGTAGCACAAGATGTGCCCCATTTATATAAGAATTAAGCATGAATGCAATGTTTTCTTATGGTATAGTGGCTATATGTTTATGGGTGACGCATTCGACACAGCGCTATTCAAGCAGACATTCCAGAGGGTTTTTTCAAAGGATCAAAAGGGTGAATTTAGAATGGCATTTGGTTCATCTTTGGAGATCAAGGTAAGGAAATTTTACTCTGCAGCAGAATCAAGTGTCAAAATATTTATTTTAAAAGTATGCCAATGTTACTTGTGTTTATAGTAAATTGTACAAAATCGTCACATTTGGGATATAATGTGTCCCACTATATTTGAATGAAGTAAATAAAGTGGGAGTAGGAGCTTATATTCACAGAAAATCAAGCCGAGACACCAAGGGTCGTCATCCTATCAGCAGCTAGCATAAATTTTGTTTGGCAACCTCAGGAAAGAAAGCATGTTTTATTTTTACTGTGTGAAGGCAGGAAATCTATTACTAATAGAGTTCGAAATGGTCAAAATAAGGCGAAAACGTGATGTTTTGAGATATATGCCTATTTTGGATCGAAATAGGCCAATCAGAAGCGTAGGCATATGACGGCTAACCCATCAATTCTGCTTGCCTGTAAAAAATGAACCACTGAATCCAAAGCTGAAATATACCCTTTCTAACAACACAAAAACGGTTTTTCAATTTTTATGTAGAGGAAGTCTAGACTGCTAGCTAGAACGACGACCAAGCTCTGCAGTTGGTTGAAACGTGTTGTCATCATAGCTTTTGCTACGATCTAGGTTAGCTGGAATGGTTGGTTGGATCAAAAACCAGATATAAACCCCTGTCAACTGAAAGCTAAATTAACTTTTCAATCTAAAGAGAGTCATGAATTATAAACATGTTTCACTCAAATGTCTTGTAGACATGCTTTTAATCAATTAAATGATTTTCAATAGACCTCAAAAGAACTGAAGATATCTGGTTGCATTGGACCATGCGTATCGCTGAAAAAAGGCGGGCCTAACATTTCTGAGACTGTAAGTCATACTTTTGACTATTTGCCTACGATTGTTTTTTCATTATAGTTCAAAACATCTTTGCTACTTTAGATATAACGGAAAGCTACTCTCACGCTATAAACCCTGTTTTATTTCTGTATGTGTCGAATTCCTCGATTTTCAGTACCATGTGTATATAATTCTTCTAAATGGTCATGAATTTCTACCCTTGATGCCTTTATACATTCCAGAGCAACTTAGCTGCAATTCTTTGAGGATTTAACCTTTTTCAAGTAGTCGTTGTTTATTTTCGATATTTCACCTTCTGTGCAGGAGATTGGCATTGGTGGAACAAGTTCTTGGAAAATGAGTGGGATCGATTCTGGGCTGACCTTGGCTATTTTCTTTGAAGTTGCAAATCAGGTTAGTCGATATATATTTCTGATATTTAACTATGTAATATCATGTAGACATAATATAATATTCGGCTGGAACACCAAGTTGGGACCGCGCCTCGAACTTCAAGGTAGGCGGCTGGGGAAGAAAAAGTTTGGCTATCACTCATTATAAATTATATCTTGCACTATATCACGGCCCCTTTTGCGTGCACCCCATTGTCGTGGCCCCTGAAGTATCACCTGCCTGTTATAGTTGAATGAGTTTTGTTCCTGCTGCTGGCAGGTTTCTCCATACTAAGTATATGTTAATAAAGTGCAGGTTGCTCCGTATGACCATTTCACATTCATTTTCTCTCTACCCTGGATCCTGTCGTCATCATTTATTCATTTTGTAATTACAGCACACAGCTCCAGTTCCCCAAGGTGGAAGAGGCTGTATTCAGTTCATCACCCAGTACCAGCATTCCAGTGGTCAAAGAAGAGTACGGGTGACAACTTGTGCTCGCAACTGGGTAGATGCTGCCAATTTGCATCATATTCCGTATGGATTTGATCAGGAAGCCTCGGCTGTGCTCATGAGCCGAGTGGCTGTTCACCGCTGCGAGGTCGACGATAACGTGCAAGATGTTCTTAGATGGTTAGATCGAATGTTGATTCGACTAGTGCAGAAATTCGGTGAATTCAACAAAGAAGATGCAAGCTCTTTCAGACTAGCGGAGAACTTCTCTCTTTACCCTCAGGTATTTTTTTGCATAATCTGAATTCTTTGAAAGAGTTTACGTTAAAAATTTTCTTGAATTTAATATATTTAATCAGTTTACACATTAAAAGATACTTGTATAGCCTTTCTTTGTTGACATTTGCTCATGTTGTGCTTGTTTTTGTATTAAAGGCCCAGTAAGATTACCTTTTGGTTAGTGTCACTGATCTCCCATGTTGTGTGGTTATGTAGAATTACAGCCCGGTGGTTGGTCTTGCATCTCGTTTGATGATAAAAATCAATGACCACATCAAAAACAACAATTGTGTGATAAATTTTTTTTGTCATTTTTTATTATTGCCTCCTGTTTCCTTTAACTCTCACGTGAATTAACCGGCTTGTTGTGTAGTTATTTTTCTAATAAAACTCCTGAAAACATTTCCTGAAAAGATCGCGAAACAAAAAAACTTATTCTAGACAAGACCTCGCACTTTTTCACTTTAGAACCTGATTTCTTGAGGACAAAATTTTTTAAGGTTTTGCGAAACATCTCTTGACAGAGTGATATTAGCGATAAGACTTTTAACCAAATTTTTAAGGTTGTATTATCAAGAAGCAGCACCTCAATAATATCCTGTTTGAAACATTTCGCTAGCTTCCCTCATGATACTGTGTAAACACATATAAAAACATATTCAAGTTTTTATATTTGCACGAAAGAAAGCCAAAATTTGACCAAAGAAACACTTTGATATTATTTCAACAAGGCCATGAAACTGAAACTTTTATTTACTAATTGTTATTCCTTTTTCAGTTTATGTTTCATCTACGAAGATCTCAATTCCTGCAATATTTCAACAACAGTCCTGACGAAACAGCATTTTATCGGTTTGTAGAATTTTTAAAGTACTATTATCTGAACATTGATTTAACAGTTTAATGTCCCACTCAAATTGTCAATATACTGGTACCTGGATTAACAAAAAGTTGAAAAGATTACCCATCATGTCAGTTATATGTCCTCTTCTGTGATTTTTAGAATCCCTCCCTAGGGTTTATTTTCGTTTGCGCAAAGCTGCTTTGCGATACCAACACGATGTTTTCGATAATTCTAAGCTAGCAAAAAAGAGATATGCCTATCTTGGAATCATTAATGTTTTGATATTACTGGCTTAATTGCAAAAAATTTGGTTCTAGACACTGTATGGATCGAGAAGATGTCACAAACTCGCTTATCATGATTCAGCCAATATTATACTCCTACTCGTTCCATGGACCTCCAGAGGTATATTTTTTTTTCTTCGTGTGACGTCATTCACAAACATGGCAGCCACAATAATGTATAGCCTCGCTATATGTTGGCATCGTGCTTACTTACTTTTTCCCCATTTTTGTTGATTTCTAGCACTTTTATGATACCTTGTATAGGATGGGAGGTAAGGCAAGAATTAAGAATTTACAATTTCACTTATGAAAAAATAACTCGAAGCATTTTCCCATACTTAACAAGTTGACAATCAATGGGAAACACTTGAAAATTAATATTGGATTTTTTTGTCAATGAATTTGTGCAATTTCGTTATATGTTAAGTAATTTCTCGATGTCCGTTTATCGTCTCTAAATTTTTCACCGGATCAGTTTCTTTTCCCATTTTTTGGGAAACTCATGCTCAAACCTTATTTTGAAATCTTCTCTTATTTTAGCCAGTATTATTGGATTCGAACAGTATTATGAGTGATCGAATTTTACTACTGGACACATTCTTTTTAATCCTTATCTATCATGGAGAAGTGAGTATTTTTTTTATCAGCGATTTGTCTTACTGGAATATTGGCTATTTTAACGATATCGTTATTCATTTCTGGTAATAATAACTCTTTTTAGCTCCCAGGTGGTTTACTTGATTTTTAGGTCATATCGAGAGTTGGTGCTTATTAGAAAGGGGGCTTATTAGAGAAGAGGCTTATTTTACTAGAGAGGGGCTTATTAGAGTGAGGCCTTGCAATCGAGAGGCTTACTGAATCGGGGCTTGTTTTAGAAAGCAGCATAAAGATATGAGATGTTTTTTTAACACGTTTGTATGTTACGAAGCTACTGATAATAGTATTAATGTAAGTAAATAGGTTTTGTGACTTCGAATTTGAAGTTGAAATGTTTTTTTAAATAGTTTCAGTACATCAAACTATGAAATCATTCCAGTAAATCTTAAAAACGAAGTTGCCTTTTCCTGGGCATGTTATTTTACTATGTGCTAATACCATTTTTTTAGATTTATATTGAAAACTTTCTCTTAAGCGTTTGACTAAAGCTTGCCGCCCCTTCTTTTTGTAGACGGTTTTCCAATGGAAAGAACAAGGATACCACAACGATCCAGCCCACGAGAATTTCAGGCAGCTGTTACAAGCTCCAGTCGATGATGCCCAAGAAATTCTTCAAACGAGATTCCCCGTACCACGCTACGTCCAAACCGAACATGGCGGCAGTCAGGTACGTTTGTCGTGGTTTTTAGGCAAAGCACACTTTTTTATTTAACTCTAATGTTTATTTTTTGTGTAAAGGAATTAAATAGTTTACATTTCACTTCCGCATTTGAAGGCATACGATTGCAAGGAATGTATTCTTAAACTGAATGTTTAGATGTTCGCAAACCAGAATAGTTTATTGAATTTCCCCCAAATTTTGTTGCTGCTTTTATGAGATTGCTACACCCTAAACTAACATTTGTAGAAATACTTGTTTATACAGATGCAAGGTCTTTTGATCCTGGAAAAAAGTCCACATTCTATTCTCACTGCAGCCCGGAATTACATTCTATTCTCCTCCTTCGGACTCATTTTCTTTGAATCATAGCTTTTAGTAATCAAGAATTCTTTCCCATTTTGCGAAAAATTCTCCTTCGTCCAGTGTAAATGAATTTTACACAAACCCTCATTCTTGTTACAATCGCATGTCAATTTGCTGCAGGTTTTTTTTGTTTAAAACTTTTTAAAATTCCTATTATCAAACATACATCTTTTGAGGCCTGGAGATTTTAATCGCTTTATTTCATACGCCGAGCCACCTTAACCTGGCATAGCTCAACGAGATTTCGTTCTCTTTTTAGGCGCGTTTCCTTTTGGCGAGAGTCAACCCGAGTCAAACACACAGTAACATGTTTTCTTGGGGTGGTGACGGAGGATCTGCCATTTTGACTGATGACGTCAGTTTGCAGACCTTTATGGAGCATTTGAAGAAACTGGCTGTTTCCAACTCATCTTGATAGACCCTAAATTTTCCCTAGTTTGTGTCGATATTTTTTCCAAAATGTAAATCTGAGAAGAATGTATGGGCCAAAGTTGAAATGGTTCTTATTTCCATGAAATTTTAGAGTAAGATATTCAATAATTTAGATTCCATGCAAGCAAAAGTTTAGCTTTAGTGAAATGCACCTTTGTCCAACCATCTTGGGGCACAAAGTTTACCCAGGTTGCAATTAGCGACGTAAATGCAGTTATTTTAAAATACCACAGGCAAATTTTTACAATACGATTAGTTAACTGTACCCGTTTTTTAACCAAACCACCAAAATTTTGTTTTGGACTTATCTGTTTCTTAAACTTGTAAGTTGTAATGGAGACTAATCTAATGCTGATTTCTTAAAACATACTTTCAAACAATAAATAATTGATTTTTGAAAACAATTTCCGATTTGTTAGTTTGTTTTTTTTATCTGTTCATTTAAAGTCTACCTTGAAAGTTTACCTAAAACCTGTCTCAAAATTTTCAGTAGAACCTTGAAAGATTGAGAAATACAAAAGCCTTATAGTTAGTTTCACTATTTGCATAATAAGATGATGGCCTCCTGTTTTTGGAATACAAAATTCAACGCCTTCTAGAATTACTTGGAACACCTAACATCTTGAGTTGTTTTTCTATATTTTCACATTTCTTTCTCCAATTTTACTACTTCCGCCAGCCCCCCCCCCCCCCCCCCACCACCCAGAACATGTTGAAAATCAGGCAAATATCATACAAGTCACAGAGCAAATATTACTACCTAATCCACGACATCATTTTATATTCGGTTTCTTGTCAAGGGGAGGGAGGATGGTGGTGTTTGCACTTGAAAACTGACGTTGGAAACATGATAAAAACAGACATTTCTCGTTTGAATTATATCAAGCGGCAGCCAACTTACATTATATGAAAATTGTTTCAGGGAAAATTGAGTATTTGTAACCATTTATTTGCAGATAAAAGATTTTACAGGAGAGTTGCTTTTCTCCTTGTTTCAAAAACGATGTGCTTACAAACATACAATTTCTATGCAATTCTCCTATGATAAGCATGGTAAAAATTTTAGAGCTCAGCTATGAAAAACAAGTTTGGCCGATTTTTACCTAAAGTTTGCCAAGTATTGCTAGTGAATTAGTTTCCTCTTCATGAGTTAATTTTTCAAACCATTTTGAAGTCTTGCTATAAACAACAATTAATTAATATTTATTTATGTGCCCAAAGCTCATTTAAAAATGATGAAGTCAGACCAAAAATATTCTACCAAGTTTGGATACAGTATAGTATTTTCAACATGCTTCCAAAAACAAGTTGAATCAGAAATAGGCTTGTTCAACTTGCAATAGTAGAAATATGTTGTGAGATAAAATTGCAGGATAAATTGACTATTTTTTAAAAGAAAGATTGCTAAGCAAATGATCAAAATGTTTGTAAATGAAATGAAGAAGAAAACATTCCAAGACAAACTTTTCGTGTGACATTGTTTAGGGTAAAATTTCAGTTGTACGAATCTCCTTGCTTTGAAAAGAAATAGCCTCTCCCATTAGAAATGTTGCTTGGTTGGTATTTTGCTGTAAAGTAACTTCAAAAGAATACATCGTGCATAAATAAATCGGTATGTAACGCTGAACAGGGATAATGTTTTGTCATAGGGTATCACGAGAGAGAGCGTGCAAAGATGGCTGAATGTAGCGTTGTGCATCGTTCCAGACTCTTTGACACAATCAAACAAAATCGTCAATCATATCATCTTTATTATTAACTTATTTTTAGTAGCCATTATCTTTACACAAACTGCTCCATAAGCTCATTTAGGCCCACTAATCTTAGAGCAAACGGTAGTTCAGGCTTGCAACTGTTAAGTATGTTATGCAGTTAAGTGGTAGCCAGGGGCGTGATGGGAATTCTTATGGGCCGGGAAATCAATTTTTAGGGGCCGCCATTATGATGCCGATTGTTTCTTATTGTTATCACTTATAAAATGTTGGAAATTAGTGTCGCGGAGGCAGCGTGGGGCCTTACTTCAATTGTTTTTTCTCACAAATCTGATGTAACAAATGATAAAAGCTTAAAAGGAAGAAAAATCCAAGGGGCCTGCATGAAAAGTTTCAAGGGGCCTACCGGGCAATTTCCCGAGTCCCGGTGGGCCACCCCACTCATTGCGGTAGCTGTTAACTTGCAATACTTTCGATAATGTTGCTACTTTTGAGGCCGCTGATTGGCATTTTCATGAATCACAGGTTCACAAGAAATTAATCACGTCAAAAATTCAGCTAACGGAATGATTGCAGACAATCGCAGTGATCGGTTTTTTCAAGAATCGCAAAAGGCGTAAACATTAAGCGAGATAACGATCGGCGACGGCGAGATCTTCTTCACGATAATTTTTCTCTGTTCATAAGAAGCAGGCCCCAGAATCTGTGTTCTCTAGATCTTTGAAAGGACCTCATGAAGTGCTTGAACGTTTTAGCAGGTTTTTGTTATTTATGACCAATACTCCTCAATCTAATTTCTTTGTTCCATAAAAGACTTTGCTTGTTCTGATTATCGCACAGTTTGGACATGCGCAGCTGTGTCGACGTGAAACAAAAGACATGTGGAATTTTTCGACCACCTGTTAAAAGAATTCTGCCATTTTGATCAGCGGAAGATCAATGTTCGTTAGGCGAATAAAAAGCTTGTTTTCTAACTGAAATCTTGTGCTATATAATTCGTATTATTTTCTCGTCAAGAAGAGATCTGTGAGCAATCGACAGATGGGTGTTGGTCTCACTCTTCTTTAAATGGTCAACAGATGAAAGAGAACGTCGAGAACTATTAGAATCTATCTGATCTCTAGTACCTAGACTTTTGCTACGTAGAAATGGAAAATTTTATTATTTCTTGCATTGTGGTTACATCGCTGCTCGTCGGAGTAAGTTGTCATGAAAATAAAGGCCAACATCATAATCAAAACAACCAAAGGAAGGCCCCAGTTCACGATTCGAAGCATATTCACAACAAAGAGTATGTATAATTTTTATTCCTTTATCGAATCTGTAGAAAAAAGTTCAATTTTAGATGTTGAAATTATCCATTTCATAATTGCTCCCCTTAATTAGTTAAAACTAAATAATATCTTGCTAATACAACCATGTGGCTATCGGTCATTAAATCACAGTTTTAAAAAGCCAGGTGCATTAATGATATTTTCATTAAAGGTTTTCATTGATAATGAAAACCCCTTTGATTTAGAGAGTTGATCAAATGGAAGTTTTCTAGCTCGATTTTCGAAGTGCAAAAGAATCCCATTTGCGGTTATAAATATCAATCGCTATTGAGCAACAAACAATTAATATAGCACTTTTTTTATAAAACTGGCATGACAACTTATTTCATAGAATTAAGATTTTGCTCTTTAAATTTGTTTGGTGAAATGGCCATTTTGATCTTTAAATCTTCAATTTACTGCTCGGTCAGGTACGACATGTGATTGTTAAACATTCTGTTGGTCACAATGATGGTACCAACGGTAAAAACATGAGGGTACTAGCTGGTACTCCACAGCGTCCTTTGATCTGTATTGTAGTAGAATCCCGCTATTGCCAATTTCGTAGATACCAAGAATAAAGTTCTTAATAGTTTGCTTTTCTGGGGGCTTAGTTAGATACAAAATAAATTCAAAGGAAACAGAATTGTAGTTCGTAATAGCGAGAGTATCGTAACTAGCTGGGTTCGTAATAGCATTATTCCACTAAAGTATTTTGGAGACATTGACATATTCATTCCAAACGACGTATACATCGATGCAGACCTCTTTTTCACAAAAAAGTAGCTAACAGTAGCAGGAATAGCGGGAGTAGAGAGTGAAGAGGGCTTTAGCAATCACCTCCCTAATTTTCCTAAAAGTAATTTCAACCTTACATTAAACAATTTCCCTTTTTAGCTCTAACTATAGTAAACATTTATTAGCAACCTCTTCCAATCTATAATAAAATCCATATTTCCTGATGACTAGTCACATATGTAAATATTTATGTCAAAAAACCGGTTCCTTAGGACTTTTTGTGACCCTCTCTATCCCCTGTCTCTGTTCAATGCCTCTTATTTCCTTGAGCAAAGGGAAGTTTTTTTAGAGAAGAATTTTTGGAGACATTTTCCTTATTTAATGATAGGGGCTAAAGCCGTCCTTACTTACATTTAACAATACACTAATACATTCATACTGTTTACTGATCATAAATTTTCAACAATCAACAATATTGGATGCAGAGTTCAACTGATTAGTTGCAATTTAATTTGAAAATGTGTTTATGATTTCTCTTACAGACATATTAAGGAGCACTTGCAAGAATTCACTGACGTCAAAGAAGAAAATCTTAGCGACGATAATTTACAATTTCACTATTTCAAAGTGCATGACTATGATAACAATGATAAACTAGATGGAATAGAACTGGCGAACGCAATGAGCCATTATCACGACGAAGAGACGGGCGAACATGCAGAGGAATACAGCGAAGAAGAATTAGCAAGCATGGTGGACCAGATTTTAGAGGAAGATGATTTAAATATCGATGGATATATAGATTATCCAGAATTTATTGAGTCGCAAAAAAGAGAAGAAGCAGCAGCTGAATAATTAGGTTAAACATTGAGAACTATTGATTAAGGGTTTTAAAATTCATTTATATTTTGCTAAGAAATTTCGTGTATTTGGAAACCAAACGGCGTTGAGACGCTCTAGCCAGAGAGAGATAGAACAGATTCGGTAGAAACTGCCTTTTCATATTGACATTAATTTAAAATAATAAATGTTTTTATGATACTTTTAATGAAGATAGAAAGCAATTTTACCTTAAATTACACATTACTGGTTACCTTAAATTCTGCTTTGGAGAATTACAATTTGGCCCAGAATTTTACACACATGTATTAAAGTATGCCCCGTAAGTTCATCAAAGAACCTTTTTTGCAAAACCTGGCTTTTGAAAGCTTCCATGTACTTTCGATATTATCATTTTGTTATGAATGTGCAAAATCTTTTGCAAAATCATGTACAATGCCCAATATCAAAGATACCGTCAAGGATTTTATACTATATTGACGCTAAAGGCAATGCTGCATGGCTATTTAATGTGATAAGTAGTAAAGAAATAAAAAAACCCGATGTTAAAATAAGCCAGAAAAAAGCTTTAATCGTTTTGGTCTGACTGTAACGGACGACAATGGATGTTATAACTTTGAAACACTGGGTTTTCTCAGTCTTGGTCATTCCCTGGAAGTGTTTGAATTTTTTATGATAATATTTCAGGTTGCCCATTTTTTGGAACTGTATTGGTCAACCAAATGACAGGTCGACTTATACCTTATAGACTAATACACAAAGATCTATGCCAAAGGATAACTTTAGAAAAATTTTGACGGGAGACAAGCCTACTTCTTAGAGTCATTATTTTCAATCAACCTATTTTCTGCGTTTTGAATTTCTTTTTTTTTGTGTTTATTTATCACTTCTACAAATTTTTTGGATGAATAATAAATCAATCTTGGATACTCAGTTTTTTGACATGGTTTTTGGTAAAGCCTATCTCATGTACACAACAAATCAATTTTTAAAAGTGTTCAACGAATTTGAATACTTTTTGCTTAAGTCTCAAGGACAGTCTCAAGGATGGACACTAAATTTTCAAAAGACACATTTTCCTAACCCTATAGTCCTTTGCACGATCTGTTTTGAAAAAGAAGCTTCAATAGGTTAAGTGAACGTGGGAAACATGGGAGGGTAACGATTCAGTAAACCTTGTATAGTAACAATAAAACAAAAAATTCGACTAAATAATGGTAAGATTCCTACAAGCACGAAATAACTTACGACGAGACTTATCCAACATATGGAATCATTCCTTTTGTAACCTTTACCCAAACCTGAAACAACATGTACGTAATGCAGAAAAGTTCCTATTTGCAAACGATGATGCAATCACAGTGTAATGGTGTGTCACGTGATATTGTTCAAATGTCCTAACACACCCCCATCCCATTCGCCATTTCCCTGGTGGAAATACAAACTTTCGCACTTTACTTTTCTTGTGATAGAAACAGGAACAGCTATACATTTGACCTTGTTCATGGAAGGCTTTATTTCAAATTTAAGATTTAGAAAACAGTGATGATAGAAATATTATAACCTTTTGGAGGATGTAGTTGCTTGGGGTAGCTAAAGTTTGGTGGATATGTTGCGGAAGAAAATATAAAAACTTGTCTCTCAGACATTAAGAATTGCTTCCTAAACGAAGAAGCGTACATCTATGCCCTCAGTATACAAGGATAGGAAAGCCTTTTCCCATTTACTGATTTGTTACTTACCTGTGTGAAATTGAAAATAAGTCTGTGTGGAGAATTCCCTCATCAGGGGGCACCGAGGGTGGGCGCTGAAGGCCAGACATTACCCCCAGGGGGTTAGATAAAGAGGAGTGGTGGGTTTATTTGATGTTCCCTATTCAAATCACTGTGGTGAAAATTAAAGCCTCCAAGCCCACCCACTTCCGACAGCCCTGTAGCCTAAGATATTTTGCTAGGAGGCAAAATTCCAAAAGAAACATACCTCACATCTTGCTATTGTGCTGTTGCTTTAGAGGAATTTCCGGATGCCCCCTTGTTCTCTAAGCTCTACACCCCCCTGTCCTCTATAACAATTAATTGTCATCTCAGAGTTATCCTGAGTATACATGCGTGCGCAGCTATTCTTAGTTACAAATAATTTCATGTCGGGGTTATTCTGCTGCTTATTCTGAACGCCATTTATAACCGGATCTCAAGGAAACTGCCTTTCCGTAAGTTGCGAGGTATATATGTCCCAAGAAGATTTTTCCACTAGTATGAAGTTATGAAGAATCGAAGCGAAGCGAAGAAAGTTATTTGACACAGAGGACTACCTACTTAGGCCCTACCGTGCTGGCTTCCTTTTTACGCTGTAAATCTGACGCTGGATCTCGGTTTACAGTAGCAAATGAGCTCAAATTTCATACAGCGTGAAAGTTATCTTTGTGTTCAGTGATCATTTCAAAGAAACAAAAATACAGTAAACTGGTTGGTTATAAAGTCTGGCAAGGATGGGAGAAACGTATGGTGAGTTGTTATGGCCTGTATATAAACAAATTTGGCATCAGATTTGTTCGAAGTGTGAAGTGTCTCCAGAGTTTTGAACTGTATTTAATAATATTTATTATATGAATAAACACACTAGGATATTCGGTGTTCGCACGATTTCTTTACTATCTAGCAAATTTTTTCAGGCTGTCGTTTGTGATCTCTTAAAAGTCATGCAAAACAGGAAACTGGTTTCACTAATTGTTTTCTTGTTGTAAAGTCCAATATTTCAGGCCATTTTAAAAATTTCTGCATTTAATTACGAGTATATCTTGAATATTTTTGAGTTGTTTGACTAAAAGTCAATTCCTATGGTTTTCATACGTTACTGGAGTTTGTTATTTAGATTTACTGAAGTTTTATTATTAAATTTGTCACGTAATATCACATGATGAAAATGTTCATTTTTATTCTTATTTTACAGACTATCTGTTCAAATTTTTAATTATTGGAAGTGCTGGAGTTGGGAAGTCATGTATACTACACCAGTTTATGGAAGGAAAATGTAAGCATTAGAGGAATAATATCATACATAAGGTCTTCTTTGTTTCACAGTTTTAACTTTGAATTGGTCTCTCTTAAAATGAAGCTTTTGTCACTGAAATACATATTTTCATAACTTTGCATGGGAAGCAATGCTGAAGGTTTAAATTGATTTTTATAAAAAGAAAAAGATATCAATACATATTTGGATATATATATTATTTATGCAAACTCATGGCTATGGTCTTTATAGTTTTGGAGCAGCTGACTCATAGCTCTAACTATTTTGTAGCTGTGATCTATGCAAGTCTGAGGGAATTACGAGGAGGGGGCTGTTGCTGCACTTTCTGAAAACATTGCCTTAATATTTTCCCAAAATCTCTATGGATGAGTGGTTGTATCCCATTCAGTGTGTGTCACTTTCTAGAAGCCTCTAGCCAATTCAGCTGTCCATCCTTTTAGGGGACAAGCCACAGGCCCACATCAGCTGTTTGCTGCCAGAATCTTAACCATGTTTACAAATAAACCTTATTCGCTTGTTTGGGGTAAAGAGGTAGGCAGACCCATAACATTTTGACATCAATGAAAAATGTTGGGGAAATTTATACACCTTAGGTGTTTTTGTCCAATATAGTGAAAAGGACCTTTCCTTCTTTTCTGAGAGTATGTAATCAAAGCAATGCTTTGCACAATTTTGCTCAGTGCCTGGCATTATGATCCCTGTACTTTTCTGGAGCTGTGCCCACCATTGCCTTGAAGCCATGTTGTTAGTTGTATTTGCTTGTCTATTAGTGTGTTTATAACTTTATTACTTTTACTCAGTCAAACAAGATTCCCACCACACTATTGGTGTTGAATTTGGATCCAAAATTGTTAATGTTGGTGGAAAATCAGTGAAATTGCAAATATGGGACACTGCAGGACAAGAAAGATTCAGGTTACTTAATTGAGATCTTATACTTTATAGTGAATGTTCACAGTCATGATTCATGTGATATCATTTGATTCTAAAATACACGTAATATGTATGTGTGTGATTTTATTTAAAGTTGAATTTATAAAAAAAATTTGGTTTATATAGCTTTCTAAATATACACTGATCCAAATTAACTAGTAACTCAAGGATCTTCTTTTACCTCATGTTTAATTACATCTAAATAAAAATGTTTGCAAAGCAATAAAAATGAAAAAAATCATTGTAAGTTGAAGCATGAGAATCCTCTATTAGAAGCATTCTCAAGGTCAATGAGGAACAGGCATATTTAAAAGCCCATTGGATGCCACTTAAATTTTCAATTTTCTGGATTATTTTTTAAAGATCTGTCACAAGAAGTTATTATAGAGGGGCAGCAGGAGCTTTGCTGGTCTATGATATAGCTAGGTAAGCTGTTCATATTTGTTTTGTGTGCTTATCAATCCTACTGAAAAGGTAGAAATATTTACAAATGCTCTATCTGACATTTTTCAGAGTATATCCCTAATAAAGTTGTAAAATTTGATGATAAAGATCCACCATGGATGAAGAGGGAATTAAAAACTGCTATTAAGCATAAACACAGAATATATGCTAAGTTTGTTAGATGTGGGAAGATAATGAGCATTACTTTCTGCACTGCCCCCAGTTTACTACAGCTCAGCGCCAAGCTCTCCTTGGTCAAGTCTTGGATGTCGGATATGATGTTGCTAGCATGAACTCAAAGGATCTTTGTCATTTGTTGTTATATGGGAACCCAAATGGAAGCACTCTGCAAACAGAATCATCCTAGAAGCAACTATTTCTTTCATTAAAACTACTGGACGTCTTCTGGAAAAACAGCAGCCTAACTTCTCTTTTTCCTCCTTTTTTTG
Organism: Rhopilema esculentum; assembly: GCF_013076305.1. The sequence goes on along the minus strand of NW_027018682.1, from coordinate 5,861,080 downwards.
TTTTTTATGGTTTTTTTTCTTTGTCTTGATTAAGCGTGTATATGTATTTAACCTTTTCTTTTTATTGTTAATTTACTGTTGTTATTTCTTAGAACACTGTAAGTGGCATTTCTAGTGAGGATTCGGTGACCCTGCGTCTTTCCTCGCTACAAATGCCACAGTATCATACATTAACCTTGTTGTTTTTAACCTTTTGATTAATAAATAAAAAAAGTGTCCTTATTCATCTTGGGAACGGCATTTAATCCCCAGATTCTCTGAAGATATTGAAAATAACTGACATCTGCAATTTCCAGTGCTAGTGAAACAGGTAAAAACTAATAGGCCTTGCTCACACCTCCAAGCCCAGATTTTGTGATAAGGTGTTTCATGGAATTTCATCCTTTTCTTCATGAACTTGATGAAGATAAAGAATTGCAATGCCTACCCAAGAAAACTAATAAGTTGACAAGATATAGAGGAACCAATTTTGTCGAAGAAAAAAAATGTTGCCTCTTAATAGTAAGGTCTGTAACAAGCACAATTACTACTAACAAGTAGACAATTTCAAAGTTCACATAAGAATATTTGATAAGCTGCCCAAAATCTTAATCTTTGGAGGTAATAAGCAGAGTTTCAGGAAACTTCACTTCTGTAACTTTTTATCATTGAAGCAAGAATCCTATTCAAATATTCATCAGAATGTGTTCACTGTATGTGAGAGTTTCAGCAAGAATCCTAGTTTGAAGAAGTATCTACTACAGTAACAGAAGCCCCTAAAGTTTTATACAGGAGTGCAACTTGGCTTAACCATGGTTGATGTTTCTGACTGCAAGTGCAAATGTTTCTGACTACATGATTATTGTACATCTCAAACATGTCTCAAATTTACCAACTCCCTAATATAACCTAGCATTCATTTCCTTTAGAATAGATTATTTTCAAATATTGTTCCATTTTTTCAGTCGTGAAACATACAACAGTCTGACTACCTGGTTGACAGATGCCAGGACACTAGCCAGCCCAAATATTGTGATAATTCTTGTTGGGAACAAGAAAGACTTGGATGCAGAGAGAGAAGTGACATTCTTGGAAGCTAGCAGATTTGCCCAAGAAAATGGTACTTTATCTTATACATGATTATTTTCTTACATTGACTTACAAAGCTCTTATCAGATAGAGCTCTTGCATTTTCTAACATCTCATACCGTTAATCTTAGAACTGATGTTTTTGGAAACTAGTGCCATGACTGGAGAGAATGTAGAGGAGTCCTTTCTGAAGTGCTCAAGGGTTATTCTCAACAAGATTGAAAGTGGTATGTGTACAACTTTGGCTCTGTATATTTCTTATAAATTTATGTTGGTGTAAAGCTTTGAATATGTTGAGTTTTTATGTTTAATGAACTTGGTATAACTAAAATTCATTTTTAAAAAAGCACCAGTGAAATTGAGAGAATGAGTTTAGCTAGGGGTAGCGTTTGTACATATTGTTATTAAGATAATGCTGAGTATCAAGAAATACTGCCATTACATATTGTTATTAATAAATACACATTGTTATTAATATAATGCTGAGTCTTTTTGTGTCAAAATGTTTTTTATCTTATTAATTCAGTTGATGAAGCAGAAATAAGGGTTACTTACATAGGGTCAGATATGCAAGTTTTTCAGGAAACCTGGGCAGCTAGTACAAAAGCCATACCCAAATTGCCTATGGCAGAATAGGGCATTTACAATGGCTATTGAACCAAAAGGGCTAAATATCTGGCTCCTGCACTGTATCAATGAATTAATTTGTTTATGGTTTTGGTGGTTACTTTAAACTTTTCCAAAGAAAACATTTATAACATACATATTTATGGAAATTTTAAGTCAAATCTCACCTGACAGTGTCTAAACGTTTGATAGCCACGGCCTCGACATTTCTTATGAAATAATCTCCATGATAATTAAAAAAGAGTTCAAAAAATAGAGATATTGAATTAAGTATTATTGATATAAGAATATTTTAATATTTTCTTTTCTTTAAACCACTTTTTGTGATCTCATACAAAATAACTTTGAATGCAGGTGAGCTTGATCCTGAGAAAATGGGCTCTGGTATTCAATATGGAAATTCATCAATCAGACGGACGATTCAGCCAAGAAATGAGGAAAAACCTGCTTGTGCATGTTAGGATGTTTGCAGCATTGGGCATTGAAAGGGGAATTTATTCTACAATCTTTTGCAACACATTAAACTCAACATGCTTTTGATGTGTGTACATAAACCAAACAAGAAAGGCTGAATTGTTAACAAGCATTTTGATCACTTAGTTCCTTATTAGTGATTTTAGAATTATGTTTAATTGATAGCACACCCCTTTGTTGTATGCAGATTCTAACATTTATGACTTCGTTGAGATGGATACTGAAATACTATATTGGTAATAGCATACCTGTCATAGCTTTTATCATTACTTTTTCCGCCAAATCATACATTGACAAGAACGTTTTTATATAACCAGGTTTATTTGATAAAAAGTAGTACAGGTTGTTAATAAGTAGCCTTGAAAGAAGCAGCACTCTGTAATGTTTGAAATTAGTAATTGCAGCATTCTGTATCAACATTTAATTTGAATTTATTTACTAGGTAAAGGGTCATCCTAACAGAATCATCTCTTTGTGATCCCAAACTTATATGTCTGATAAATTAGGCAGCACATAACTTAAGAACTAATTTTTTCCCCCTGTTTTTGATAAGGCATATTTTCCAACCATTTTTTGAACAGGTAAGAGATAGGAGAGTCTATTGTGATTCAAAAGCACAAGTCAACCATTTTTTCTAAGCACTTTAACCTTTTGTCAGCTGTTCTATTTGATTCTTAGTATCTGTTACCAAACTAAGGTTATTTAAGCCTGTACTGAGTGCAAAGATATGGCCTTATAGACCCCCAAAAAGCAGTTTGTATACTGGAAATGCCTGCCATAGGTGATGTAATTGCTATCATAGCTGATAAGTTTTCAATGTGTAAAAACTTGCTGAATTATTATGCTTTTATTTAATTATGATTGGAGTGACATAAACCTTGCTTTTTCTTAAAAGTTTAAACAGCAAGTCAAAAACAGTAGTTTTAAGGGTAAATTTATAATTATGGATGTATGGTACCCAAGTCAAAGATGTTGCATAGCCATCTTACAATTAATTCCTCATTGTGATTTTGCAGGTTCTAATTATCAGAAATTGTTTTAGCATTGACAAAAGCTTTCATTATATGTATTTTTGGGCTACCTGACTGCCAGTATTATGGGTTTGTTGAGGTCTTTAAGATGTTTTGAAATTTTAATAAGCAACATTTTCTGCTGTCTGTTTTCAAACAAGGAAGATGTGTTTGATGCAAATAGTTGCAAATAGTTGCACTTGCATTTACTTTTATTTTCATTGTGTTTCACTTTAGAAAACAATTAGCAAGCTAAGCTAATTTTGAATCGGTTATAAGGTATTTGATAGCGCTACTCTTGATATCAAGCTGAACAGATCTTAAAAAGAAATGGAGTTTTGTTGACCTTAGGCATCAAATCCATCCTGAATCATAGAAACATTACATTTCACATTGATTACCACATGATTTGGGCTGTGGATGAGTATAGTTTTAAACTAAATGCTTTCAGTTTCAAACATTCTTACATTCAAAACGTTTTACTGCAGTTAAAAACGTGAACACCAGCAAATGTACTCATCTTCGGCTATACTTGTAACAATTACCCTGTCATCTACATCTAAAATCTAAGATAAGAACAGAAAATTCTAGATCACAACCGGTGCAACGCCTAAGCCATGCTTACTACTGCTCCTTGCACAGTCACTGACAAGTCAATGTATAATTTCAATCACCTTATTAACGTAGGGAGACAATTAACTGGCTACAACAGGGTTATGGAAACGTTTTACACAACAATATTCTAAATTCAAATCTGTAACGTCATTTTATGATCAGAACAGTTAATAAAACAAATTACACACTTAAAAAAAGGCGTGCTATTCCACGGCAACACAAAAACAAACCCATACTTTAAAAATTAAACAAACACAAGACATAGCTTTGAAATGTCCCAATTCCTTTAATGGCAGTCAAGTTTTACTTCAATTAACTATATGCCACAGAAATCTTAATTCAAAGATGCACATTTGTTTGAAGCAGAATAATGCCTGGACTTGCTACAAGTCTTGGAGTCTACAAGTCCAAATAATGCCAGATGACACAAAGGCCTGACATAATCTAAAGCTCTTAATCAGTTTTTTCATGCTGGTAATAATTAGCTCATAGCTGTAAGCTACCTATGACTCTTCTACTTCCAACAAAAAAATCGATAAGTTTAATCGAGAAGGGATTAGAAATCTCACCAAAGAAAAAGTAGTTTGATAACATGGTAATCGGGGATGATAATTCCTTTAAAAAAATCTTTGCAGTTTTGGCCCCTACCCACTAAAAGTAATGGCCCAGTCGGGTCTCCATTTCAATAAAGCTTTTGACATGTCATTTTCTTAACTTGCTGCTGACAGATGAATATTGCCTTTAGCGTGTTTGAAAAACTTTTATTTAATGGATAGTTGAAAAGCATTCAATATTCTGCTAAATTTTTTCCTTAAAAACGAAAAGTTTTGGAAATTTATGTGACATATACTTAAGAGAGTTCTTTTATGTAATAGATTCATCTGCAGTCCTTCACCGGGCATTTATACGACCCAGAAGCGCTGTTTTTAAAAAAATGGAAAAAATCTTCTACCGTACCAATTGCTACCTTCTATTTTGTAAACGAACTTACAGCTTACAATCGTTGGTTAGTAGACAATCCCTGACAATATTCTATATCTTTTAATGGCTTAGCCTATTAATTTTTTCGCATTTTGCTACTTGTGTTACCAGCAATGGTTACAATCACATGCACAAAGACAATGCCTCATTACATAATGGTCCGTTTGACAGAAATTTGAGTTTATTTCGATGAAACGTTGCTCAGGCAATCTAAAGTTCACATACCTCAAGACCAACAATCAAGTAATTGTAAATAGACTTCCTAAAAGTATACGAAATTTTACAGGGGCAAAAACACAGACGGCATATTTATATTATATTTTATGCACACCGCTATATACTATATATATATTCGACCTTGTGTATTCTTAAAAGAGATGTACACAACTACAGATAAAAGACAGTTTGTCAATATGCTTCGCTTGAATAGGGCCTACGGCTACCCTTCAGACTGAGAGGCCAAGTATCCGTCGGGATGTTGGTGTTGCTGCAAAGCTCTCATTGTTGCAGCATCTTGTGGAAGGCATGACTTTCGTCTGGTTGCCTGTCGAGCTTCTTCTGTATTGACCCGCTCTTTTATTTCAGAGTTCTTAAGCTGTGAAGATGACACAAAATAGACACTGACTCATTATTCTCTATAAAACGCATAAAGCTATGGGGTAGGCATATTATATCTTCATGTACGAAAATGCCATATTCCTAGGGACAGCACCTATGGAGCCAACTTACAACCCCACTTCTAAGTGACTGGCGTTGCCTGTACCGGTGGATAGGGCATCAAACATTGGTGCCCAGTGTGGGATAGAAACAAATGCAAGACACCATTGGCCATTGCCTGTATGACATCGGCTTTTAAACAGCGAAAACCGTTCCCTATTTTGCTGATGAATATTAGCCGTGTGATGAAGATGCATCTTCAAATATTGTGAGAAAATAAAATATCACATATTGCCAGTTTGTTATTTTCATAATGGGAAACATTTTCACTGGCTTGCAAAATTCGAAAAACATTGTTGGCTGGTTGTTCAAATTATCATAATATATTATAAGAAAGGGTTTTTCGCTAAAATTTATTGAAACGGCGGTTTTATCATCATGCATTCATTAGCTAAATTAATGACCTCATGTCACTAATAAAACAATTTGCTACTGTTTTTACCAAAGAACTTCCCTGTTTAGAAATATCACAACAACTGACAAAATTCATTTCTAACTAGTTCCAGGCAGGCTCGGTGGGATTTTAGCCCTACAAATCTATTCGTAAATCCGAAAACAAATTACCTGTTTGGCCAATACGTTAGAGTCCATTATACCATCGGCATCATTGTTGTTTCCATTTGTGTTGGCGAGTATGGACGGATCAGTTGTTCCATGGTTAGCAAGCAATGGCAACTCCTCTCTTAACTGAGGATTGACTTCATATACTCTCTTGCACTAAAAGTTTCGACAATCGAAATGCATCAACAAAATGGGGCGGTGGAAAACAATAGTCAGCTGAGTGTTTGCAAACAATAATAAATGCTTTTCTGGCGTAAAAAAAATAAAAAAAGCGCAATGTCAGGAGCACAGTGTCTTTAAGAGCCTTTTTCGCATATTACGATAGTGTTCGAACTGCCACCAAATGTAAGCAAAAGTACATCCCATTACTGAGTACCCTGCGTTAAATATTGCATCCGGGTGGACATTCAAACATGATTGGCTTTGTCCATCAATGACCAGTGCCTGAATATAAGAATCATGTCCGGAAGGTGTCCAAGATTTTCCCAAACTCTGATATAAAAATTCAGTTGGGTAACCACATTTTTCACTTTTATCTTATCAGAACAATTTCAACCTACGGATGAACGTTTACTTAATAGTTTTAAGCCTTTTGCATTTAAAAAAGTTTACTTGGCCAAAGTATGGTGTCCGTAGCCACGGCTAAATAGTGTTGAACTTGTGTCTGACCGATGCTGAAAAACCTACTCTAGTGTCTCTAATAGACGGGCCCCCTTGTATTAATTTCAGAAGAATTTGCCCTCCCCCCGTCGCTTATCAGCATTCCCCTTCTATTGAAAATTGGCCGCAATGAGCACCCCATTCTATTAGAGACACTAGAGTAAGAAACGAAAAGGCATCATTTTGCAACCGAAAATTTAAAAAAGCATAAGTCATTTCTATTGTTTAGCTGTTCTTACCCCTATCCATGAACCGAATTTCGATATTGGTGAAGAACACCCCCTCCAACCCCCACCCCCAAAGTTGAGTAACCCTGAGCATTCTCCAGTCAATGACACACAAAGCAGTTGTTAACTTCGATTTCGAAAGTACAATTATCTTTAAAGCACAATGTCAGCATGTTAGAAATAGAGCTCATGCACACACAATAACACAAAATCGATTCTTTGAGATAAACAAAAAAGACTTCCATGAGAAGGATAGCATCGAACATCATTATAGAAATACAGTACAGCTTCCAGCACGTTCAAGTAGGTACTTCTACCAACAGGCGCCAAGCATTTTGTGGCAATGGAAACATTTACAACGAAAAATACTTTGAGAAGGTCAGTTATTTCTTCTCGCCTTAATTGCGCACTTGTGGTGGACGGGGAAGGCCGGTTTCTACACCATTAAATCACAAAATATCTGTTTAGACGGCTGCGGCAATAGGTTTATCTCATTGTTTCAGAAAATGGGAAATTCACATCATTAGCCAAGAGAGACATTTATCAGATTTGTTGGATGCTTATTTCCCAATTCGATTACCATATTTGTAAACAGCCCATTAATAAATCCGAATTATAGAATTGTTCAAGCTGCAGTTACTTGGTGCAGTTTTAATCATTTCAGGGACATTTCAACTGTTTATCTCTTTGGAATCAATCCTAAATCCATAACTTCTTACAAGTCAAGCAGAAAGCTACTATTTGCAGTAACCATATTTTCAAATAATCCTACAGAAGCGGAGCAGAAACGTCTGTGTAGGCTACCAAAAAATTAATGGAAAATAATCTGTTAGTATCTTCCTTTGAATTCAGGTGCAGGTGTCATTCTGTTTAAAATTCAAAGTTGATAACTTAGCAATAAATTTTGTACAAGGGCTTAAGTAGAAATATTTTTGCTTTTCAAATTCAACTCACGTCTGGGTTATCAACTGCTAGTTTCGCGATTCTTTGCCAGGCATCCTGTTTTTCTTTCAACCTGTCTTTTTCTCTGCAAGCAAATGCACTTATGATTAGGTGATGTAACGTAAATCTAACAACAAATGACAGCATGAATTATCCTGGAGACAGCTGTTCAGGCAAAAGCATAAACATACTCAGAGTTATAACTTCAATAAAATATTGGCAGATGAGAATTTCAAAAACAACTAAATCAACATTAAATTAGGGTTGGGGAGGGGGTGGGGGTTCTACGCTGTCTGATCAGGATTTTTGAAAAGATTACTTCGAAGTAACCTTTGAAGGCCGTTGAAAAAAAAGTGTGGCTTGGAATTATGACTTATTTGAAAACGATTGGTGATATTTCTTTACCTTAGCTTTTCTTCTTTGTATTTCCTTGCACATTCATCAAATAGTTTTTGATTCATTTCCATGAACAACTTTAAAGCATTATAAATCAAACCATGAATTGTTCTAGTGAAAAAAAAATGATTCCTTGAAATTTCCATCGAGTAGATCCTTGCAAAAGAATACAATTTAAGAATAGCAACAAAATTTATGTCAACTTTGATAAGATTAAACGAAATGCAATAGAAGTTGATCAGCAGATACGAAAACCACGAATAAATGAGCTTTAAAAGATAACTATGTGGTATTTACGATATCATAAGCAATCACAAAAAGTTTATTTCTGAACTTGAGCAGAGACAAAAACCAAGCTGTTTTTCCTTTAATGCCATGTCAGTTTCACAGCAAGATTAATTTCGTTTTGAAAATAAACTATGAAAATTAGCTTTTTAACAAATCCATTCTAGAGGGTGCCGACTTTGTTAACGTTGCTTGACTTATTCAGACAGCCTTAAGTACTCACTTATTCCAATGGGTCTTGGAATTTCTGTACAGGCTTGGAAACATGATGGGAAGGATGACATTAGCATTATCGCTAACCAAACTCATCACGTATTCATTGTTCCAAAAGTATAACGCACGCTCGGCAACCTAGGGATGAAAGTCAAATAATCAAGTTGGGTTTTGAGTCTTCAGACACAAAAATCTGTTTAAGGAGACCTGAAAGGTCAAACCTCTTTCTGATAAAAGATCGTATTTTATGCGTAGATGGCGGATACTAACCTAAAAGGAGGTTAAGAAATGCCTATAAATATAAGATATCAGTTAAATATGTCAAGAACTGGGTGAGATAAGGCAAATAAAAAACTTGAAGTTGGCTAACGGATTACTGTTATTTTGGCTTGGTTCAAAATGTTGTGAAGCGAGACCAAATTACAGTGATTTGTTAGGGGTAAGAGCCTGTGCTTCAGTGGCCATATCTCAGCCAATATCTAACAGATTTTTGCTGTCTTCGCACATTAAAGGTATTTCGTGATGCCCTTCCAAGTGATATGGTCAAAATTTAAAAGGTCTTGAAATATATTTTTGTAACGTCTTCACTTTAGAACGCTATTCTTTTATTGGGAAAATCAAGTTTTAGAAAGCAGTCAAGAGGGGATGTTGTCTAGACCTTTGAAAGCTGACGTCACAAATACCAAGCTGTGTACCATTCAAACACAAATTGTGTGAGAAAATTCGTTTAATGTTTGGAGACAAACCTGGAAATGTGGACTGGAGACACATCGGGCTAGTTGTTTGAACAGCGGTTCAATCGTCTTTACGAATTCATTCGGTTCTATTACATCAAGGATTTCCTCAAGCTCATTGAGAAACATGACCTTTTGAAAAAAGAGATCAATACAATAATTGAATCATAATGGAAAACAAATAAAGTAGAAGGATTTTTAATAGCTCGTTTCTTAAGTGTTGGCAAGGAATGGTGACGTCTTATATAAAACGTGTCACAGTTGCCAGCAGGGGCGGATCAAGAGCAAACTTGAAGGAGGGGCAGTTGGTAGTGGGGGCGCTGAAAAATTTTCAAAAATTGACGACGAGAGAACGCTGTATACAACAATTTCAGATCCATTTTCGGAATAAACAACATAACTTTGAAGTAATCCTTGAAGCAAATTAACCTATTGGTCTCAGAAACTTTTTCACCTGATTCGCATTCTTCAAAAGGGGCGCACATTTTCCAAAAAGGGGCGCCATACTTGCTTCAACTCGTCGAGGGAGGGGCAACTGCCCCTAGTTAACTTGGGTGTTACCTTATACTCCACAGGTGTTAAGTTCTTCGCAAAACAAGGGTACAGCAACTGTCTAAAGGATCACTACTCTGATAAATACTTGTCTCGTGGTGACCCCCCCCCCCCGCCCAGCATATTCATCTTTTTGGCATTTTCTGAATCATCCCTTACTCAAAATGTGATAGAAAAAATACCAAAACCAAATTTAATGGTGCTGGAAAAACAGTTTCTGCCTTCATAGAGGCTATTTTCGGCCAAACAGCAGAACAAGGCTTTCAAAGTTGTTTCCATCATAAGAAATGACGTATACATTCAAAGAAGGGTATTTCCGCAACATGCGAAAATTTGAGCACCAGACGACTTTGGCTATTAAACATATCACTAATTTACCCTAATACTCACCTCCTTAGGGCTGTGAACTTTGGGCCAGAATCGTAATAAGCCAACGACAACCTTGGGTTAAGAAAGCAAGAAATACGGTGTTTACAGAAATAATTCCATGTTTTGCTACACTAAAGCGTTCAATTAAAATCCAATCTTGAGTAATAAATGATAAACAACTGAGATAAGGAATTTGAAGAGCTTTTAGAAGCACTTTCTGAAATGTAACTCTTCCAAATTCATATTCCTGCTCGCATACTGTAAGTTTGATTGACAGGGCGCAGGTGGCATAAAAATCAAACCTATTTGTTACTAATCAACTTCTAAGCAGAATTACACGTGGGTTATTCATATATCAGCTTATAATCAAACAGTCGATCAACATCATTATACACTCCCCAAATTGACAAATGATATTACAAATGCTAACATTATCACAGTACATCAAACAAACATTGGTTGCTAAAATTCTGAACATACTGAACATGATACGAGCCTCTAATAGATTATCGGGTTTTTGTTGCAAATTCTTTCGACTATTGTTCTTGGCAATTCGCATGTATCAGCCAATTAAGATAAAATATCTTAAAAATGGACAAAATATATCAACTTAGAAAAGAAAACAAATAGACGAAACAATTTTTCAATAAACAGTGTGAAGCCGTCGTTCTAAGCTCCTTAGATGTAGCGAATGCTTGAAATTTTGCTGGATAAATTAAACCTAATCATTCATGTAATAAAGTCAGTTGTGTTTTTTCATTTCGAATGGCTCCAAACGCATAAGCTTGTGGAACAAATCCTTTACGCAAATAGAGAAGGTCTTAGCAACATACCGGCTCGGTTAATGCAGGGTCTTTCTCCAAGAACTGCACAACGCAATAGGCCAATTGTGGGTGGTACATACTTAATTGTTTAGCTTTGTGTAGTGGCAATAAAACTTTCAATAAAAAGATTTTGTGCTCTTCTTTTAGAGGCAACGCAAAACCATTGATAATACTACAAAAGAAACATTGGGAAAATCACATCAAAAATCAAATCAGCAGATTAAAAAAGAACACCGCAAGCACATTTCTCTAGCTTCACAAAGACCAAAGCACCATTTCGGTTTCATAATCCCGGTACACTCCTGAGGTTTACAAGGCAACAAAGACCCTTAAATCCTGATATCTAAAACACCGTTTAAAATCGATCCTTCCAGCGTGGTCCCCTGGGCTGAGATATGCGAAGAAAACATGCAACGGGAGAATCGGTTCATTTCTATGGCTTAATTGAACAGCAAATATGGTCGTCCTATTTAGTAAATATCTCACTAAACAAGCGTGACTGTCTCTATGTAGCAGAATGAAAAATGCAAACAAAAAAAGAAACAATATCAAAAAGTAAGCTAATAATGGTACAAAACATTTAGATCCGAGGGAATACCTAGCCTTTGGCAAAGCGTTACGGGAAAAGAATGGAACAGAATATCAGTGAAAAGATAGATACGAGGTTGATGGTCATGATGATAATCATGATGATGATCCATTATGATCGACAGGCAATAAAAGTAAAGTGTTTTAAGGGTTTTACCTTCCTAAAACTTCGAGCAGTTCTGCTATTCCGTTATGGCGTTCAGTTTCATAGATAAACCTGCCAAAATAGGAGAAAACAAGGCATTTAAAAACGTGACAACACATCATTTGTAAAAGCAAAAGGACTTTAGGTAACGAAACTATCCAAATATCTATACTGGCCTTTTATCAAATAAATGAATTTGTTTCTGAAAACTCAACTCAAGATCTACGAAGCTTCAGGACTTAAGAACTGACAAGGTTATGATAAAATAAAGGTACTTTACATGCATACATTACACAACATTAAATATAATGCTTATCATAAGAAAATACCTGTAGAATATATGATTGATCTGTCTTCGAATGAAAGCTCTAAGGCTGAGAAATTTTCCATAAATTCTATGTAATATGGTTTTGAGGAAATCCCTTTCACGAGGGTCTTCACTATCGAACAATTCTAAAAGCTGCAAAAGAGCAAAAGGTTGCACAGTTCAAAAGATTTGCTGAGCCATAAAATAAACTAAATCTTTGAATGAAACAAACTCAGTAATTATCAATGAATACTTACTATTAAAAAAAGTATTGTTTGGTCATGTTTACATTAAAATTATGACACAAAACAGCTTCACATGAATATAATATAAATTTAATTAATGGTATGACTGACAGAATAAAAGTTACGCTGAGTTAATTGACATATTCAAAACATATCGTAGTTTTCCTGAAATGTATTAATACCAGATAAATGAAAATTTATGAATATCCAAATAAATACATTATTTGTTTGTGGAATACTCTTTTAATTTGTAGCTCTTAAAAAACCAGGATCAAAATTTTCCATGTACTCACAAAAATTCACAAAAAATCAAAACGACAGTGATACAACTACAGTGCAATAAAAATATCACAGGGTGCTCGAAATCTCTTCGCAACAATGCAGCCATTCACAATTAACTCAAAGTATATTCACAATAGATGCCAGGTGAGACATACAGGGATGTTTAAAATCTAACATGAACATATTCACAAATTTTCAACGATTTTATCAAAGAACCACAAATGCTTATGTACCGAAGTTGTCGCGTGTAAACTCAATTCAATTCAGTTCGATTCAATTCAATTATAACAAATTCAAGCTTTTAATTACAGGCTACATGATTAAAAATACTTATAATTGATAAAGCTTAGGGCAAATAAAAAGAACTCAGATGAGCTATCGAGTTATTTAAAACTGACTTGATATTAAACATAGATGAAATTCGATCCACAGAGGGAGTGACTTAGTTGTTGCCTTAATCGTGAAACCTTAATCGATTTTATTAATTGTGAAAATCAGAGTTGCAACTTAGAACCGCTCCGTTCTATACGAAAATCAATTCATTTTTCATTTCATTCAAAAACAATTTCAGTGCAATTTTGATTCTGATACATGGAGACTTAGAAGAGTACCTGAACCATGAACGTTTGGTCGATGTATTTCTTTGCAACATTTGGTTGAAAATCTGATGATTCCAGGAACCTCAAGAAGAACTCATATACAATCTGCAAAAAACACTGGGTTATCAAAACCTGGACCAAATTTTGCGTTGCCACGAATCATTAGCAGATAGAAGACTTTGCCCGTTTTTCCCTTCTAGTAGCTACAGACTGGGCGAAGAATTTTTGCAAACTTCCCCATACCTTCCCCGAAATTCACCACATAAAATCAATACAATATAAAAAACGCATGCATTGACAGCCTGTTTCTTTCCCATGAGGTTTATAATAATTTTATATACTCCATGTTCTAATTCCTAAATGTTTGAAATTCAAAGGTAGTGAGTGAATACGTAAATGGCTGATATCATCCTGAAAAACTATCCCGACAAAAAGGCAAATCGTTGATATGTACATGATATCTTGTATACCAAATTATTACTATTTATTGCTTAATATACTCCAAAAGCATAATGTATTGATGTCAAGGCAATAATGAATGATGAAACAATCATCAGAGATTTTAGCAAAAGATAACTGCAGTCTGCAGATCTTCTAGTATCAACGGAGCCTTGTTGCATTGAGTGCATCCAATCACTACATCAGGAGGCACAAGAGTGAAATAATCTTGTATAATCAAAACATAATCGTAAAACAATTGTATTAATGAATATTGCTAGAATAACTCTGCATAATAATCTACAAAAATAGTTCAGTGTACGACACAACATAATCTGAAACAGAAGCAATAACGAAAAAGAGAATAATTAAGTATATTTATGTGGTCAAAAAACTGAAGCAGTATATGTATAGGGTTTCAACTCTTGAAATAAACTTAAAAAAAACACACATAAAAATGATATCAAGTAGAACCAAACCTGCAGATGAGGCCATGCAGCTTCTAGTGTGGGCTCATCTTCTTCCGGGTCGTATTCTGCGCCGCTCGGATTTTGAGAAGGCGGTAAGGCTCTAAATCCATTAACTGCAAACTGTTAGAAAAAATAAGTCCAAGGTTTTGTATTTGACCACACACGCATAGCTCAGTTCGGTTGAGTTTTGAATGGTTAATTGTTAATGACATTATGCTCAATGGTGCACAATGTAAATGGCGCCCCATGAAATTAGACAAGAAGTTGCAAATGAGATCTAAAAATATCAACAAAACCTTGAGTTCCCCCAGCTGCAAATTAAGGTTAGGCCACTGACAAGGTTGTAGAATATTTTGTCAAGTTTCTTTTTTATATTATCTCTATTTGACAGTAGTAGCATTTCTAGAAAAATATGTTTTATAAAACGTTTTATGACAGCATTGGTTTAATACTTTATTTGCTTGCAAAACAGCCACATTGCATGCCTTTTTGAAAAGAAACCAAAAGCAAGGGCGAGTTATTTGCCACTGTAACAATGCATGCCTGCTTACAAAAACACAAAAGGCAAGGAAAAGTAATGAATAACGTAAGTCCCCGGGGGCTTACTTTGCAACAAATATTTTAGTTTGGGGGCTTATTCAAAGGGGTGGCTTATTTGAAGGTTGGGGCTGGTCAGTATTCTTAAAATGCAGATATATTGGGATAAACCTATTACTATCGAGGGAATATGTCTGTCCATGGGGGCTTATTTGAGGGTGGTGGCTTATTTCACAAGAATTACTATAAGATGGGGAGCTTATTCGAGAGGAAGGGGCTTATTCGAGGGGAGGGGGGGGCTAGTTCGGGGACTTGCGGAAAGTAGGAGAAGGATCAAAAGGAGAAGGATAGATAGCGAGAAGCTACTAAGGGGCTATTTTAATTGTGCTGAACATGGATAAACAAAACCAACAACAAGCAATCAAGTAAAATTACCATTTTAACTGTTTCGGGATAAATGGGATCAGTGATAACTCCCCGGTTGTGAGTAACATATTCAACAATCTCGTTCAAAGCTGCTCGTTTAACTTCCTTCCATTTCAAATCACTGAGTGGATCGACAATAAAATCGAACATCGTACAACATTGTCGTAACTTTTGTATGAAAATGTCTTCTTTTTCGTTCTGTGGAGCATCTATGAAGAAAATATTATTCATCAACATGTAGCCTGGAGATTGAATTCTTTAACTGGTAAATATTTATTGCATCACTCTTTGCCTAATGAGGCAATAAGTTCTTTACTATTCAATTACTTCTAGAGATTATACAGAAGTAGCACTCCTGTTTAATTTTGTCATAAGAAAAATAAGGCAAAATTACTATACGCAAAGTTTCTTTGAGGCTTGCTTCCTATCAAAAACATATACCATTTCCTTTATTCTTATCAAAAGGAGTGACTAACGAAACTAAAGAAACTACTCAAATAAATATTTGAAACAATTAAAAAACAGTGGGCTGAACGTAGGAGCAGCTGGGAAGACTTTCTCGATTACGGCGATAGCGACAGAAAGTAACTGACAGATAAGTCGGTTAATTTACGAGATCCAAGGTGAAAAGCAACAGGATTCTGAGACAAGCACACTAAGGACTTTGGGACTGGCATCCTCTCCCCACCATTCTTACTTTGAGAAACACTAACGAGCAAAACACATTGTACTGAACAACCATTGTGGAGGAAATTTACAGTTTGTACAGTAATTAGAACACTACACGTGGTGCAGATGATAACCAGACTGGCGATCAATTGAAAATCAACATCGGCAATAGAGGCCATGCATAAGCTATTATGTTAGGAAAACCAGAGCATATTTTGTGCCATTCCCATTCCCAATGGCTGATCACAAAACCAATTGCTGATAGCAATCAAAGAAATCAGTGCCAAAAATTTATTGTAAAAATCTAGAGATATATTTAGGCGCACATGGCCAGGAGTAGATAGTGTTCACATATGCTACAGCATAGAAAACCAAAGTACAGAAAAAAATACACATACTCTACTATCAAAGCAAATCTTTTAAGTTTTCAGATAGGCTATTGCATACTGACAAGGCTATCTGTACACATATTCTAAATAGTTGCGAAAATATTCGACCAACAAGTCACCGTTCAACTAGAGTAGTTATGAATTTTTTAAAATTCAGTTCACAACAGAGATAATAGAAACATACTGAGAAGAGCAGAATTAAAACTCAAGCTATTGTGATAAGGCTCAGCGCCCCATGCGCCGCTTGTACCTGCTAGCAAATCTAGCTAGATAATTTCAACATACTTACATACAGAATATTCCATATAAAAAAACTCGTCAATCGTAAACAAATTAAACACAGCTATCAAACCGATTTGACTATGTGCTCCGAAGCTCCAGTGATTTAAAAATCAAGGAAATTGAAGCTGACAACAAACTAATTGCAAGTTCAATTCACCTCGAAGACATCTTAGCATCGCCTTCAAACTGGTCGCTGACGACTTCAATTGTTCAAGTAAATGCAGAACTTCAGTTCAGTTCCGCAAAAAAGTTCTGATTTCTTGGTTAATCCTTGATATATGCACTTGCACAACACAGCTGCTTTTGCATTTCACATAAACGGTATAGATTAAAACACTTTCTGATTGCGTTAAATAACAACAGCCTAATTTGCATATTTATAAGGCGAACTACGAAAATCACAGATACGATGATCTACGCTATTTCGAACAAAAAGGAACCTTTGAGCATCAACGAGAAGTGTTGCTTTCCAGCAAAAGATTCTACATTCTTGATGAATTTGATGGCTTAAACTGTGAAAATTATGCAATATAGGCGAAGTGGTGTATTTGACTGCGGTGCAGAAGGCTAGGGCGTCTATCTCAAGTCTGATCCAATCTGAAATATTTAATTCATTTCTCCTGACCCCCTCTTGTATGGATCGTATATGTTCATGAGAAAATACAAACCATTGCATTTTGTAGGGCTCAGACCTCTTCTGGGTTTCAACGTCCAGTTAACGTTGTCAAACCCTCATTTTGAAGGAAATCTATGCTTATGACTCTTTGGATGAATGGATACATTCGAATGAAAAAGTCATATAAGGCGTGTTAGGCCACTTTTCGCAAATATAGGATATCTTAGTTGTGAATAGCGTATACTGTGTTATAAATCATTATCAAAACCAAGCTTTCTTATTTGACCTAGTAACCATAACTGTATATGCCGGGCATATATTTCATGCTTGTTTTCGGCACTGAGCAAGGTAGATGCTTCCAACGAAGACGCCAAGCTGCAAAACGAGTCTGGAACTTCCTTCATTTTGAACGACAATCTTTGATGTCATATTAAGCAAATGCAGTTTCAATACTTTTTAAATATTTGTGAGTCAAAACCTTGAAAACTTCCTTTCGAGTCGACAAATGATAAGGCTCCGTTGCCCTTATCACCATGGCTTAGTTCCCTTTTACAGTTCATTTTTGGATTTATTCTGTTTAATACGTAATAGAAAACAAGCCCCCTCTTCAGATGTTTGCGTTTCTAATCGCCAGTGAAAGAAGATTACAAAGACTCTACAAAAAATAAATAACATAACCAAAATTCTTTATCTGTTGCAAGACGATAAATCTGAATCAAACTCTGTATCAATTGCAAGATATTAATTTTTTGAGGGTTCTTCAATACCGTTACTTAAGTTCTTGCCTTCAAATAACAAGCAACAGGCTCCTTTGCTTCGCTCAGTTGTCAAGCCTACCTTAACTCGGCATTACGCGCCAGGGACGTCGCTAATGGAGGGCACTTTCCCCCATACTTTGTCCGTTGGCACATAATTTTTTTCTCGCCCGTGTTACTATAATATTTTTGTAACTTGTTAAGATTTCTGTAGCAGCTCAACTTTCAAAGTATGGCACTAAAAATACTTGAAACTTTGGAATTCTAAATAATAAAGTAGAAATACATAAAAGCAGCATATAAAATTACTTGTCTTATGACCACACCCAAAAATAATGAGACACGCCCTTCTGTCGGCAAAAAACAAAATTTCACCCCTCCGAAAAAACTTTTTGGCTTCGCCCCTGTTGCCCGCCCATCTATCTTTTCAGTGTTGGCTTCATGCCTGATCTAAATTACGGCCAGCCGGTTGCAGTTGAACCCCAGCAAAAACTGAGGAAGAATGACGAACTATAAATGACGTTTTTTTGTGACTTAAGATGCTCGGCTCATAATTAGGTATTTATCTTTGCATTTTCAGGGAACAAAACAAACACGGCTCTCATGCAAAAAGATTGAGGTACACTAATCAAGCTTGAATTGAGCTTGCATGGTTCATTTTCTAAAATGCTTTCATGATGAAGAGAGACTGTAGCAAATAATTGAGCTTCTCCACATTTAGCCAAACCAGGATTCCAAATATTCAAGAATATCGATATCGAGACGAGATTGCGTCTACACGAGAAATTTTGGTAAGGTTCCGAATGGAACTTTTTCCTAAGCGATCCCGCTTTGGTACGGCCAGCCGTCCCCTTTGGAACGGCTCCCACAGGTCCCGCGTAAACGGAAGGCCTAACCGTGCTCATTTGAGTACGGTTCCAAATGGAACCGGTCTCGTGTAAACGCTGCCTTAAGGCTGATTTCCACTAGGCGGATTCTTTCGAGCGAATCGAATAAATTTTCGTAGCGATAGAGTAGGACCGTGATCTACTTTCTGCGAATCGAATTTTTTCGCTGTGAAATCTGAGAAGATGACACCACGCATGCTCACATTGGCAAAAATTCGAGTTGCAACTTGAAATCGTCCTGCTTATACACCAATCCATATATAGCTCTGCCTATACGGCATCAAGCAATATATAATAGAACCGTAAAACAGTAAATTTTCATTCGATTATTGAAATATAAATTTCATATCATTTAAATGCTTTATCTTTAAACTTAGTTTTCTGGATAGACAGATGCCGTACACGCCAATTAATTGCAAATCCAGTCTCAATAAGAGGATTAACGATTTAACTTTCATTTTAATCAAAGCATGCAGAAATCAGCGTATGCGCGCTACCGATTTCACGATGGTCAAAATACTGTGTACAGTGACGTCATTTGGTTATCGGAATGCTCGAAAAATAAGTAAATTAGCAATTAAAGGGAGACGGACGGAAACGAATGACTAATTCGGTAAAAGTTGATACGTAAACTTTGCGCATGTTACCCTTTGGCAAATCCAAACCGTAGAATCCATGTGTAATCGAACTATTACCTTACAGCATGACAGGCAAATCGTATGCAGTGTTGTTGCATGTTAATATTTCACACAAAGTAAGCAGTACAATATATAAAAAGGAAATCAAATCAAGATGTCGGCTTGAATAAATCTGTTTTCAAAATTTAGTGGATTTTCAGAAAAATCACTGCTATGTCGGAAAAATTTTCAATATTGAGCCGTGTGGGTAAAAAGAAGAGGTGAAACAAACCTTTTAGCGAAATAAATTACTTGGACTGAAGCCCTTTTCGAATTGTCGAGAGGCAATTCACTCTTGTAAAGAAAGTACTGGATTTCAACAAAAATAAAATGATTTTCCAGGATTTACCGATTTCTACCAAAAGTGATTTGCTGTTCTGATTTTGTTGGTTAAAACCAGAACCTTTAAAAGCCAAATTTTGTTATAGGAATTGACATTCAATCCCTCCAGACGTCTAGAATTTTCAATGAAAGATTTAACCACCTCCTTCTTCCTTGACTAAGAGATTTAAAACCACGTCTTTTCGAGTAAATTTCCATTTACAATTCCAGGATAAAAATAGTTGAGACTTTCAAAGAAAATTTTTTTGTCTCTCTTCCCCTTGAAAAAGTTTTTTCCCCACTTCCAATTCAATGTTGAATGCAACTTTTTGATGCACATTTGATAGAACTCTTATTCCAACATTGATTTGATACAAATTGATACAACATTGGGGAGAGATACAAATTTACAGGGACATGGTAAAGAAAAAAAATTCAAAAGTTGCATTTTGTTTCAACGATTCGTCTGTGATTGTAGACGAGCCAGGCTGCTATCCACCATGGAAAAATATGCTCCTAAGTCTCATGCCTACTTGGTACCATCATCCCAAGCGACATTTTATTTCAGTGACACCAAAACTCTATTTCTTTATGTGTCCCCACTACTAAGTCTGCAGCTCTACATGACAATGTCATAAATTGCATCTTTATTTGATACTGAAGACCGGGACAGTGCCAATTTTTTGCCTATCACCAGTTTTGAAAATTTTGTCCCTGGTTTGTAAATTTATAAAGTCACGTTGCATAAGGTAAAATATTTGAAAATGAGAACAAGGAAATTGATCAAACCATCAAGTAGCTTTCTGCCAGTAGAAATTATTTTTAAGAATAACATTTTATCATTAAAATATGCTTCAAAGACTGCAGTTTCTGGCGAACTTGAGGCATTAAAATTATAAAAACAATTTTCCCTTCAGTGGCAGCCACTTCAGGTAATAACTAAACTGTAACCTTGTCCTTTTCTATTGATTTATATGGTTGTGAGGTATCATGAAAGTTCACAGAGAGTATGAAGAAGAGAGAGATAAGAAAAAGTACATTTTAAATATCTTTCCTGCTAGAACAAAAGTTATGATTTTTACTGCATCAACCACCCCTCTCCCCTTACACATGAAAAGGTCCTATTTGATCTAAAAAAAGCAAAGAAATTTTGTCAGTAAATAATTTTTTTCTGGCCACTTCTAGAATTCATGACTCAATGCCTTTAATCAACAAATTACTATCAAATGAAAAACAGTAGAAAAGAGGCACTGCAAAACAGGATAGGTAAACTGAAAAGACTGGGCCCTTTTTGTTTTCTATTGAGATTTTAACACCTTCCTGAACAAAACCCAAATGCCTTTAATCAACTACTTTTAACCAATAAGCTTGGTTAGCTTTTGACTGAGAAGGAGCTCACATGAGCATATCTCAGCAAATTTATGACATATAAAAGAGAAATTGGCTATTGAGAAGTATTACATGATACTCTTTCAGGTTACTTTGTCTAGATTAAATAAATAAAGAAAGATATTTCATGATCTTATCACATAACAACCACAAAGCTATTTGTTAAACCACATTCATTCCAGAAGGATCAAACATCTTCATTACCAGGGAGTAACAAACAACTAAGAATAAAGTGACAATGACAAGCATTTGAAAATGTTTGTTGCATTTAAGTAACTACATCAAGTGACTAGAAAAATTCACTTCTACATTAGAACTTCCACAGGCCCAAATTGGTTAATTGAAAGTTATTGAGATCTTCAAAGATCTTAAAGATTAATTGTTAATTCATAGATTAATAGTCAAGTTCTCAATTCCATGGAAATGAAAATATAACCATAGAAAAGAACAAAATAAAAACAGAGGAAGTCTGCTGCTTACTGGGACTAACACACAAACTGGGACTAACACACAAGAAAGCAGAAAGAACAATTTCAAATGAGGTCAGTAAAAGGTAGGTCATTCAATAAAACATAATGTGACTTCAAGGTAGACATGAATTACTAATGAGGGCAACACTATAAATGAGTACATCATCAAGTGGCTGAAATTATTATAATGATGGACAACCAAAGCACTTACGAGCCAATTGAACTGGCAATTTTAATTCTGACTGTAACTGTAAAAAGTTCACTTTTTCCAAACTACCTATTATTCAAAATTCATCTTTACCACCTGATATCTTAAAAAAGCAAATTTGATAATACCTTAAAGACAGTCAGAGCTACCAGAAGTAACAAAAATCACAGCTAAGTGACTTTTCAAGGTTCTTAAAAACAAAGAAAATAATTTTGTTGGAACTTGAACATCAAGATAAACCATTTCCATATACTTCAGAGATCTACTAACATCACTATTTTATATTAGTGATTTTCTGATATGCTTTGGGCAGAAGCATACAAAAACATGTTTTAAAATGCATATGCAGATACAATACATAGCCTCAGACCAACCATGAATCTTTTAAAAAGTTTATACATTACCTCAAATATTCACTTTGAAACATATGTTCCCATCGTTACTTGGCTAATAATAACAAGACAGATGTCAGGCTACTGATTAACTAACCTTTTATCAGTGGCAACTTCAATAGCTCCCTGTTCTTACTGATGTTAAAACTTGATGAGCCTTGTCTTTTCTCTTTTCTTATGAGGTTTCCTGGTCCAGAAAATTTTGACTTATTTGGGGGAACAATTGGAACTTGTGGCGGCGCGCCAGATACCTTTCCTTTGCCTGAAACCTGGAAAACAGCAAGATACTATTTTTCAGTCCATTCTTATCAATACTGTTACAAAAAACATTACCATAAATGATAAACAAAACAAACATTATTGATTGCATGTTCAAACATGCTAGTACAACAACCAAGCCCCATTTGCAATTAAAACAAGAAAAATGCATAGTTTATGTAAAGTTTATGTTTTAACAAATAATGCTGGGGTTAAATAATATTCCAGGTAAACCCAAAGAAAATATTGGAAACCTGTAAGGAAAACAGTTGCTTAATAGATAATAGGCAGTTTAAGCATTGGCGACGATAACCATAACGATAACGATAGGAGGCTTTATCAGCTTAATGCACAGGCGTCATTGGAGATTCCCCTTCCGTTATCGTTCCCCCTCATGGTTCTAGTACGATAGAAATCTGATGTATTGTTCTGTGACAACGATAGGATTCAGTGACAGATTTTGTTGAGTTTTTTGAGGATTTTCAACTGGAAATGACTTCATCAGCCACTGCATTATCAAGCCTCGAGTCAAGCCGGTGAGTTGTGTGTTTTTTATTTGTTTAAAACGATTTATAATTTTGTTTTCACGATGGAATCAGGTCTACCTTTGTTGTTAAGATTCACATAGGCTGCAGCCTTTAAATTTCAATAAAGAATTCTGCAAATTCAGTAACAAATATTGAGAACTTAAACTTTATTACTTGAATATTAAACAAGTCTTTGAAATTTTTGTCAAGCGACCAAAGTCATTATTTTCTGGGGGTTTCAACTTCTAACTCCCAAGGTTGATAAAAAGATGGATCATGTTTGGGCTGAAAAGTATATTTACCTGATTTCAATTCTTTTTAAGGAAACAGTTCTAGTGGACATGATGAGATGAGCTTTGATGCGAGTAGGAGGATAAAGACCCAGCAGCAAAATTTTGGTAGGCGAGGGTTGGCAGTGCAGAAATGGGGGAAGAAATGCTTGTGCCTTCCCTTTTGTTAACTGTGTAGTATTTTGTACATATCAATTCTACGTTAGAAATAAATTTGTTCTTTTAAACTGCGTCATCAGTTATTCCATAGTGTCAAGATAAAATAAAGAACGATAGTTTCAGATTAAATTTAGGCCTTTTTGTAATTCCAACAGAAGAGGTAGATCTTTGTCGTTGATAAAATTTAAGCTGTGTGCGACAGCAAGAACTTAATTAATATCTTTTATGGTCAAATTTTATTTAGCTAAAAGATATTTAACATTAGCGGGGCATTCAAAACTAGACTTCCATGGCAAACAAGGAAGTGTGTCATGCGGTAGAGCTGCAGCCCCTACGGGTGTCAATGCTTAATGTACTTATACCACAATGATAACGGAAATGATGACAGTAGGTTCTATCGTTATCGGTATCGTTATTGTCACCTGTGCTTAAACTCTCTAATTATCTAAAGTTGATGCTATATGAATATTTTGATAAATCAAAATCATTAAACAAAACATAGAAATAAACAATACAGGTTCACTTGTGGTACTAAAATTAAATAATAGGTACTTAAGAACTGGCAGGCAAAAATATTTGAAGCAAATAAATAACACCTCCCCCCTCTCTTCCAACCAGCTCTTTTTACAAAAATATTCAAAAATCTCTCCATAATGGTCGCCTCTAAAACCATGGTCACTAAGCTTGGTGCCTGAAAGTTACAACTTTGAGCACACTTTTAGACGGGTTGGTGTAACATGAATTAGCATTTCATCAACGGGCTAAGCACCACTTTTAAGTCTTTAAAAACAAAGGGAGGGTATGAAATTCACAAAAAATGTAGAAAGAGGTTTGTATAAATAGAAATTAAACTTGTGTGTTAAACTTTTAAAGTCGTCAGATGTCTGGACAGAAACTTAAGACTTGTCGAAGTAAATCATTATAACCTTTGCAGTTTAAACTTTTAAAATTTATTACGTGGAAGAAATTGGTCCACGAATTACCATAGAAGTTAAATTAAATTTACTAAAATAATATGACACAGTTTGGTGGTTGTTTGTACTGTTTATCTGTAATTAAATTCATCATTGTATCATGCTTCTAATTATCCCATTGTCCATCTAGTCATGTAGCCAATAACACATTGTGTGTACCAAGTATCTACATTTAAACATGACTGGACTTATCTAGTTCTCCAGACCTTTAATATGGCTAGCTTGGTTGGAAACATTTAATTTACAGATGGAAATTTTAGTGAATGCTTCAAAACAATGATCCTAAAAAGACAAGGAGCTTCTACGGATGGGGGCAAGTTTTTGATGAAAGTGACTCAGATTATTCTTAGATAAGAGAAAAAAATGAGAAATTATAATGAGGAAAAAAAACAGATCCATCAACCAAGGTGTGATCGAAATATTCGCCTCCTTAGTCCTGGAGAAGATTGGGCTATGTGTAAAACCAATCATATTGAATATACTTGGAAAAAAGCTGGCAAACAAAAATTTCCTTTAAGTTTTTAATGGTTTTATGTCTGAGGGAAACAAGGGTTTTTTTATTTTTGGTTGTATGTAGATAGTTCTGTGATTTAATACTATATGGTTTTAACTCTATTCTATATGTATTTTACTATCATTCATAATGAAATAAAATGTTCCTGTTACATCTTAAAAGAAGCTCAAACTCCATATGAAAATAATCATCTATTTGAGCAACATAAACAATAAAAGAAAGTTTTTAATATATAGCACCAGAAAAGACCAAATTAGGTCAAGATCTGGTTCCACATTCCTCCAAACAGAGAACTGTAGGCAGCAGAACATCCTTAGATAGATATCAGGCTTTTATGATCCTT
Source organism: Rhopilema esculentum (assembly GCF_013076305.1). The sequence continues at coordinate 5,835,668 of NW_027018682.1, read as the reverse complement.
ATATGAAAGTATTTTATAATACAAGATTTCAGATTGATAAAAAAAATTTAATTCAATCTAATTCAATATTATTATTGCCAACTTCACCTTTCCTGCTTGCAATGTTGCACAGCCAGAGAAAAACAGTTTTTCATTGAGCAGGACGCACCAATAAAAAAAGAAATACGGCGTCAGATTGTTTGCACCTTTCATGCATATAGTTTGAAGATCTTCCTACAATTTGCCTCTTCTAGAGAGCAAGCTTATAACCCAAACCCTCTTTTTCAACGCATATCCTACAACTTTGAAATAGTCCAAAAGAATAATGGTCTCAAGTTATTTACAGCAACGTTAGCGAACACTGTCTCTCGACACCGAACATATCATAAACATCAAATAAGATAACTACTCACATCATCGCTGTCGTTGTTTCCTTTCTTGGTTTCGCCTTTTGATGAGTTCTAAAAAACAGCAAAATGTCATGATCTTTTAAATTAATTGAAACAAGGAACGTAAACATCGAAAAGGGAAACCAATGTTCGAATAATGTAGGCCGGTTACTATGATCCAGAAATGCTGCTGGTTTCCGATTAGGCGTTTACCTTATCTTTTTTGCTTTTGTTTGGCATGTTTCTGCTAGGTGTTTTTTGCTCTGTTTGTCCAGGCAGGGTTATATCATGTTTGTTTACACGCAATTTGCAAAGCAGCCAGCCTAACTTCGCCACATTATCCTGATGCGATGGTATTTTATTTGCTTGGGCCTCTGTGTTAGCGGGGTTTGGGGAGAAGCAGACTTTTGACTACAGTAAAGGTGCTGCGGAGGAGAGCCCTCATCATTGTTATCATTATTGCTATCACAATTTTTCATTATCCAGTCATTTTTTCATAAGAAAAAGGGTCGACAACATACAGTGAGGAAATTCAGGAACTTATTTTTCGTACAGGTTTCTAAACAATGATGTCATTAATTTTACATTTGCGGTCGGTCCTATTTGTGATTTTTCATGCTAAAAACTTTTCCAAAAAAAACTTGTTGGGAAGAGTTTTCGCAGCAGCAAACAAAGACAATTGTCGATGTTTCTATCACTTCAAAAACGGTTGTGACTTTTATTTCAAGAAATTCATTTTCTTTCTAATGCTCTAATGCTTAAACTTAGATGGGGATTGGGAAAGAATATTTCCATTCTCTGTGTCTAAAATTTCATGCCAACAAGCCAATCGAATTGGTTGATTTTCACTAAGTTCTTGTCTTTTTCAATATTCAATCGTTTCCCGATTTTTGCTTGGGGTAAATAAGTTTCTAATAGCGATTCTCTAATAAAAAATGAGTGTAGTTAGGATCTTTCCCTCTTCCAAGTTGTCACAGGCTTTCCTTTCATGCTTTGTGCACCTTCTACATTTCACTCAGTAGCTGCATACTCAAAATTTACACCAGATTAATGACAATCGTTCTCCATCTCCATCATCTCCATCATTTCATACCCATCTCACTGCAACACATATTACAATATATCAAATTCAAATGTTCAGCGCGCGATATAACTGCAGAAATATATATTATTTTCTATGTTAAGAGTTTAATATACCACTACAGCCACACTATACCAATAAAATCGTACAAACATACAGAAGGGCGCCGGAACCATTGCCCTAGTGGTGCGGGGCAGCACGGGGGCAGCAAAGTGCCCTTTTCAAGAAATTGGTCTCCGAGCAATATTAATGCATATAAATATTTTGAAAGCTAATAAAAACTAGGTTTCAAGCATCTATTGATGCCTACAGGCACAGTGGGCACGTAGCCTTGTTCCAAACTTCAGTTTAACTGCCCCTTTGCAGCGCACCGAGTTGTCTTCTTGCCAACTGCATAACCAAAAGGTGCCCTTGAATTGCTTAGGTGCTATTCGAAATGACCAAAGGGGTGACCTTTTGGGATGATTATTTAAAAAGTTTCTTTTCCACTGCTTTTAAAAACACCAAAACACAAGCTCACAACCAGTGGCGAAGCTGACCAAGAACGGGTGGACCTGCACAACGGGGGAGTGGGGGCGTAGCCCCCAGGAAAATCACGTGAAGCCACGACCTAGACACCCTTGGAAAAGGGAGAAACGCCCTTCAGGACATGTTGAAATCAAGATTGCAGTGAAACATTTTTTACTGCCACATTTTGGAAAGAAGAGGATGAGGGTTAGGATCCTTTCAAGTTCCTCCTGTCTTACATTGAAGAAGTCAAAAGCGCATCACAAAAATTCTTTCTAAAATAAGTAATATTTGAAAATGTTTTCGTTGATTGAAATTTTTTAGATCATTGACTAAAAAGAAATTGCTCGTACAAATAGGCATATACAGTTGTAACTCATACTTGAAACATAATTGATTCAAATTATTTGAAAAAGTAGAAATATTTTGTCACAACATGGATGGGTCTGATGCACGGTAGATTGTGCCTTGAATCAATTTGTTTTGATGTGAGAGGAGACCCCTGAAATTTTGCCAGTAGAATACAATCTGATTCACAGAGTACAAAAATATAACCGTATGATACTCTTTCAGGTTATTTTATCTAAAGAATAAAGAGAGATATTTCATATTCAATGAATAGCAACACAAGCGATTTATGGTATGTGTTGTGGAAATAGTTGATTGGCAAAAAACAAAAGTCAAGATATTTGGATTTCTTAAGACTTTCTGCTTTATAGAAGGTATTTACAGATATTCCCTAGTATATTGACATTGTTTATAATTGGGTGGCTAAGAATTTTCAGAGACCGCCCCACAAAATTAAACTTGGGAGCTAACAAACAAGTTTAATGACGTAGAAGGGCCCACCATGGTTGGGTCCGACGAGAAAGAAAATTTTTGAAATTTTTCCTTCTAGAAAGGCTAAAAAAGCATCCACAAACTAAATTTAATAAAATACTAGATGTCCCCGGATAGAAATTCGATGTTTCTCAGAAAAACACAGATCATTGTTCATTGGGCGAAATGGTGGAGGGGAAGAATCGTGCTTAAAACTCTAGTGACCATGTTTACTCATCAAAAAATGAATATGTTGTAATGATACAGAAAGACAAATGGCAGAAATATACGTAAATAAGTTAGTGAAGAGGTCAAATAAAATAACAGTTTGGGGTCATTCATATAGTATGTACGCAGTTTGAGAGCCACTTTTTGACCCTCCCTCCCCCCTTGTATGCACATGTACACTTTTTGCATATCCCCCCTTTTGCGTACACTGCGTATGCTTATATCTTTTTTTGCCTCCCCTCCCTCCAGTTTCGAGGTAAAATACAAATAATTGAGAGTTTCCAGGGGAATTCAGGGAATTGTCCCTACTGACCATTCCTTGTTATAATATATGTTAATACAGTTGTCTAATTTATGTTAACATGTGAAGTACATCGAAGCAGATTCATTAACATTGAACTTGTTGTATTTAGCTTTCTAAAAGGCAAAGCCTTTCACATAGTTTTTATTGGAAGTTCATCAAACAGAGCAGATTTTAGGTAGGATGAAAATATGCAACAAGCTTCCCATTAAAATCTCTGCCATATGAACAATGAACGAGCAAGCTTGCAAGGCTCAAATTTCACGTTTAGGAATTTCTTAAGCGTACGTACTAAATATCCATTACACCCCCTCTCCCCTTGTATGCAAGCGTACGATTTCTGATCGACTCCCCCTCCTCCCCCTGAGTGCGTATGTACTTTATGTATGACCCCTTTGCTCTCTTTTTATTTCATGGTCTGTTTAAAAAAACGGTAGAAAATGGTAAAAAACAGCAAGAAATGTTTATCTTGTAAAAAAGATGAAAACCACTCTGCTTACAAAAATATCGGCCATCACCAATAGTCAACTTGCACTTGACACAATGACTTAGTGACTTAGGTTTGTTGCAATAACAGACAAAACGTAGTTTCGTTCTAACCCAGCTGCCAGGGATTTCTTTCATTCAAGGAAAATGATGATAATTTCTCAAAAAATCGTTTTGCTCCAGATTTTTTTGGGGGAGTCCAGTCCCCTCGTCCCCTTGGGATTTACGGCCCTGCTGACTTAAACAGTAAATAGGACTGACACAGCGGCGGAAATTCAGGCTTTCATTTGGATTTTCTTCCATTTTAAAGGACCTCTCCAGCCAAAATTTGCAATTGCATTTTATTGGCTAATCTAAAGGAGTTGAGCCTGCTGATCACGAATTCGTGATTTGTTTTTCGATATTTTTTACATTATGTGAGATATAAGCTCTTGCATTTCGATAATTGAATTAACCGACAAAAATATTTCGGTCTGGTGACACTGTGACGCAATTTTGACGTCACTGTGCATTTCGTTGGTCTCGCCTCAAACCGAATCGAACGACGGCGATTCGCAAATTGAACACTGCAATTGTTGGTACTCTCAGTTCTGTTCCACCGGCTTTTAGTTTGAGCATTTCAGATATCAATTCTGAAGCCTTTAGTTGTTCATCGTTTCTGGAAAACAACTTGAAGTGTCAATTTCGATTAATTATACGCGAGGGAAGAGCCGGAACAGGAAGCCATAGCTTTGTTGGCCTACACAGGTGATCAAAACAAAGTCGTCACACAGCATGGACACATTCCGACCCACAGTCTTAGAATGATTGTACTTTTCGATCCTAAAAAGCTCCTGCTGTAGATTTAGATGCAGTTATCAACGCGTGACCATGACTCCTTCACGCTTCGGTGGAAGCAGGGCCGTCGCTAAGCAGAGGGGTGCCAGTCACCAATTTGCCGACAAATAAGGCGTGGCCTAAGATATTTCAATGTGGGGTGTGGCATTTTGACGCAATTGATTTTGTTTATCAAAGAGGATGTTCTCGTTAGTCAAACATCGCTTCAATTTTCGAGTGGCTGTGGGTACTTAGGTTTCGAAGGCCTTAAAACAAAACCGAAAGACGAGGTCCGCACCCCCCCCCCCGCTAGCGACGGCCCTGGGTGGAAGGTATACGAAATTCATGGCGAACGAGAGCCGCACACTGTGACGTCAGAATGTCACCAAACTGATTCGCCTTTTGTCGTTTTTTTCTCGGAAAGGTGCAACTTTAAAGCCTTATAACGTCTAAACTAATTGGAATTTTGCAAAAACAACGACTTTGCCGTAATACACGTGTAAAATGTTGCTTAAATCGATTGATTCTCAGGACCTTTAAAAAAGCAGAAGATGGCCAATAAATGATGCGACGTAAATCGGTTAAATCTTTCCTTTTTTTCTTTCGATAAAATCGTCCCGGCAGCTACATAACTTGCATGCTAACAACGGCATAATAATTAACGCGTGACATGGGCATAATCTTTCTCAAGAACTACCCCAGAGGTCTTCCAAAACTGATATATCTCCTATAAATATCTCAAAACGACGAAGGCGACAAGATCTTTCACAAGCATCTTGCCCCTAAAACGGTGCATGCCTAAACTGCTTTCTCTTGCTGCTACTTTTCCATAATTCTTACTTCCTAAGATGAGGTACGGGGCCCCCATATATACTGAACTAAAAACAATAGACATACGTAAATAAAACGGTGAAAGGAAGTAATCTACTTAGTAACGAGCGGGGTGGGGTAGCGCGATATCCTAAAATACTGGGTTGCTATGGCGATCTACTTAACATGCTGATATTTGACGTAGGTATGAAGTTACTCATAATATTACAAAGATTATCCTAATACACGTGATAGAAAAATGCGGAACGAGCAAGGAAAGTTACAGATAAACAAGAGTGATTAGGTAAGGAAAATCAAACGAATGGACTAGAGAGAAAGGCCTAAAATTAGCAGTATTACACACGCATCAGATGCTAACTTTTTAGTCCAAGTAACGTAGCTTACCAAAACCCTTATTTCCAATTCGCAAAAAGTACCATTCGGTGTTCTTGGTAGAAGCCAGGGGCGGCTCGGAGTGAAAATAAGTAGGTAATCAACTTTCTAGCTACGCCCTTTTTCAAAAGGGAAACGCCCATATTTTGCCTATGATATAAACATACCCACACCCTTCCTTCTGAAGTAGTATTTCATAACACTCATAACAAAGTATGCAAGCGTTTAAGCATTTTCTATGATATTAAAGCCAATAACATTAGTGTGAATATATACTAGAACATGATACAAGAAAGTTCAAATAGAATTGAAAGCAAATTGAGAATCAAATACCTAATTCAAATATATTTAAAAAACCAGATTAAAAAACTATAAAAACTTCACTTTGCAGAAATTAAAAATCTTTATCTATTAAGAACCTAAAAGTTAGTATTCACAAAAAAATGCACATTTTTCACCCTGATATTATGTCCTGATCATTATGAGCTACAAATCTTGTGCACACAAAAAGAAATCACCAAACATTTGTGATGAAGCCTATGGTCACATCACAATGCCAATATTTACTGGCTGTATTTTGACATTTATAGTTATGAAATTTGCTATAGTCTTTTGAATTGAACAGTAGGCTTTTAGCTTTTAAGTACGCATAATCTCTCTGGTGATTTATACCTTTATTTTGAAACTACATGCATATCAAAATGTTAAGATTTTTTGTTACAGGCTGATTTTTTTATGCAGGTCTACAACTTGAAACAGCCAATCTTATTTCCTTGAAAATCTTTCAAAGCGACGTCGGTTGATTGTTTTAAAACGGCTGACAACGTTGTCTTTAAAAGAAGGTCTAGCTGCAAGCAACTTCAGCAATCGATTTTCCACTTGAAGAAAAACTAGATTTTCCTTTCTGGTTTGGAGCATCTTCGATCTTAAAGCGGAAACCACACGCTTCATTCTGCTGAAAACTCTCTCACAGTGAACACTCGTAAGTGGTATTGTTACGGCAAGCTCCAGCAACTTTACCACTTGTGGAAGGGCGTCAGAAAGGTCAGCACTCTTGATTACAAAAAGAAGATCTTGAATGGTTGGCATGCCTTCCTTTACCAATTCAATCTCCAGGTTGCCGCCTTCTTCAACTTCGAAAAGATCTCGCTCTTCTACATCTTCTGTGTCACTTGCGGCATCTGCACCAACTTCCACCTCTTTTCGAGCACGTTTTCTTCGTCGAGCTTGCTTTTGCGCCGCCAAAGCATCACGCTCGCGTACCAACTTTTTCAGCAAAATAGCAATCTCGTTATTGTTGTACAATACGTTCAGATTATATTCTGTAGCTGTCGTATCATCCACGGCAAATGGGTAATGTTTCCGAAGCTCCTCGATCAGCAGTCTTTGCTCCCGCACAGTTGCTTCTTTTCTCTCATTAAATTTGCTTGGATGCACTAAATTCATCCATTGGAATTTTGAGAGGTTTGCAAATCGCCAATCGAGTTGCTCCGTAAACGTTGCAACAATTTCTTTGCCGAGTTTTGTAAGAGTTGACCTCCAGCTCTCCTGTGATCCATCATTTCCTTGCTCCATTGCTCTCCATCCTCCCCTATTGCGAACGGTAGGAAGCGCAGGATCAGTAAGTAGAGTATCTTCCCAAACTCCATCAAAATTGAAATTTGCCAAGACTCCTTTAAAATAATTTATCATTGAGGTCAGCTGTATGGCATCCAGGGTCGTTTTCTGCATTGTGACTATTATGGGAGTACAGTGCTCGAATATCTTCCTGTACGTCTTGAGCAAAAACACAAACTCAACTTGCTGCATCTGTGTCCCTATTGCAGCAAGCTATTAAATTTGCTTTATTCTTTAACTTTAAAGATATCTGTAATACAAAACTGATGTTTTCTCTTTTGGATCCATTCATACCTTTTTCTCATTGCTCTTAAAACGTAAAATGTCCCGATCTTGATCACTGCAATGAGCTACTTTCTTGTAAGAGGCGCCATGTTGGTTGTTTGAATGTAAAAAGAGTTAATCGATGCAGTGGAAACTGCCATCAGAAAAGTGAATTTATTCGCGATATTCCTGTTGGTCGTCCTTATGCTGATAATCGTGGCGCGATTGTCACGATTAACCGTCGTTTCTAAAAGACTGAACACTCTAAGAACAATCTGAACACTCCAAGAACACCCTAAGAACTAGCCATAAAATCCCTATTAAGCGGCTGAGCACCCTTCAAAAGATATTAAAATCGGGATATCATTCGAAAAATAATTTGTTCAATAAATCCAAATTAATTTTGGGGCAGGAAAGGGCCTGATAAGTCTAATGCTGTTGGTGTTGTTACAACCAACTGATGTTTTGCGCATTAGCGCTAGCGGATGGACAGAGCAATTGTTTAGAGGACAATAGGTTATCGTATTTTTACCTCAGTCATTACGCAAAACATCAGTAGACACAAATAAACAACTCTATTGAAAAGACTCCTATTCTAAAAAGATAATCCAAATGACGCTCATTTTGGCTCGGAGGCAGGAAGCTTTTGTTAGAATTCAAAACTTCTTCCTCCATCAAGATTCTTTTCTCGCTCCGTTGAACTCGATATTAAAATATTCTTTTGTCAATTTTACTTGCCATACCATACAGTGATTGTGATTTCTCCTCGCCCTCGCATCCCCTATTCAAATAACGCAGTTAGGGAATTCTTTTCATTCAATTTCAAATATTGCCTTAATTAGGGAGATAATGAATCTATTCGTTTCCAAACTTCCAATAAATTGGGGCTGCACGATTGGTTTTCTTACAGCATCTAGGGCGTCGTCTGAGGTAAGAGCAATTTTTTTTCTGACATTAAATGTTTGACCGCTTTAGGCCGATTCCTGATGGTTAATCCATCAGACAAATATTGAATTTCTTTTCGATGATTTTTTGTGTGTTGCGCTTTAATTCCAATCCATGATTGAAGATTCTTTGATTTCATTCAGGAAAGCTGAAAAAATGAAGATTTTTGCGTACTTCTTCTTCTTGGGATCTTGGTCGGCGCGTTTGGTAAGCAATTTGCTGAATAATGTCTGATATTCTAGATGATATTTGCAAATTTAAATTTCTAGGTATCCACGAACTTCTTAGACAGTTTCTGGGAAAACGTCGTTTGTAATCGTTTCAAGCTGGTCTTTCATAAAGTAAGGCAAGATGTGAATTATTCTCTGTTTTGCAGCTGAGCCGGTACACCCGGATGAGGACTCCGGAGAGGGTGTAGACCTGTTAGCCGAAGAAGGAGATTCGCCCGATGAGGATGAGGCGGTTGGCGAGGACCCCATAAGTGAAGAGGACACTGAGACCGAAGATGAAGAAGGTGATACAGAAGAAGACCCCAAGTCTTTTGAGTCTGACGTTGTCGAAGATTCAGAGCTAGCTGACGAACAAGGTGAGACTATTGCCCCTTTGCGAGAAAAACATGTAAAGCAAAACCATGGTAGCCGCTATTTCCACACGTACATCTGCCGTGACAAACTTATTCCAGTGTTACATGGATAGCAAAGGTCGCTTTTTTTAAATTTCCTTTATGGTTGTTTTTCAGAGGATCCACGCAGAAGACTAGGATCTTTATGTTCCTCGCGCCGTAAACATGTTTGCTACTATTACCGCAGATGGTTCCGTTGGTACAAGCGATGCTCGTGTTCTCGCTGTCCACGTCATCATTATAGAAAGTGTGATAAAAAGGTCAGATGGTGCCGTGGACGAGTCTGTTCCTACAAGTCAAGTTGTTCCTGCAAACGACGAATTATATATTGCAAGCGATTCCACGTCTGTAGAAAACGCAAATTTTGCTTTAAGGGCAAATGTGTTACTGTCCGAAAATGTCCTTGCAAGTGTCACAAAGGCTTCATTCGCCGGTGCATTTTTCACAAAATTTGCTACTGCTCACGATTCAAGGGTTGATCAATTTACAGGTATGAAGTAAATCCCCTTTTAATGTTTTCTACTTTTTTTATGTCTAACTGGTAAAGATGGATTTGACATACTAAGACTCTCGAGCGTTGAGTCTGACCTATTCTAAGCGATACGTTTAACAAAAAGCAACCTTTCCCTTAACAGAGTGCAAATGTATATATGAAATGATTTACACAGATTCTGCAATGTCAGTTGCATTGAACTGACGACTTGCACGTTGTGAGCAAATATGATGGAAGTTTATAGAACGTTTTTTTATATTTAGTGATCTCCTAAATTAAGTCGTTTAATTAACTAAATTAACACTTCCTCGATTTTAAATGCAACGGATCATTCTGTTAACGCACGGTTGACGAAATGAACATAGCACCATTATTTCAGGAAGAAATTCATACCTTCACTAACACTTTCTTTTCTTCTTCTTAGTTTCTGGCACCAGATGCTTGCATTGATGTAGCGATCAGGAGTTTGCTGAACACTTTTTGTAGCTTTATTTACGCATCGTTTTACTCTTTATATTCGAACAAAGTGAATGAACAGTAATTTGACGCCTATTTCTATTGTTGCATATCTTCATTAGGAAACTTAGCCCTGCCTCAATAGTTACCTGATTAATGTTGGCGGGTTCTTAAATCATTCAGGGGTCGGGGATGTGATGGTGAGCAAATGTCTTCATACTTTTAGCCATATCACCCAGACGAGTTAAAGCTCTCACTGCCCTGAAAATTGCAATTCATTGTGCAACACAGTGCCCTGACGTCAGTTCTAACACCATTTGTTTCAATTTTCCTCGAAGTGGTGATAAATGAATTTCAGTTGTTATATAGAATGACGGTTTCGTGTATGGATAACATTGCCACATGGTGCGAAGTATTAGGGTGTACGAACGTGTACGGAGAGGTCAAATTCTTACTGAGAAAAACATGGACGGGTATCCACTCGTTTTTTATAAGAAACTCTCTATAAGAAACGATTAATAGGCATTGTAACCCAAAGTTTCCCAAAGAATTAAGTGAACTAGAGAAGTTGACGTCGACCTATGTTTCTTATAAAAATGTTTGTAATTCAATTACGGTCGTTTATAAGCTTTATCAAACCCTGTACTTGAAAGTTATATTCTCCATTACAATATGTTCATACAATCTTACATTTTAAACTACCTTTGTTTTCATAAAGCTGTTTTTTTCATACGAAAGAGATGAAAAGTTGGATTTGCATGTTTCACTTAAGCTTCTCAAACCTAAGTTATTGTTTTTTCTATCGTATCGACCAAACTCCAATCAAGGTTTCACAGGCCTTTTTTGGAAAGGTGCATAAATTAAGTATGATTTAGCAAAATAATATAATGATTGGGTACACAAGGAAGGGATTGCCTCACTCCGTAAATTTATAGAATTCTTCCAAATACTGCCTATTTAAATAATAAAATGTGTTCCTTTAGCTCATGATGCGGGAGGATTATGTTAAAACCAAAATTTAGGGTATTTCTTGCAAAAAATCTTTTTGAAAAAAGATCAAAATTTTTGAGAAGTTTCCAAAGCATTATTGAATTAAACAATTTTATAGCTTAAAGGAGAACTGACACGCAAAAATAAGTTTGGCTAAAACGGTAGTTTGTGACAAGCAAATTCCGGGATCGAAAAGAATTTTTAAATCACAGTTACCGTTTTTGAAATACAGGCGTTTTAAGTTGAGAAACGACAATTGTTCCGACAACTTGAGACTCGAGGCGAAAATCGTCACGAGTGGGCGATCATCTTTGACGTCACAAGTGACATGTTCTCAGCATGTATTGTGTTTCTCTATAGAAACCTTTAAGAAAATGCTGCGGACAAATGTTTATTTTGTGCTTCTGAAAGGAGCTAATTTTGCATTTTTCACACATAATTGACTTTTTCAATGGTTCGGGACTCTGAATCCGAGTTTTATTACACTGATTTCGAAACAAATGGAAAATTTCAGCCGTCTGAGTTTTTGCTACCAACCAGCGCTGTCGCTTGGGCAGACAGTCGTTCCATGGCTCAACAGTGACGATATTATGAACAAAGAACAGACTGGAAGTACAAACTGATATGGAGTTTCTTTTAAAAACATTGCTATTGCTACAATCTAAATGGGATCAGGTATCGTAAAACTAGAATTTCATTTCAGATTGAGGGGTCTTTGTCCAGACTGCTTTGTCTGTATGGCCTAATTCGCTGAAATGCCTATGATGCCCTAAACGGAACTGCAAGTTATTCACTATCAATATAGCATTCCATGATTGTTTTTCCATGTTTCAAACTCGTTAACTGTATCGTGGTATTAAATAGTAAAGGCGGGTTGAAAGTCTCACTTGTGCGGATTATATGCCATTTTCACCGGGTGTGAAGGTTGAAAAATCTGGATCTACGAAATAGGCTCTTAGCTCTTAGTCACAGAACTTGATTTCTTAGTCGAAGAAAATGATTTTTAGTTGTCATAGGAACAGTGGCGGCTCTTGCTAATGGGCATCTGGGGCAATGCCCCCTCAAAAAGATTCAAAGGAAATCTATGATATTCATATTTAAATTTGAAGATAGTCTTACTGTGGTTAATTATTTTGTATCTCTTCTAGAAAAGCCCCTTGCTATCCCGTCTCGTCCTTAGCCTCGCTTCTGGCCCGCTAGTGCCTTGAGCGATGATGTCATTTTACGGGCAAAGTTTTTTTGCCCCTAGCCGACATGCGCACAAGCTAATTTTCGACCTCTAGCATTGCGAAACGCGGCCTGTGATTGGCTTATTTGGAGGAATTTGGGGCAAGAAAAATTTTGCCCATAAAATGACATCATCGCTAAACAACAACTACATCTATATATGCTTTTTCTTCTGCGCTCCATGACTATCAACATCGAGCCATGAATACAGTGAAAAATTTGCAAACTCGACCTTTCTATCGATTATCGCAATATTGATGGTCTGCCCTCCCAACTGTGAAAGTCACGAGCCGCCACTGCATAGGAATATCAACTGGCGCATTATCTTCTTTTGCAAACAATTTTGACTTGGGTCTTTTTCAAGACTAGGTTATTTCCTAGTATCTCAACCTCTGTTAAAATACGATAATCAAGTTCAGTGAAATTATTATTTAGTCACACTCGCAGCTCCCGTCAACCAAGGTTTTTTCTTGAATTCATATTTCTGCACCCAAAGCAGGTTGCAGGATCGCTTTTACCGCCGTCTCCACTGGATTTCGTTTGTCTTTTGGCTATTGCTTCATCCCCCCCTCCCCCATGTTGCGATTTCATTAGTAATTATAAAAGTAAAAACTTTGAAGAAACGGTATCAGTTTTCAAACAAAGTCGACTCCTTTTTTCACAAGCTTAGAGGTTTGTCGCGGAAAGCAGGGAGTTTGCCGCGCAAACGCCTTTCCCACGGTTTACTTGCGTAATTAACCAGCGTGTTATTAATCAAGGTCGTGTTTTCAGTATTCTTACTATTTCTTTTGTCTCGTAATAGATCTACATAGGTTTAATCGTTAACACATTTATTGTTGGTAATATCTTTTGTATTTGCCGCTTGGTTAATTGACATGGAACATTTACACATATCTTTTGTAATCATATTTTCTAAAGGGACCGATAACTAAAAACTAAATGCTTATGGTTGAATGAGGTAAGAGTGTGTGTTGGAAATGGGCGTGTAATATATACCACATATTTTTACTAATAAAACGATAAAATACAAAATGTTGTATTGATTGTTGATTGCCTTACTGCAACACACTTTGTTGATTTGTTCGGACTGTTACGATAAGGTTCTTTCAATGTTTCAAAGCATGCTGGTTCGAAGATATCATGGCAAAAAAATAAATTTTATGTGGATATTGGCGTCCCAGCAGACATGTAGCTAAGATTTTCTAGCTTTTTTATACTTATAAATGAAATGCCTGACAATTTTTCGTCTTTTCACCGCGGACTATTTTCAATAAAACACGAAACTTCATTTGTACTTTCACCGTTGCGGTGAAAGCCTTTACAACGGCATTGTTAACATGTCACTTGTGACGTCAACCGAGAATTTTAACAACTCCTGGCGATAATCTTGTTTCCGCTTCGGGAAATTCCCGAGTCCTGGCTGTGACGTAATTGACGGATAAAAGTGCAAATATCAGAAAAACGGTGAATCTTAGAAGAAAACTTTTTCCAGATTTGAAGTCAGCGACAAATTTTGCATAGAATAAGCTAAAGTTATTTTTGCGTGTCAGTTCTCCTTTAATGTGCCTTTTAGAGACCTTTTGTATTAGATTAACCGTTTGTTGGAAAGAACCGTTTTTAATGTAATAATTTTAAAAATGTAATAATTATAACCGCTGTAAAATGAAAGCAAGGGCTATCTCGGCCTATATCGACATTTAGCAGAGATTTGCCCCGGCGTGTTCAATTTCATTGTTCAGTGTTGTACCCGAGCTCATCCGGAGATCTAATAGAGATCCTTTCCTCCAACTTATATCTGAACTTTTCATACCCTTTGCTCTGGGACATTATACTAAATGATAATAAACTTTATACAAAAAACAAAGTGAACAGGAGCTCCTGCTCTGCCACAATATGATTCTGTCACACTCTTGTCTAAAATTGTACTGATTAGGCCCCTTTATTTCAAAATGCTGAAAATATTTATATGATTCTTATTGTGCAGGTTTATAGGCTTTTCTAGAATGGCAAAAAGTGTAAAATGAACACTTGGTGAAGAAAACTGCCAACATTTCTGTTATAGGTTGTAAATGACCTTATACATGCAAAAGTCTTTTGTTCCAAATTTTGCATTGAATCAAATTGAAGTGGTGCTTTTCTAAAGAATCTTTGGGTTTCAAAATATGTTACACACTTTTTAATAAGAATATTGAGGCTCGAGAGTAATTTTGAAAAAATGCCAGACTCAAGCTTCATCAAGTCTTGAATTTTCACTTTCATGCTACATACATGTTCTAAAATACACTTATCCGCTCTGTGATTAATTAACTCGGTAATTACATTTTGTATTTCAATACCCAATTTATTGTTTTTGTCGTTTATTATCCCTGCTTTGTCGGAAAACTGATCTGTGGATAAAAAGGAGAGGTGAAACGAGCCTTTTCTTGAAATAAATATGAAATAAATAGCTTACCAAGTTAGAAAATAAAAAATATCATAAATAAAAATAAAAATAAAAAGCAAGATGAAACACCAAGAAAATGAACAAAAATGATTCCCAGTGAAGTAAACTTTCCAAAATTGCAAAAGAGTAAACTTTTCAAATATTTTCTAACCTACTTTTCCAATAAAGGTTTCGAGGGCTATAGCCCCTGCTAGCCAAATGGCCGCGCGTTTCCTGGGATGGGGCAAATAAAAAAGGCATCCAAACACACTTTCATGGATCGCAGAGCGGCGGACTGCAGGGGCATTACCCCCCAAACTTTTTGCCAAAAATGCAGAATATTACGACAAGAATCATCAGTAAAGCCTCTTTTTATTCGGTTTAACTCCCCCCACTGTTTTAAAACCTCACTTTCTTAACCGCTTCGGGATGCATCAGTTTAATTCATACCACGCTCATAAGGACAATCAGACATAGCCGTAATTCAATCTAAGGTTTACAAATGCACTTTTCTTTTTAGGCATATGTTCAGTGGCAAAGCTAGCCAAAAATAGTTGGTCCTGCTGTATGGACAGGGCCACGCCCTTATTCAATAGGAAACGCCCATGAACAAAAATTCTTTTTTGCAGATGAATTTTTTCTTAAATTCAGTAAATAGCAAATTTTAAACTCATGTCTATCTTTCGAAAAACAAACCAATACTTGAAGGCGTGCTTGTAGGGGCAAGTTCACATATTCTGCAGAACAATTATTCTGCAGCTTATAAAGAGAGGTACACTTGAATATGTGTTATGTTATCATCGAAAACAACTTCATTAGCCAAACCATTAGACGAGTAAACAATTCAGGCAGAAAAATACATTTTCATGCTAGCAGTTCAGCGTTCGGCTCATCGGTATTCAACATAGAAATCAGTCACACAACACTAGTCACTCGTTAATTTCTTACAAATACAAATTCCGCTGAAATTGGTTTATACTCCAACTGCAAAATTTCAATCACAGAACAGTAAATTCAATTATGCTTTCATCGTCCTTTTTTTTATATTCTCACAAAATTTTTACAATACAGACAACTACAAGACGATGCCATAGGGAGCATGGAAATACAATAGGTGAGCAAAAGTATTGCACCATCCCCCACAATATGGCCGCACCGCCGCGAACTTTTTATAGTAAACCGAGATTCAAATAGCTAAAGCAAACTAAATAAAAGTTTTAAGATGACGGTTTGGGTGGGAAATCATGGGAAATTTATAAAGGTAGAGAAATGAAAATGAAAAATGCAAATATATGTATATCGTTTGTTTCTTGTTATTTTTAAGCTATATCGAACACTGCGAAAACATAAAAACTGAGCTATGGCGCTAGGAGTACCTGTAATATATTTGCAACAAAAAAGGTTTATCTTTGCACAAACCTGTAAGATTTCAGTAAGGCGAACTTGGAAATACTTACTTCTTGCTTGGTTGCCCAAATCTGTTAATTTTTCTGACTCGTATTAAAGTATTTCTCAAAAGTTTTGGTCGCACGTTTTTCGTCCTGAAAAAGGCCTAATTTTGGATACCATTTGTAACATGTTGCAACAGAATACAATTGATAAAACATGTAAGTAGCCTTTAACTCCATGGCTTCCAGCCAATTGCGATGTTGTTTAGGGAACAAATATTACAGCAATATGTTCAAAACAGCATTTCATCTCCTCGTTGAATGGAAATACCAAAATTTCTGCAATAAACTGTCGTGAAGAGTAACCCGCCAGTGTTCAAAAAACCCTCCTAAAAGAACGTCTATAAAAGTGTCACTTACTGCTAAATTCAAGGCCAATAATGATCTTCTGGGATCTCAAACACCTAAATGTGATCTTGCCAATGTTTTCTTAAAGTTACCTGGTGCAAAAGGTTTTGATTGAATTTAGTAAATTTTTGTTGTTTTTTGTAAGCACTTACTGAGCAGGATTGTTTGATCTCTGGGTCGAGTTTTTCCCATTCAGATAAACAATTTGGATAAAAACTAGATTTAAATTCTCGCGTTCAGTTCTCGGTTCTCGCGTATTTGCCCTACTGAAGCCTGTCTGCGAAGAATGTAGCCTGATATCTGAAGTTGGGCTAAAGGGCTTCTAGTGTAGTCTGGTGTCAGATTGTTGATTACCGTAAATCCTTGAATTGCCCCCCCCCCCTCGAAAAAGCCCCCCCCTCGAATAAGCCCCCACCCTAGAAGTACAAATTGTCAATAAGCCTCCCTTCGAATAAGCCCCCACTGCTACCGTAAATTCTCAAATTGGACCCCTCAATTTGATGATTTTTGCCATCTGAGGTCGCCTATGGCGTTTCATTGAAATACCACAACAAATTCATACTTTTGGTAGTAATTAATTAAATGCTCATAAATAAATTTCTACTAAAATAAAAGAGGTATTTTGAAAATGTCTTCTTAATGTCAACATTGTTTCTAAAAGCCCCCCCCTTCGTATAAGCCTCCCTCTAATAAGCACCCATCCAAAAATATCAAAAATAAATAAGCCCCCAGAGGGCTAATTCGAGGATTTATGGTATTTTAAAGAAAGAAACAAGGCGTCTACTCCATCGTCGGATGTCTAGCGCTTCCCATCCGAGTTAATCAAAAATTTTTTGGCGCGATGTGCCCTTCCAGGCCCCAGTTATTGCTAATGCGGCAGAGTATTGAATGGACTCGAGTTTATACATTTCGTTGAGCGTATATCGCGGTATGTAGGAAAGGAATCTCAACATCCCTATACCTTGTTTACATTTAGAAATAATTGACTGAAAGTGACTAGCGAATGATAGTTTAGAATCAAGTATGATAGAAGGTGTTTGTGCTCGTGAGGGTGCAACAAGGGGCAGTTGAAGCAAGTCTGGCGCCCTCGTCGAGTTGAAGCAAGTCTGGCGCCCCTCATTTGGAAATTCTGCGCCCCTTTTGAAGAATGAGAATCAGGTGAAAAAGATTCTGAGACCGATAGATTAATTTGCTTCAAGGATTACCTCAAAGTTTTGTTGTTTATTCGGAAAATGGATTTAAAAATTGTTGTATACAGCGAACTCTGGTCATCTGTTTTTGAAAATTTTTTCAGCGCCCCCACTACTAACTGCCCCTCCTTCAAGTTTGCTCTGGATCCGCCCCTGTGTCCAGGTCTAAGAAAATCTTACTCATTTAGGCCACCATGATATACCGTGCTTCATACGATCGTACGAAGGGCGAAATCAAAGTGCCTCATATAGCCAATCCTTGTTGTTTGCCATTTCTTCCTCGCGAAATTTGGACTTTACCTTGTTACAAATAAATCTATGCAGCTCAACTGAGGCAAGTTTTGCTGTCAATAATCATTGGTATCGCCCAAGCAAGCAGGAAATTCATATTCACATCGCCTCGCCATAATACTTGGACTGGCCTCTTTGCTTGCACTCTTGTCTCAGTGTCTCATAGCAGAATGAGAATGCACAGGGCAATTCTTGCAGTCCTGCTCTCAGAAATAGCAGGACCAAAGGTTTTCAAAACAATGCTCTTTTGCCTACGTAGTCCAATCACTCCTGCTTTTGAAATGTTATGATGATCATTTCGACAAGGTCCTGCTCCCGAGATTGAGCAGAACTGCACTCTGTTCTAGACTATTGTGAAGTAGGACCAAATTTGCAAAGCCCATTGTGAAGCAGGACCAAACATAGGGTATCATAGTTATGAGCAGGACCAAAATACAGGGTTGCCGTAGTAAAAAACAGGACCTTGAGATTAGCACAGGATGCCTGTATCACCTGGCAGAACTGGGGACTGTTATCAAATAAAATTTGATTAAAACTTCCTTTTTACAAAGAAGAAATTTTTTATTGTTAACAGTAAATGTTTACAGTTTCCTTGACCATTCAACTGCTTTTTATACTGTAAATCATCGCTTGCTCCTGAAACGACTTAATAAAAGATGCGGCGTAATGTGAGATGCGTTGAAATGGTTTGAGTCTTATCTAAGTGATCGTTCACAAAAGGTTAAAGTGAAAAATAATACTTCAAAGAAATGACCCTGTCATGTGGTGTTCCTCAAGGTTCAGTATTAGGACCATTGCTGTTCCTGGTCTATACATTGCCACTAGGAGATATTATGCGAAAGAAAGGACTAGAATTTTACATATATGCTGATGACACTCAAATTTACATGTCATTTACACCAAATGATGGAACATCCAGTATCAAGAATGGAGGCGTGTATCAAAGAAATCGAATCATTGATGCTGATAAACAGGCTTAATGGTGACAAGACTGAACTATTGGTTATTGGTACCCAGCAACAATGCAAGAAAATCCCAGACGTATCCCTCAATGTTGGTGGCAGTATCATTAAAGCCAATGAAAAAGCAAGGAATCTTGCCGTTGTTTTTTATAAAAATTTGAAACTTAAATTACATGTGAACGAGTTGTGCAAATCTGCTAGATATCACTTACACAACATAAGCCTTGCTCGAAGATACCTCGGCTGCAGAGAAAGCTATACACGCATTTGTCTTATCAAGACTTGACTGCAACAATTCTCTCTTATATGGGTTACCATCATGTGAGTTACAAAAGCTACAGAGAGTCCAGAATGCTGCTGCCAGAATCTTAACAGGTGAACGAAGACGTTGTCACATAACACCAGTATTGAAGAGCCTTTATTGGTTGCCAATTACACGCAAGGTAGAGTACAAGATAATCATGTTAACCTCAAGTGTGTAGAAGATCTAGCGCTGAACTATCTTAAAGAATTATTAAAATTACGCAAGGCTTCTCGTTGGACTAGATCTGCTGGTGACGAACTATTATTTGATGTAGGAAAGACCATATTTGTTACGGCTGGTGATCGTGCTTTCAAAAATGTTGCCCCTTCCTTCTGGAACAGACTTCCCTACTCAGTTAGAGCTTGCAACACTTCAGAAACTTATTTGAAGACACATTTATTTAGAAAGTATTTTATTGAATAAAGTGATTTTAATAAAAACATGGTAAACTTTTACCCTTTTTTAACATACATTTTAAATTAGACTTAATATTTTCAATTGTAATGCGCCTATGAGCCCTGTGGATTTATGGCGCAATATAAGTGTTTTTATTATTATTATTATTATTATTATTATTATTATTATTATTATTATTATTATTATTACATCCTTTTTAACTTTAGTTGTTTTATTTTATTTTTCTCAGTTTTTCTCAGTCAGTCCTTTTACCTTACGATTGTTATAGTTTTTTCTTGTAAAACCAGGCTAGCCAATTGCAAATTACCTTGTAATAGTGAGATTTGTAGTTGTAGTTTAAGTTGAATTGAAAATGAAATGTTTCCATTATTATTATTAAATCTTTCATTGGAAAATCTTGGTCCTGCTCGGCAGCAGGACCAGCAGGACCTTTGGCTTCGCCACTGCAAATGTTTACATTTCCAGGATATCATCTTATGGGAAACATAAATTTTGCAAAAAGATTATGGTGCTTTGAGATGGATAACAAAACAAAGCCAAAACATTTCTTTTTATATCTGAATAAAAATTTGTGTGTCGTGATTAACTCGATCAAATAACTTTTTTTTAAAGTTCTATAAGTGTCATCGAAGTTCGAGTTAAGCACGACATCTTAATTGACCCTAAAAAGCGCTACCAAAATTATTTTTTTATTGGCTTCAGACAAGTACAGTTTCTAGAAGCGTGAAAACCCCCACCCTAAACACATGTCAACATTGAATTTAGGGAAGGGGTAAAAATGCCAGTTTCGATTCGTTTCCCAAAGCAAATTTTATCAAAATCCTGTAATTTCAGCTTACAGGATTAAATAAACACAAATAAAAAACTCTATTGAAAAGACTCCTGTTCTAATAAGATGAGGAACATTTTGGCTCGAGGGAAGGAAGCTTTTGTTAGAATTCAAAACTTCTTCCTCCCTTCTTTTCATTCAATTTCAAATGCTGCCTTAATTAGAAAGATAATGAATCTATTCGTTTCCAAACTTTTAATAAATTGGGGCTGCAGGATTGGTTTTCTCACAGCATCTAGGGCGTCGTCTGAGGTAAGAGCAATGTTTTTTTCTGACATTGATTGTTTGACCGCTTTAGACCGATTCCTGATGGTTAATCCATCAGACAAATATTGAATTTCTTTTCGATGATTTTTTCTGCGTTGCACTTTAGTTATAATTCAATGATTGAAGATTCTTTGATTTCATTCAGGAAAGCTGAAAAAAATGAAGGTTTTTGCCGTACTTCTTCTTCTTGGGATCTTGGTCGGCGCGTTTGGTAAGCAATTTGCTGAATTATGTTTGTAATTCTTAATGACGTTACGAAGGAATAATCATTATCTAATTATACTTGTCTTGAACCTCTTGGATATTCTTGATGTTCTCTGCATCTGCAGATTTAAATTTTTAGGCTGCATTCACATTGCACGATCTTCTTTTTGCACCTAATAGCATGTGACGATTTCCGCAAAATTAATCGCGTTTTTGACAGGCGGAAACCAACGAGATAACTTTTAAGTATACTCCAAATGAATATTAATTTTGATTTCAAAAACTGATCGAACGAGATATTTCTTTAGGGTCGATTGGCGATTTCCATTTTTCCTATTAGATGGATCCCAAATCTCCTGTTTTCTCAATGCCTTAATGGCCCTTAATAGATAGAACTTAGACTGTAAGAGCAGGGCCGCGGAGAACATTTATGGGCCCCGGGTCAGGACAAAAATTAAATTATAAAGCATGCCTAAGGCAGACGCGTGTAGATAGAGGGGGTCAGAGGGAGCAAAAACACCACTATAGAGCTGAACTGCTATTTTGTCGGAAAATTTCTGCTCTTTTCAAAAATTTAACATGGTTGTCTATGTTTATCTAAATGCTATGTTTTGATGGAAAAAATTTGAATCTAAATAAACATAAGAATATTCAATATATCAAAAGATCTTTTTTTCAGTTCTGATGTCGTTATGTTATGTTGAAATTTATGAGAAAATTATAGAAGCTTGTTAGATTTTTGTCGGAAAATCCATGTTTCTCACCCCTCCTGTGAATTAGAAAGAAATAGAAAATAACAGGTACAAGATATTACGTTTAAATAACTGAGAATAAAAAACAAGTGGGTTAGGCACAAGATTTAAGGATATCTAATGGAAGAGAAATAATTTATCACAAGTACATTTAATACTTTAGGCAACTGTTTATTCTGTTTCCTTCCATATCGCACTGGTTCATTCAACCTCGCACTTCTTAAATATTATCGAAATACAATGTATACATCAAATATCATACTTACCATACCTGATAACTGATATCTGATAACTGAAAATTTGAGCATAACTGACATCTTAGCACCATAATGCATGAAAATGAAATTTTCTGGTTGGAAGTTGTAAAAGAGAAGAATCCCAATTTTCTTTATCTATACGGAAGAGGTGCATAGGTAGTGTACACTTCTGAATCTCAAGATATTTTTTTTCAACTGCGTGTTGGATTTGCTAGAAAATTTGGAAAACCTTTTCAAGGGAAAAATGTTCGACTAAAAAATTTGAACGTTTCAGGGGCCCAGTCCCGCTGCCATTCTCAAAACTACACTGAAAGTCCTGCATACCTCGTTGGTGAGGCAACTCCGCGGGGGGTGTGTCTGTTTCCATGTGATAAGTTTGTTTTCATGTGATCAGACATTCTTTGTCGAAAGCGAAAGGCATTTGAAAAGCCTTTGTGGCATTTGAAAGGTACAAATGGGGGAAGTAGTTTTGAAATCTTTTGTAGAGAGAGCAAAAGAAAAGAGCGAGAAAGAAATAACCTTTAGAAGATATAACATTCAATGCATTTTCTCTAATCTCTGAAAAACGTCTTGAATCCTTTTAGATGATGTAAATGCATTTTCCAGTAAACTGATAGCTCCCCTACGAAGCCCGCTACGCGGGCTTGCCAGTGGCCCTACGGCAGGGTACATAGATTAGCCTCGGAAAAGACAAGAGGTGTATTAACCTCGATTTGAAAACAATTGGCTCCGCACAGGTCACGTGATCAAAAAAATTGCTTGCACTCTTGTGCGCATTAAATTCGCACTCCTGTGACTATCGCTAGGAAGGGGGGAGCCTCTACCCCCTTTCTATTTAAGGCTCCCCCCTTCCTAGCGATAGTCACAGGAGTGCGAATTTAATGCGCACAAGAGTGCAAGCAATTTTTTTGATCACGTGACCTGTGCGGAGCCAATTGTTTTCAAATCGAGGTTAATACACCTCTTGTCTTTTCCGAGGCTAATCTATGTACCCTGCCGTAGGGCCACTGGCAAGCCCGCGTAGCGGGCTTCGTAGGGGAGCTAGTCTTCCGTTAATTGAAAGTTGCTTCAAAACATTTGCAAGCCCAGGTCTATTCGTGTTCTTCGTTTAAATATTTTAATGGTTTACCACCTAAGTAAGCCCCCCTTGCATAAGCCCCCCTCGAATTAGCCCCCTGGGGGCTTATTTATTTTTGATATTTTTGGATGGGGGCTTATTCGAGGGGGGGGGCTTATACGAGAGGAGGGGCTTATAAAATTATTGTAGACATTAAAAAGAAATTATTAAAAGATCTCGTTTATTTTAGTAGGAATTTCTTTATGAGCTTTTAATTAATTATTACCAAAAGTATGAGTTTTTGTGGCAATTCAAGAAAATGCCAAAGGAAACCTCAGATGGCAAAAATTCATCAAAATAAGGGGGTCGGTCCAATTCTAGAATTAACGGTAGCAGTGGGGGCTTATTGAAATTTTTAGTTCTAGGGTGGGGGCTTACTCGAGTGGGGTTATTTCGCGGATTTACGGTATTTGTAAATCTTGCCGCGGCTATCGGGTGCGCGCGTAGCGGGGCTCTTAGGGGAGCTAGTCTCCCGTTCACTGAAATGTGCATACAGATTTAATGTATTACGGTTGCAATATCAAGGCAAGTTTGAAACTTGCTTAAATACATTTTGCGAGCCCCGGTCTATTCGCTGTTCTCGTTTATGTATTTTCACGGGTTACCCCCTCAAGCTCTACTGTTTTTTCTGATTTCAATGATTAAGTTTTTTATCACTACATTTCTTTTAGCCCTTGTGGGGCTCGTTTAATATTGGTTACATGTGGGGATGCTCGAAAATGCGGCCAAGCTTTTCGCAAAAGAAA
>NW_027018682.1:5793780-5811591 GCF_013076305.1 Rhopilema esculentum | reverse complement strand
TATTTTTAGACTGTTGTACTTGGTCCCAGGCCTCAAAAGCGTTAATTGTAAAAATACTGCCGCTAGTTGTGATAACAACATGAAAGTTAGAAGAAAAAGGCAGTTTGATATGCTCGAAAAGATAGGATGCAAACCCCAGCTGAGAAATGCCCCCAAATGCTATTTTTAGACTGTTGTACTTGGTCCCAGGCCCCAAAAGCGTTAATTGTAAAAATACTGCCGCTAGTTGTGATAACAACATGAAAGTTAGAAGAAAAAGGCAGTTTGATATACTCGAAAAGATAGGATGCAGACCCCAGCTGAGAAGTGCCCCCAATTGCTATTTTTAGACTGTTGTACTTGGTCCCAGGCCCCAAAAGCGTTAATTGTAAAAATACTGCCGCTAGTTGTGATAACGACATGAAAGTCAGAAGAAATGGGCAGTTTGATATGCCCAAAAAGATAGGATGCAGACCCCAGCTGAGAAATGCCCCCAAATGCTATTTTTAGACTGTAGTACCTGGTCCCAGGCCCCAAAAGCGTTAATTGTAAAAATACTGCCGCTAGTTCGATAACAACATGAAAGTTAGAAGAAAAATGCAGTTTGATATGCTCGAAAAGATAGGATGCAAACCCCAGCTGAGAACTGCCCCTGTGTGCTATTTTTAGACCGCTGTCCTAGGTCCAAGTCCGCGGAAGTGGTTATCCTTATTACTTTGATAAACTTTTTTATTTTGGTTTTCGAAGGAAATTAACATAGGGAATTAAGAATCTATTTTCATTCTCCTGCAGAATATTGATAAAGGTTTTGTGCAGTCTAGCTTAAATAATTTAAAAAAGTAGACGAACAGAATTTTAGTGGAAGAAATCTGATACCTTCCTTTTCAAACCCAGTAAATGAACCGGATGTTGTAATGGTTTCATTCCATTTCCTTCAAAAGTTTACTTTCGTGATAGGATCTATTGTCTTGTTTAACAATAGCGATGGGGCCATCGAAATTGCAAACAATTCATATACGTTTTTTTGAGAAATAAGACAATGATACGTGGAAATGTCTAAGAAAATATTTTAACTGGTTAACCCCCATAGCAAGTTGACCAGACCTAGTTCAATGAGCAAAGAAATACTGGAGACAAATTGGGAAAGTTGTTTTTTTTGCCAAGAAACGACATCAGAGGTACTAGAATGTCCAGCAAGGAAAGGCACTCACTCCGATAAAGGTTCAGGATACAAAAGCATTGCAGAACAGCTTAAAAGGTTTCAGGGCATTGGTGAGCTTCCTTCTTTCTTTGATACAAGGACAGGCTTAACAAGCAACGAGATATTAGCTGGCAATCTTTTGCAAAATGAGGCAAAATTTCATAAGCGTTGCAAAAATAAATATAACGACTACCATTACCAAAGGGTATGTAGGAAAAAAAGAAAGAAACAGCTGATGTTGAAATCGCTCAGGCCCCACCTAGCACACGCCAAAGGTACAGCGCAGATAATTTCAAAGTTAGGTGTTTTTTTTGTAAAAAGGATGATTTGGAAGTGAATTTGACAAACGCTCAAACACTCGTGACGCGGTAAAAGAGCTCTTTGATGAAAAACTCTTAGCCAAGTTAAGCGAAGGTGACATGGTAGCAGTTGAGGCCCGATATCACAAGCAATGCCTTGCCGCTCTTTACAACCGTCTGAAAAGCTTTCATCGAACAAAATCTGTTCACGAAACAGAGGACGCTATTAGAAAAGGGGCAGTGTTGGCTGAGATTATTGATTATCTTAGGGACATGGTAGAATCTTCCAAGAATATTTCCGTATTCAAGTTAAGCTGTATCAAAAAGCTCTTTTGCGATCGTCTTGTGGCGCATGGTGCTACTGCAGAAAGTGTAAAGAATGTGCACAGTACTCAGGGGCGGACGCAGAAAAAATCATGACCGTGGCACAAGAATAGTGTTAGGTGACCACGCCCTCTGGTCTTTCGGAAACGCCCAGTCTGAGCATACAGAGATGGGTATAGCTTTTATAGCGAAAACATAGTTACATTTAGCGCAAAGCTGTCACCGCTCCTGTCGTTTTATCATTAAACAATACTGGCTCTATGTTTTCAACTTGCAAACAAATAACGATGCAAACTGATGTAAGCCAGTCACTGGACGCACTTAAATAATATACATTTAAAAATTTATATATAATGGCTAGTTCTTACAACTGACAGATAAAATGATCTTTATCTTTAGCCAGATCAAATTATTGACAAATTAAACTAGACATACTTTTGTGAAGCTTCGACAGCTCGTCCACGAAAAGTTCCTTCAAAGCTGCATGGACTCGCGATTTAATAGATTTTTCAACTATTCTTTGAATATCCATTGCCAAAGCAAAGGTAATCTTTGCATTAAACTCAAATTCGAACTCAACAAAATTATTGCGTGCTGAGTCGTCAGTTTCCTGCAAACCGAACACGTTTTGTTTGTTTACCCAGCAATCACCGGAATCACCTAAGCAAGTTCATACTCAACAGCACATTTTTTAAATATTTGTGCCACGGTGCCACTTAATGAAAGAACATACGGAATCTCGATGCAATTGATTTCAATACACACTTCTCGGGTCTCAACAGAAGCATACAGAGCCTCGACCGTGGCACAAGAACAAAAGCACAGCCATTTGGTCTCAAAACATATTGTTTAAAAATGTGCGCGCATACTTCTATTTATATCTAGTGTGGCACGATTGTTACTGTCCATATTTGGTAGAGCCAATTATTCCGTGGTTAACAAAAGGCAAACAATAAGCAAATCCAACATGGCGTACTACTAAATTAACAGCGGAGAGAGGGCGTGGTAGATAGACGCTGGAGCGAAGAGGAAGTGTTAGACAGCAAGGACCATATCGAGATACTTAGGAACAGTCCATCATTTTCCAAAAATTTAAATTTGGAAATCTGACCGTGGCACGTGCCACCGGTGCCACCGTCTGAATCCGCCCCTGGTACTCGTTTGAAGAATGACATCTTACATCACATCCCAGAGCTCGAGGAAGAAAAGCAAGGAAACAATGTTCTCCTAACACCCAAGGAAGAAACCGGTACCGCGATTTATCAGGCATGTCTAGAGAATGACCAGGATGATGGAATTTGCCTTTCTAAAGCTGCCAATATCATTAGAAAACATGTATTTTCGCATAAGATTGAGGACCCTTCCCAATTTCTTGCATCTCAAAAAGCTTCAGTACCCCCATCTCTTGTCACTTTCATCAGTATGCTCATTAGCGGAACACGCATAACTGATTCATTACCTACATCAGCACATAAGGCTTCACTCATGCTGGTATCACAACTAGCAGCAGTATCATTAGGATAAACGCTCTTGGGGCCTGGGACCAAGTATCACAGTCTAAAAATAGCATTTGGGTGCATTTTTCAGCTGGGATCTGCATCCTATCTTTTCGAGCATATCAAACTGTCAATTTCTTCTAATTTTCATGCTGGTATCATAACTAGCAACAGTATTATTAGGAGAAACGCTTTTGAGGCCTGGGACCAAGTATCACAGTCTAAAAATAGAATTTGGGGGCATTTCTCAGCTGGGGATATGCATCCTATCTTTTTTAGCATACCAAACTGTCCCATTTCTTCTAATTTTCATGCTGGTATCACAACTAGCAGCAGTATTTTTACAAAAAACACTTTTGGGGCCTGGGAACAAGTACAACAGTCTAAAAATAGCATTTTGGGGCATTTCTCAGCTGGGGTCTGCATCCTATCTTGTTCAGCGCCCAAAACTACCCTTGTGGATGAAGTTTCATGCTGGTATGCAATTTTGCACAACATTTTGGCTAACAGCCCTGACTATTATGCGAAAGAAAGGACTAGAATTTTACATATATGCTGATGACACTCAAATTTACATGTCATTTACACCAAATGATGGAACATCCAGTATCAAGAATGGAGGCGTGTATCAAAGAAATCGAATCATTGATGCTGATAAACAGGCTTAATGGTGACAAGACTGAACTATTGGTTATTGGTACCCAGCAACAATGCAAGAAAATCCCAGACGTATCCCTCAATGTTGGTGGCAGTATCATTAAAGCCAATGAAAAAGCAAGGAATCTTGCCGTTGTTTTTTATAAAAATTTGAAACTTAAATTACATGTGAACGAGTTGTGCAAATCTGCTAGATATCACTTACACAACATAAGCCTTGCTCGAAGATACCTCGGCTGCAGAGAAAGCTATACACGCATTTGTCTTATCAAGACTTGACTGCAACAATTCTCTCTTATATGGGTTACCATCATGTGAGTTACAAAAGCTACAGAGAGTCCAGAATGCTGCTGCCAGAATCTTAACAGGTGAACGAAGACGTTGTCACATAACACCAGTATTGAAGAGCCTTTATTGGTTGCCAATTACACGCAAGGTAGAGTACAAGATAATCATGTTAACCTCAAGTGTGTAGAAGATCTAGCGCTGAACTATCTTAAAGAATTATTAAAATTACGCAAGGCTTCTCGTTGGACTAGATCTGCTGGTGACGAACTATTATTTGATGTAGGAAAGACCATATTTGTTACGGCTGGTGATCGTGCTTTCAAAAATGTTGCCCCTTCCTTCTGGAACAGACTTCCCTACTCAGTTAGAGCTTGCAACACTTCAGAAACTTATTTGAAGACACATTTATTTAGAAAGTATTTTATTGAATAAAGTGATTTTAATAAAAACATGGTAAACTTTTACCCTTTTTTAACATACATTTTAAATTAGACTTAATATTTTCAATTGTAATGCGCCTATGAGCCCTGTGGATTTATGGCGCAATATAAGTGTTTTTATTATTATTATTATTATTATTATTATTATTATTATTATTATTATTATTATTATTACATCCTTTTTAACTTTAGTTGTTTTATTTTATTTTTCTCAGTTTTTCTCAGTCAGTCCTTTTACCTTACGATTGTTATAGTTTTTTCTTGTAAAACCAGGCTAGCCAATTGCAAATTACCTTGTAATAGTGAGATTTGTAGTTGTAGTTTAAGTTGAATTGAAAATGAAATGTTTCCATTATTATTATTAAATCTTTCATTGGAAAATCTTGGTCCTGCTCGGCAGCAGGACCAGCAGGACCTTTGGCTTCGCCACTGCAAATGTTTACATTTCCAGGATATCATCTTATTTTGCAAATTTTGCATTTTCCAAAATTTTGCAAAAAGATTATGGTGCTTTGAGATGAATAACAAAACAAAGCCAAAACATTTCTTTTTATATCTGAATAAAAATTTGTGTGTCGTGATTAACTCGATCAAATAACTTTTTTTTAAAGTTCTATAAGTGTCATCGAAGTTCGAGTTAAGCACGACATCTAAATTGACCCTAAAAAGCGCTACCAAAATTATTTTTTTATTGGCTTCAGACAAGTACAGTTTCTAGAAGCGTGAAAACCCCCACCCTAAACACATGTCAACATTGAATTTAGGGAAGGGGTAAAAATGCCAGTTTCGATTCGTTTCCCAAAGCAAATTTTATCAAAATCCTGTAATTTCAGCTTACAGGATTAAATAAACACAAATAAAAAACTCTATTGAAAAGACTCCTGTTCTAATAAGATGAGGAAAATTTTGGCTCGAGGGAAGGAAGCTTTTGTTAGAATTCAAAACTTCTTCCTCCCTTCTTTTCATTCAATTTCAAATGCTGCCTTAATTAGAAAGATAATGAATCTATTCGTTTCCAAACTTTTAATAAATTGGGGCTGCAGGATTGGTTTTCTCACAGCATCTAGGGCGTCGTCTGAGGTAAGAGCAATGTTTTTTTCTGACATTGATTGTTTGACCGCTTTAGACCGATTCCTGATGGTTAATCCATCAGACAAATATTGAATTTCTTTTCGATGATTTTTTCTGCGTTGCACTTTAGTTATAATTCAATGATTGAAGATTCTTTTATTTCATTCAGGAAAGCTGAAAAAAATGAAGGTTTTTGCCGTACTTCTTCTTCTTGGGATCTTGGTCGGCGCGTTTGGTAAGCAATTTGCTGAATTATGTTTGTAATTCTTAATGACGTTACGAAGAAATAATCATTATCTAATTATACTTGTCTTGAACCTCTTGGATATTCTTGATGTTCTCTGCATCTGCAAATTTAAATTTTTAGGCTGCATTCACATTGCACGATCTTCTTTTTGCACCTGGTAGCATGTGACGATTTCCGCAAAATTAATCGCGTGCCGTGTTCAGTCAGAATGCAAAAATTTTGACAGGCGGAAACCAACGAGATAACTTTTAAGTATACTCGAAATGAATATTAACTTGATTTCAAAAACTGATCGAACGAGATATTTCTTTAGGGTCGATTGGCGATTTCCATTTTTCCTATTAGATGGATAGAGCTGAACTGCTATTTTGTCGGAAAATTTCTGCTCTTTTCAAAAATTTAACATGGTTGTCTATGTTTATCTAAATGCTATGTTTTGATGGAAAAAATTTGAATCTAAATAAACATAAGAATATTCAATATATCAAAAGATCTTTTTTTCAGTTCTGATGTCGTTATGTTATGTTGAAATTTATGAGAAAATTATAGAAGCTTGTTAGATTTTTGTCGGAAAATCCATGTTTCTCACCCCTCCTGTGAATTAGAAAGAAATAGAAAATAACAGGTACAAGATATTACGTTTAAATGACTGAGAATAAAAAACAAGTGGGTTAGGCACAAGATTTAAGGATATCTAATGGAAGAAAAATAATTTATCACAAGTACATTTAATACTTTAGGCAACTGTTTATTCTGTTTCCTTCCATATCGCACTGGTTCATTCAACCTCGCACTTCTTAAATATTATCGAAATACAATTTATACATCAAATATCATACTTACCATACCTGATAACTGATATCTGATAACTGAAAATTTGAGCATAACTGACATCTTAGCACCATGATGCATGAAAATTAAATTTTCTTAGAAATTCTTAAAGGCTAGAAAATGAAAAACGTTCAATTCGTTGACTAAATTGGACCACAACAAACAAACTGTTGCAAATAGATGCGAATGCCATAGTGTAAATCTGTATGATGTACATATTGCCCTGTTTGTTACCCTGCAATCACATTTTTGGTAACATTCAGAAGCTTTTGAACTTCTTTAGCCATAGCCAACAAAGATGAGAAATTCTTAACAAAATTACATTTAAGACTGAGGCAGGCAACGACTTCATGGACCTTTGTCATTATTGTCTCTAAAATTATGTTATGTTAATGTTGATGGGGAGGCTGGATTATTACTTAGAAATTTTTTCCAATTGAGTTATTTTTTATGGGCCCCTAAAACGAAGGGCCTCCAGGTCAGTGACCCCCCTGACCCCCCCCCCCTCTCCTCAGCACTGTGTAAGAGCGGAATATCCAAGCAATTTCCATAACATGTGGCCCACCCGTGCTTTTGTAGTATGACTCTATATCACGCGACATTATGCTAACCTCGCTTTCACTTATATATAACCTTTAGTTAATTAAAGCCATTCTGTTTCTATGTGATAAGTTTGTTTTCATTTGATCAGGCATTCTTTGTCGAAAGCGAAAGGCATTTGAAAAGCCTTTGTGGCATTTGAAAGGTACAAATGGGGGAAGTAGTTTTGAAATCTTTTGTAGAGAGAGCAAAAGAAAAGAGCGAGAAAGAAATAACCTTTAGAAACGGCGAAACACAGAGCACTTACAACATCGTGTGTGCAGTTTGCTTGACAGCCAATCAGATTAGCGAAGCTATCATAATGACTCAGCAATTTTTGCAATTTGGGTATACGCTTCCTTTTTACCATGACTCGATGCCTTTAAGGCGTTTCATCGATCAAAGTGTATCAGTCTTGCTTAGCGGGACAAATCGCTGTAAGAAAATATTCTAGACCAAAAATTATGATGCAATTCTTGAAAAAAGGTGAAATTATTCCTTTTATTTATAGTGGTTGAAATGATTAGCATTGTGAACTTTAGGGTTCTTGCTTTTAAAATTAGGCCTAGTTGCTCTGGTTCCGGGGGGCTGGGTCTTCATCATGGCTCCGCCCTTGACCACGTGGGAGGCCCCCTAGACCGCCTGCTGGTTAGCATTAATGTGCGACCGTCAATTTTTATTCTGTATCTGCCCCTGATGCCTTTAAGAATGATTAGTCAGTTTATATTCTCGCTACGAGTCGCACGATATTTCTAATTTGTTCTTCGCTTTAAAGACTACTCGAAGTAATAGGTGCAGCTATACCTATTATTCTTTGACATGGGTTGTCAGTATAAACATGAAGTTCGAAATTTTATCGCGTTCTCGCAAGATTGAGTAAGCCGGTTAAAAAATTTCTTGAAAAGCATCGTTAATACTTGCACGAATAGCCCCCTAGAATTAGAAGGGAAACACTCCATTTCACAATCTACATCATCATTCAAGCAGAGTAGCCCCCATACAATTAGGTAAACTGGTGAAAAGAACGCCATAATGACAGCCCTAACTGGGTCTTAAGGTCTGGTTTTTCCAGGATGCCGTTTCAAGCTAATCTTTTTTGAAAAGCAAGGCAAGATCTCTCAAGACTTCTACTGAGTTTCTTTTTCGCCTTGATTGTGAAATGTGAATTATTCTCTGTTTTTCAGCTGACCCAGTAAAACTGGATGACAACTCCGCAGGGACATTAGACCTTTTAGACGAAAAAGTAGATGTACCCGACGAGGATGAGACGGTTGATGAGGAACCCGCGAGAGCAGAGGACACTGAGACCAAAGATGGCACAGAAGGTGATTTTTCATTTCGTTTTATCATATTTATACACAGAAACCCTATCAGCTACTAGGTTAAAAAAGAAAAAGTAAAGATTAATTTACATATAATGCTGGTCTTCCTGGGGATCGTGCTTCGGGAAAGGATGCTAATTTTGCAGGAATTCCTTTCATTTCTTTTTGAACGTGGTAATCATGGAGCTCATTCTTATCTGTAATGGAATTTCGTTCCACGTCTGTGCACCACAATAGAAAAACTCCTTCTGGAGAATTCTAGGTTTTTTCCTTGGGGTGTCTAGGTGTAGGCAATTTCTTGTTGAATAGTTAGATATTTGGGATCTTGTGACTTGATCCAGTTTCGATTGCGGGAGTATGTTCTTTAGTTTCCACAGGGACGAGAGTGCATTTTTTATTTTACCTTTAAGGTTTTTATATTGCTCGTTCCGTGTCAGGTTTTCGTCGACCGTAATTCCTAGGTATTTTACCTTTTGAGCTCGTTTGATTGGCTCTCCATTTACATTTACTTTTAGTGAGCCAAGGATATGGTTGGCTTGTCGTTTACCACCAATAACCATATATTCTGTTTTTTTCAGTATTAAAACTAAGCTTATTCTGACGTAACCATTCTGCAAGATTGTCGATCTCAGCTTTTAGATCATTACAGAGACCGTAGATATCTTCGGCAGAACCGGTGACACTGGTATCGTCCGCATACATGTTTGAGCTGCACTCTTGAGGCACTGCTCGAAATCATTGACATACGGGATGAAGAGGAACGGCCCCAAGCCCGATCCCTGGGGGATACCGCAGTGAACAGTTTTTAAGCTTGATCTATGGCCATTTATTTGACAGTATTGTCTTCTGCCGGTTAAATACTATGTAAACCACCGAAGAGATGTCCCTTCCACTCCGTATTTGGTTAGTTTCGATAGAAGAATCCCGTGGTTCACCGTATCAAACGTTTTTTTAAGGTCGAGAAATACGCTTATATTAATTCTATGTTTGTCAATATTAGAAAACCATGAATCCGTTATGTTTAATAGCGAGGTCAGGGTGCTATGCATCTT
Organism: Rhopilema esculentum; assembly: GCF_013076305.1. The sequence continues at coordinate 5,801,805 of NW_027018682.1, read as the reverse complement.
TAAGAATGCATGTTGACTTTCAGCAAATTTCTTTTGCTCTTTCATGTAAGTCGAGACTTGGTCGTGTCCAAATATTTCCAGTAACCTCGAGAATACAGATAGCACGGATATAGGCCTATAATTACCCATTTCACTTTTAGAACCAGACTTGAAAAATAGCGGTTACCCTTGCTATTTTCCATGTGTCTGGAAAAAAAACCGTTTTTGAATAAAGAGTTGAATAAAGCAGCTTGGGGGGGGGGGTCGAGGGGCTCAAATTTTCCTACTGACACAGGCTAATTCTAATTTTGTATGAGAGACTAAACTTTGATAGTTTATTACCAACAGAACCTTATAAACTGTCTCGTAAAAATTCCGTTTTTGAATGAAGAGTTGAATATAGCAGCTAGTGGCTTGCATAAAATTTCTGCTGCGTCTTTCACAAACTGTACTGAGGTCTTATCAAAACCCGCAGATTTATTGCATTTCAATCTTTTGATTTCAATTTACAGAAGAAGACCCCAAGGAAGCCGAGTCTGACAATGTCGAAGAAACAGAGCTAGCTGACAAACAAGGTGAGAATATTGCCCTTATACGGGAAACAAAGAAAGCCAAATCATGCTGGCCGCCTTTTCCACACACACATCTTTTTTTTATAAGAACAATTTTATAAGACGCGAGCGCGCAAGCCCCAAACTTGGTCAAAAGTTAAAAACAAATTTAGAACAAGCTGAGGCTGAGCTTTTGCAAAATGCAATTTTGAACAACGTTTTTTCTCAAAATCGAAGACTTTTAGCGATGTGTGGGTGCTTTTTCGGTGAATATTCAAACCTGTCACTTCGTTGGCAAATAAGAACTGAACACTTCCCTAAAGCAAAAAAGCTAGCACTCGCACTGCTTACACTTCTTAGATTAAGAAAAAAAATAAAGAACAATCCAGCCTCAGATTTTCGAAAAAGTTAAGAACAGTCAACCTGAATTTAAATTTACTGGTTCTTATAAAAAGAAAGAGTGTACATGGATAGCAATGGTCACTAAATTTCCTTTATGGTTGTTTTTCAGAGGATTCACGTCGTAACAGGCTAAGATTGTGTTCCGTGGAGTGTTCACATAGCTGCACATATTACAAATGGTTCTTTTGGAACAAAGGCTGCTCGTGTTATCGCTGTCCAGCTGGTTATTACAGAAAGTGTGGAAAAAAGGTCAGAAGGTGCGATGGAAGATTCTGTTACTACCGGTCACCTTGTTTCTGCGAACTTGTACCACGTCAAGGATTTTGCGACCGATTTCCTTTTTACGCCTGTAGAGTTCTCAAAGATTGCGTGAATGGCAAATGTTCTACTCTCCGAAAATGTTATTGCGATTGTCGCAAAGGCACCGTACGCTGGTGCTTTTCCAGTTCCAGATGGTGCCTCTGTAGACGACCCAGACGGCGGTGGGGTTGATCAATTTACAGGTATGCAGTGAATACCCTTTCAATGTGTTCTAAAAGGATTTACTGAATTACAATCAAGGTAATAAAGCATTATCTTCCTACACGAAAATAGCTCTTATCTCAATAGGGTTGTTGCTGCAAGTAAATAATACTTTGTCCTCGAGCAATTATTTCCTGCTCTTGCCAATAGTATATGCTACTCACAGTAGGCGTGACTATGGATTAGATTAATTATGTTTGCTATTTGTCACGTTTAAAGTGTCCTTGCCTGCTTGCTGTATGATATTACACTTTTTGCTTGCATTCCTTATTAAATTGAAAGAATGTAGGAGGACATTGTTTTTTTATTCTGATTTTCAAGATAGATTCAACTTTAATTTGATTTGTCAGAGGAGTAAACAGATAAGTAAGGTTGGGAAGTCTTAACATGAAATTTTATGGAAAATTAAAACAGGAGACTTAGGGAGTAACACATTAAAATATTTAAACAAGGAACACGAATAGACCTGGGCTGCAAATGTTTTGAAGCAACTTCCAATTAACGGAAGACTAGCTCCCCTACGAAGCCCGCTACGCGGGCTTGCCAGTGACCCTACGGTAGTGTACATAGATTAGCCACGGAAAAGACAAGAATTTTTATAAAACCCCCTGTGAATGATAGTAAAATTAGCCTCGGTAAAGACAAGAATTATTTCCAAGCCCTCAATGAGTATGCAGATTAGCCTCGGAAAAGACAAGAGGTGTATCAACCTCGATTTGAAAAAAATTGATTCCGCACAGGTCACGTGATAAAAAATTACTCGCACTCCTGTGACTATCGCTAGGAAGGGGGTCGCCTGAAATAGAGCAGGGGTAGAGGCTCCCCCCTTCCTAGCGATAGTCACAGGAGTGATATTCACAGAGGGTTTTATAAAAATTCTTGGTTTTTCCGTGGCTAATCTATGTACACTACCGTAGGGTCACTGGCAAGCCCGCGTAGCGGGCTTCGTAGGGTAGCTAGTTTTATTTCTAATTGGTAAAGATGGATATGACATACTAAGACTCTCTCAAGCAGTGAGTTTGACTTTTTCTAAGCGATATGTTTAACAAAAAGCAACCTTTCCCTTAACAGAGTGCAAATGTATATATGAAATGATTTACACAGATTCTGCAATGTCAGTTGCATTGAACTGACGACTTGCACGTTGTGAGCAAATATGATGGAAGTTTATAGAACGTTTTTTTATATTCAGTGATCTCCTAAATTAAGTCGTTTAATTAACTAAATTAACTCTTCCTCGATTTTAAATGCAACGGATCATTCTGTTAACGCACGGTTGACGAAATGAACATAGCACCATTATTTCAGGAAGAAATTCATACCTTCACTAACACTTTCTTTTCTTCTTCTTAGTTTCTGGCACCAGATGCTTGCATTGATGTAGCGATCAGGAGTTTGCTGAACACTTTTTGTAGCTTTATTTACGCATCGTTTTACTCTTTATATTCGAACAAAGTGAATGAACAGTAATTTGACGCCTATTTCTATTGTTGCATATCTTCATTAGGAAACTTAGCCCTGCCTCAATAGTTACCTGATTAATGTTGGCGGGTTCTTAAATCATTCAGGGGTCGGGGATGTGATGGTGAGCAAATTTCTTCAAACTTTTAGCCAGGAAATTTCTTCATACTTTTAGCTATATCACCCGGACGAGTTAAAGCTCTCACTGCCCTGAAAATTGCAATTCATTGTGTAACACAGTGCCCTGACGTCAGTTTTAACACCATTTGTTTCAATTTTCCTCGAAGTGGTGATAAATGAATTTCAGTTGTTATATAGAATGACGGTTTCGTGTATGGATAACGTTGCCACATGGTGCGAAGTATTATGGTGTACAGGGGCGTAACTTGGCCAATAGTTTTGGGGGGGGGGGTGAAAAGGGTTTCTGCTCTGCAAAAATGAGTGGTGCCCTGCAGACCTCGTAGCAACGGTTTGTCTATAGTTTACTAGTGAAAGCTTTACCAGTGTACACTGGTCTTTACCAAGGACAAACTTCTAAGCAATAAAAACAAACTTGAAACTTCATTGCCTATGAAATTTTATTTCTCTACGTGAGCGTAAATTGTTTTTTCTATATTCACTTCATTTAATGTTGGTTTGCAAAATTAAGCTAATAAACAGCTAATTGGGGGGGGTGTACATGATGTAGACAGCGCAACGAAATTTAGCCCAGTGGGGCTAAGAGTCGAGTTTAGTGAGGTAGGAGGACCCACCATGGTTGGGTCCGACGTGAATAAATTTTTTGAAATTATATGTTGTAAAAGGGCTAAAAAGCATCTTTCAGACAAAAATTTACCAAATTACTATTGTGCTAAAAGAAGTGATTGTTTATTGAAAATATTATTGTTTATTGGGAAAAATAGGGAGGAGGATGTCATGCTAAAACTCTAGTGTTAGACGTTGGGGAAGGAAAGAAACGGCAACCTTTCGTTTCAGATTGCACGTAGTTGTGAATGACAGAGGAAGATGTTGTTTTGTTTGGGAGAATTTTTTTTCCTGAACAGAAATGTGTAGTTTCTTGTATCAAGAAGGCCATGTTTACACATCCAAAATTAAAACATTGCAATGATACAGAAAATGATTTACTGAATTAATGCAAATAAAAGAAAAATAATGAAAATATACGTGAAAAAGTTAGCAAATAGATGAAACAAATCGGTATCTTAACGATTTATTATGATTTTTAGTTCCTGCACTGTTAAAAAGTAATAGAAAAAATGATAAGAAAATTCCTATCTTGACCAAAGTGAGGGCCATCAGCCTCTATTCCCCTCCAGTGACGCCGTGCTTGTCATGAAAATAATTTACAACTTAAATTAATTTGCATGACTAAACCTTGCCCTCATAAACATATTCATCAATCATTGCATCCATTGGCTATGACTTTTGGTAAGACATGCTTTCGCTTTGCAAATAACGGAACTTTTCCTTACATACCTGTTCCGTTCTCTAAAATACAATGTCAGGAAGGGAGGTTCATAACAAATATGATATTTCCATTTCAAAATTCCTAAACGGCTCTTTATGAACTTCAGAGGTGGCATTTCTGCGTGGCAATAAAGCTTTTCTTGGCGCCCTGCGAAATCTTCGATTGCCCTGCGAAATCGACTATTTTTTGGATTGGGGGGGTGTCACACCCCCCCACACCCCCCCGGTAGTTTCGCCCCTGATGGTGTACGAACGTGTACGGAGAGGTCAAATTCTTACTGAGAAAAACATGGACGGGTATCCACTCGTTTTTTATAAGAAACTCTCTATAAGAAACGATTAATAGGCATTGTAACCCAAAGTTTCCCAAAGAATTAAGTGAACTGGAGAAGTTGACGTCGACCTATGTTTTTTATAAAAATGTTTGTAATTCAGTTACGGTCGTTTATAAGCTTTAGCAAACCCTGTATTTGAAAGTTATATCCTCCCTCCATTACAATATGTTCTTACAATCTTATAGTGCAGTTGTTGAAGTGATGAACAAGGAACAAAATGGTAGAAAAGCAAAAAGTACATCATTTTAAGTAGAATTCTTCCCTCTAGAACATATCAAAAATCGCCTAAAATCCAACTTTGGGAGAAAATTTTCTAGAACTTTTTAAAAACATGAGCTTTTTGACCATATGCACAATTACATCTGCCGAGAGATTCTGCAAAATATGAATAGCTTGCAACAATTCAAGGCGTAAATTCTGAATTTGGAAGCTAAACAGGTATTCGAGTCGACAATTGAGAGAGAAAATTGAGTATTAGGGCCCGCACCTCCGGGGGGGGGGGGAGGCGGAGAGGCCATGGCCCCCTACTTTTTGGTAAGCAAAAATATTTCCATAGAGTTCCTGTTTTGAAGCCCTAAATTCAAATTCAATGTATAAAACTTGGCCCCTCCACTTAAAATTCGTGGCGTGGACCCTGAGTATATGTTGAACAGTAGCAAAATAATCAAGTCTTGTTGCTAACCCGCTAAAATTTTTGAAAATTCTTGATTATAAATGAGAGTACAAATTTTTCAACAATTTTGGTATTTGGTACCTCTGGTATTTGGAATTTATGCCCAGCATGAAACATGAAAAGCAGTTGTCATGATATATGATTATATATTGCGTCTGCTGCTACAAGATCAATGCTGCCGTGAAGGCGAGGTTATACATTTGCAGTCCACGAATGATGCAATGCTGCACCCTTCAAAAACTTGTCTTGCATTGGTATCGTTGTGAGTCACAACGCCGAAGCTAGCGGTCATGCTGGTCATGCTGAGCATGACTGAAAAATTTCAGAGCTAAAGACATTCATTATAACGATTTAAACCTTTCTTTATTGAAAAAGTACTTTCAAAACCCCTTTCGTCCAGTTTATTCTTATTATTCTACTGCCCTTCCCATAGAGATGGCCCTTCCCCACCTTGGTCCCTTGTGGTTAGTCATCCTATCTCTATGGGAGAGCATGACCTGCCATAGGGTTTCTTTACGCAGAGAGCCCAACGGCTCTTGTGAATCGGCTGAGTTTCAATGACTTTTCAGTTGGTATCCCTGTGTTAAGTCATGCTCATTTGGAATAGCATGACCTCGTCATTATAATCATAAACCTAGCACTGATTTGATTGGCTGAAATTTATCTTGCGAATGCTATTTTGGCCCGTTTTGGACCCCAAGTCATGCTCATTTTTTTCAGCATGACCGACCTAAATCTCCCATACATGAAGTACCTAGGGTCCAGTGGCGTGGTGGCAGGGGGGGCCAGGGGGGCCATGGCCCCCCCTGAATAGGGGCGCAAATGGAGTTAAGGGGGCGCCAACATTGTTTGCTTGTAATATTTGGCTAGTAACATCAAAAGTGATCGTACACGGGTAGAACACTTCGCTATAACTTGCTGTGAACAATCTAAAATAACGCGAGATTCTAGAATCGAAGCACGTTGCGCTGCCATGACCCAATCAACATTTGTTTCATATGTTTTCGTTTTAACTATGTACGTGGCTTCATGTTTAGCACGCCAAATAACGAAGATTTCATGTATGCCAAAAATGTTTTTATTAGTTCGTACTCGGAACGCCAAAAAAGCCTGAGTGAACGCCACAGATCTTCGGGCCTAAGTACATGAAATGCACCCTGGCAATCAATACAGCAGCTTCTTGTTATTGATGTGAACCAAAGGTCACCCTTTCTTTCTTTTTCCAACGCATGAATCCTCCCTTACCAAATTTTTTAAAAAAAATAAAAAATCCATGTCTTTCTGAGCATCGTTGAACTGTCTATTCTGAGCGGTGTAGTGATTTGTTAAATTTTATTCTGGGAGATACATTTTTAGCCATTCTAGAGGGCTTGATTTCAAAAATTTTCTTCCGCGTCGGACCCAACCATGGTGGGTCCTCCTTTGTCACTAAACTTTGTCAACCCCAGATTCAATTTTGTGGCCGCCACCTCTGTCAGATTCAATGGTGCGATTCAATGCTCGAAACTTTCAAGTTGTTGAAAAAACTACTATTTAATAACTACTAAAGAATAACAAACTTGAACCATGTTTGTATATCATACATCATATATGCGATTACACGCTTATAAGCCAATTCAAAATAGCTTGATATTTTACCGAACCACGATCGAGAAGGTCAAATGTTAGGATAACATAACTTTTCCATACATATTCGCATTTTAGTCAAACTTTATTTATGAAATTTTGCATTCAAGTTGCAAAAATCGATTTCCCTTCTAGAAACACATGCTTTATATAACCACGATATTCTGTGACGATATATAGATAGGGCGCAAAAATCGACTTGGCCACCCCAGGGAAAACATAGCCACCCCGCCACTGCTAGGGTCTACTTGTAAACTGAGAGACATTGCTGCAAGGAAGTGGGAAAGTTCAATCGAAGCTATTTGCGAGAGATATATTGTTTCTTAACTACTACAGGGATCACTTGCGTGTGCCTGAGCAAAGTAATTGTAAACCAAAATTGTTATTGAAAACCAAAGGCCGACCCTTATCGATGAAGAATCCTACCATTGCGTTGCTGATCATACCATAACTTGTTGCTGATGGACGAACTTGTGCCCTGAAACTTGCCTGTGTATTCAGTATTTCACCAAAACCTCTTGCTCATGGAATTATACTCTTGAAAATTTCTTGTTTTGTCAAAATCACACAATAACTTGTTGCTGATGGATGGGATTTTTCAATAAAAATTGCCTGTCGTCAATTATGGTTTATTCAATATTGCAACTTTACTTGTTGCTGAGAGGAACAAACTTGTACTTTGAAAACTTGCCTGTTGGCTGTTTATTCAATATTTCACCAAAACCTGTTGTTGATAGAAAGAATTGTGCTCTTAAAAATGTCTTGTTTAGTCAATGTTACAACACAACTTGTTGTGTATAAATGAAATTCAAATTGCATCCGGCAATTTGCCTGTTACTTGATATTACATGATAACTTGTTTGCTGATAAATCAAATGGTACCCTAAAATTTGCCTGCATTCAATATTACACCAACTCATTTATTGACAAATGAAATTGTGCCCTTAAATTTGCTTGTTTATTCAATATTACTCTATAATATTTGTTAATACATGTAATTGTACCCTGT
>NW_027018682.1:5735589-5793680 GCF_013076305.1 Rhopilema esculentum | reverse complement strand
CAGGGGCGTAACTTGGCCAATAGGTTTGGGGGGGTGAAAAGGGTTTCTGCCCTGCAAAAATGAGTGGTGCCCTGCAGACCTCGTAGCAACGGTTTGTCTATAGGTTACTAGTGAAAGCTTGACCAGTGTACACTGGTCTTTACCAAGGACAAACTTCTAAGCAATAAAAACAACTTGAAACTTCATTGCCTATGAAATTTCTATTTCTCTACGTGAGCGTAAATTGTTTTTTTATATTCACTTCATTTAATGTTGGTTTGCAAAATTAAGCTAATAAACAGCTAATTGGGGGGGGGGTACATGATGTAGACAGCGCAACGAAATTTAGCCCAGTGGGGCTAAGAGTCGAGTTTAGTGAGGTAGGAGGACCCACCATGGTTGGGTCCGACGTGAAGAAATTTTTTGAAATTATATGTTGTAAAAGGGCTAAAAAGCATCTTTCAGACAAAAATTTACCAAATTACTATTGTGCTTAAAGAAGTGATTGTTTATTGAAAATATTATTGTTTATTGGGAAAAATAGGGAGGGGGATGTCATGCTAAAACTCTAGTGTTAGATGTTGGGGAAGGAAAGAAACGGCAACCTTTCGTTTCAGATTGCACGTAGTTGTGAATGTGTAACAATGCTTTGTGCTTTGCCTTGCAACACATATCATGCTTCGCAGCGACCGCACCGCCACGCCTTGTTTGTGTTGCTCAGCATTTTAATTCAATGAAAGTTTATTTCGAATCTCATTTTGCTTGTTTTCTACGTTCACGATTTTTTAATTAACTCAGTAACACATTTGTATTTTCTCCGCATTATATCTTTTAATCCTATTAACCTTGCAGATTTTAAATAGACCTTCACGTATCATTTATTTGTCCCTTGAGCTATGCTATTATATTGCACAACTATGTATTTATATTTTTACACAATTAGTTCAGTTCGTTTTATGAGAGCGCTTGTGAAAGGTTTTTCAGTTAGTCTAAAATTACGATTTACTTGTAAAAGCATTTCGTCGATATACATCTTGTTGTTCTGAGAAATTTGTCGATGTTCTTTCGTTTGAATCTGAAAATAAGTCCTTAGACCGCTGAACATATTACAAATGACAGAAGAAGATGTTGTTTTGATTGGGAGAATTTTTTTTCCTGAACAGAAATGTGCAGTTTCTTGTTTCAAGAAGGCCATGTTTACACATCCAAAATTAAAACATTGCAATGATACAGAAAATGATTTACTGAATTAATGCAAATAAAAGAAAAATAATGAAAATATACGTGAAAAAGTTAGCAAATAGATGAAACAAAATCGGTATATTAACGATTTATTATGTTTTTTAGTTCATGCACTGTTAAAAAGTAATAGAAAAAATGATAAAAAAATTCCTATCTTGACCAAAGTGAGGGACTTCAGCCCCTTATTCCCCCCAATGACGCCGTGCTTGTCATGAAAATAATTTACAACTTGAATTAATTTGCATGACTCAACCTTGCCCTCATAAACATATGCATCAATTATTGCATCCATTGGCTATGACTTTCGGTAAGAAATGCTTTCGCTTTGCAAATAACGGAGCTTTTCCTTACATACCTGTTCCGTTCTCTAAAATACAATGTCAGGAAGGGAGGTTCATAACAAATATGATATTTCCATTTCAAAATTCCTAAACGGCTCTTTATGAACTTCAGAGGTGGCATTTCTGCGTGGCAATAAAGCTCTTCTTGGCGCCCTGCGAAATCTTCGATTGCCCTGCGAAATCGACTATTTTTTGGATTGGGGGGGTGTCACACCCCCCCACACCCCCCCGGTAGTTTCGCCCCTGATGGTGTACGAACGTGTACGGAGAGGTCAAATTCTTACTGAGAAAAACATGGACGGGTATCCACTCGTTTTTTATAAGAAACTCTCTATAAGAAACGATTAATAGGCATTGTAACCCAAAGTTTCCCAAAGAATTAAGTGAACTGGAGAAGTTGACGTCGACCTATGTTTTTTATAAAAATGTTTGTAATTCAGTTACGGTCGTTTATAAGCTTTAGCAAACCCTGTATTTGAAAGTTATATCCTCCCTCCATTACAATATGTTCTTACAATCTTATAGTGCAGTTGTTGAAGTGATGAACAAGGAACAAAATGGTAGAAAAGCAAAAAGTACATCATTTTAAGTAGAATTCTTCCCTCTAGAACATATCAAAAATCGCCTAAAATCCAACTTTGGGAGAAAATTTTCTAGAACTTTTTAAAAACATGAGCTTTTTGACCATATGCACAATTACATCTGCCGAGAGATTCTGCAAAATATGAATAGCTTGCAACAATTCAAGGCGTAAATTCTGAATTTGGAAGCTAAACAGGTATTCGAGTCGACAATTGAGAGAGAAAATTGAGTATTAGGGCCCGCACCTCCGGGGGGGGGGGGAGGCGGAGAGGCCATGGCCCCCTACTTTTTGGTAAGCAAAAATATTTCCATAGAGTTCCTGTTTTGAAGCCCTAAATTCAAATTCAATGTATAAAACTTGGCCCCTCCACTTAAAATTCGTGGCGTGGACCCTGAGTATATGTTGAACAGTAGCAAAATAATCAAGTCTTGTTGCTAACCCGCTAAAATTTTTGAAAATTCTTGATTATAAATGAGAGTACAAATTTTTCAACAATTTTGGTATTTGGTACCTCTGGTATTTGGAATTTATGCCCAGCATGAAACATGAAAAGCAGTTGTCATGATATATGATTATATATTGCGTCTGCTGCTACAAGATCAATGCTGCCGTGAAGGCGAGGTTATACATTTGCAGTCCACGAATGATGCAATGCTGCACCCTTCAAAAACTTGTCTTGCATTGGTATCGTTGTGAGTCACAACGCCGAAGCTAGCGGTCATGCTGGTCATGCTGAGCATGACTGAAAAATTTCAGAGCTAAAGACATTCATTATAACGATTTAAACCTTTCTTTATTGAAAAAGTACTTTCAAAACCCCTTTCGTCCAGTTTATTCTTATTATTCTACTGCCCTTCCCATAGAGATGGCCCTTCCCCACCTTGGTCCCTTGTGGTTAGTCATCCTATCTCTATGGGAGAGCATGACCTGCCATAGGGTTTCTTTACGCAGAGAGCCCAACGGCTCTTGTGAATCGGCTGAGTTTCAATGACTTTTCAGTTGGTATCCCTGTGTTAAGTCATGCTCATTTGGAATAGCATGACCTCGTCATTATAATCATAAACCTAGCACTGATTTGATTGGCTGAAATTTATCTTGCGAATGCTATTTTGGCCCGTTTTGGACCCCAAGTCATGCTCATTTTTTTCAGCATGACCGACCTAAATCTCCCATACATGAAGTACCTAGGGTGTAGGGTCTACTTGTGAACTGAGAGACATTGCTGCAAGGGAGTGGGAAAGTTCAATCGAAGCAGTGGCGTAGCGTCTATGTATGCTACGCTTGCGGCGCAAGCGTAAAAATTTATAGACAAATTCTAAAATTCTTGCAACACTTTCAATGCATAACAATTTCCGCAATAAACGGCTTCTCTTTCTTGTCATGAGCAGCATGCAGTGAACTCTAGCGCCAACAGGCCAATTGGCCCCAATTGGCTATTTTTCCAAGTAAACAGATCGCTAAAAATTATGAAATTCGAAAAATCTGAAAAACTGAAGCCCCTCCACATCACTCTTTTTGCCTGTCCAAAATAAGAGAAACATGTGATGCTCCAGTGCAGCTTCAGTGCAACTCGAAAGAAGCTTCTGAGAGAAGTGAGAATTTTCCGGACTGGAGCTTGCGGTCGGCCTGAGCGCAAGCCTTCCCAAATATTTGATAATCCACAACATTTTTCTACCTATAAGCTGCTTTTTGCGAATACTCTTTGCGTGATACATCATTTCAAATCCAATTATTTTCCTTTCTTTACTTTGTGACTGTCAGGGACGAAAATAAGTTGCTCTTTTTGGAGGGGCGTGGAAGGATGAAAATTCCAACTTTAAGTGAGAAATTTTTCATGCGACCAGTAAATCTACTGTACCCACCAAATTGATATTTGTAAATAGCCCGAACACCATAGCTCTATTTTCTTTATAATTACCAAAACCTTACACAACAATTAGCCTAAAGCATAAAAGCCTAAATCTCTAAATTTTGATTACCATGAAACAAAAATTTAAACTTACTGTAAGAAGTGAAGCAACATTCAAGCAAAACCAGTATTAGATATACTTAATGATTAGTAGTATTTTTTCAGATCAATTGATCAATTTTATCTAAATTGATCAATTGATCAATTGATGCAGATCTATTTATCTAAAATACCTACATTTTTTCGCGATATAGAAGCACCCAGAATTTGAGCCTTTTATTTTCGTTCTTGATCGAAGAAAACTACTAATATTTTTAGAGGACCAAATGCCTTTTCGTTCTTTACAATTGAAATGATGATTTGAGAGCAAACTTGTGCATATGCCTGATTCGAAAGATGAAACATTCTTTTTTGATCAAATGCTTCTACTGCAGATTTGCAATGTGTTCTTGCTTCACAGCAGTTTTGTCATAGGAATTTATGATAAGGAGTCAAGGACGTTAACAAATAACAGGGGGATTTTAGCATAAATTCGTTTTTTATAAGAAGCGTTGAGAATTTTTAGTACTGAAAGATTCTTAATCTTTTATTGAATTAACTACTCGTAGTTTCTTAAAAAACTCCCACTCTAATATTTTCTGATCAATGCGGGTATTATTATTCCAAACTGTAAAGTTTCAAGTTTCTTATCCGGAAATTCACCTTGCCTGTTCGTAATTTGATTCAACTCCCGTCAGAAAGAAAGCAAACGGGGCAATTGTGCAATTTGGATCCAGTGGAGACGGGATTCACAATAGAAAACGATTATTGGATGGGTCAGCTTCAGCCTGTGAATTTTGATGTTTAGAATTTTTACATTTGAAATAAAAAAACTTCTTAAAATATAAAATTCACAAGTTTGGACTTAAGAAAAAAATTCCAAGTCAACCGTTAAGTTTTCCAACTGTAACTGGATTTTCCAAACTTTGGGGGGGCGTTACGCCCCCCACGCCCCCCTATTATTTACGTGCCTGGTGACTGTTGAAAAGAGAAAAAGTTTCGTCAAAGTGGGGTCAGAGTCTATTTGTCATGATCCGCATTCCGTAATTCAAGTCAAAAGGCTTGCCAGTATAGTCAGAATTTACGGACCAGGGCATGCGGTAGACCTGAGCGCAAGCCTTGCTAAATACATGATGATTTGCCGGGACTAACTTTCTGAAACTTCACACATGGAAGCATCTTCAATTCTAACAACTCTCACAGCTCACTATTTTCATCTTAGTTAACTATGAGAGTAAAAAATGAGCAGAAACTGTTGCTCCTGTTCGCTCAGGCTCTGCAGTGTGTTAACAATTTCGCAATGTGGAGAGCTCCTTCTTGCGGGAATCCCCAGCTTCATTATAGCATAAAAAATTCTTACATTAGGTGGGCATTAGGTGATGCCTTTTCTTGAGGAATATGAATAAGAATAAAATCTTTTGCAAAGCAGTTTTAGCACTAGGAGTTATTCTGAAAAGTCTTGCTAAACAATTGAGCTTTTTTCAAAAACTTTCGCATGGATGATGATTTTTCCCTTGGCCCCTCTTCACTTTCCAACCTCTGTCGGAGCCTCTGATGCTAAGAATAGACACCTTGATTGATTAGAATTAGAGTACAAATAATTTGTTACTTTGAAAATCAAAATTTGCTATCACGATTATCATTAATTACCGCTTGTATTTTTTAGAAACTGAAATTACCATTACATTTATTCAACATAGCCGTATATTTTATGTTACCGCATGCCTAAGTTCTGCGCTCACGCTACGCCACTGAATCGAAGCTATTTGCGAAAGATATATTGTTTCTTAACTACTACAGGGATCACTTGCGTGTGCCTGAGCAAAGTAATTGTAAACCAAAATTGTAATTGAAAACCAAAGGCCGACCCTTATCGATGAAGAATCCTACCATTGCGTTGCTGATCATACCATAACTTGTTGCTGATGGACGAACTTGTGCCCTGAAACTTGCCTGTGTATTTAGTATTTCACCAAAACCTCTTGCTCATGGAATTATACTCTTGAAAATTTCTTGTTCTGTCAAAATCACACAATAACCTGTTGCTGATGGATGGGATTTTTCAATAAAAATTGCCTGTCGTCAATTATGGTTTATTCAACATTGCAACTTTACTTGTTGCTGAGAGGAACAAACTTGTACTTTGAAAACTTGCCTGTTGGCTGTTTATTCAATATTTCACCAAAACCTGTTGTTGATAGAAAGAATTGTGCTCTTAAAAATGTCTTGTTTAGTCAATGTTACAACACAACTTGTTGTGTATAAATGAAATTCAAATTGCATCCGGCAATTTGCCTGTTACTTGATATTACATGATAACTTGTTTGCTGATAAATCAAATGGTACCCTAAAATTTGCCTGCATTCAATATTACACCAACTCATTTACTGACAAATGAAATTGTGCCCTTAAATTTGCTTGTTTATTCAATATTACTCTATAATATTTGTTAATACATGTAATTGTACCCTGTAATTTGCCTGTTATTTAATATTACACCATGGCTTGTTGCTGATAATGAAATTGTACTCTGGAATTTGCCTGTTATTGGAAATTTGACCATAATTTACTGATTGATAGAATTTACAAATGATTTTTAATCACATTATATATGTAGCTTCCACACAGCCAACCTTCTCATTGCAGTTTGATTTCTCCAGGCTTTCTGTTGCCAGGAAAACTATGGGGTTTCTTAAGCATGAAATACCAAAGTTATAGGAAAGCCCTTGATGTTGGGCTTGGACTTTTCTTGTTGATGTTTATGGCATGTTATAACTTCAACAGGGATCAAAACTTTTTGTATATGCTAAACACACCAACCTTGATACATTTGTTTTAGATATGTAAAAATTCAGCTTATAAAATTGAGGCTAAATATAAAATTCTGAACCAAAAAACAAACATCCCAACATTCTCTGTACCATAAACAAGGAAAGGCCTACCTATCATTGAGGGCTTATCTTGCCTAATTCATCTAAATTCAGAAACATCATCAAAAATATCAATAATTAATAGTAAGAGAATAGATATTTCTTAGCCATTGCTGACTTGAATAAGCTGATTTATCAAAAGTTTAGATTTTGTAAAAATATTTGTAGATATAATGTTCTCTCATATGCAATGTTCTTTTCAAGTGTGATCAGTAGCGTTTGTTAGGGAGTTTCAACTGCACAATTTTTCAAAAACATGATCCCAAAGATATGTCCAAAAACACAAGATTGGAGAATGAGGTGGAAAGAGCATTTAGATGTTGAAGTCTTTGACAGAATTGATTGTGATCTAAACAAGAGCTATTTGATTCAATATAGTAAAATGGGCGTTACCCCCCTTTTCCAAGCATCTATAGGGTGTGGTTGTGGGTAGAGGGTACTGACCTTGGAGCTAAGTCATCACGACTCCTCAATTTTCAGCGAAGGCCCAACGCCCTTGCTCTTAAATTGAAGGCTAAAATGGGCTTTATCAAGATACTGCTTTGTAGCATGGTTAAAATGTTCATCTTTTCTAACACCTTTTTGCGAATCTTTGGCCTGGGGTTCTGTTTATACAAAATAGGTATGAAAGCAGTGTTACGCGGCAAATAAAAGTGAGTCAACTTATGAGCCCTCCTCCCCGCCCCCTTTTGAAAATATTCTATTCAAAATGTTGCTCGTTAACTTTCCAACCTTTACAGTACCAGTTTACAAGCTTTGTTAAGACAGAAACGTCGATAACATTACTAAAGTCAATCTTTGTAGCAACACCACATTCAATACCCAGCAAAGCCAAGTCATTCAGCTAGCCATCATTCCTTGTCATTTTGACGGACCCACTTTGCTAGCCTGTGTTCAAGACCGTCGAAAAGACGCTTTAAACATACAAAAAAGCAGAATTAGTTTCAAACACATTAATATCTAACTTCAAGCACCTTGGCACCTTTACGGGAGAATCATCTTTGGCCTTACCTGGAATAATGCATCATTGTTATATAGTCATTTGTAGCAGCATTACCACAAAGGAAGCAATATTTTTTCCACCTGAGCTCAGTAAACTTGATTGCAGTCTTTTAGAACAAGGTGTTGCAATAACAACTTAACTTTTACAAGGTACCTTTCTTACGTTAAAAAATCTCGACGACAGTTTCGATGAACTAAAACGTTACCAATTGGAGTTTTTTTAACTCTCTCTGTTGAATAATTGTTTAAATCAAGTCTTTCGTGTCTTACACTGTGCTTTATAATGTTCGAGGCACCTTTTCAGAATGCTGAAAATATTTATATGATTCTTATTGTGCAGGTTCGTAGGCTTGTCTAGAATGACAAAAATTGTAAAATGAACACTTGGTGAAGAAAACTGCCAACATTTCTGTTATAAGTTGTAAATGACCTTATACATGCAAAAGTGTTTTGTTCCAAATTTTTTATTGAATCAAATTGAAGTGGTGCTTTTCTAAAGAATCTTTGGGTTTCAAAATATTTTATACTTTTTTTAATACGAATATTGAGGCTCGAGAATAATTTTGAAATAATGCCAGACTCAAGCTTCATTAAGTTTTGAATTTTCACTTTCATGCTACATACATGTTTTAAAATACACTTATCCGCTCTGTGAAAAATTAAGTCTACAGTGTAACTCAGTGATTATATTTTGTATTTCAAAACCCAATTATTGTTTTTGTCGTTTATTGTTTACATTTATGATGAATATTTACTTGCGTAATTTTTACGTGAATTTTTACTTTTTACAGCAACGCTTCTTACTTGCATCCCTTTTGTAAAAATAGTTCAATTGTTCTTTACATTCTGAACAATATGAACCAGAACATTCGACCGGTTCGCATGCTAAATTTGCCTTGGTACGTTTTTGCATAACCAAAATTGCCATGCATTTGTGTACCTGGACCGTTTTGCATAAGGTTACCGAAACGCATATGACACTGGCATGGAGACATGGTAAATACTGGTTTTCCGCTGGGGTTTGTCTGTTTCCATGTGATAAGCTTGTTTTCATGTGATCAGACATTCTTTGTCGAAAGCGAAAGGCATTTGAAAAGCCTTTGTGGCATTTGAAAGGTACAAATGGGGGAAGAAGTTTTGAAATCTTTTGTAGAGAGCAAGAGAAAAGAGAGAGAAAGAAACAACCTTTTTAGAAACGGCGGAACAAAGAGCACTTACAACATCGTGTGTGCAGTTTGCTTGACAGCCAATCAGATTAGCGAACCTATCATAATGACTCAGCAATTTTTGCAATTCGGGTATACGCTTCCTTTTTACCATGACTCGATGCCTTTAACTCGATCAAATAATTATGTTTTTTTTAAGTTCTATAAGCGTCAACGAAGTTCTAGATAAGCACAACATTAAAATTGACCCTAAAAAGCGCTACCAAAAGTATTTTTTATTAGCTTCAGACAAGTACAGTTTCTAGAAGCGTGAAACCCCCACCCTAAACACATGTCATCATTGATTTTGGGAAAGGGGTAAAAATGCCAGTTTCGATTCGTCTACAAAAACAAATTTTATCAAAATCCGGTAATTTCAGTAGAAAAAAATAAACTACTTGATTGAAAAGACTCCTGTTCTGATAAGATGACGCTGATTTTGGCTCGGAGGCAGGAAGCTTTTGTAAGAATTCAAAACTTCTTCCTCCATCAAGATTCTTTTCTCGCTCCGTTGAACTCGATATTAAAATATTCTTTTGTCAATTTTACTTGCCCTACCAAACAGTGATTGTGATTTCTCCTCGCCCTCGCATCCCCTATTCAAATAACGCAGTTAGGGAATTATTTTCATTCAATTTCAAATATTGCCTTAATTAGGGAGATAATGAATCTATTCGTTTCCAAACTTCCAATAAATTGGGGCTGCACGATTGGTTTTCTCACAGCATCTAGGGCTTCGTCTGAGGTAAGAGCAATGTTTTTTCTGACATTAAATGTTTGACCGCTTTAGACCGATTCCTGATGGTTAATCCATCAGACAAATATTGAATTTCTTTTCGATGATTTTTTGTGTGTTGCACTTTAATTCCAATCCATGATTGAAGATTCTTTGATTTCATTCAGGAAAGCTGAAAAAATGAAGATTTTTGCCGTACTTCTTCTTCTTGGGATCTTGGTCGGCGCGTTTGGTAAGCAATTTGCTGAATAATGTCTGATATTCTAGATGATATCTGCAAATTTAAATTTCTAGGTATCCACGAACTTCATAGACAGTTTCTGGGAAAACATCGTTTGTAATCGTTTCAAGCTGGTCTTTCATAAAGTAAGGCAAGATGTGAATTATTCTCTGTTTTGCAGCTGACCCGGTACACCCGGATGAGGACGCCGCAGAGGGTGTAGACCTGTTAGCCGAAGAAGGAGATTCGCCCGATGAGGATGAGGCGGTTGGCGAGGACCCCATAAGTGAAGAGGACACTGAGACCGAAGATGAAGAAGGTGATACAGAAGAAGACCCCAAGTCTTTTGAGTCTGACGTTGTCGAAGATTCAGAGCTAGCTGACGAACAAGGTGAGACTATTGCCCCTTAGCGAGAAAAACATGCAAAGCAAAACCATGGTAGCCGCTATTTCCACACGTACATCTGCCTTTACAAACAAATCCCAGTGTTACATGGATAGCAAAGGCCGTATTTTTTAAATTTCCATTATGGTTGTTTTTCAGAGGACCCACGTAAACGACTAATATTATGTTCCGTGCGCCGTTCACATGTTTGCTACTATTACCGCAGATGGTTCCGTCCGATCACGAAATGCTCGTGTTCTCGCTGCCCACGTCATTATTCTAGAGAGTGTGGAAAAAAGGTCCAAAAGTGCCGTAGAAGACGATCCTGTTTCTACACGTCACGTTGTTCCTGCAAAGGTGAGACTATTGCCCTTATACGGGAAACAAAGAAAGCCAAGCTCGAGTTGATAGAATTATTAGACTAAAATACAATCTTTTGATAAACGCACTAAGGCCTGGTTCAAACGTCGCGCTTCTCATGTGCCGAACCTAACTCGAGAATTAAGTACATGAGGGGCGCGACGTCTGAATCAATTTGGTACGGCACATTTAGTTAGTAGCGGCAGACTAGTTTGGATCGGCAGAGCTTGCCGAGCTGCACGGCTCCAGCACGGCACGGTTTCAAGCGTCGAACTTGTCATGTACCGAACTCAATGCTTAATTATATTTAATTTATTTTCCTTCCCAAAATTCATTTCTTTCTTGGAGGGCGCATGCGTTTCAAACAAATATTTGAGATTGCGCGCTTTAACCAAGATACTTCATGTAACAATCCTGAAAGCCATTTGGCGCGACATGATTAAGTTCGACGTTTGAAACGGGAGTCGCATTAAACATGCTCAAGTGTCGCTCCAAACAGAGTTAGGTTCGGCACATGAGAAATGCGACGTTTGAACCAGGCCTAAAACGCTTAACGATATTTTATGCCTATTATTTTATGGGGCACTCATTATGCTGACTGGGGGTTGGCGGAGGCCTTAGGGACATACGAAAGAAGTGGCTTCTCTGCGAGCGAAGCGTTCAGAAAATTTTCACGGCCACGCTTTTTAGATTAGCTTACAATACATTTCAGAATATTTCTTGCGGGTAATTTTCTTGCAATCGTTTAAAACATTTTGTTATTTTTAAGGCATGCTCTTATTACGTTTGATTAATTACAGTCTTTATGAGGCCCCATAGACCTCGGCGTATTCTTTTAAAATTAAGCAACAAAAGGATCTGTCGGATAATTCTTTTCTTTACATCTTTTCCTTAATCATTTTATTTGCTTAAAAATGTATTTTTGAAAAAAGTGGGGGGGGGGGCTGGGGGGCTGAAGACACAAGCTCTCCACCTGGTGCCACCTATGTTTCATCGGTTGATCTCGAACGGAAAAAGTTCTTGACAAATCATAGAAAATGTACTGCGCTTCTTTAGGCATTCCTGATAAATATTATTTAAAAAATTATATTTCGTATCCCGTTTTTTTAGAAGCAATTTGATGGAATGATTATCACACTATCCCCATTACGACGAATGTAATTGAAAATAATTGCATTTTCATACAAAACTTTGTATTTTCTGTATTGCGTCGCCTCTCATTATTTTTAGGACTGCTTTTTAACAAACAACTTTTTTCTTTTGAACTTATACCTTTCCGAGCTACAGTTCACAAGGTCATTTGAGTCAAAACTTAAATTTTCACAAATGTTATAAATTTTCTCTGATTAAGCTAGCTTCCTACCAACAGTTTTAAATTTTCCGACTGTCCTCAAATTTTCCGACTAGATGAAAGATTGGGGGGTGTCACACCCCCCACACCCCCAGTATTTACGTGGCTGTCGGTGAATATTCAAACCTGTCACTTCGTTGGCAAGTAAGAACTGAACACTTCCCTAGAGCAAAAAAGCTAGCACTCGCACTGCTTACACTTCTTAGATTAAGAAAAAATAAAGAACAATCCAGCCTCAGATTTTCGAAAAAATTAAGAGCAGTCAACCTGAATTTAAATTTACTGGTTCTTATAAAAAGAAAGAGTGTACATAGATAGCAATGGTCACTTTTTTTAAATTTCCTTTATGGTTGTTTTTCAGAGATTAAACGTCGTAGAAGAGAGTGTTCCGTGCACCGTTCACATAGCTGCACATATTACAAATGGTTCTTTTGGAACAAAGGCTGCTCGTGTTATCGCTGCCCAGCTGGTTATTACAGAAAGTGTGGTAAAAAGGTCAGAAGGTGCGATGGAAGATTCTGTTACTACCGGTCACCTTGTTCCTGTAAACTTGTACCACGTAAACGAAATTGCCACCGTTTTCTTTTTCACGCCTGTAGTTATCTCAAAGATTGCGTGAATGGCAAATGTTCTACTCTCCGAAAATGTTATTGCGATTGTCGCAAAGGCACCGTACACACGTGCTTTCGCCACGGATTGTGCGCCTGTAGACGACCCAGACGGCGGTGGGGTTGATCAATTTACAGGTATGCAGTGAATACCCTTTCAATGTGTTATGCTTTTTTATTTCTAATTGGTAAAGATGGATATGACATACTAAGACCCCGTTTACACTAGAGTGTTTTATCCGGATAAATTTTCATCCGGATAAAAATTTATGCGGATAGGCTCTCCGTCTACACGAGCGAATTTTATCCGTGTAGATATTTATCCGCTTTGCCGTACAAATATTTATCCTGCTACGAAAGCGAATAAATTTTTGTCCGGATTGAAAATTATCCGGCAAAGGGGAGTCTAAATAGTTTTATCCGGATAAAATTTTATACGCAGACACAGTGAGGCTATTCTGTTTCATATTGAGACCATTTAAAAAAATTGGCGCGCTTTTGTTAATATTTCATGTCATTTTCGCTGTTTCCTGAACTATCATGGATGAAAGTTCACTTCAAAACATCACACTATCTCTGTTTGCATTTTTAAGCTCTGTAGCGCTGCAGCAAGGCTAAACGCTCTGCTAGCTGTTCTATCTGAGAGATCCTATAGAGCTAGCCAACGCAACTTGGAATCAATAGTTGACGATAGCAATTCACGGCTACAAAGAATAAGCCGTATTCTGAAAGCTTCAAGAAGAAATCGACGACCACGCCGAATCTGGGAAAGACCTTGGAGCAGCAAAGCAGTTTCCTAATCTGTCCATGTGAAGTTCTTATCAGTCTTCTTGCTACTTCCCGTCGATGTATTCTCCGATTTCTTTGGCATTGTCGACTTTATGACAGAAATATGAACGTGTTCACTCTGACATCAATGAAAATTATTTTCGCGCGTTCTTAAATCAAGGGTTGTGCGCATGCCCAATTAAAAAGCTCACCATTTAGTTTCACCGTGTAAACGGAGGGGCTAAGCGAATAAAATTTTATCCGGTACAACGTAAACGGATAAAAATTTATCCGGATAAAACACTCTAGTGTAAACGGGGTCTAAGTCTCTCTCAAGCAGTGAGTTTGACTTTTTCTAAGCGATACGTTTAACAAAAAGCAACCTTTCCCTTAACAGAGTGCAAATGTATATATGAAATGATTTACACAGATTCTGCAATGTCAGTTGCATTGAACTGACGACTTGCACGTTATGAGCAAATATGATGGAAGTTTATATAACGTTTTTTTATATTCAGTGATCTCCTAAATTAAGTCGTTTAATTAACTAAATTAACTCTTCCTCGATTTTAAATGCAACGGATCATTCTGTTAACGCACGGTTGACGAAATGAACATAGCACCATTATTTCAGGAAGAAATTCATACCTTCACTAACACTTTCTTTTCTTCTTCTTAGTTTCTGGCACCAGATGCTTGCATTGATGTAGCGATCAGGAGTTTGCTGAACACTTTTTGTAGCTTTATTTACGCATCGTTTTACTCTTTATATTCGAACAAAGTGAATGAACAGTAATTTGACGCCTATTTCTATTGTTGCATATCTTCATTAGGAAACTTAGCCCTGCCTCAGTAGCTACCTGATTAATGTTGGCGGGTTCTTAAATCATTCAGGGGTCGGGGATGTGATGGTGAGCAAATTTCTTCAAACTTTTAATCAGGAAATTTCTTCATACTTTCCTACTCTGTCCAGCAGATTCCAGAACAAGTTGCAAGGCTTAGTTAAGATTTTTGGTAGTGGAGAAGCATTGGAAAAATGCCTTCCAAGGTCACAATCACAACAGCTGAACGAGAATAAGACTTTAGGCGGTGGCTGGGAGGAACATTTAACTGCCAATATTACATAGCAGGTGCTCCACTCCTTTCCCCCTCCACCCCTCTTGTTTGCAATAACAGGTCAAAACTTTGCAATAATTATAGCTTTATGGGCAGTGGCGGACTGACCCCTTTAAAATCTGACAAAAAGGGCCCATCTTTGCAGAAAAAGGGCCCCATCTTATCAGAAAAAGGGCCCCATCTTTGCAGAAAAAGGGCCCCATCTTTGCAGAAAAAGGGCCCCATCTTTGCAGAAAAAGGGCCCCATCTTTGCAGAAAAAGGGCCCCATCTTTGCAGAAAAAGAACCCCATCTTTGCAGAAAAAGGGCCCCATTTTAGGAATGCAGGGCCTTAAGATGTCCCATTACGAATAATAAATATCATGGATTACATAAAAACTGAGGTTGAATAAACGTCATAGCATGTGGTTATAAAATTGATTGTGTTGATTGTGATTACCTTTTTTAGGTTATGAAAGGTTAATAGAGATTTTTTAACATGATGGAATTTTCTGAAATTTTTGACTTTTCATAGACCCAGGTTCAGTTATTCTGCCCGGCATTAATTGTAGAGTTCACTTAAATTTTTGTCAGTTAGCAAAAAAGTAAGGCGTGATTCAGTAACAAACTCGGCGTTTACTTTTTTTTTTCTCAAGCCATAGCATAGGATAATGCGATGCCAATGATACTTCAACGGGTGTTGCTGCATCGTCTTAAAGATTTGTTAACCGAATAACCTAGTTTTTTGCTTGCACTGGACTGTTTAGTATCAAACACGAACGCGTAAGATATTGCCTCGTGGAATGAAAAATTGACATGAAAAAGATGTCAATAAAATGGCAAGAATTAGCCAAATTGCACATAATGGACGAATAAACTTCGAGTCGCAAGTGGTTCTTAGAAAAAAAGTCAAAGTTGAAGTCAAAAAAGGGGACAGGACTGATTACTGGTTTCTTGGAATGCAAATTAAAGAAATGCAACTTCTGGTAGCATTTGTTTTAAATGGTCTTCGGAATGATAAACCTAAATGTTTTGTAAAAAATATAGTTAGTAAGCACGTATTAAGTCTAAAATACAGACGGCAAACCAATTTAGCGGATGATCACACAAAAACTAAAGGGAACCTTCTTGCTATGATTTAGCTATAATATCATGATTAAGCTATCAAATTTTCGTATATAGAAATGATTCGCTTTGGCTTTATTTGTCGCTAAGCAAGTTTTTTCATTTTGAATTTTTGATAGAAATTTGTACAATTCAATAGACGTTCAATGTATTCCGCATGTAAGCCACAAATTCTACAAAGCGAATCAGTGTACCTCCCTTTCTAGTTTGCTATTTTTAGGTCTGCAATTTTTAGTTTAAGTTTCAGTAAAGATAAGGCTTCCTCACACCTCAGATATTCTGTAATTTAAACTTACTATCCTTTATGCATCTGAAGTTAGTTTTCTTATAACTTTTAACTTTGTATCTTCGAGAAAGTCCCTTGTGAAAAATAACTGAAATCCAAATCAGAAAGAATTTCTATTATTTAATGTTAAATTTCAATTAGTGTACTCAGCGCCCATTTGTAATCAACAGCTCAACTTTGCTATTAGTGCTACATATGTTATGTTGCTTAGAAATTGATGAAATGCTCACTTGACCACACCCTGATTTTCAGACCAGACCCACCTAGGCCCCTCCAGTTCTTTGTGGCCGCTTAAAAATTCTGAGCCAGACCGCCACTGTTTATGGGAACCCGTTTTTATGCATTTTTATGCATCTTGTTTAATGATAAGTTGTATTTTCTAAGTCCGATTCATATTTTTGTTCTGTTTATATGAAAGAAATGGTTAGATTTGCATTTTCATGTTTTTCTTGGTCGTCCGTTTCGACCAAACTCCAATCCAAGTTTCACAGGTCTTTTTTCTAAAGGCGCATAAATTATAATTGAGCCAAAAGATATCATCGGGGACTGCGACTGTGTGAGTCGGATATACAGGGTGGGGACTGCCTCACTCCGTAAATTTACAGAATACTTCCAAACAATGCCTCTTTTACACAAAAAAAATGTTTCTTTGGCTCATGATGCTGGAGGATTATGTTACAACCAAAATTTTGGGTAATTTTTCCAAAAAATCCTTTCGAAGAAAGATCAAAATTTTTGAAAAGTTTTCTAAGCATTATCAAATTTTAGAGACCTTTTGTATTAGATCAACTGTTTGTTGGAAAGAACCGTTTTTAATGTAATAATTGAAAAATGTAATAATTATAACCGCTGTAAAATGAAAGCAAGGGCTATCTCGGCCTATATCGACATTTAGCAGAGATTTGCCCCGGCGTGTTCAATTTCATTGTTCAGTGTTGTACCCGAGCTCATCCGGAGATCTAATAGAGATCCTTTCCTCCAACTTATATCTGAACTTTTCATACCCTTTGCTCTGGGACATTATACTAAATGATAATAAACTTTATACAAAAAACAAAGTGAACAGGAGCTCCTGCTCTGCTACACTATGATTCTGTCACACTCTATTATCTAAAATTGAACTTATTAGGTTCATTTATTTGAGAGTGCTGAAGTTACAGTTACAATATTCTTATTTTTGCAGGTTTATAGGTTTGTCAAGAATGGTAATAAGTGTAAAACGAACACGTTGTGAAAAAAACTGCGAACATTTAAATGTTGCAAATGGTCTTATACATGCAAAAGTCTTTTGTTCCAAAATTTGTATTGAATCAAATTGAGGTGGTGCTCTTTCTAAAGAATCTTTGGGTTTCATAGTTATATCAATAGACAATTTACATGGTTTTATAATTAGATAAATGATTTTATGTATTAAGCGCATTAAATTCAGCTTGAATATCAAGATCACCTGATCCTTCCTTGATACGTCGACGATTCGTTGAGAGATTTGAAGTATCTTCCACTGCTATCAGAAGCAAACTCGTTGCTTTATCTCAAACTAAGTATTTTTTCAAAATCACTTGCATTTTAAGCATATACCAAGAGACAGCTGCGCTGTGAACTGCTAAATATTCCACGAAACGTGTTCTTTTAGATCATCAAACTTAAACTGCCGTCGGTTGCGTTTGATACTTCGTGGGCGATATCCAGTTTTTTCGTAAAAATCGAAGCCAGGTCGCAGGGAAATGAATTCAGTCAGTTTCAAGAATGCAAAATTCTAGACACCAAAGGGGAATTTTTGAATATTCACTATTTCAGAAACAAATCTACTATCACCTAAGATGTTCAATGGCTAATATCAGCTTCAAGCTTGGGAAATTGTAGAGATGCTTATATTTAGATCATTCTTAGAGATAAGATAATTGCAATAAAATAAACATGCTTTGTATAGTTTGGTATGTATCATCAAGGTATTAGGTGGAGCAGATATAGAGAATCTCCTTTGTTATGGTGCTGATCCTTGTTGCCATCGAACATTTGCTCCATTTTCTGAAAGAAATATCATCTCGCTACGGCAAAACTTTGGAACTTTAGGACTGATGGTTGAATGTTTACCAAAGAGACCCATGTCTATGCATCTAAATAACTTTTATCATTGAAATTCGTTTCCTTCCTTGGCTCGTTTCCTTCCTTTCCCACTACAGAATAGAAAAATGCATGAGGGAGTAAACAATAGCATTTGTGAGTAAACAGATTCATGCATAAGTTGATGTCTATATTATACTAAATCTTATTTGTAATTAATTGATATTTGTTAGTTTTTGTTGAAACAATTACTTAAACCAAATGTAAATAAATAAGTTTTTATCATTGCTGCATATTATCATTCTTATAGCTTATATCGTTCCTTCCCTGAAATTAGGTTAACCAAACGACCCATCTGTTATCTCCCCATTCGAGAGACAAAATGAATTTCAATAGTCTCCGGCTTTAGACAAGCAACAATATACCTCTTGAAAAAGCTGATTCAGATACAGCTGCTGAAAAAATACCACGTCTCTTCTAACTCTCAATATCTTTATTTGATATAACCGCAGATTTAAAATGTATATCAGCGTGCTATGAAAGCATAAACATAAGTTATATCAGTGAGAGAGAATTTCAGCATTTGGAAGGAATATCAATTGTGTGGAACATCCAACAATTAGAGATTATGGTTAAGGTGAAACGAGGAAACTCATTTGAACAGAACAAAAACCGGTCGTGATGAGTGATCTTTTAAATAATTTTCATTAGAATCATTCTTAAATTTGCCAGAAGAGCTAAGATCTGAATTTAATGGTCTTTTCCGAAATAAATAAAGATACATAATTGTACAAATAACCAACATGTTGATATGTCATCCCAGAACAGGCAGGACCTAAAATGAGCGTGACCAAAATCCAGATAACTCAATGCGTGACAAGACGTGGTTGTCACCGGCGCAGCATATTTTGAGATGAACGATTATTCTGGTTGACTATGTTACAAATAAAAGTGCTTCCCCGGCGTGTCCTCTCTCATTCTTCAGTGGTGTACACAAGCTCATTCGAGAGGTCTAAAAAACATTCTTTCCTCTGACTTATATGTGAACTTTTCGTACCCTTTTCACTGAGACATAATACTAAATGATAATTAGGTTTATACAGAAAACATAGTGAGCAAGAATTTCTGCTCTGCTACACTGTGACTCTGTCACACTCTTTTGTCTAAAATTGTACTTATTGGGCTTCTCTTTTTGAGAATGCTGAAGTTCTAGTTACATGATTCTTATTTTTGTTGGTTTATAGGTTTTTCTAGAAAGGTAAAAAGTGTAAAATGGACACGTCGTTAAAAAAATGCCCACATTTTTGTTATAAATTGCAAATGACCTTATACATGCAAAAGTCGTTTGTTCCAAATTTTGTGTTGAATTAAATTGAGATGGTGCTCTTCTAAAAAATCTTTTGGTTTCAAAATTATGGTACACTTTTTATAAGGATATTGTGGCTCGAGAAAAATTTTGAAATAATGCCATTCCAAGCTCCATCAAGACTGTCATAAATTCTGATGTTTAAAAATACACTCATCTGTTCTGTGAATAATTAACTCTGTGAATAGTGTGGTGTGAATTAGTGACTTAGATTTTGTATTTCAATACCACATTCATTGCCTTTTTGTTCGTTATTGCTTATGTTTATTATGAAGCATAAAATCAAACAAAGTTTGAATTTTTTTTATCAATCTTAGTCTCCAAATTGGATTATTTCAAGAATATCGAGACTTGGCATAAAATTAAGGTATTCTCAAAAAGAAATGTGAATTTGGCAACGTACACGCACTAGAAATGCTGTGATATTGTCAGCAAAGAGGAACCTTGGCCTAGATTCGTTGGAAAGGGTTTAATAGAGGGCGGCAAATATTAAATACAGCGGCTGAGTAACCAATACCAGGACCGGGGGCCTTAGCTATTTTATGGGAACCTCTGACAAGAAAAATATTATATTATAACAAAGCATCAACTACATTAATGTATATTACAAAATTTGGAGCAACAAGTTAAGATGTACGACAAATACAAATTAAGATGAAATATAATTACAAAAATGTCAAACAATGAGTTTGTGTAATAACGTGCCTTATATCAACTTTTAATTTAAGTTTTTAAAGCTGCAAAGACATCATGTTGACTAAATTTGGAATAGAATTCCACAGAATGAAATATAACATATTTTTTTATTCGATAAATTTTCCATAAATTACTGGTTATCTAAGCCATGCAAATTCGGATGTACCAGGCCACAGTAGAAAAATACACCCAAACAAAGTTTTTAATGAATTGCTTTTGAAAACTATGAATCAGCATGTATGAGTTACAACAGGGAACGTGCAAATTTAACTTGAGCGTTTCAACTAATGCATTCCAAAGTTTTTATCATCTCAATCTTCTTTATAGCCGATGTTTTCAAATTTTTAAAGAAAGTTACAGATTGAAAAAATACTTTCCATAAAATACTTTATTCAATATAGAAAGAATAAAACAATTTATATTTTTAATATGCAAACAATCAATATATTAAAGAATAAAGACAAAGTTTTTTCTAAATGTAAAGGAAAAAGTTTTACATGATTTTTTTGCGAATTTCTTTGTCATTAATTTTATGTATCACGAATATTTCACGGGAAGTTATTAAAAAACTTCAAATATATTAAAAAAGTTATTAAAAAAATTCTGCCGATTTCAAATATATTTCCCCACACCACGACGTGATTGCAACGAGTTCCCATAAATTGCACAGCCTTTCACTGAAGTTACCAACAAAAATTCAACAAGGCCGGTTAGGTTCTGTGCCTGGGGCCTAGGCCTCGTAGGCCCCATTGGTAATCCACCACTGATTACATATGGTTGGCTAACAATGCGGCGTTCGATAGAGGGCGGTGTTCATTAGAGGAAATACGGTATTTCAGAGATTTTTCCAAATTATAAAAAGTACCGCTTTTTCTAAGTTTCACTGTCCGTGCCCTAGATTTGAGGGAAAAACCTACCCAATTCCCAGAGGTTTTCCGGATGAGCTTGGGTACACTTTTGAATAAGAGAAGACACACAGGGAGGTTTGCATAATAGACAAATTTGATTTTGATGGTTTCTTAGACCACTGGTGGGTAGGGCTTTTGGTTTTTAAAGAAGGAAGAGTGCCGAGAATGGCTGCGAGCATTGAAAGAATAGAGATTATTTTGTATTGCGAGGACCTCTCTAAAAGTGCCCTGCTGTTAGTATTACTAAAAGATAACGTGGTGACATTTCTTTTGATAAACACAATAAAACGGGCCACTGCTCTTTGCTCTTGATGAGTGACAATGAAAAGAATTCAAATCGACCCCATTGCAAGGGACCTTGTGATGAAACACAAATAAAATTTCATGTATTGACAAACAAAGGGATCAGCAGATTGTCTAAAAACAAGAGAGCTATAATTAGGAAGTCCTTGAGAACTGAGGTTTGCACAAGTTCCTAGTCGATGCATTACGGAATTATTGGCATCGAAGAACGAAATGCCTTTTGAGGAGAAGGATCAAATAGGCGAAGCTGATTTGGACTCATACGTCGTGATAGAGACTCCGTCACCAGCACCTAGGCATAATAAAAAAGTGATTGGATCTCCATCGCCCAGAGTTTTAAGAGCGAGAAGGATTAGAGCTTTCACATCTGTTGCAGAAAGAGATGCACTTGTTAACAGCATCGACTTGGGAAAGATCAGCCAGCGACTGACAGAGGATTTCCGCAGCGGTTCACGGTGAGCACTCATTATATATTTGAAACTACAATTACAACTGAATCCAGAATGTCGAGGGAAAATTACACTGAATTTGCGTTTTAGTTTTGAAGCGAGATGTGCCATGGAGGTCAGGCAAAAGGGCAGCAAAGGTCAAACTACAAGTAAATAATGTGCGCCTTGTCATGTGACAATTTACGATCATTCGCATTTATTCATTATTTTTAGGGCAAATATTCGCTATTCATTAGCGAAATCATCAGAGTAAACACTGATGAAGCCCTGTATGCCGGGACGAAATATAAGTTATACGTAAAAATTAATTACTTTTAAAATTCTATTACCAGAGAAGAAAACTTACACTCCCCTTATATTTTTATCCAGTTTTGGAAAAATTAGAAAATCAATCTTAAAAAAGTTGGGTGAACATGTCCACCCCAATCCACCCCGTGGCGCCGCCCCAGGATCCTCGTCGTCGCGTTTCTTTGTTCCTGATTATTATTGTCATTCAGTCGAAATACTGGCAACTATTGATAGTGTTGGCCACCTTACATTTTCAGATGCTATTTGTGCCTGTCAAGAGGAAGGCAAGAGAAAAATCGCCCCTGGGCCTCGAGATCTAGGGTGTCTCTTAAAGAGATGAATTCCATTTTGAAAATGGAATTAATCAAACATAGCCAAAGTATACTTGATTGCTTGATGTACAATAGTAGAGAAAATAACTATGGATTTAAGTAAATTGTACTAGGAGTAAATAATAGATTATTAATCAACGACGTTTTGAGCATAGCCCGTTATCAAGTGAATGTGGAAAGCGATAATAGAACTAAAAACGTGAAAAAAATAAGGGATTGCGATCAAAATGATCTTTTGTGTATATTGGCAAAGCATCGCGCCAGATTAACAACAGGTTTGGCGAGCACTTACGAAATGTCAGGAAAAAATTCAGCTCAGAAGCAAAC
This sequence comes from Rhopilema esculentum, assembly GCF_013076305.1. The sequence goes on along the minus strand of NW_027018682.1, from coordinate 5,770,784 downwards.
ACGACAGTGATCCTGATAGAAACATTTAACCCTGACATTCATTGGAAAAACGAATCATTTTTCAACTTTATATCCTTATATCCTTGAGACCTTATACCCTTCTAGACTTCATGGAGATTTTACCTTTCTTCAATAACCAACATCCCCCCCCTTTGTTTTTCTTTTCTTTATGTATTTATGTACATGTATATACAGTGGTATGGTGGCTCGAAATTGGCTAGGGGGCACTAACCTTTTTGGCGCCCCTTAGAGTTTTATGCCCACGGTACAACTCTATCAGGGCCGGTGAAACGTGATTGAAAGTGGGAGAGGGGCCACAATGTTAAGATTGTATAGGGGTTTTGTGAATACCGCTACCATGGTTGGAGACAAGAATTTTTTTTGATTGGCCGAAAACTCATCTAAGACATTTTTTATAAACGAGGAAGATCCAAGTAATTTTCATAAACTTTTTCTATCATTATGCCCCAATGTCAATATTGTAAAGGGGTTTAGTGAAAGCCGCCAAAATGCTGTTTGAAAAATTTTTTAGTATGCTTTTCTAGGAATGACCGGAAACTACCTCAGGAACATCTACAACACACGTAGTAGATTTAGGCCCAATGGAGATTTTAGAAAATACTGATAAGCTTTTTTTATCATTATACCCCGTGTACCTGACATGAAGACAGTAAAGGTAATGCAAAATTTAGGAACAGGTTTACAATAAAATATGAACATAAGAATATACCAGGCTAAGAATCTTTGTAAACTTAAGGTATTATTTTGTAAGTTTGATCATAAAAATTTCCCATAGTAGTTATGTCTCAGATCCAGCTTCCGTGAGGTCAAGCAAATTACACTCTTTTTTTATAAGAACAATTTTATAAGAACACGAGCCTCAAAACTGGTCAACAGTTAAGAACAAATTGTGAACAAATTAAGAACAAAACAGTTAAGAAGGAGTTTCTGCAAAATGCAATTCTGAACAACGTTTTTTCTCAAAATCGAGGATTTTTAGCGATGTGTGGGTGCTTTTTTGGTGAATATTCAAATTTGTCAGCAAATTAAGGCTGTCTCACTCACTTTGTTGGCAAATGAGGCCTGAACACCTCCTTTGAGCGAATAAGCAAGCAATAGCACTGCTTACACCCTCTTAATTTAAGAACAATTTAAGAACAATCCAGCCTCAGATTTTCGAAAAAATTAAGAACAGTCAGTCTGAAATTAAATTTACTGGTTCTTATCGAAAAAAAAGAGTGTAGTGGGTTACTTGCGGAAGTTTGGTAATTAATGATGGACTGCCGAAGGATGCTTGGATGTTATCGCATCCTGGGTCTTACCCTGGGCTCCGTAGCGTCAAAGGTTGCCGAGAAGGTGGAGTGGCGCGGAAATGCGGAAGACGAAAGAAAGAGACGAGAAAAAGACGGCTCCACATTGAGATATGCGCTTCTTCGGAGCACGGCTATGGCGAGTTGCCTTCTTTGTTCACATTTGTTTCCAACGGGATTTTGGCGCCCATTTGAAGAGTTGGGTCGCCTTTGGCGCCCCCTGATATCTGGTCGCTGGTGGGACACGTGTCCCCCCGGCCCCACCTGCCACCACGCCACTGTTTATATTTGTATATACACTCTTTTCTTTTATAAGAACAATTTTATAAGAACACGAGCCTCAAAATTGGTCAAAAGTTAAGAACAAATTAAGAACAAGCTGAGGCTGAGCTTCTGCAAAATGCAATTTAGAACAACATTTTTTCTCAAAATCGAGGATTTTTAGCGATGTGTGGGTGCTTTTTCGTCGAATATTCAAACTTTTCGGCAAATAAAGGTTGTCTCACTCACTTTGTTGGCAAATGAGGCCTGAACACCTCCCTAGAGCGAAAAAGCTAGCACTCGCACTGTTTACACCCTATTAGATAAGGAAAAAATTAAGAACAATCCAGCCTCAGAATTTCAAAAAAATTGAGAACAGTCAGCCTGAACTTAAATTTACTGGTTCTTATAAAAAAGAGTGTATATGTTTATATTCACTTGATAACGGGCTATTCTCGAAACGTCGTTAATTAACAATGTATCATTTATTCCTAGAACAATTTTACTTTAAATTTATAGGTATTTTAAAGCAAAAGCGTGCCTAAAAATAAACAAACTTCTAAACGATTCGATTGCAAGAAATTTTCTGAAATGCATTTCAAGCTAATCTGAAGGGCATGGTCGCAAAAAGTTCCTCGCAAGGGGCCTCGTCTTTTGGTTTTGCCTCAAGGCCCCCGAAACCTCTTGGCATCTTGGGTAACTGCACCTGAGAGACGTCCTTGCTATAGAAATTACTTACCTAGGAAATCAACGGAAACAATAAGTGGGGAGGGACGTACCCGAGAACCCTCCAGGGCAATAACCTCAAAGAGTGAGAAGCAAATCTCACTTTCGTTGCGCTTCCCCGCTTTGCTCTTTCACTCGACTCCTTAGAGGTTCTGGTACTAAAAGCCTCCGACAGCTCAGACAAAAGTTCCACTGCTAAATTTTTCCGGCGTTAAAGCAAAAGTTCGGCTGAAAAATTCAATTTGTAAATTCATATTATATGGCAATACCCAAGGGTGTTAAATTGGGGTTTTCCAAAGTTTTACCTTAAATCTACTTGGATTCCATTTATGTCATGTGATGTATTTGAATGGTCCATTATTTTAATAAGGTTGAAAGTTCATATTAAGGCTCGATCATGATTTCGACGTTTGCGTCTTGTCCATCAAGCAGTAAATAGTCTGCGTTCAGACTCTACGGAGGAGAAAGAATCCAGAGGGGAGAAGAGTAGAAGAAGTTTCAAAAACTTGTAGGTCTCACCCCTTTCAGCCTCCCCACTTTTAGACTGGTGCGCGGTGCCTGGCTCCTAAATTTTTTCAATCACTTTATTTAATGTTGGTTTACATAATAATTTATCTCCTTTCATTGGTTAGTAAATCTCTAGTCTACCAGAGGGACAACTTAAGGCTGATTTCCAAGGCAAAATTTTGCGCCTGAATCGAACTTTTGCCAATGCGAGCATGCGTGGTGTCATGTTCTCAAATTTTGCAGCGAAAAAATTCGATCCGCAGAAAGTAGATCACGGTCCTACTCTATCACTATGACTATTTATTCTATTCACGCGAGAGAATTGGCTTAGTGGAAACCAGGCTCAAAATTGCTGTCTGTGATTTCAAAAGGGACCAGTTGTCAATTTATTTCACTTTCGGTCAACCACTTTGTGGAAACTTCCTTCACCCGAAAAATTGTTTTTAAAGTGCCTATGAAATAAAATTTGACAAGTTTAGATAAAGGCACACTTTTTATAAGCAAAATTTGCTGATTTCAATGATACATGTTGAGGTGATTTTTCCGTTATCTTTGACGTCTCAAAGTTTGCAAACACGGAAGCAGTTGACGTTTAGTACACACGGACACAGACGGAGGTCGTTGATTGAACTACCGTTAAAATAGCCGTAGGGGGCAATTTTAAGTCAGGATACATATCCAATCTTTTTTAGTGCATCAAACTGTCCTTTTTTGCAAAGTTACATACTGCTGTACCAAAGTACGACTGAAATACGATAATACCGTTTATTAAGATCTTGTGCGGTGCACCCCAGTCTAAAAATGGAACAAGGGAGCAATTTTCAGATTGAGTCTTTATCTTATCAATTCCTGCGTATCAGATTGCCGTTTGTTTTTATAGGCATAGAAGGTAAAAACTAAAAAACCAATGTGTGAATAAAAGTATACAATCCAAAATAGAAAAATGAGAAAAAAGGAGATAAGGAGTAGTCACTACCACCTGGTTACAGTCTATTGCAATGTTTCCTGCTATTGTACCTACTTTCGGCAGAGATATCAAAATATCGTCGTTTGTGGAGTCATGCGGTAAAATACCCCAGTCTAAAAATAGCCCAAGGGGGCAATTTTCTGTCGGGGTCTATATCCTATCTTTATCAGCGTATCAAACTGTCCTATTTTGCAAAGTGTAGCGCTGTAGTACTAAAGTACGATCGAGATGCAATTAAACCGTCTTTATAAGTCTGGAGCAAAGAACCCCAGTCTAAAAATAGAAAAGGGGGCAATTTTCAGTTATGTTCTATATCCTATCTTTTGTACCGCATCAAACTGCCACATGTTGTAATTTGTAAAGTTTCGTTCTACTATACCTACTTTCAGGAGAGATGTTGTAATAATGCCGTTAGGGGCTTGGGGCAAAAAACCCCATTTCTAAGAACAGCTAAAGGGGGCAATTTTCAGTTGGGTTACATATCCTATCTTTTTCAGCGTATCAAACTACCACTTTTTGAAATTTTCATGCTGGTATCACAATTTGCACAATTGTTTGACTGAAAGCCCTGACTAAGTGGTGTGGTGTGTTTACTGCGAAGACGGAATCAACTGCAAACCTTGTGACGTCACTGATTCTCATGCTTTGTCACTCGCACTCATTGTTTTTAAAACCCCAAAAACAAACTTTCCCGTGCAAATTTTCGAGTTAATTTTCGTTTTACAGGCCAGTCAGAATTATTACAGAAGCTCGTTATGTAACCATTCAGTGCAAAGCTACCTAACGATAAACTACGCTCAAATAATTGTCAAACTGTAGTATGTTTCCTCTATCATAGTGTACTGAATGAGAAGGAATACAATGGGCAGCCCCCCAATATGAATTTCGTTCCGACGGCACTGTTTTATATTGCAACAACATGTAGAAGTTTCAGTTTCTTACAAAAAAGCTATATGTGAAATTTCGTTTCATAGGCACTGTGCCCACGTAGCCCTCCCGGCTCCGACGGCCCTGACATTGTTACATGAGCACAGGCTTTTTCTCAATCAAACCACTGTATTTTGCCCTAGGCTCTAAAACTTGTGATTGTCTGCTTTAATTAGCAAAACACGGGTCTTTTACTTACCATATTTCAGGACACCTGCCACAGACTTGACTGATTTTGCACACTTAGAGGTATTTTACCATGTCCTTTTTGACTATGTATTCAAATTCCAAAATTCTATTTTGGAATAAAATTCTAAAAGTATATTTTTATGACGTCATCACTTTGCTACTCTATTCCTAATCTCTGATAGTACTCCTTGCTTAATGCATTATAATTTATTCAATCGTGTTGCATATCATTTTTTTTACAACCCATAATAAACAGCCCGAAATATAGTCATTTGGGCAAAAATTTGTTTAGTGATGGGGTGCCGAGGAAATCCATCCCTGTTTCCTTCAATTAAGTCTTGAAAATATTAAAACCCTAAAATATTTGCAGGACGAGGAAGGTATTGACGTACATACCAAGGTGATTTCAATTTCGATCTCTGATAGCGATTTAAATCCTTCACATTATAAAAGATAAATGTAATCTGCATGTAGGTTGGAGCCCTTGGATGTTTTTAAAAATAAGACACGATCAACGGCATAAGTTTCTCATCCAGCAAGCATAAAAAACAATATCTTTTTTAATGGCCAATCCCCTGAATCCTTTTTCGCTCGATCGTTCTTTTCTTTTGTTGGCTCAACTGCATTTGTAGGTATGGCAGGTGCATCGGGCTAATCAGAGGAAGCATAAGCTTTTCACTTCCATTCTCTGCCCAGAATTTCCCTTTGTGATATATCTATGACCTCTCAGTTTCGAATTTTGTCACTCTTTGGTTCTTTTCTTTCGTTTGATTCAACGTACCTTAATCCAAAATAGGATTCCCAATCTGTCGGCCCAAGATAAGAGAATCCCGTTAGGTTTAAGAATGATTTTTATGAAGTGGCATAAAACCAGCGATAATGTTTCTCTGATAATGACCAATGAATTCTACGTTTGCACTTCACATAAGTCAGTTATATTTACTTTTAGCTCTGATCTTTTCGCCCTGTTTCTCAACTCGTAATCCAATCAATTTATGGAATAAATCTGATGCTAAAAGACTATAAAAATATTTGACTACCGGGACATTGATAGGAAGAATTCTTTTGAAATCGGGAAGGGGTCTGACACGACAAACCATTCACCTTTGATTTCATACGCAGAATTACCTGCAGTCTTTTACTGGCCAAATAATATCTGGAGTGGTGCTCATCGATATTGGAAATTGTGCTATTTTTGCCTGGTCCTCAGATTAAACTTTACAAAATATACGATACCAATGACATGCAATCTGTTGGCTACGAATTTTGCCCAATATTGTGAGATGTTTTGTTAAGGTATAAGCCAAAGTAACCATATCGTCGATGGAACGTCGCCAGTTCGACCCTGCAAAGCAAACTGTACACACGGTTCAGAACTTTGAAGAACTTTGATGTTGGTGGTCTACCTTGATTAGAGGACTATCAGAACTGGAGTTTTGACAAGTTATTCGACGAAATTCTTTTTGTCAATTTCTAATTGAAAGTTCAAGAATCTTCCTAGCAGTTTTTTATTGGATAATATTGAGGCAGCCGCAACCACGAAATGCCGGAACAGAATTTTAGGCCGCTAATTCGACGATCTATAAAGAAAAGAACATCGGTATTAGATGAAGGAAGTACGTACGTGCAAAGAGTTCTAGATCGCCGCAAAGCTACGTTTCTCTGGGATTATCTAGCTCAGTCTTACCCTGAAGTTCGTCGTAGGTGAGTCGTTGTAAGCTGCATGTATTTGAGAAATCGAAATTATTTTGTAAAGGATTAATAATAATAATAATAATGATAATATCAGTAACGATGTTGATACATGGTAATACCTTCCACACCATAAGTGCGAGGGCCCTGTACTCGGCAAATACTGAAACAAATGCTCAATTGGTCCATCCTCGCCATGGGATGTCACCAAGTCATGGAGGAGTGCAGGGTCTGAAACGATAACATTCATGTCAACAGAAGTTTTTCTCAATCAAGGTATGCAGGACAAGAAAGCCTTAAACTCGATTTAAGATATAAACTCTACAATTTAAAAACAAATTCTCAAATTTTAGATTAAGAATAATTGACAATGTACAGACATGCACTAATCAATTACAAGGAGGTCACAAATAGAAATAATCAAGAATTTGCTTGATTACTGAAATGCAGTATGTAGAAAATTAGAGATTCGTTGGTAAAGCGCTGAATGATTAGAAAAGAGTAAATTGATTGAGAAAATCTTTTCAGACGTTGATATCAACAGAAACAAATAATCCAATTCGCGATTATAAGAAGCTATCAAACACGGCTAAAATGGTTGAACAAAATATAGGAATAATGCAGTTAACTTGACTGCTGTTGCAAGTATCGATGTTCCAAACGTGATAAACTTTCAGGAGGCACTTATTATCGCATGCACTGTCCAAGTGGCGGTCCTACACATTTTCCATTTTCCTAGTCCCCCTCTGTCCTTTCAGCAAAGCCTTTGTTTAGCTAAGATCAAGTGATCAACATGTGATTAATAATTTAAATGAATACTATACAGCTTTTTAACGAGACATGATTTATAATAAGATACAGTGAGATATATGTTGTTGCTGCGCTGCCCTTTTTCATATCTTTATATGTGAGGCTAATGTAATAGATAACTGCGAATATCAATTTTTGTTGCAGTTAAAGTGCTTTTAATTTTTTATTTTTGTGCAATGATGTCTCTGAATATTCAGGTGGCTTCTTTTTTCCAAATCCCCTCTCGTTTTCCGTTTATTTAGACTACGAAAACTATAGCTAGATTTACACCCAAATTTAACAGTTAACAGTGACTTGAACTTTCTTGTGGGGACACGACAACCGTCAAGAACAGGTGAAGGATGAGAGAAAAATACATGTTCTTGTGATTATGCTGCTTTTTTTAAGTTGTTTGATTTCATTTGTAGAATGTTTTGCATAATTATGCATAGCTTACTAGTGAAATGTGCACATAAGATTCAATTCTGTTGTCTTCACATTCAGGAAAACCTCTTTCGGTTGGCTTTCGGACACCTTTTCAATCCCCTTATAGATCCTAGACTGGGTTGGGCTATATAAAATTACCCGTAAATCCACGAAAGAGAGAGAGAGAGAGAGAGAGAGAGAGAGAGAGAGAGAGAGAGAGAGAGAGAGAGAGAGAGAGAGAGAGAGAGAGAGAGAGAGAGAGAGAGAGAGAGAGAGAGAGAGAGAGAGAGAGAGAGATATTTTCTGTAGTTAACCAATAAAATCTACTTGTTCCATTTTTCTTTATTTAAGGCTTCAAGTTGGGGAAAAAGAGCACAGATCGCAACATGAAGTTGATAGTCATTCAAAACTACCGCGAATCAGATCCTTTAAATCGTGTGATGCATTCAGAGATACTCAGCGAACACGATCTTTAACCGTTGATGCTGTCGCTGCTTCGGTGAGTGTTTTCTATATAAATTCTCTCAAAGTTTTTTGCGACTGTCGCCTTTTTAAAATGACTTCTCCAAGAGGCTCACTCACGAGTACGAGAGCAATTGATGTACGGAGCAGGGAGTTCCAGCTGTCTCTAAGCCAATCAATGATACCTACTAATTTTGTCTGTTCCGGTAAGACAAGGTTCGTCATAAGTAACAGAGGGTTAGATAAACCATTGGTGATTAATTATCGCAGCACAAAGAAGGGGGAGATGCCTTGCTGAACTTTTGAAAAGAGAATGGGGTGACCAGAGTCCAGAAAAGTTGTTAACCTTCCTCCAGACAAAAACATCGCGGAAGGCAAACCTTCCTCACAAAACAATATAAAGTGGGCGTGGCTTGGGTGTGTCATATGAGCTTCTATTGTTTTTCGTGGACCTTCTTCCGCTCAATGGCCGTGCAACCGTAATGTTTTCCTGACTCTGGGGGTGACATCCCCGCTTTTGCATATCATAGGGAATATTTAGTTTTTCTAAAGTGGCTTACCCAATTATCAACAAAGTAATGAAGAAAAAAGAAGCTTTGTCTTGAGTATTTTTATGCTTTGCTGTAAAATTATAGCATGTGAACTTTTCCCAAAGCCAAGATACGCCACATTTGTTGCAAAGAAGTCCTAACACCGCAAATGTAGTCAAGTGATGGATGAATATAGAGCTTCAAGGTCATAACGTCATTATTGTACTTCAAAACACATAATTGTTTGTTGGCAGTTCAGAGACTTAAACTAAAGGGCTCAAAGACTCAAGACAGTATCCGCATTGTTAACAGCTTTCTTTAATCCAGCAGCATAGAAGCTCTTTCAAATTATGTCATAAGTCAAAGATAGTCAAATAGTTCATGAGCTGTTAAAATTCTATGGATCAAAACATAGTCAATAGAGTCCTTATTTCCTATTGACTTCGATCAAAACTAAATTTCGACCAGATTTAATTTTGACCAGGTTTTTGATCGACTCGTTTTTGGAAGTCTTGCATTTGACTGACATTTTTATTGATAATTTTCATCGTTAATGACCTTTAAAGTAGTTTTCCGATGTACACTGTCATGTTGTCGGAAACTGCACAAAGCTTTTTTTGTAAGAAACATGATTCTACTTTTGGAAATTTGATTTGATTTGTCGTACCAATATAAGAAGATGAGATTGATGTTTTTTTTAACTTTGAGAGAAACGTACTAGGAGAGCAAATTTAATTTCAACTTTTCCAGGAGTTAAGCGTCAATGCTCATGTTTGTCAAACAACAAACTCAATATTCAAATTTTCAATCCAGGCAGGGCCTTTTCGTTGTTGACAGGATACTGAGCGTAAAGTTGCTCGAAATCTGTACTGAGGTTATCCGAAGAATGCAATAAATTTCCTTCAAAAAAAGTTCTGGCAATTAGGCTGATAGTACACTTTCTATGTGAATAGCAACCTAGAATTCAATTTTGTATGTCTGGCAGGTTTTAGCTTGGACTCGAATTTTTTTCAAATGTATTTTCAAATGGATTCAATTCACATTTGCTTGCATCTCGTGCTATATGCCATTCATTCTTGATTGACCAGTTTCTATCAAGCTTTTTCATTTTCCCCGTTCCCTTCCCCCTTTTAGACGAGTTTTAGTGACAAATTTTATCGAATCGAAAAAAAGTGTAAGTATATTACCTAGCAGGAAGCTGTACTGAGCAGGAACAGGAATTTGCTAAACTCGATCAGATTATATTATTACCGTAACAAGCAGTGACAACTTGCTTTCAGCGGGTTGACTAATCACAGACAAATATTCAAATTATTGGACCATTCTCTCAGATAAGCTTCCCTATAACAGAGGGATGTCACTATTGTACCAAAAGAGCAGCTGAAGCAAAGCTGAACAGGGAAGACTGACTTTCATTTTTGTGACTCTGCACATAACTCCAGGAAACAGTACTACATGTGCATCGTATAAGTGGAACCGTATAGTGCAGTAGGAGTCTTAGAACTTTAACAATACTTATACTATGGAGAAACGCCAAGAATGGGTAAGTAGCTGCTCAGTTCTCAATGGTATTGGAACGAATAACAATGGTAACCATTTTGATTCACTAGACTACACTCATTTTTTTATAAGAAACTGGCTATAAGAAACGAGTAATGGACAGTCAGAAAAAATTTAGAAACTTCAGTACTCGAAGCAAACAAATTAAGAAACTATAAAATCGTGATAAAGCTGAGAACAACGAAATTTTGTTAAATCCAAGAACAAAATTGCCCTGTTGGCCTAGAACTTAAGACACAAGGGATAAAAATATACTTCCCACATCTAAATACAGCATCGGAACGGAAGCGAATCTCTTGACTTGATAAAAAAGATCACGAACATTTCATAACATAATTCATGACATCATAATGAAGAAACTCTTAAGAAACAATGAGTATTGAAATTTCCAGAACATTAAGAAACTGGAGTACTCAATATCGACCTTTGTTTCTTATAAGAGAGCAGCTCAAGGAAAAATGTAACAAATTTTTCAAATGCCAGAAAAATTCATAAATACCCTTATCTCTAGATAAGATAATAAAGTTAATTCTTGAATTAACGTGAATGAGCTCTATGTCATCGTTCTCTTGGTTTTTTTGGCAGCCTTTATCCGCCAGCGTTTTTTGCATTATAGTATGAATATAATGCATGTCCAAACTTTCCTAAAAAACTATTTTCACAGAGTCTGTGTAGTGCCCAGGTAGGGCCTTAGTGCAAATTAATGCTTTTCTTAAGAGATGTATGCTACAATGTTTTCAAACTTTTAAAATGCAATTGTTAGGGTTAATGATACAGTACAGCAACTTTTTTGAGAAAGATGGTGCTGGGCCTTGAAAAATTTAAGAAACTTTGAGGAGAGCTTCAGCCAAAAATAAAAAAGACACAAGATATAAGAAACTTCTCAGGCTAAGTAGGAAAAAACAGTTTCTTTGTTGCGGGGTCTAAATGTATTGTCTTTCTCCTCTCTCTGTTCTTTCCGAAAATCAATTCTTATGTAAAATATAAATGCATCGATTCATGGTCTTGTTAACTTGTTTTCCCATAAGTTATACGCAATTGAAAATGTTTTACGCAATGAAAGATTTATTGTTTTCCAACGTTTACATGTTAGCATATAGTCTGGATCGATTTTTTTATTATTTTTGTTACTTTTTACATCAACTCACACGAACCAAAAGCTGCGATCGTAGTATTGTGTGCTTCAAAGGCTTTTCCAAATACACATGGTTTCACACAGAAGAAAAGGAATCCCTTGCGATATCTTCAATGATTACAGTCTACTAGGAATATTTTTGCACATGATGTGTCTACAATTATCAGTGTCCTTTGGTTTTAAAACTTTTCACATTGTTTTTTTCTGTGGACACTTTCGTTCTTTCAATATTACTCTTTAGCATGGCTATGAATCTTAAATACTGTAAATCCTTGATTCAAAGTCTGTGTCAACTTGACACCCTCTTTGGTTAATTACCCCTCCTTAAAGCTCAGCTATGTGAAATAAGCCCTGCCTTTTTAACGCCCTTCCATCAGACAGTCAAGTGATTTAAGAGGGCTTTAACCTAGAAAATTTAAAATTCATTTCTTTACAGGACGGTATAACAATAAACAGTGAAACAATATCATTTCATTTATTACATTTTCATGAAATAAATGAAATTCCCCATTACACATTTCTGGCAATTTATGAACCCTACCATTTTTAACACTTCTGACTGATAAACGCCCGTAATTTTGAAGCCGGAATTCTATTAACGCCCTAGACTTGCTAGAGTTGAGAATGGGATAAACTGTACCATAATGCAAGTTTTTCTCAACATTACCATTTGCATTGCTACTCTTGATTACAAGCAGTCCTACTTTTCAATTAAACGATAGTTTAAACAATACAAAGGATGAAATACACTTTAAAACCCTAAAAATTTGTCTTGTAGGCATTGATACACTACAGCCTTTTTATATAAGAACACTTGACTCCAGTTTCAGCCTAACGTGTTTCTTATTTTGTTTCTTAATTTTTTAATGGAATTTCCTGTGCATACCAGTGTCTATAATTACGCAAGTACTTTATGACAAAACTTTTTTTAAATTGCTGACTATAGCAAAGTCTGTAACAAATGCTTGCTTTATTGGATCCAGGAAGACAATGACGTCATCGGTGACAAAACTGGTGACAGATGATGAATCTCCGTGGTTTAAGTTCCTCTGAATTATTCTTTCTTAAGAAGAAAGTTGACAGATTGTGGCCAGAATTTTACAGGTGCAACTTCTTTTGGTGTCCCTCTAAGAGAAAAGCGTCTAGAAATGGGGTAAATCTTGTTTAGCGGCAAAGAAACTAATGCCCTAAGCATTCAGGCATGAAATACCTGTTTGTTGCTGGATGAAGGAATAGCTAGTCAAGATCTTTTGCTATTTGTAAATGCGTTATTTCATTTGGAGATCATTTTGCGGCAGTACATACAACGGTTGAGAGTTTGTAAGTGGAACGATTTATCTATCAGAAACTTATCCTAAAGTTTATTTTGAAAAGCAGCAAAAATGTCATTGCAAATAAAATTATATTAGACAGACAGTTGATCTGTCAATACACCAAAAAAGACGTTTTGTTATAAAGAGAGGTGGGAGGAAAGTGTTGGTGGTGCTTAGAACCTCAGTTCATTCCTCTTATGGATATCAAACTAACGCTCACTGGCGTTTCATTGCTAAAAGCATGCTTTTTCAAAACAATGGTCGAAGAAGAGTCTATCCTGAGATGCATTAACACGCAGTGAATGTTTTCTGTTTTTCTCACTAGTTATCTCCACAAGTGCTTATTCTCTTGCAAGAAAGCAATCTGATGCTATTTTTCAGATACGTTTTATAATATCAGCTATCTGTAAGCTCCTACATTAAAAGCAGGTCAAATTGAATTGAAATGGCAGGATGTAATTGTCCACCACAACCATGTCTGTCTTTCATATTTGGCCGAAGTAACGAAAGCATCAGAATTCATGCTGGGTTGGATTTTAATTTTACGGGTAACGTCCATTACCGATAGGCTTCTAAGAATATGGCATTGTGTTTGTAGAGCTTTCATCTCTTACTGAGATCCTTAATGTTGGTAGCATCGCTAAGTCGGTCGTTTTCACAATATTCAACCATGGTTTGCGTTTCAATTCAACCAATGTTTATGTTTTAAACCTTTGGAGAATGAAGCGAAATGCTTTCGTGACTTTCGTCATCAGTTTTGAGAAAGGAAGTTCAAGGTAACTTTTTGTTTTACACGCTTTGTTTATAAGAATACGTAATTTTTTTCTGAGCATAAGAAGATTCTTCCTAAATTATTCTTGAGCGACACAAGGTGTAACTGAGTTGCGTTAGAATCTTAATGACTCCGAGGCTGGATACGTCTATTTCAAGACAAAGCGTGAAACTCACATTTGTTTTTTCCCAAAAACTCAAATAAACAAAAATTTTAATTTTTGATGACGCTAGAGCCTTGTATTATTCTTTAATTTTTCTCTCAGTGACTTTGAGCCTTAATATTCTTATAGACTATATTCTTATAAAAAAGTGTGCATTGGAAAACTGTCTATAAGGGCCTCATGGAAGCAGTCCCAAGCTCATCCGGAAAACCTTTAAGAAAAAGGTGTCTTTTCTCCTCAAACCTAGGACAGTCAATCTTAGAAAAAGGGGTTATGTTTGGAATTTGGAAGAAAATTACTGAAATTGTCTTTAAAACCAATCTAGGCGAAAATTTTTCTTCGCTGACAATATCACAGCATCTGATACATTGTCCATTGATATAACTATGAAACCCAAAGATTCTTTAGAAAGAGCACCACCTCAATTTGATTCAATACAAAATTTGGAACCAAAGACTTTTGCATGCATAAGGTCATTTACAATTTATAACAGAAATGTGGAAAATTTTTAACGACGTGTTCATTTTACACTTTTTACCTTTCTAGAAAAATTTATAAGCCAACAAAAATAAGAATCATATAACTAGAACTTCAGCATTCTCAAAAAGAGAAGCCCAATAAGTACAATTTTAGACAAAAGAGTGTGACAGAGTCGCAGTGTAGCAGAGCAGAAATTCTTGCTCACTATGTTTTCTGAACCAAGCTTATTATCATTAAGTATTATGTTTCAGTGAAAAGGGTACGAAAGTTCACATATAAGTCAGAGGAAAGAATGTTTTTTAGACCTCTCGAATGAGCTTGTGTACACCACTGAAGAATGAGAGTGGGCACGTCGGGGAAGCGCTTTTATTTGTAACATAGTCAACCAGAATAATCGTTCATCTCAAAATATGCTGCGCCGGTGACAACCACGTCTTGTCACGCATTGAGTTATCTGGATTTTGGTCACGCTCATTTTAGGTCCTGCCTGTTCTGGGATGACATATCGACATGCTGGTTATTTGTACAATTATGTATCTTTATCTATTTCGAAAAAGACCATTAAATTCAGATCTTAGCTTTTCTGGCGAATTTAAGAATGATTCTAATGAAAATTATTGAAAAGATCACTCATCACGACCGGTTTTTGTTCTGTTCAAATGAGTTTCCTCGTTTCACCTTAACCATAATCTCTAATTGATGGATGTTACACACAATTGATATTCCTTTCAAATGCTGAAATTCTCTATCACTTACATAACTTATGTTTATGCTTTCATAGCACGCTGATATACATTTTAAATCTGCGGTTATATCAAATAAAGATATTGAGAGTTAGAAGGGACGTGGTATTTTTTCAGCAGCTGTATCTGAATCAGCTTTTTCAAGAGGTATATTGTTGCTTGTCTAAAGCCGGAGACTATTGAAATTCATTTTGTCTCTCGAATGGGGAGATAACAGATAGGTTGTTTGGTTAACCTAATTTCAGGGAAGGAACGATATAAGCTATAAGAATGATAATAAATAGCAATGATAAAACTTATTTATTTACATTTGATTTAAGTAATTGTTTCAACAAAAACTAATAAATATCAACTATTCACAAATAAGATTTGGTATAATATCTGTGGTGGGAAACAAAGGAAACGAATCAACGAATTTCAATGATAAAAGTTATTTAGATGCACAGACATGGGTCTCTTTGGTAAACATTCAACCATCAATCTTCAAATCCCAAAGTTTTGCCGTAGCGAGATGATATTTCTTTTAGAAAATGGTGCAAATGTTCGATGGCACAAGGATCAGCACCATAACAAAGGAGATTCTCTATATCTGCTCCACCTAATACCTTGATGATACATACCAAACTATACAACGCATGTTTATTTTATTGCAATCGTCTTATTTCTAAGAATGATCTAAATATAAGCATCTCTACAATTTCCCAAGCTTGAAGCTGATTTTAACCATTGAACATTTTAGGTGATAGTAGATTTGTTTCTGAATTAGTCAAAATATTCAAAAATTCCATTTTGGTGTCTAGAATTTTGCCTCCTTGAAACTGACGGAATTCACTTTCCTGCAACCTGGCTTCGATTTTTACGAAAAAACTGGATATCGCCCACGAAGTATCAAACGCAACCGACGGCGGGTTAAGTTTGATGATCTGAAAGAACATGTTTCGTGAAATATTTAGCAGTTCACAGCGCAGCTGTCTCTTGGTATATGCTTAAAATGCAAGTGATTTTGAAAAAATACTTAGTTTAAGATAGAGCAACGAGTTTGCTTCTGATAGCAGTGGAAGATACTTCAAATCTCTCAAAGAATCGTCGACGTATCAAGGAAGGATCAGGTGATCTTGATATTCAAGCTGAATTTAATGCGTTTAATTAATTTCTATTATAGTATGGAAAAGTGCTCTTGCTTTCCTGACAATTCTGCAAGTGATTAAGGTTTACACTGACCACGTTGCTCTCCATTCTCAGAATGAAATACCTCAGTTTTGAAATTCTTGAGAATTCTAGGGTTATTGATGTCTATGAGCATACTAAAATAAAATAGTTTTGCCACCTGCATTGTTAAGATCAAATTGCAGTAATATTCACTGCAGTATTGCAGAATAAATTTAAAATTTTGGTTCACGTGGGTCGCACTGGGCTGCAAGATTTTTGCTGGCTTCGTAACATTTCCTCCCTGTTACCAGATTTTAAATTAAGAGCTCCTTGGAAAATTTGGCATACCTTAAGCTTTTTTTTAATTTTCAAGCTCAATCTAGTTGAAAAAGGTTCACTTAACACACAAAGAATGAAAATCTATAAATGGCAGGAAGAAATATAAAACATTTCGCTGCCCGTTTTTGGTACGATGCTCTTCCTACATTGAATGATGGCTTCGATGCCAGATTTCCTGCATTTTTGTTGTTGTCAATGATGGCGCCAACTGTCTTTTAGTGGTTGGGGGATGGGGTTAGAGGTTATGATAGGCTTGAAAGTTCTCGAAACTACTCATTTTTGTTAGAAACATTGTATTTTTGCACCCTACTCTCAAACCATCTTGTGGCCCGTCCACTGGTGTTAAAGGGAACTTGTCTTGAGTAAACAACCCAAAGGTTATCCGATTACTTGGCTACAAAATTATGTGAATCTCAAGAAAATACCCAGCAGAGAAGCACGCTCAAGACACCTGCCCTTCGCCGAAAATCTCCAAATTTTGGATGTAATCAGGCTTCAGAAATCCAGGCATTCTGCTAGCAATATCTGAATTTTTCCCAAGTTTAGAAAGAGCTTTAACAGCGATTTCTGCCGAACAAGCGATTGCATGTGGCTAAAGAACTCGTCAAGCTTAAAATGTAGCGAGGTCCTCCGTGATTGGGCTTGCCTCTTTTGCTGTGGATGAAGGTGACCAAGGATAAGACAAATATCTAAACAAGGGCAAGTACTATGAAACTGGCATCTACGGGAGTTCCATTTCCAATGATTCCCCAAAATACTTCTACCATCCACGAAATACTATTGCTCTCTTTTTAGCGTATTACACGCTCTTAACTATCTCTTTAAATTGCGAAACTGCTACTTGAACCCTGGTAGAGGTTAAGGTTCACGGGAGTACAGTGTGTACTTAGAGATATAGCAAGTGTCCGTGTTGAAAATGAAACAGACAGGATGTAAAAAAACTTCGTTTAGTAAAATGGTTGGATGAATTTTCAGATTAATGTTAGCCCTTGATCGTTCATTTGATATGAGCTTGCTATGAAAAAAAATTGGGAGCCTACATACGTTCCAACATCCAGCTCCTGTACATTAAGTAGCACAGTTTCAACCCAACTCAACTCATCTCTACTCATTGACCAACATTGTTCAAATGTGTTAGAAGGAAGAACCGCAGGATAGGCTGTCCGCCGGATTCTGTGAATCTTGCAATGAGTATAATATATATACGAGGATAAAATTCAGAATCAAAGCAAAACGGTGACGATAATCCAATGTTATTTGATAAATTTTCCAAAATAAATTGAATTAAACTTTGAAAACTAGCGTTACTGCACCAAGACTATTGGCAGGCATTGTAGCTTCAAAGGCAATATGCGATATGGTGACGTGAAAAGAATTGCAAGCTTATCAACGTACTGAACTTCGTTTAGTTTCATTGCTTTGATTTTCATTTAGATTTTACCCACCGCCAGTGGGACACGTTTACTTCCAGTCGTTTATGATTTGTAACATTGAGTATTCAAATGCATTTGTTTTGTTTCACATCAGCCATAAACTGTATTGCATATCGTCATTTGCAACAAAATCTGTTTTCTTTTTCAGCCGGCGTCAAAACGAAACAAGGGAAATGTGAAGCGCACCGTTTATAGACGAGGAACCCAGTCATTATCAAGTATGGCTGCAAGGAAGGTGCCTATTGTTCCTGTGAAGTACAGCTTCGAAGGACAGGTAAGCCACAGCTTTTGATATTCTGAGTAAGTTTCGTTTGCGTTTTAAGAACAAAAACTTGTTTCTCTAAACGTTTTTAGTTTTATAAGAAACACGGTTTTAAAAAACATGACCATACTGCCTTAATTTCAAGAAACTTTTGCGAAAAAGCTGCTTGCTGACTTGATAAGTTGAGTCAGATAGTAGCTATATAAAATCAGTTTGTCAATTTCGCTAAATCTTTGAAGGTTTCGTCTGGGAAGGTTTCTTCTGGGAAGGTTTCCTCTGGGAAGGTTTCCTATAACTGCATTGTTTTGAAGAAACATGGCAAGTTGAAAATCTAAAATTATCAAGGAACAGTAAGGCTCAACTCAAATTTCATTGTTCTCTTAAGAAAAGTGCATCAGCTTTCTCGTTTGTAAGTACACAATACCTGTGATGTGACCTTGATAAAAATGAAAGGCAAGGACAGTAGCTTTTTATTCAATGTGATTCCTGCAGAGGTCCACGTGATATGACCAACCATTCAAAGGCGCTGAAGGCGCTAGGTGTCACTCACGGTCGCGGAGTGAGGCAAATTTTGTTTTGGCGGCCATTTTGAATGTTGGCAACAAGGAACTTGGGCCCTACTGAGCTCTTATAAATTTGGTTAAAGTAACGATTGATTTCGTTAACTTTTCTCTTTCCTATTTAGATGTTAAACCTGGTAAATGTCCTTAGATATTTCGTAGACCTATCATTTCCTAGTGTTACTTGCTCGTTGGAGAGGGACGGGGGCTAGTAACAAAGATTCTGTCATTTATTGATAAGATACTTTTGTATGTACGGTCCAGTTAAGAAATATTGCTAATCATCTTTTATGCATGATTTTGTAGGCCAAATTGGAAAAAACGCATTTTTAATTTTCCCAACACCAACAGCATCAGCTATATTAACATATTTATATTTAGGTTAAACTCTATGATCAGCTAAAATCTGGACACCAAATGCCAAAGACAATTTTTTGAAAACATCAAATGATTTTTTTGAAAATGAGGGAAATTAGTTTCAAATCGAAAGTACACTTTTTTATATGACACAAAGGTCGATGTTGAGTACTCTCTGAGTACAGTTTCTTAATGTTCTGGAAATTTCAATACTCACTCTTTCTTATATGTTTCTTAATTATGATGTCATGAATGATGTTATGAAATGTTCGTGACCTTTTTTTATCACGTCAAGAGATTCGCTTCCGTTCTGATGCTGTATTTAAATGTGGGAAGTATATTTTATCCCTTGTGTCTTAATTTCTAGGCCAGGCCTACAAAATTTCGTTGTTCTCAGTTTTATCAAGATTTAATGGTTTTTTAATTTTTTTGCTTCAGGTGCTGAAATTTCTTAATTTTTTCTGGCTGTCCAGTACTCGTTTCTTATAGCCAGTTTCTTATAAAAAATGAGTGCACTTGCTATGGAAAATTTTAGAAAAAGGAAAGGTTTTTTAGGCACACTGAGTTCTTTCTTCCTCTGTCCATTGTAATTTTATGGTCTGCTGGCACCGCATATATTCAGTTATTTAGTGTTTATGTTAGGAACAGCATTGTTTGATAGGAGATTCACAACTTTGGTTTGTGTTGAAAACAAAACGAGAGGTAGCTATACTGTCATGAACAACTGAAATTTACGATGTTTTTTGGCTTTATACTTCTGTTATTAATCTTCAAAACCACATTGCTAGGAAGGTATTGAAATTAAATTTTAAGACCAAATGATCTGATCAATTTAGCCAATTTCTGCTTATAGTTTATTAATCTGATAAGAACCTTATAATAACATCTTTCTGGTGGTTTGGTTCTTTATCCTCACATATAAAACAAAGCTTTTACCAAAAGATGTACACCAAAAGAGGTTTTTTGTACACTGGTCCAATTTCTTGGAATGAAATCCAACAGTCCATTAGAGATATCGTAAGATTTAAAAAAGAACTAAAATTTATATTTACTTAACCTTAAGAAATTTTTTATTTTAATGTAGTTTTTCATTTTGTATATCATAACTTTGTCTTTTTACTGGATTGATTTCATCTATAGATAAGATTAAATGAAATGATCTGCGCTTTCCGGCAGTGGCGGAAATTCATTTTTTAGGTGGGGGAGCGAAACCCACAAAAACAAGCAAATTTTTCGACAAAGGACAAAATTTACCTAAAAGCTGAAAATTTAGCAAAAGCTTGGGGGTGGTTGCCACCCCCTCCACAACCCTGCAATTTCCGCCACTCCCTTCCGAGTAATGTGACATTTTGGAATAAGTAGGAAAAAACAACATATTGGCGTAAAATCTTAGCCAGTCACTAGACAATTATCAGTGTAAAGCTTAGGCATATGTCATTTCCCTGGTTATTGAATTCAAAGATACTAAAAACACTAAAAATTAGAGGTTTGATACTTTAAGAGATTTAAATTTCGATGTCCTTTTAGTCAAAAAAAATCACAAGTAGTGCAGCTCAGTAGAACTCTAAAATATAAACCAGGAACATTCCTCTTTGTGACCATAGTCAGTAAAGATGCCTTGTGACAAAAAGTTGTTAAAGTACGACGAACGCAAAATTGAATGTACTGCATTGAATGTAAAAGACACGTATACTGTGTTGTGTTCATTAGAAAAGAAACCAGCTTCCAAAATCAATTTTTTCCTGGTATTGAATAACTTTAAAAACTGATTTTCTCAGAAAACTCTACCAAAGATTCACGATAGCCCTTCTGTCGTTCAACTGTACAAAAGTGTGCCCGATCGCACATTTCTGGAAGCTTAACCCCATCCAAAAATTGCATTGAAGGAATCGATACTCATATAACGACAAAAAATTCGATCTTTTTACGAACTTTTCAATCAACACTATCCTCAAAACCCGATTTTATGACTTTAACAGCAAATTAAACATATTGTGCAAGAATATATCTTTAAGGATCTAAATGAACATTTGTCAACATCATAGCTCGTATGCATTTGCTCTGTCACTGCTGTTTTCAAACCTTTAATCATAAATCATACTATACCTTTGACCAAATAGGCGAATCTGACTCACAGTTTTACTAGCCAGTTTTTAGTACTTTCATTGTTGCTTAAAGAATGAAAGATGTAACGGTGGTAAAAACCCATATTTGTTTGCAAGGAAAACAGTTTCAAAAAGATGATCCCTTTCCTTCGTGCTGTGTTTGAATAGTATGAATATGGGTTAAAGATCTAACAGATCCGAAATATTGGCTACAAGTAGCTTGTTGACAATCCATTTAGACTTGGAATTCGCGCATTTTTTTATAAAAAACAGGTTTTAAGAATCGGTAGGCTCAATTTTTCGAAAGTTAAGAAACAACCCTTTTTTTTCTAGTTGACACTCGAAACAGTCTTGACATTGAACATCACTGTATATTGCAACACTACACTTGACATACAGTTTGCATTCTTTCTCAGTAAATTGCACACTGAAGAAATTTCCATTTAAAAATTTGTTTTGACTTCAACTTGACATTGATGAAGTTCAATGAGCTTAACTGTTTACAGATCTCAACAGAGTCAGTCATTCTAGGCTAACAAAATGCCTTAATATATTTACTTCACCTTGGAAGTACGTTTTAAAAATTCATTACCTAAAAAAATTTTAGAAACATGTAAGAAACTTTGGATAGGAAAATGGCCAGAAAATTTAAGAAACTACCTACCAGCAACGGACCTTAGTTTCTTATAAAAAAAATACGTGTAAGGTGTAGAGCGCTCCTTTTCCGAGTGTTCCATATCAATGTAGAATAGAAATGGTTACTGTTAAACAGCTAACAAATTTGAATTTAAGGATGTCGATGCTTTCCCCTAAAGGTCTTTTCTGGTTGATGCAAATAACGTAAAAACGCGCAGAAATGCTTTCCTTTTTGCATGCTTGCTAGATTTGCAACTTTGATTACAGGATTTACCATGCGTGGACTTTCTGTGTAAAATACAGAACATGATTCCACAAAAGACAATATTTTCAGTGCTCCAGGTAGGACAGACAGTGGGTTAGCAAAGCTTGAACCAAACGAGAAATGTCTACAGTAGCTATATCCGAATTCTACATCATTGGAGATGCTAGAAAACACAGATTGCTCGCAACAAGCCTGAACAGCGCTCAGTTATTTCAGTTTATTCACGAATCATAATTTTTTGCAAATACAAACGAAAATGTCTTTATCATCAAATGTTTTTTGGTTTTTATATCGAACAACGTGTTCAAATATGTTAACATTTCAATGACCGTTCATTTGTTAGGAATGATATTTTCCCTCGAAAACATGAAGATTATTTCTAGATGTTATCAAAAGGTAACCGTCTCAGATCGTTTATTTGATCTAATATTCCAGATTTTTCATAATACGTGTATCCAAGGACGCATAGTGACCTCTGACAAGGTTTTAGAATTTCATAAATGACTTCCTTTTGTTCGTCGGGTTTTTGGTTTACTCTCACTTTATCTATGGGTTAGCCGTTTGAATACGACTTTAATGTTGCAAATGTCAGCTAAGACATACGTCCAAACAACATGTCAAGATCGCATTCAGCTGGAACTCTTCATAGTTTAAATTTAGATCTCTTTTACCAACAGCATCCAGTGGTAAGTGACTTCGATTCATTGTAATTTCGTTCGAGATTGTTGGTTTAATTTGCTGTTTTCATGCAATGTATTTTGTTTTCATGGCAGTTAAAGTAGTCGTCGTCCAGTGCTGCGTGTCACGCATGAGCTTTCTTGTCAGTGATCATGAGATTTTGACGATCCAAGCCTAAGGGAGAGTAGTTTTCGAAGGGGGAAAGTAGGTAGCCAATCAAAGTAAAGTAAGCTTTACTATTATAAGTATGGATACCATTATTTGGAAGTAGCAGTTTGGGTGAAAACGTATAAGGGGGGGGAGGCTTTTGTGGAAGGGGGAACAAGGCAATCGCTAGCAAAATGTTTCATGCCAGTTGCGATAAAACGCTACATTCATTGTATCAGGAATGATGCTCACTCGTCATTTGTTAGATTTTAAGGAAATGGCTGTGGCTTACTGATTTTACAGCTACATTTTGATTGCATTAGAATTCTGACTCGTGAGTAATATAATCGAGCGCCATTATGTCAATGCTAGAAAACATTTTTATATTTTGACCGTCAAAATCATCGATACAGAATTCCTTGAGTTAAAGACTGTTCTGAAAATTTCTGGAGGAGGACGGCAAAGGGCGGGTGGTTGAGGAAACAATCGCCCTGTGCCCTCGTTATTTGCGGGGATGGTCTCAAAGGGGCAAATAACTTTTTCAAGGCAAAGATCTTCTATCAGCTTTGCCATATGCCGATGATCAGATGAAGTAAAATACACTAATGATATTTTATCGAATGCTTCTTATGATGGACTCCCTATAACCACTGTAAGAGTTGAATTTAGTACTCGAGTCCTTGTTATCCGTGTTCCCTGTTGTCGTCATTCCTGCAAACATCACAACACCGTCCCTATCCAAGAATAAACTCCTTATACTTTAGACGTTTTATTGTGTCAGTTTGTCTGAAATGGTGTCAGCAATTTCGATTGTTTCTTTGTGGGACCATTTCTTGTGTCCCTTGCTACAGGAGCTTTCTTTTGTTAAAGAGGTTTTAGCAAACTGTTTCGGAATCTTTCGGAAAAACTTAACCCAATTAATAATGCTATTCAAATATATTTGATTATACTTAGTACATAGAAATCCCAGTATCCAGTTAAAAGATGAACAAATTTCCTCAATTTCTTAATTCTACTGTATCTAAAAAGGCTGTGCAACCATGTGCAACATTATTTTCCAAATGCCCAGAGCCCTTGATCATAATAAAATGTGCTTTCGGATAAACAATTCATCATTTTGGCTTTCGTCTATTGGGTAGAAACTGTCACGACGATACCCACGGAAGGCACGAGATTTTAAAATGCTTTACTTATTATTCAACGCACGTGTAGTTTTTACGGAGAAACTGCGGCCATAAGCTGCAATAAGGCGCATTTAGGAATTAGGAATACGCAAATTGGTGTCGTAATGGAAAAGTTTTGGACTTATATAATATAAACAGTTGAATCTGCGTAAGTTGGCTGAGATCTATCGTCATGATAACAGGCTAAATCTTTTCTTCATTCTTAACTTTATGAGCTACGCCAAAACAACGGTAATAATTGATAAAATTATGGTTTTTTTATCTCAGTCCCCTTTTTATAGATTTGATTTTGCATTTTTAGGTCTTTTTTCAAATCGTATGTCATTTCAAAGTTTTGAGAAACAGAATTCTATAACATCACCACTTTAAAGGCATTGAGTCATGATAAAATGGATTGGGTATACCCTAAGTGCCAAAATCCGCTGATTCATGATTTTCATGAATGCCATGCTATTGGTTGACCTGGAACTGGTCACATGAACTCACCTCGTACTGATTGACAAAACAATTTCCATCAATAGCAAGTTGTCAACAACGGATGCAAGTATCACATGAAACACCGCCGAAACCAAATGACCCCCTCTAGAGAGGGCCTATTTACCATGACTCAATGCCTTTAATGTCCTAATAATTACAAGGGTGGAAAGGGTCCTGGGTCCAAAGCTCCTTCGCAGTTTTTGATTGAAAATGAACAGGTGATGACAGAAACAGACAAGAAAATGACAAAAATATTCTTAGATTTACAATACAGCGTGATATTCTCCTCACCTATCTTGTGGTAGATATTTATAGATACTTTTAAGAGAACAATGGAATTATGGCACGAAAACATTTACGCGGATTCTGCAAACATTTTACATTTTGCATAAGGCATCTTGCATTTTGGCATTTTAGTAGGTTAGGACAGTAGGTTTTGTCAAAGATTTTAGTAGAAGAAGATAATGTAGTAGAAGATAATTTTTTCATGTTCAATGGGGTGTAGAGCTAAGGGCTTTAAGGGGCTAGGTCTATCGTGCTAATGCCAAACAGTAACTCTCTTCTACTTCTTCCTATTTTTCTTTGAGAGCCACTTTGGAAAAGCCTTCTCTGCTCATAACATCGCACTACCTCAATTGCATAACATATGACCATGTAATTTAACTGATACTAGCAGGAGTAAGTAAGGATATAAAAACTATCTAAATTTGTAACTGATTATTTGGTATCACAACATATCTATACAACAAAATGAATGCAGTTCAGCGTGTTTAAATCATGATTAAAAATTGATATAATTGCAATCCAACTCTGTAGATTTTAAAGTGAATATTGTTGTGACGTTTCAAGCATAAAGCCTGGTTTCCATATAGCCGTAAGGCTGCCTGCGCCTGCCTGCGACTGCTTTCTGCCATCTTCCATCTTCCATCCCTACGGTATCGCCGGCAGACAATTCTTTATGGAAACGCTTTCTAACGGTACCGCAGGCAGCTGTTTGAAGTGCCGTAAGACTGCCGGGAGAGCCGGGAGAAAGTTGAACGAGTTCAACTTTTCCCGGCTCTTACGGCAGCCTCCCGGTACCGCCGGCAGACAAATTACAAATGGAAACGCCTTGCCTGCGGCTGTCTGCGGCATTCTTTTGTTCAAACGGATCATGTGATGTGCAAGAACCAATTGAAACAGGGCTTTGTTGTTGAATTTTGCCCGCCAGTTTTTCCCGCTCAAATTTTACCTAGTTACCGGCATAGTTACCGATACCTCAGGCAATTGAAAACAGAACGTTTCCATTTGCCGGCGCTGCTGTAAGGGTGGAAGATGGAAGATGGCAGAAAGCAGTCGCAGGCAGTCGCAGGCAGCCTTACGGCTATATGGAAACCAGGCTTAACTCTTCATCATATCTACACAATGCCAGTGCTTCTATATAAAGATTGATCAACTATAGCTATTGTTTTGTTACCTTAGAAGGAAACTTCGTTGTTTTTGTTACCTTAGAAGAAAACTTCGTGTAAAGTGCAAATGTGATGGCTACGCTTAATGCACCTTTAAAAAAGAGGCAGACGGACATAAAACGAATATAAAAGAAATAATTGAATAATAAAAGAAATATAAAATTAATTGAATTTCTTATTTTCTCTCTTTGTTTTATACTCATTTACTTCATTTAAAAAAGATACTTTACATTGTAAAGAGGTGTTTTCCTGGTTTGTGATTTTTTGGAGAGATTCTCAAATTTGATTTAAGACGTTAAGATATTTTCAAAGAATCTCAAGATTTTCAAATCCTTCAAATTTTGAACAATTTCAGCTGCTACGATTTCAGGAACAATTTTCAAACCGCTTTAACCGATAATACGAAAAAGACAGATAACACTCACGTTGGGCTTACGTTATCTCTAATGCCAGAGTAAAAACTAATTATTTTTCAGCTGACAAAAGTGACTCATTTTGAGTAAGAGTAGGTTCTGTACCTGTCTACTGTGCAGCTAGAATGTCTTGTTTCGTCTCATTAACATCGTCACCATAAACTTGTTTTTTGGTTCTACAAACTCACCCCTGTATTATCTCGTTTACTTTTTGTCATTAGTAGGTTATGCTGAAATATGTTGATTTAAAATATTTCATGTTCAGGCTTCAGGGCTGCAATGTATCCTCATGCTTCTTGTGTCATCTCATGTTAAAACCTTGTAATATGTTAGATTGATACTAAGACTCGACTGTTTACTTTTTTATCTTGCTTATTTACTATTTGGTATAGAAATTCTTTATTATTATGTTTTATCACCATCTGCATCGAAATCATAATCATCATCTTCATCCTAAGGATCTATAACGAGCTTTTACAGTAATAGCCATCATCGTCTTTATCATAACTTGATTACACTCTTTTTTGATAAGGACAAGTAAATTGAAATTCAGGTTGGCTGTTCTCAATTTTTTTAACACATCCGAGGCTGGATTGTTTTTATTTTGTTCTTAAATTGTAAAGGTGTAAGCAGTGCAAATGCCAGCTATTATGCTCTAGGGAGATGTTCAAGCCTCATTTGGCAACGCAGTGAATGAGGAATCCTTTATTTTGGCGACAAATTTGAAAATTCACCGAGAAGCATCCCTAGATTGCAAAAATCTTCTCCTTATTTTGATTTGAAACATTGTTCAAAATTACACTTTTACAGTAGCTCAGTCTCAGCTTGTTTTGAAATTTTGACCGATTTCGAGGCTTGTAATCTTTTAAAATTGTCCCAATAAAAAACGGATGCAATAATAATTTTTCATAGCGACATTGTTATTTAAACTTAGGAACATAGCAATATATGCAGTCACTAAAAACTTTATTTATATAAAATGAAATTTGATAGTGTCAGGCAGGCTCTTTATCTTAGGGAATTTAAGCGGATATGACCTTCCTTGGTGAATCACATCATTTGATATCATGTATCTAAATCTTTGATCCAAAGCAATCCAGGATTAGTGTCTATGTGTTCTTTGCTGTGAGAGGGTCCTCTTCTCATTGATCAATTTCCGCAATGTAAATGTAAATTGTGAGCTGTATTATGTTGTGGTTGGCAGCATGCATAGTTAAAGCAAATCATACCACATAAAAAAATACATGAAGCAGTGGTAGGTTTAATTTTGAAAATTTCGAAAAGAAATCGATAAAAGACCCTTTCAACAAGGTGAAGGAAACTGCGAACGAAAGCAGGTTGTTGCTGTAATAGAGTAAAATGAATAGCGGTGTCCAGTGTTCTAAAGTACGTCGGAAATTTCGCTGTGGAATCTCATATTCTTTAAGGGAGGTAAGACACCAGCCTTCAAGCCACTCACTTGTTGCCAAACCTGTTGTACTAAAATGGTAATTGAATGGCCATGGATATCGCATAGGTCGAAAAAGATTGCTTTCAGTGAACTCAATAGCAGTAACAGTTGATCGTTGTTAGTTGATCAACGTTGAAACTAGAATGTAGTGTAAAGTCTTCATGTAAGACAAGTGAAGCAAACGATAATTTGCTTTCAGTGAAAGACACTGGCGGCTGTTCGTACAGCTAGGTAAATCGAGGCACAGAGAACAGAAATGAGCACGAAAAGAAAAGGGCTTAGTCCTTGATCAAGATGTTGTTACACATTTATTTACTGTACTATCAATATCTAATCTAGCACTTGTAGGCATTTACAACTTTATTTGGATATTATCTGAATATTTTGGAGTTGAAAATACCAACGCTGTCTTATTGCTGCATCTTCAAACAAGCAACACGCTTATAAACTGCTAAGAGTTGTGAACAATTAATCGACTGTAGGTAGGAAAGTAGCTCTGCCTTTTTGCATAGTGAATATTGTATTTGATTTACTTTTAATGCACACAAATCAATCTAGAGTAATGTTTGGTTTTTCATAAAAGTAGACAGTTTTTCGTCTCTAAAGAGGTCGTCTCTAAACAATAAGAATGCTTAAAAGCTTATCCTGGTCACTTTTGAAACTAGCATAAAATTGGGACTATTTGCTGATATAAATAGCCGTTAGAACTATGATATTGCGCTATGTTCAATTATCTCATCGAAGTATTTCAAACACGATTAACAAAAGATTTGTATACCATTACTTTAAAATTTTGTCTTGAGAACAAACTTTTTGGTATTGGATGTAAGACATGACCAACCATGAAGTTTCTGTTGAATGCTTCCTATGGATGCAGACTTTAGTTCCTTTCCCATTTCTTTTCTTTTCTCAATCTGTTCATTGTTTCTTCCTCGCCCCCATTTCTTTGGTCTTTAAAGTGCCAAATTTACACATTTTTTTTAAATCGACACTTTTTTGCAGAAGCTTCCATAGTAGATTAGGCATTACTTAACTTTCTAATGAGTTAATTGAAACAAGTAGCACACGCTTTTTTTCGCAAGGAAATTTTTTAAGAAAATTGTTGCTCAAAATTGCTAAAAGGGAAGAAAAAGTAAAATAAAATAACGAGGTTCTAGGTTTGCAAAATACATAATTGTTTCTTGATTTGAATTTTTCTTGCAATTTTTAAGCTTCACTAATTGTTTTTTATTTTAAATTGTATATCAAAAAAGGTCCTTTTTTCATAAGTAAATGCTCGATTTTTATGAATATTGGTGTCTTTTTTGCTTTCATATGCGACGGTGTCAATAAAGAATTATGTAAGAACTGGGCTCTGAAATACAAAGGGCTCTGAAAAATTAGGCATTCTGATACATGTTTATTTTGAAAGGAATTTGAACGTGAGAGACGTTTTGTTATAGAGGGAATGTTTCGTGTAGCCTCTCATGTTCCCACGCTCCCGTATTCTATTTTTCGCGAAGTTTCACATCGGATTTTTAATAAACAAACAAACAAACAAAATGTATGTTAGTGATGTTTGACCAGGTATTTTTCTATGTCAAATTTTTTGGATAATTGTTAATCATCAACTTTTTTTTAGAATACAACGGCAAGAAAAATTTCTGTTGCGCCAAAGAAAGCAAGACGTCGTAGTGAGGTGAGTGGTAAAAAGTCTTAATTTTGAAAATGTTATTGGTGACGCAAAGTTCGAAGATAGCACACAAAGTGGAAACATAGCATACTTACGTACTTTTCGTCTGACATATCTAGAGTGCATAACCGTTGGATAGATAGTGACAAAAGGTAGCCAGAAATTTTTTTTAGCCAGATGCGAATCGAAAGTAACGTGAAAGAAAGAATAACACGTTTGATTGGTTCCTTTTTTGACCAATCAGTGACTGCTTACTTCCCAATATTTTAGCTGAGGAGTGCCTAACGAAGAGTACTTTAAAACGCTCTTTAATTTCTTAGCTGCTTCAAAAATTTGAAAAATGAGAAATTCGCAATATACATAGGTTTTTGCGCAAGTTTATGGCAGAAGGCCAGTGATTATTGTTGAACTGATGAATGCAATGACGTTTCCCAAATTAATGAACGTCTGTTCGAACAGCACCTTAATATTACCCATAATTAAAAAGGCACCCCTTCAGGGTAAATTAGGTGTACATTAATCTTCTGCCAATTTTTCAAGAAATTTCCACTTTAAATAACCGTTTATGCAAAGTTCCTAACATGTCATTCAATCTTTCACCACCTTTCATGGCAAATCAAGGCCCGGTTCCATCGTATTATGTACAATTTCTTGTGATATCTCCTCAAAACATTTTTAGAGTACTTCTATACTTCAATCTCGTTACCTTTTTGCAATCATGCAATCATATCGAATTCAGAAGATTCTCTTTTATAACAGTGTGATTGCTTCCTTTTTTCTTTCTTTCCTATTTTATGTTTTCTAAGATAGAAAAGTATGAATTGGTGTGAATAGAATTTAATATCTACAAAATGAGATTTTTGAAAGTAATTTTTGTTGAAAAATGTTAAAGTGCATAAAATTCTTCTGCAAAAGTTACATAGTGCCATCCTTTTCCAAGAAAACTTGGATTAACGATTAAAAGCTATGGATTAAAAACATATAACTGTTCTTTGTAAAGTCAAAACTGCCAGATAATACCATGGCTAGTTTCCTAAAAGACCCAGAATTAGAATTTTCATATTGTACACCTAATTTTATTTCTTGCCTGTACCTTTTGAATTGCTGCAATTAATCTGGGAATTTCTTTTTTGCCTAACGAAAACAAAAATGCCTTTTCAAGACAACGCCCCTTTTTAAAGCTTTTAACAATGCTACCGGAGGCTCAATGCTAATTCTTTGAACAAACATCTTGTAAAAGCAAATCGAAGCACAATTGAAGTTCCTGGTGTGACGTTTAAGAATGCAGAATGACAGCACATGCAGCTCACGCCCTTATCTATAGCAGTTTATTTACCATTGGTGGGCATTCATTGATTAGCATTCATTGTATAAGAGAGTAATTCCATTGCACTCTGTTTCAAATTACGACGCCGTTGATTTTAAGCACGAGTCTATTATAATAATTGATTTTCAGTATATACGTCCTGCGGCAAACTGTTGGTAGGCAAAAGTTAATTTTCAGGAACCGGGTTTTCACTTTAGAAACCGGGTGACTCTTATATATAGGCACCTGCTACGGTTTTCTGGTCTGCGGTTGCATTGGCTCCCTAATTCCGCAATTATTGAAAATGCGAATTCATCAATGTGTATTCTCACGGTCTTCATGAAACCACTGTCTATATTCCCACTACTAATTCACTGAACAAATTTAAACATCAACTATGCATGGGTCTAAAGGCCTTTTGGTCGAACACAAAATGTATGTTTCTTGCACTTAGTGATGTTTTTGTCTATCAGAGGTAGATCATTCAGCACTTGCCAAATGTCCATGTTGAAGGGCTCGAGCCTTTACAAATCAAAGCCGAACCCTACTTTGGCACAAGCATTTCAGACTTGCTGATACTTATATTACGTAGACACACTAAGGTTTAACTTTTTCTTGTAGTGCTTAGCAAGTCGCTGTCTATTCTCGTTCGCTTGTGATTATATAATATATACGATATGAGGATAATCTTATTTGGAGCAAATAATTCTAGATTTAGAATTGTCCAAAACTGCCTTCCTAGGAACTTCGCAACTATAATTGTTGACTATAGTCAACGTGCTACATTTTCAAGTGAATTCTCAATCTCTGCTTTCCGAACAATAACAGACCTGGTAATGTCGTACGACGGTTCAGATTATAAGTACATTGCTAAAAATTCGGTAAGATCCTCAAGTATGTGGACGACTATTTTACGGGACAGGATTATATTATATCAATCGCTATGGGGCGTCTGGTTTAGACATTTTACAGAAAAATCAAATTAAAAAACGCTGGCCTTTTCATACTATCTTTAATGAATTTTTATGTATTGCTTACAAAATAACTTAAATAGATCGCTGAAATGTCTATAATATTTTTTTTTTAAACATCTCATTTTCATTGAATACATTTTAAATTTACAATTATACGACTCGCTTTTACAGGCATCATATAATTGGCTTATCTGCATTACAACATTTAAAAGTCAATTAGTTCGGGGCTTAGCCATGGTTTGTTTCGACGACAGAAGATATAGTAGGTGCAGCGGATAGAAATGTTCATGAGTTTCATCAAGATGGATTTAGTTTGATTTGAGTCAAAATTAAGTTGGTGTAGCATGTCAGAGAGAGAGGTAGATGAGGTTCCCAGAATGCCAAGGGCACTCATAGAAAGGTTAACAAAGGTAACACGTTTATAGGCAGGGCTCAGTTCCTTGATAAGGTCGCTATATTTCCTAGCTTTTCGAGTACTGTTTTCGTCGATGTTGCTTTCGAACCCAACAGTAAGCTCTAGCATGTAGAGGATTCGATCTTCAGTTACGAAGACAAGATCTGGTCGATAGGAGTCGCCTGTGATTAAAGAAGGTGATAGAAATGAAGGCAGGTCGGCGTAAAGTGAGCTGTTTCTAGGTGTTGAAAGGATTTTAGCCAAATATAGAAGTACAGAATCATGTCTCCAGGTATACCTACCATGTTCAAGATAATTCTTGCAGCTAGAGACTATGTGCTGTAATGATTCTGATTGGAGACAGAAAGAGCAGGCAGATGACTGAGTAATTGACCATTTGCAGAGGTTTTTTCTAGTGGCAAGAGTGTTGTTTAGGTATTTGATGGTAAAGTTGTAAATGTTTTTTGGTAACTTTTGCTGGACACTAGACCAAAGTTGATTAGTTCCCTTAGAAGCAAATTTTAAGATGCACGAGATAATAAATCCTTGAGATGTAAGAACGTTTTCAATGCGGTTTTCGTGTTCACTTTGGATGGATTTGAGAACTTGTTTTGTGTTGCGATAAACGTCATATTGTATGTTTGTACCAGTGCTAGAGTCTTTCCATAAAGAGCGAATCTCTTGGTTTGGGGACAGTCTTAAAGAGTTGCGGATAACTGTTTGGCATTGTAAGAACTTGGTAGATGGAAGAATGAGATTGATGCCAAACTTCGATTTTGGAATGACGAGGCTACTTAGTGAAGCACTTATTGGCAGCTCGAGCCATTGTCTAACAAAGCTTGAAACAACATTGTCTAGATTCTCTGTCACCCATGTCTTGCTTAAATCAGCGATGGTCAGGTTCCAGGAAATTTTGGATAGAACATATCGGTGGTATAACAGAATTTTGTTCTTTGGATGACACGACAATTTGTCGATACTCGACATTAACGAGTTGACAGTTTCCAATAGTTCTGACATATGATCACTATTATCCATAGGAAAGTTGAAGTATCTACCAAGATATTTAAAAGATTTGTCTTTTTCAACAGTGGGAACTATGTTTTTATTGACAATAAGTTTGGGTAGAAACTGAACAGATGAAGTAGATGATTTTTTAATTCCAAATGTTGAGCACTTGTCAACCCGAATATGCATGTTTGCCCAAGAGCACCATCTAGAGAAGTGGTTTAAGAGAATTTGATTTTCGTTTTCTTGACCAGTAACCACTGCCGCATCGTCAGCGAACTGAAACCAATGGACAGGGTTTAAGGAGTTTGTATAGAAGCCGAACTGGCTGAATTTATTATCTGAGATGTAATGAATGAAAGTATTAAAGCAAAGGTTGAAGGTTAATGGGCTAAGGCAATCACCCTGGAGGACACCGCGGCCTACCGGTATAAAAGGGGTACGAAATGTATCGGTTATGATAGATGTTTTAAAATCAGTATAAAGGCTGCAGATAATATTTTGAATGTGCTCAGGGATGTGGTGATAGCGAAGAACTGCTGGGATCAGATTGTGATGGACTTCACCGAAAGCATTCTTTAGGTCTAGTAATGTGATGACGACAGCTCGCTGTTTGATTCGAGCTTTGTTAATGATAGAAGCCATGTGTGCAGTATGTTCGAATGTTCCAGACAGTCTTGGAAGAAACCCTTTTTGAATTCTGTGTTCAATGTACATGTTTGCGGAGAGAAATGCAAACATCGAATCGCGTAGGCAAGATGTGAATATTTTCAGTGGAATGGTTTCAAGGGTGATAGGGCGGAAGTTTTCAGGATTAGATGCATCGCCCCGTTTATGGATTAGCACTGTGCAGGCCAGTTTCCACTCCTCAGGTATATCACCCGAACTCCAAATTATTCGAATTAGCTCAGTCATGTATGTACGGAGATATGGACATCTTTTAAAAGGTATTATTGATAGCTTGTCAAGCGGACAAGGCGAACCAGACGACTTCATTCGACGAACAACTTTCGTGATTTGATGGTAAGAAGGAGGATCTAGATTGTATGGAACTGAAGGAAGAGATAGAGATGGGATCCAGTCTGGAACTTTGAAAGATTTTGTGGGATTGAGTTTACAAAAAAATGTGCGGAAGAAGTCGGTACACACAGATACGTTAAAGGAAGGTAAAATCGATTTGTCCTTTTTAAGAGTTTTCTTAACATATCCCCAAAAGTTCTTCTGGATTTCAGCATCATGATTGCAGTTGTTTGTATCGCTGTTTGGTACCACCTTGGAACGCAAAAGCCGAGATACATAGCGAATTTCACAGAGGGGAGCTTGTGATTCTTTGAGACATTTCAGGCAAGACTTGAGTGAGCTTTTTGTCTTGTGTTTGTATTTTTCAATTAAATTTGTATTAATCACGTCGTCTGATACTCCATAATTGATCTGAAAATAATCATAGATGACTGAGTTCATTGTTTTTATGGAAACGTTGACGTTAGATGGGTTGATTTCTGTTAAAGGCAATGTTGCAGCGAAGTAGG
Organism: Rhopilema esculentum; assembly: GCF_013076305.1. The sequence continues at coordinate 5,736,046 of NW_027018682.1, read as the reverse complement.
TGTTGGCAGTTTTCCATTGTTCATCATTTTTTGGTAGCTTAATTCCGGGTTTAATTTCAGGCACATTAGAATAATCAAAGCGATCCAACTGTTCAGCTGCGTTCGATCCACCATCATAGCTATTATCAATTTCGCTTTGAACGGTTTCAAACGTTTCACCCTCAAGGCCTTTGATCGCTCTGCAGCTGCGCTGGTGCATTTTCAAACCTCGAAGACCGTTACAAACTTTTCCACAACAACATTGAACATGTGAGCAGTTACTTGTTGTCGAATGGGTCTCAGAAACGGGTAGAAACACTTCGCGTGTTGAATTTATGCTTTTCCTGTTTGAATCTCTTCCACTAGCTGTTGATCCAACTTTTTCCTTGCAACGCCAGCTATGGCGGCCTAACGACTTGAAGTCCTTGTTGCAAAATGAACATACAACCAGAACCGCCAAAAACGCGACAAAAGCACA
>NW_027018682.1:5408704-5735489 GCF_013076305.1 Rhopilema esculentum | reverse complement strand
TGCTCTTTCTCTCGAGTCTCGCAATCAAATCAGTTACTAGCACATAGTCTTAGCTGCAAGAAGTTATCTTTGAACATCTGTACTCTATATTTGGGTAAAAATTCTTTTCAAACCTAGAAACAGCTTCAACTTTACGGCCGACCTGCCTTCTTTCTAATCACTATCTTTAAATCACAGGCTGACCTTCCTTATCGACCAGATCTTGTCCCTTCGTAACTGATAATTGACCATTTGCAGAGGTTTTTTCTAGTGGCAAGAGTGTTGTTTAGGTATTTGATGGTAAAGTTGTAAATGTTTTTTGGTAACTTTTGCTGGACACTAGACCAAAGTTGATTAGTTCCCTTAGAAGCAAATTTTAAGATGCACGAGATAATAAATCCTTGAGATGTAAGAACGTTTTCAATGCGGTTTTCGTGTTCGCTTTGGATGGATTTGAGAACTTGTTTTGTGTTGCGATAAACGTCATATTGTATGTTTGTACCAGTGCTAGAGTCTTTCCATAAAGAGCGAATCTCTTGGTTTGGGGACAGTCTTAAAGAGTTGCGGATAACTGTTTGGCATTGTAAGAACTTGGTAGATGGAAGAATGAGATTGATGCCAAACTTCGATTTTGGAATGACGAGGCTACTTAGTGAAGCACTTATTGGCAGCTCGAGCCATTGTCTAACAAAGCTTGAAACAACATTGTCTAGATTCTCTGTCACCCATGTCTTGCTTAAATCAGCGATGGTCAGGTTCCAGGAAATTTTGGATAGCACATATCGGTGGTATAACAGAATTTTGTTCTTTGGATGACACGACAATTTGTCGATACTGGACATTAACGAGTTGACAGTTTCCAATAGTTCTGACATATGATCACTATTATCCATAGGAAAGTTGAAGTATCTACCAAGATATTTAAAAGATTTGTCTTTTTCAACAGTGGGCACTATGTTTTTATTGACAATAAGTTTGGGTAGAAACTGAACAGATGAAGTAGATGATTTTTTAATTCCAAATGTTGAGCACTTGTCAACCCGAATATGCATGTTTGCCCAAGAGCACCATCTAGAGAAGTGGTTTAAGAGAATTTGATTTTCGTTTTCTTGACCAGTAACCACTGCCGCATCGTCAGCGAACTGAAACCAATGGACAGGGTTTAAGGAGTTTGTATAGAAGCCGAACTGGCTGAATTTATTATCTGAGATGTAATGAATGAAAGTATTAAAGCAAAGGTTGAAGGTTAATGGGCTAAGGCAATCACCCTGGAGGACACCGCGGCCTACCGGTATAAAAGGGGTACGAAATGTATCGGTTATGATAGATGTTTTAAAATCAGTATAAAGGCTGCAGATAATATTTTGAATGTGCTCAGGGATGTGGTGATAGCGAAGAACTGCTGGGATCAGATTGTGATGGACTTCACCGAAAGCATTCTTTAGGTCTAGTAATGTGATGACGACAGCTCGCTGTTTGATTCGAGCTTTGTTAATGATAGAAGCCATGTGTGCAGTATGTTCGAATGTTCCAGACAGTCTTGGAAGAAACCCTTTTTGAATTCTGTGTTCAATGTACATGTTTGCGGAGAGAAATGCAAACATCGAATCGCGTAGGCAAGATGTGAATATTTTCAGTGGAATGGTTTCAAGGGTGATAGGGCGGAAGTTTTCAGGATTAGATGCATCGCCCCGTTTATGGATTAGCACTGTGCAGGCCAGTTTCCACTCCTCAGGTATATCACCCGAACTCCAAATTATTCGAATTAGCTCAGTCATGTATGTACGGAGATATGGACATCTTTTAAAAGGTATTATTGATAGCTTGTCAAGCGGACAAGGCGAACCAGACGACTTCATTCGACGAACAACTTTCGTGATTTGATGGTAAGAAGGAGGATCTAGATTGTATGGAACTGAAGGAAGAGATAGAGATGGGATCCAGTCTGGAACTTTGAAAGATTTTGTGGGATTGAGTTTACAAAAAAAAGTGCGGAAGAAGTCGGTACACACAGATACGTTAAAGGAAGGTAAAATCGATTTGTCCTTTTTAAGAGTTTTCTTAACATATCCCCAAAAGTTCTTCTGGATTTCAGCATCATGATTGCAGTTGTTTGTATCGCTGTTTGGTACCACCTTGGAACGCAAAAGCCGAGATACATAGCGAATTTCACAGAGGGGAGCTTGTGATTCTTTGAGACATTTCAGGCAAGACTTGAGTGAGCTTTTTGTCTTGTGTTTGTATTTTTCAATTAAATTTGTATTAATCACGTCGTCTGATACTCCATAATTGATCTGAAAATAATCATAGATGACTGAGTTCATTGTTTTTATGGAAACGTTGACGTTAGATGGGTTGATTTCTGTTAAAGGCAATGTTGCAGCGAAGTAGGTGTTGGCAGTTTTCCATTGTTCATCATTTTTTGGTAGCTTAATTCCGGGTTTAATTTCAGGCACATTAGAATAATCAAAGCGATCCAACTGTTCAGCTGCGTTCGATCCACCATCATAGCTATTATCAATTTCGCTTTGAACGGTTTCAAACGTTTCACCCTCAAGGCCTTTGATCGCTCTGCAGCTGCGCTGGTGCATTTTCAAACCTCGAAGACCGTTACAAACTTTTCCACAACAACATTGAACATGTGAGCAGTTACTTGTTGTCGAATGGGTCTCAGAAACGGGTAGAAACACTTCGCGTGTTGAATTTATGCTTTTCCTGTTTGAATCTCTTCCACTAGCTGTTGATCCAACTTTTTCCTTGCAACGCCAGCTATGGCGGCCTAACGACTTGAAGTCCTTGTTGCAAAATGAACATACAACCAGAACCGCCAAAAACGCGACAAAAGCACAACGTAGCATTTCAGTAGATATTCCACTACTAGCAAAAAAAGATTTTGTAGTATTTTACTTTCGTAATGCGAGATAAAATGAAGTTGAAAGTTAAACTATATGGTCATGCACAAACGCGTCTTGACGTTGCGATGCTCAACGACCAATATTATACCATTATTATTCTTTTAATAATAATAATAATAATAAATCGAATATTTTAACAGGATAACCTATCAGTACAATATGTACTGTTATCATTAGGGTCCTGATACTCAATAAATTAATGGTAAGATCTAAAAACGGATTACAAAAGTTCAATACAGTCCAATCTAAAGATAAAATAATTTTACATCAAATAAAATGAGTTTCTAAAAATCGTCTAAAAATAGTTCTAGATTTAATCTTTCTTGCACTTAGTGGCAAGTCATTAAATTCCTTTCCTGCCTGATAGTAAAAACCTTTGCGTCCAAATTCTGTTTTCACTTGAGGCAACTTGACTAGATGTTTGTCGTTTCTAGTATTTTTCCCATGAGCATTTATAACGAAGTAATCTGTCATTGCATCACAAACATTGCCTTGTGTAGAGAAATGTTATCTGTAAAAAGCTATGAGTCAAAGTAAGCTGTTTGTTTATTCAGCAATTTTGACTAATGCGCGATTAGCTCCATCATATTGACTATGGCTCCATTCGCTCCAATGATCTTGCTTTGAAAATACACCCCCCCCCCCTCCTGCTACGTCATTGCATATGTTTCCCTAATGCAGGTCTTTGTCTTGTGTCATTTGCTTCCTTGATTTTGTGCACATTCGTCATTTCACCTTCAAGTTGCTCTTTTAAAAACTGCGTCAGCTACTTTCAAAATTAAAAAAATATAAATTTAACCTCAATGATGTTCTATTTTTTTAATTCCAACTTTTTTCCGAAAACGTTTTTAGACAAATTAATCACCAAATAACCTAGCAGTCCGTAGAATGAGGTTGTTTCCATTTTAAAATGAGGTAAAAGTGAGGTCGTTCTAGCATTTAACTTTTTATGGTGATACACATGTTCATTTTCTTTCAGTCAACATCCCAACACCATTGTCTTATTTCTTTTAAAATTAGCCTTTAGCTCAGTTCTATTTCTGCTAGCAGCGACGAATTAGGTCTCTGCTGCGAAATAGGATTCAAACTTTTTATACTGGTACTCATTTGTTTGTTTTAATCTTGAATGTGACGTGAAGGTCAAAGCCCGCTTAGCTTTGAATAACAATAATACTGGCGACGTGTTTGCAGAATAGTGTTGAATGAAAATGATGAATGTCATAGATCCCTGAAGTAGTCATCTAAATAGATGTTCTTTCAGATCCCGTTTGGAGAACTGCTTGAGATGAGTAGGACTGTCTACTGAAATCGTGGCATATCAATTCCAGGTTAATAGAAAGTGTTAACGAGTCAGCCAGCTAAAATGATATAAAGCTTAAACATGCCCTTGTTGTACCCGCCAGTTTGTCACCCCTTGTTGTACCCGCTCAGAAAGGATTAAAAATTCAAATTTTGTATCTAACAGAACGGAAAAGCAATACTATTGTAGTTTATGAAACGAAGATATCCAGTCTCTAAACAGTAAAAGAGTCTGGGCTCTTCTTTTATTTCTTCTTTTATTAAGGGCAAATATAAAATAGAAAAATCAATAAATTCGTTTCTGATGCGTTCTGTAAATTGCACTCTTACTTTGCGAGGCCTTTAAAATTGGTCAAAGGGATAAAGTTTAGAGCAAATTAACAACGTTTTATTTAAAAAACTAGGATTTTTAGGCATGTGTGGGTGCTTTTTCGGCGAATATTCAAACTTGTCGAGAAATGAAGGCTCTCTCACTCACTTTGTTGGCAAATGAGGCCTGAACGCTTCCCTAGAGCGAAAAAGCTAGCAATCACAATGCTTACATCCTATTAATTTAAGAACGGTTGCCTGATTTTCGTTTTTTTTATTCAAAAATACCAGCAAAGAGGCTGTACGACCATTGTTTTTGTGGTGTCCTGGCAACCATGGCAATTGGCACCAAAGCTTTTGTTTTCCTTTGTTTTTCTTCTCCAAGAATTCTAAAGCGGGGTGTCATTTTAGCTTTTTTTCTAAAGCCGGTTCACCAAAACAATCTTAGGGGTGCACCCCCCCTCGTCGTTTTGGTATCCAAGTACCCCACCCTGGGGCATCGTTAAGCAAGATCAATGTTACCTACTACCCATTCCCTTTTCGATCTGCGCGAGTAAATGTTGGGTGAAATGTTGAATCGTTTGACAACCAACGTTGGCTAACTTTCCAATATCGAAAAAATGTTGGGCGAAATGTTGGATCTTTTGCCCAGGGCTTTAAGTATTTCGGCAGAATTTCAAAACACATCTGGATTGTAGAAGCAGACTATGTTTTGGACCAGCATAGTGTCCCAAATTAGCTGGCAACATTAAGTTTCTTGTTCAGGACACCTTGGTGTTAGAGCTCGTGTCCTCTCAGTTACAGTACGTGACTTATTAATCCTGCACCAGCAGGTGCTTCTCAGAGGTGATAAGATTCCTTTGTTTCATCGTGATAACCGTATGGCGTAAATTGTGCCTTTCCTTTTTTCCCCGCATTGTTCTCAATTCACCTAACCAAGTGTTGCAATTTCCACAGGGAAAATTTCCGCTCGCCCGGTGCAGATACCGCTACGACTATTGTGCGACAAATTAACTCGTAACATGATTATTTTAACGGTATAAAACATGGACTACAATTTCTACCCTTGGTATAAGCGTAGCTAATTGCGGCTTCAGGTGTCCCAGGGTGCATTCCATGTACTTAGGCCCGAAGATCTTCGGCGTACAGCCAGGCTTTTTTCGGCGTTTGTCGTGCAAACCAATAAAATACTTTCTAGCGTACTTAAAATGTTTGTTAGTTGGCATGCTAAACATGAAGCCATGTACATAGTTAACGTAAAATAAAGACTCACACACCACAGTTTTCACTAATAATCAGTTTTCTTTGTCTGGCGCAACAATGTTTACAGTTTTACTAACTCAACTGCTTTTATATTCCTGACGTACCTAAACCAATGCCTCGGTTGACCTTCGGCGTACAGTTGACATGGAATGCACCCTGGGAGGTGTCTTTTATGTTTTGGGGGCTTGATATGTTATAGCCATGAGCAAGATCCCTTTTTGGAATTATTTGGAGGCGGGAATAATTTTTGGGGCGTAAATCATAATAATATTAATTAAGCTATTTCAGGGGTTTTAGTTGGAATTTCAAAGGGATAGGGTCGGAAATTTGAGAAAAGGACACAATCTATCCTCAGTAGGTTCCAGGTAAGAAGTACTGGAAGGTCTCATGGCTTTGAACTTGTTTATGGTGAAATTTTCTTCAAATATCACAAATTTATAAAGCAATCTGGAAAATATGACCAAATAAAAGGGAAATTCTCTGTCAAAAGGTTGGTCATACACACCCAAACAACCACACCTATATCTGCAGCAACAATATTTAGGGAGATGAGCCAAGTGATGATCTACTTTTCTGGATTCAGCTGTGTAGCTCTTTGTTCCTTAAAATACCTGTAATTGATTGTCATGTCTTGATGAGAAAGTTCAACATTCGCTAGAAACGTTTTCCAAAAATCTGTTGAAGTTTTGACGCTACTTGATGTGAAGAATGGGAAACTTGAGTCTATAAAATGGTTTATAACAGTTTTTCACAGCATAGTTAGCAGCAAAGTGCTAGTCTAGTGTTCTCTCTGTAAGTGGGAGTTGAGCGTTCCACATTTTATTGCTGCGTTGAACGTTGTTTGAATAAAGCCGGCTGGAAGCATTGAGCGAATATTCATTGGCACTGGCTCCATACTGCAGTGAGACTGAGAAATGGAAATTCAAAGCTTTAGTTTCAAAAAGCTTTAGCTGGTACATGGATTTCTAGTCTCAGTCAGACCGGCTTCGGAAAATTGCAGCTCTCAATAGGAACTAGTCCTGTTCATTAATAAATCATGCTATTTGCTGAAGAAATTCGACTAGTCGAGGACTTGCTGCCGCCTGAGAACTATGTTTTCTGTCAGCCTATGGAAGTTTATTATGAGTACTTCTCTCCTTGTAGAGAAGATATAGATGACGTCTTTTTTGAAGATGGCCGGATGTGGAGTAATATTTACCTCGATGAAATTGTAAGTAGTCGATGAAATGTTAATTTTTGATGATATTTACTTAATTGCAGACTTTTAATAGAATCTTGACATGGATGACTGTCGAGTAATCTTCATTTAAGGTAATAGAATGCATACATCTTTGTGGATTTTGAAACTAGTAATATAGTTGGGTAAATCAAATTTTACGCTGTCTCAGCCTTAAAATTTGGTTGTTTGAACGCTGTTTCAACCAAATGTTAAGGCTTCGTCAATGTTCTTCACAGGTTTTCTCATAGTAATTATCAGTTTGGTAAAAAAATGGTAGCTCCCAGTATATTTGATAATTTCATTCATAGCAGTTTAAGTATTCACAGGTACGCCGGAACACCCCCCTCCCCCAATTTTATGGTATCAAGGTTGTGGCAGCAAATATAATGGAGGCAAACTACCATATAGCTTTGTTAACTTGTCTAGAGCCTCCCCACCCCTATTCCAAAATGTGCTCTGCTGTCCCTCATTCAGCAAGCCCTTTCTAGCACTGCATTGGCAGTCAAAATCTTGCTAATAGTTTTCATGCTGTTTCTCATATTAATGTGCAAATACGACTTAGAAAGAAGCAAAAATTCCCATCCAGCCAAATTTGACGGCTACCTTTTGAACTCCTACCCAAGTTGCTGCTAATTTGATATCCACTTTCTTTCAACTGGTCTACGTATTATGAAAGCTTAATGTGTTATTTGGTAGCAACTAGACAAAGCAGCATCAATGCCAAAAACCAAAGTTTCTTCAAAGTGAAAACTCTTAAAGCTGGTATAAAAATTAACGACTTGTTCTGTCGCCAAACTTTTCAAGCGGTTCTTTTTAATTTAAGCTTTGCCCAATTCTCTAAACATTTAGCTATTCTTTATTCAATTCCAATGGAAAGGGTGTGTAATGCGCGTCTCAGTCCTTCCATCTAAAAATGTCCAGGGGATGGAGGTTTGAAACTTTATAAAAGTGTCCCCTCTGTCTAAAAACAGGGACCAGTTTTGCATAACAACACGACACGGTACATTTGTGTTTGTTGCTTTTTATTTTTGTATTAGCTGTTGGCTGTTACCTTGTATTTATGATTATATTGGCATTGGGCCATTTCGGCCTACAGGCCTTTATCAAATAGTATGGAAAATTGTCTAAGCGACAAAAATGTATAGACGGCACTTAACAAAATTGTCCGTCGCCAAAAGTGCAAGTCCTTTTTTCAGCCAATGAAACGCAAACCGCTTCAGAGAGTGGGTATTTTTTGCTTTGGGGATCATGTGGACAAATTAACATACTTTCCCTGCCATTTTTTCGAGCGTGCCCTTGTCTCTCCGTTAGCTAGGCCATGTTCACACACTGCTCCGTACTCGTTTCTTTCCTTTTTCGTTGATAAAGACGATGTCCGTTTACATTGTTTCATTTTCAAATAAATACGCTATGATTACCGCGCCACCGGGGGTGAGGGGGAAGGGGGGAGGGCGGGGTGGCCATGGCCTTTCCATTTTTTGCGAAGCAAGTAGTTTTAAAGCTGTAATAAAAGGGGTAAGAACCCTTGGCCTCCAAATTTTCAAGTCTTTGCCCCCCCCCACTTTCAAATTCGTGGCGCGGGCCCTGATTACGGAAAGTGTGCAGACTGTTCCAAAAAAGACGCTTTCATAAGCTTCATTTTTAAACAGAGGGCTCAATTGCGACCGTCCATTGTGAATTCCATATTTGAAAGTTTGAAAATTGGCTGGCACACAAGTTGCTAAACTCAAACTCAAACTCAAAACTGCTGTTGTTAGCGTATTCAAACGTCTCCGTTTTTTTGTGTTTACAGTGAAGAAGAGCGTATTCAATACACACTGTATACAAAGTATCCGTATTCATTAGCGTTTTCAAATAGCTCCATTTTCCTGACCAGTGTGAGCGCAAGGCAAAAACGGATAGGTTTAACGGAGCAGTGTGAACACAGCCTGTAATATTTCATTCATTGGACATGTCAGTGACGTAGCCAAGATCCTCATTAATGTTTCTTAGTTCTAAAAATTACTGTTTTTCAAATTTTACGAATATATTTATTTTCAAATAATTCATGTCAGGTGGGTAGACTGAAGAACATTCTAGAAGGGACGCACTGTATTAATTTTATTTCCAGGTCTTCAGAAAACATTTTCTTTCACTTCAATGCCATTTTTCATGTCTCCAAAATATAGGTATTTTTTGTTAGAAAACTAACTTTGTTTTTGGAAGATATGAATATTCATTAGTTTTTACAGTCCTTAAATTATGGCAATATGGTCAAATAAACTTCAGTTTCGACAAGTTTGTATTTAATGTATCTAACAAAAAAACTTGAAAGTTCTGTTTTAAAGGTCGTCTTTCAAATAATGCTCCTGTCGTACAGACAGCAGAGCTGTGAAAACTTTAGTGTAGAGAAAATCTTTGAGTTTCATTTTGACATGAAATCAATTTCTGTATTACTTACGATGCATATTGAAGTTAATTTAGCTAAGCCGTACTGGGATAGCCATTGCAAGAAAGTTGCTTGCAAATATGTTTTTTATAACCCAAACCACAACAGGTGGCATTGTAAAAGTCTATTAAGGCACTCTTTCAAAGTTATCAGTAACGTTTAAGCTTTCGTGACGTTATGATAGAAAATTGGTGATATTTTAACCAGTACTGTTGAATTGAACTCGGACTGTTTTGAATAATTTCTTTACTTGCTTCTTTTACATCCACATGCACTTCGATTTAAGTGTTTGCATTCGGCTCTGTCTTTTAACTTGAACCAACAAATTTTACAATTCTTTAATTGCTTTAAATCTATCGGTCGAATCTTTTATTTAGATATATGGAGGTCAATTGTACGTCTACTTATATATGAATGGCCTTTTATTAAATACTGCTTGAACTTAAGCATCGCTGGAAACCATGCATATAGATTTAAAGACGATAGTATACATCTCAGATACAATAAGATCGACTACCATCTTTGCATTAGAACACTTAATAATGAAGGGCCTTTTCGGATTTTTAATTATCAATGAAGGATTACTTTGTTGTTTCCCACAACTCATTAATAATTCTAATGATCGTCAAAACGACGATAGATGATTAAAAACATATAGTTTAAGTATTTATCATGCAGCCGCGTCTGTCTGTGAAACCTGTCGAAAAGGCCTAATTCATGATTTTTTCTTTGAGCTTGTTACGCAGCTAACTTGAGTCTGCTATTGTTTTCAACTGGACTCAGCCTTTTAAAAGCAAATAGTAAGGACACCGGGGAAAGAAGGTAGACTGTTATCAGTACAGTGGACAATTATAAAGCACGAGTTATGGAATTGGACAGGGCCCTGCCCAGTCTTGCTACAGTCTAAAACTTTCTGTATCTGATGAGTAGTCATCAATAGTCCCAGAGCGAAGACTTCACTATGCAGTTCGTCTAGGGTCTTGAGATTGACTGATCGTGATAATTCGATTACAACAACATATGCAAAGAACAGAATAATCGTTTAATGCATAGCACCAAGTCATATTATTGCATCTCTTCTCCAGTGCCTAATAAAGAGGGGTTAAGTTCCAACTTAGTTTGAAAAATTGAACCACTCATGTAAGTTATTCTGGCTGTTCCCTTTTCCATAGGTATGCAGGGGTAGAAATAAGCCTATCGACAACTAAAACCTTTGAAAAAATTTTTCCTCCGTGTGCATGTTTACATTATCAGAGCAGTTTCCTCAAGTATCTCTGTCATCTTCCTCGTGGTAGCAAATGCAGATACAATTTGTTACAGGGCGCAGCTAGGAAGGGGGGGGGGGGTTGGTAAGGGTGTGATTCACCCTAGTACTTCAAGAGTTGGTCGGTAAATCTTCAGTTAGTCCACAACATTCTTACATTGAAGGTAAAATCATCTATCTGTCGGTGAAATAGCACCAAAATTTTATCCTGGAAATTTCCCTTCTGGGCCTTCGTCGGCAAATTCTGCTATCGATGACTCTCTACCCCGAGTGTGGAAGGTCAAAAGACGCCATTGGCTCTTTGTTCAATCAATTTTTGTTCGACCTCATCCCACCCTGTTTATCGCGACTTCCTTACATACACCAATTCGACTTGCGGCCTCGTTTTGGAAATTTCTCTAATTTGATTATACGACCTTTTTAAGCCTAGATTTGGTTTTATCACAAAAATTTTAGGATGGGTAATTTTAGGTTTGTACTTGTAATTTAGACTTTACGGAGAAATGAAGTTTCAAAGCTTGTACGGGATTTGACCGCAAAAATCATTCCGGGTGAAACTATACCCCCTAGTCGCCAATCATCACGGTCAAATCCCTTGTAAAATTTTTATCCTTATGTCGTCTTAAAATCAATATCGTGAGCAGTACCATAGTGAAAACCTCCAAGTGGACTAAAATCATTGCTTTAATCCGAATCTCAGGCTAGAAATTTTGTACAAAAAAATTTGGAGAATTTTTCAAAACGAGGCCGTAAGTCGGATTGGTGTATTGGTTTTCAGAGATAATACAAACCTCCCTGTGATTACCATCCCCCTTTGTGATCAGAGATGAACAGAGACCATGTATCCTGTTGGAATTCACCATGCCCTGCTGTTTCTGATATTTTGAATGCATTTACCGACAATTTCAGCTGCAGCATCGTTTGTATAAGAAAGAGAAAGCAGGCAAATCGAAGACTTGTACCAGTACCTGTACCTACAGAGTCTGTACCAAGTCATAGTGACATTATTAAACAGGTACCCTGATAAAAAAGTTAGGAAGGGGGGCTGTGCTGTAGGCATATTCAAGAGGCCACATCCATGATCTAACCTTTACCATACCCAATAAAATTCCATTTGTGTAAGAACCATAAAGACGGATAAGAAATTGCTCATTCATTAAAAACCTATAATATAATAAAGGGTTGCCAACACAGATTTCGTCCAATCAAATATGAACTTACTAGTTAAGAGGGGCTGATCCCCCCAAATTTTCTCTAAATTCTAACAAAGGGGGCTGAGCCCCCCTGAGTCTTTCATTCACGGCACCACCGGATGAATGTTTTGCACTGGTCCTATGTATCTTTTTCACCCGATTCAAGTGGCATGCATTAGAATTACAGTCTACTTCACTGTAAAGAGTTGAAAGTTTACAATATTGCGAAATTGAACCATCCATCTTTTTGTTAAGCATGACCTCTTATTCTTCTGATGTCCTGTTACATGACTTTTTATTTCCCGCTTGTGCCGTGAGTGTGCCTTTCATGTCCAAGATTTCCGTGACTTATGAAAGCAAATGGCGAACGAGCTTGTTGACTCAAATGTTTTGAAGAGACAAGTTATAAGTCAAACAACTCCAAGAAATTCTTGTCAAACAACACGTTCCAACAAAAAGGAAACAGTGAATCGTGGGTCACCAGTACCTGCCTTGTTTGACTTGCGAGTCACTTACTGCGCACGATTTTAAAGATCATATTATTTACTTTATTAAAAGATTTTGAACGAAGCTACAGAGAGATAGAGATAGCCGTTTACAGTCGGAGCAAGAATAAGTCGCACATTGCTCGTCGTTGAAGTTTCATAGACATGGAAATCAAGAAGTACCGGGGGAGGCTTGCGAAGGGGAATAGAAATCGCATCAAGAAGGTAACTGTGTCACTGTAAAATTGGTTCGCTGAGAGAGAAAGGAATCATGATTGACGTAGTATATTCATATCAGGCGCAGAGGCCATCCGTTCCTTTAATCTTCTGTTGAAATTTATGTTTAATTTGAATGTAAAACATCAATAGAACCTTAACCTAATAAATTCAATTTTCTATGTTTTCCTGTAGGCGAGGTATCGATTAAGAAGTTGATATAAAACACCATACAAGAATGATTTCGCTATTTTGTTCTAAAAATTTGTTATAAGGCCCGTCAATTCGTTTTCCAAATAATCGTTGTGCATCATAGATAATTAACTTAAGTGAATTTTCTTATAATTGGGGTTTAATTGAAGTTTTTAAGCTTTGCCAAGACTAGATGAAGATGTAGAATATTACAAACTTGTTAAAAGCGCCTCTCTGTTTTGACCCAAACAGCAAGCACACCGTAATTTGAGACTGTTGTTGATGTCGAAACTATTGTTTCTGTTAAAACAATTGGCAGGACCTCAACTCTCTCGCATTGGATTTCTTTCATCGTCTGTTGTTAAAGTTGGAGTCTGTCGTTAAAATGTAACTTGCTGCCTATAATTTTGTTTTCTGCCTTTTATGGTGGATACAGAAGATTTGTGCAGCAGATTTACATCCACAGGCCAATGTGATCGACGACTAGGCTGTTCTTTTATTTTTTTTAGTAGTTTAGTTTGCACGTATCTTTATAATGTTGTGCGAACTTTGTCAAGAAAACGTTTTTTTATTTAGTGGTGACAAAAAGTTAGATGGCTTGATCGACTGTTTTGAAGAATTTCCTGTTCGTTTTCCACCCCTAAGCATCCAATGCGGTTAGGCCTACAGAGGCAAAGACTTCAGTAACGTCATCTCTCCGCACGAAATCTGCCTAAAGATAGAGGGAACGAAGTCTCCCAATTATTTTGGATGGAGGGGAAGGGGGAGGGGAGAAGAAGGGAAGGGGAGGGGGAGGGATGGCTCGGGCCAACTCGAGCCAGATGTTTATACTTGGATATAAACTCACATATAGTATGGCAGTTTAAGGCAACTAAAGTGCAACAACCGTAATTTTGAATATTTTTAAGCACGGGCTTTTGCTAAATTCCTGCTCACACTGACGTTTGTCTCCCTAAACGAAATGATGTTACACAATGTCATTTGTAACAAGTCGAAAGAGCCTAAATTGGCAAATCAAGCATTAAGTGCTTGCACGCACTTTATTTGCGTATTCTTGGATTATTTTGTTTTTCTTCCTGATAATCAATTCCTACATAAGCAATGCTTGTAATTCATCATAATCGACAAGAATTTGAATTTCTAATCCTTTGTTTGCATTAAGTGTGCTAATATGTATTTTACCTTTTTCCTAGCCATTCCTCTTCACCTCTGCTGGAAGGTTGAGAAAGACCTCAGCCGTTTGTCCTCCGCGGCAATTCCAAGCAGTATCGTACAAAAGGCGACTCTCAACCACAAATGGTATGTCTTTCATTAGCCTTGATTATTAGCATAAAGTCACTGATCAAGCAATCCCTGATAAAACATCTTCTTTTTGCAAAGTTCTCCTGTTACTTTCAAATCTTTAAACGAGGAAGTAGAATTTGCCTCATGCATCGTAATTTAAAGAGAATCGGCTTTAATAAGTCCTACTGCTACTCATTTAATGCACATAGAACTGGTTGCGACTGTAATACTTCAGCTTATGAAAATCAGTTTATCAAAAGCTTGAAAGAAAAAGCTTTCTACGTAGTGTCAGTAGTCTTGATCAACCATATTAGGATAACATGCGATTCGAGCTAAAACAGCTGTCCGTCTTGTGTCCATGTTCCTTCTTCGGTGGAGAATGCTTGTGCACCCTGAGTATTGAACAACTGTGTTGTTTTTTGTATTCCACCCAGCTGATACCATTCATAAAGAAAGGGGGTTATGTGTCAACCATACAGCATTATTATATAATTTTTTGGGCTATGGACAAAAACTTAGTAAATTATACGAAAGTGGTATTTTTCGTGTCCTTGCCACAGCGTGGAAAATCTTTAAAGAGTTAATTACTAGAAACGTTGTATAGTTTTGCTTCGCTTTTTTACTTTGCAAGAATTCTGCTAAACTTGTATAGCGAATGTCTAGAGAAATCATTGCTACAGACCCTCCTTTGTATTTGTAGTCATACAGTGAATTATATAACATAATATGGCTGATTTATATATATATATATAGCTCTTCTGTTGTTGAGGTCTAGTGTTCTATCCTATAGGGTCACATTCAATCTTTAAAAAAGGTCACATTCCCCGTCAAATGTGGCTGACTCGTGCAAAGTATCAGAAACCAACAATGCTTTTTTTAACCGGGTTCCTTCACGTGGCTTTCAATAAATACATTCGAAATATAGTTGATATCGTCAATCATAAGTGGTGCTCATCTCACAAAATGGTACCCAGCGCCAGTACAGCCCGGTTACAAACATAACCCTCCAAGAAGGTCACACCTCTTTAAAGAGGACAGTACCAAATGTCCGTTACACGGCCGTATCATCGTTAATGTGTACTAAGCGACATGTAAAGTTAACTGTTAATTATCTCCTAAAAATAAAATAAAAAAAAATTTCATTTGACTTTTTAAAGTTACGATAGAATCTTTATTAACTACGTTACTTTTATAAAAAAAGTAAGAAATGACTGCTGGGAAAGTGACGCGAACAGGTCCGCCCCAGCATTCATCGCGGTGACCATGGCCTTTCGCCTTGCTATCAGTGAATCATGATTGGTCATTTTGAATCGCCATTTCTGCAGTAATTTGGAGCCTAAGAGTAATTAACCTAGTTGATTAGACGTCTGGCATCATTAGCGGCTGATGAGCTTCCCTGGCGAGCTAAATCTGTCGTAACTAACGGGTTACCATTAGCTACTTAGCTAAAATGCTAAATGAAAGAAGGTTATGGCTTCATAATCTTTTTTGGGGAGGGGGGGGGATACATTTGTTAGCAAAATAGGCGCGTGGCAGCCTAGGTGCCACTCACCCAGCATGCAATCAATTGTTACTACATACATATTGAATAAACGCTAGATTCAACATTATTTTACACGGTAAATGAAAGCATTTACGTTGTTGTTTCTGATTCTACCAAGGAATAAAATTCCAAGGAAAATCCTAGCTACTGTAGATGCAGCTCTGTCCGCATTCCTGCTTCAGTGGGACCAAACGTGAGCAGACTCGTTTCTTTTCACCTACCAAATTACTTTATAAGTAAAATTTGGTAGAGTTATCTTTGCAGTATATCATACTGACCTATTGCAAAGGTTTTCCATCCATTTTGAGTTTGTCACGTCCGCTACGTTCCCATCAGTCCTGTTGTCGTAGGCGCTTACTTTCAATTTCCAATAATCCAATCGATTTGGTTCAAGGCTCGAATTGTCATTATTTTTTATAAATGGGACTCATTTTAATTTCAAAAATCAAAATGATAGGATTTGGTCTCAACAGTTGACAGTTACGTACAAAATAGTCCTTTTGACTGAAGATTTCGACTACTAAATGCCCCTTTCTGATTGCCGCCTCTTATATGCAAGCAAATATAAAACGTTTTTGAATCATTAAAAAAGCTACCAGGAATGGTTGATCACCCTCTCAGAAATCCCCACGTAAGTTGGCCAATCGGCACCTATGCCAGCTCTTGTTGTAAAAGGAACTCTACTCTTTTTTTCTTCGCAAGGTTGTTCTGTAATCGTGTTGTCCTCAACTTGGCGCGAAGCCCGTTATTATATAACATAATCTTTGAAGTTTGTTGGTTCTGGTTACGCCGCAGTTTGTCACGAGGTCTTACACTCAGCTCAACATATCGGGAAATTCATATTATTTACATGCTCAAGCAAAAGAGAAAAAATTTAAAGGGCATATGTCGCATTAGCAGTTGGCTAATAAAACAAAAGCGTTTAGTGTGGAATCCATTGCACTAGTGCAAGTGTTTCCAATATGCGGCCCGCGGGCCATATGCAGTCCTTGAGCTATGTCTATGCAGTGCTATCCCCGCTAAAATTGTTACATTTCATTATTAGGCATGCTAACCCATTATTAGGCATTCTTTATATTTATTTTAAGCAGATGTTTCTGTTTCGAAGCTGAACAGAACAATTCAACGCTACAATATAAGCATACAGAAATACATTTACGTGACTTTCTTCGCACGTCAACTACAAGTTAGATGTGTGATTTGAAAAAAACTTTCTACAATTATTCATCTGGCCCGCCTGTGTAGTAAAATTTTGTCAATGGCTCACCCAGAAAATAAATGAATACACTGATAGATATACCTCACCATTCATTTTAACGGTAGAAAATCTGCCCCCAGATCCAATTTTACAGATAAAGTAAAACATTTTATTTGTTAAGAAATAACCATAGGATTTGAAACCAACTTTCACTGCGATCAAAGATCGAGATACAACTTTTTGTTTGGGGCCAGCCCTGATAAAATAGTGTAACAATAGCCATATTTTACAAAATGAAATATTTTACTTAATGTTCTTTAAGTTTTCTGAAGGCCAAGGCCCCCGCCCTCCCCGCCCCCCAGGTATCTCGATCTTTGACTGCAATGCAGAATGAGCACGTTTAGAATATTTTCCTCTGGTCTCAGATCTGAGGCAAAGGTTCAAATCTGTCATATTTTTAATTCTCTCCATTAGCTCTTTTGCTCTTTTGGTAACTTTAGTAAATCATGCCGCTCATTCTTGGAAATGTAGGCATCGCGCGCCAGTCTTAAAGTGGAGGGGCTGAAATGGAGACTGAGGGTTTGCCCCCGAAAATTTGTTGAGGGCACGCTCTTTAGAACGCTGGATGGCACCCCTTTTACACAATGCTTCACAAGAACACAACACACTCTAAAAGGACACCGAGGCTCGATTTCCAAAAAATTAAAGGCTCGATTTCCAAAAAAATTTTGAACATTTTCTCTCCTGATAACAAAACAGGAAAACAGAGCAGAGGTCTTGCAAAACTTAGAAACAATTCAACATATGCAGTTTTAAGAAAATCCTTTTTGAAATTAGAACAACATTAGAAATTCTCGAGCATCATATTTTCACAAAATAAGAACATCGTGTCCGAGCAGAATTATCTGAAATAATCAAATAACCTGAAATAAAAGAAAGTATCAATTTTCACGTTTTTGTGTTCCTGAAATGCAGCAAATTTTCACCAGATAAATTTAAAGACGTTTCAAGAAACGCTAATATCGACAACAAAATTAAGAATTGAGGCATATCCTGCGCTTTTAATGGTTTGGCATTGCTTGACGACTGGAATTTTCGTAGAGCTTGTTACATTCAAAGTATCACGGAGAAAAGGAGAGCTTTTCCTTCAAATATTGCGTGACAGGGCACTCTCTGTTTTTGCATAGCTTGAAAACATGCAGTATTTGAGTATTCCGGATAACGGTACGTTAGCACTTTGCTAAAAGCTGCAAAACGTAATCCTAATCCACGATGACGTAAGAGCTGAAGATTACAAGTCCCATGATATCTTCAGGAAACTTGATATAATTGTGACCTTCGTTTTGTGAAGGCTGTTTCAAAAGAAGCCGAGGATGTCGAATGTTGCGTGAATACCAAGACAAAACAGCCATGCCACGGATATCCTATTTTGCAAATTACACCTGTGTTTTTGGTCTTACCATTTACGTATGCCTCAGGTTTAATTGAAGCTGATTATTTTTTACTTGGATTGGTTGGATCTCTGTACCCTTTGCCTCTTAGGCACTACAAGCTTTCCCTGCCCTTGGGATTTCTTTGGATTTCTTCCCTTTCCCTCTAAAATTTTCCAAAAACTTTTCCTTTTCTTAAATATTTCTCGTTTCCCAAAGTCATGAAAAAGCCCTGTCCTAGCACGCTCTCTGATAATGGAGTATAGATAGTTCTTTGTCAGGTAAAAGAATTGAGCAATGTGTAGATATAATTTAGGTGATTGCATAAACTGTGTAATTTGCTTTTATTACCTCAGGTATAACAAATTTAATGAACGTAACCAGCAATAAATCTTTCCATCAATGATTTATCTGATTGGCGCAATTATTTGTGAAACAGCGGTGATTATGTTTGTTCTTGATTATGAACCTGCAATTTATTTATAAGAAAGAGACCGGACTCATTTCGCATCGTATTATTGAACTTTTCCTGATCACGATGAATTCGCTTTTTATAGAGATAAAATCGTAACAAACGGCGCATTAGAAAAAGGAAATGCTAGGATTTCTATTGTGATAACAAATGCTTACTGCCTCATCAAACTCGCTGATTTCATACTATCCTGAATTTCATAAACTTTAAAAACATGTCTCATGGCGAACACGACGGGACATAATTCACGAATCCTGGCGGATATTTGTTATTGTAACCCTGAATGATTTCGTGTTGTTCATAATCCTTTTCGGACACATAAAGTAGTGGTCATGAAAACCCCCTGGTCTCAAACCATATTGCCTTTTCCGGAAACCTCCCCCTGGTCTGCAATTACCGCTATAACTCAATGGTACAACCTAACATCAAGTCGTAAATTTTACATTCATGTATGTACAAATCTAAGCCCGTCGCTGAGTTCAACAAGCTTATACTAAGCCACTGTGAATTTTTAGTTGTGACCCTGTTGGCCTCAAATAAACATTGGATAGCGTAGCAAGTTATGACCGGAGAAACAAGATGCTGACCAAAGGAAGATAAATGTTTCAGTTATCTTATTTCATACATATGAATTTGGAATTTTGAGGCCGCTAAGAAAAGACGAACCCTGACACATGATGCTTTTGATCGATCTGTCGAATGGGGAGACAAGACCAACATCGCCAATTGATCAAATGTTCTTCGTCGATGATCTAAAATCGGCGGGAAGCTCTGATGGTAGCGATGAAGAAGAAATTGGTAAGACTGGATTCTACGTTGTTATCATGATTTGATGGTTCTAAACGAAGCAAGGCCAAACTTAGCCACTCTCCACATTTATTCTTCAAAGTTATAAACTCATCAATTTGTTGTTGTAATTTATAAACCTTCAAAGTTGAAAAACTCAATCAGGGTGTTGCCGATTTGGTGAAATTAGAACGTTTAAAGTTCATAAAGTTGGTCTCTCAAATTTTCAACGAAATGAACCGGAAAGGGGTGGTTTTTTAAAATAAGCTGCATCCCTTAGGGTGGCAAAAGCCATAAGAAACCGAAATAAAACAAGTGTCATTTGGGTGACTCTGGGTGTGTAAGATGTTGTTCCACGCCATTTAGGTGCAGGTAATTTGATAATTATAGGAGGTAGCCTACCAGGTTAACAAGAATGAACGGGAAGTATGCCTGTCACTTATTCAGAGTCTTAACACCAGAGATGCTATTGTATTGTTCCTGTCCTTAATTGGCACAGATCCACCACTGTTTGAAATTGTTTCGAATAAAACATTTACGTCGCCATTTCCTTTTACCCGTCACTTTCCACTTTGTCGCTAATAATTAGTTTATAAATATATGGGTATTCTTCCCTTCTAAACTAGCAAGCTGATTGTTTACTTTAAGTGTAGTTTGACATGAAATAAATAATTAGTATGTTGGAAGACCGTTAGCTACATTGTTAGTTGTTGCATCAACCAAAATTGCCAGCACTTTTTGGCGAATTGCGGTTGTCTATTAAGCTATTTTAAGTTCCCGTATAACCGTAATTCACGTAGCCGCAAGTTCTCTTATTGATTCCAGGTTAAATGAGGAATTTCATCAACGTGCAAGAAGCATGTTTAACGGTCCCTTCTAATTCACGATATATTGAAAAACCCTTGAAAGTGACGATATTGCATTTTGATTTTTGATTGATATTGTATAGATAGGGAGGTACTTGAAACTAAGCGCGTTATGGCGTATATTGTCGCCATGTAGTAGCTTGCATTGCAAAATCATCACACGTAAACGGTATATTCCTTGCGCAAGCGTGATCATGTTAATTTCTAAAAGCGAACATCGTGTTTTCACATCTCATTAAGGTCCACTGTTTGTTTCTTTTCAATTTCAGAATATAAATTTTGTGCCTCACTTAAAACATTTATTACCTTCCCTCCGAGATCAGTCATACTCAGCTATGCGCAGGGACCCAATAGTATGTTACGCTTTTGAGGGGAGGGGGGGGCTGATGAGTTTTTGGGGGGCCGAAGTATTCAAAGCTAAAATTAAACAGACGGATCTTACTTGCTCGTGTAGACTATGCACACCATATATTTCTAATATTGGATACTTGTAAACATGGCAATTTTTTCTCAGTTATATTTGTTATCGTTACAAGTTGGTGTTAATTAGCTGTTTATTAGCTAGTATTTTGTAAACCAACATTAAATAAAGTGAATAATAAAAAACATGCGAAAAACCAGGAGCTAGATGATTAATTGTATTGGTTCAATTACATTTTTCGGGGATGCTAAGCTTCTCAGTCTCATCAGCCCTCTCAGTAGTCCCTTCAGCCCCCCTCAGTAGTCCCTTCAGCCCCCTCAGTAGTCCCTTCAGCCCCCTTCAGTGAAGCTATGCAGCAATACATCCGCACGCGACTTAAAGTATACATCATATTGCAGGAAATCCCTTGTTTTGAAGAGGTTTTCAAAATTTGTGCTTTAACCCTATACTTTATTTTCTGCTATTGATAAAAAAGTTTCGTTTCCTCTTATTTCTAAATGGAAAACCAATGATAATGTTTGTAAACCATGAGTTGCATGGGATGTTATTCTCTGAATTGTTTGATAACAAAAACGCCGCTACTTTGCTGGTTTGATGCAGAGAGTTGTTTCTGAGCACTGCACCTCTTTCCTGCTTTTTTGTTACATTCTGACATTGCAGCGTTGTTTTACATAATATCATTTGTAATATGCATGTGGAGATGGAATTTCGTAGGTGTGTTTGCAAGCTTAATTCTCATTCCTTTGCTATCTTTTGATTTAATTCCATGACACCACTGGTATGTAAGATTAATATTTCTTTTATTCTCATAATCTACATCCCACCACAAAGCACATTGTTCTTTGTTATACAATATATTTCTGCGCCATTTGTCTCTCCTCTGCGATGCCCGTATGGCATGCAGCAGTCGACACCTCCGCTAGCTTGTAATTGCATCAACGTCCCCTTATAGCACATTCGCCTAGATTGAAAATCATAAGACCCCCATTACCAGCCCGGTCTAAGTTTATTAATCTGAAAGACAAGAAACTTTTATAAATGTAACAAATATTTTCTGCTATCGAATACGTTTGAGACTACGTCACAATTTAATAAGCTAAAAGAAATAAGCTAGATTAGTTTGCTGGCACCTATGGTAAGATGTATAAGAGAACCGTGTTACTAGAGAAAACTATGTGTTATTTTTTCTGCCATTATTTGTAAGCGTTCTGATGTTCACTAACTTCCACTTTTCAAGCTTATTTTTCTTAAATGAAATTGATATACAGTTAGATCTTGTAAGAGGTAGAAGCTGATTTTCTTCGAATCAAATGCGTACCGAAGCGGTCAGTACCGAAGTTCGTGCTTGAAGTACCGAAACAAAAAACCGTTTCCAGATGTTTATGTCTGTTTCCTGGGCCTCTGGCCTGCTCTTCCTAGACGCCCGGATGACGTTTCTTTCATTAGCTGATGCTTCCTTTTAGGTCATTCTATTTTCGACCCTCGTTTTTCATTTCCACAGACAATCACTTGTCACAGAATTTACACAAAACCTTTTCTTGATTTAATAAGAGAATTCCTTTAATGTGGTTTTGCTTTTTAGTGTGTAGCAGGATTTTGGTGCACGATTAGCTGATTTCCCGACAGGCAGGGCATTTCGGTTTCTTCCACAAAGCTACAACTGACTGGTGGTTCCTTCTTAACAAATCACCCAAGGCCACTTCAATCAATTCGCCAATGATTACAAAGTTTTATCTTTGCAATGTTGTGCCTGAAAAATCTTTCATTTCCGCATTAGGACGTTTTGTTTAGAAGTTGCAAGGCTAGAAATGTGTATGATTTCATCTTTGAATCTCTGTAGTTCTTTGACCACTTAATTCTTTTTGTACTGCGAAGCTCGTTATAATTGAAAAGCAACATTTTTAACTACATGGGTTTATTCTAGCCAGTTTTCAAACCAAAAACGTATAGATGGCTCGTCTGCTCTGAGTTCTGTGCCTCTGTCTGCGTGTTAAGCCCTTACATACATTGAAGGGGACTGCTAAGAAGGCGCTTTGCTAACAGGATTATCTGCCCCACCTGGCATGTTCACGTAGCAGATGTTTTTCGTGTCTATTTTGCAACCTAAATAAAGCTGAAAGTATATTTTTAAACTGCTGTAACGTTAAGGTTGGTCTTCCTGTTCAGACCCTTAAAAGATACATTTCTGGATAATAGCAGATACGTATTTAGCAGGTTGATCATTTGGTCCATGGGATTTCTCTCCCACTTAAGTCAAACCACTTCAATGTGTACGATAAAGAAATAGAAAAACCCGCAGTTACATCGCTAAGCCATCGTTAGAAAGCAACCAAGATTTTCACTCTATTCACTCTTGGTTCTCTAACTTCCTTTTTTGATATCTGATGTAAAGCAGAATATATGTGCCAACTTTTTTATTACATAAAACCTTTAATAATACTTTGTAAATTGATACACTCTATATCAAGGCCATGGAATTGGCTCTTGTCTGCTACCACATTTGACGTACCACATATCTATTTCTTATCCACAGATTAACCCTAAAATAATTATATGAATACGTCAGCAGCTTTTTACAACCAAAAAGTGTTTGACTAAAGCATATGTATTCAGTAAGTGTTACGTTGAGCAAAGTGAGACAAAAGACCTTAAGTCATTGGTTGATATTGATCGAAGGGTGAGGGACAATCGTTTGCAGCATTAGTTGTTTAATACAGTTCAAGAATAATAGGTTTTGTTGCAACTGTTGAATCAATTGAACAGTAACTGGTAACGTGCCAAAGAATGAAAGGGCCTAGAGATGTCTTGTAAGGGAATTGTTTGTGATTTGGTGCTGACACCCTTAGTAGTAATGTCCACAAGACCAGATCATTCGACTGTATTTTCAGTAGTGATTGTACAAGTGTATAAAATAACTTTGTCTCCTGTTTCAGCATTGCTGCCTAGTGCCAACAAAATCAGGCTTCAAGAGTTAGCCAACACTGAGCTTTTAGCGAGTTTGAATGAGCCGTTCGGCAAAGATGAATCGGAACAGGAGTTATCTGATGATGAAAAGGAAGAAACAGACTTTGCTATATCTGAACCAGAAAACGAACTGAGGAAGCTAACAGAACGTACGTGTAATTTAATGTATTGTAATTGTATATTGCTGTTAGTTTTTTGTAACATTTTAAGGATGGTTTTTTAAAGAGAATCGTTTTTAATATCCACGTTGACAAACAATATAAGCTGCCTTTAAACCTAAATATGATAATGAATTCACATTTATCTGATACATAATTTCCTTATCTGGTATGTACGATAAGGAAAATATTTTGAACCTACAATTTTATACACGATAATTTCTAGTTTAATGCAAGTTATGATTCATATTTCGTATTATATGCAATTAATATTAAATCCTATCTTTAGGTAACTGTTTTCTTGTCAGTAGGCTTATGTTGCAATATATGTTTTTGAATCATCCATTGGGTATCTTTCTTTCAGTAAAAAGAGTGAAAGTTATCGAAGAGATTTTCGAAACCGAGAGGAAATATATTTCGTGTTTGGACACCGTTGACAAGGTAACTTCACCCAGTTGTTTGTTTTTCCCAAAATAAAATAAGCTTCTGCCAGTTAATTTCTTCTTTATACATTTTATTCTTTGTTGATTAGAATCAATATTTTCATGCAAAATTTAAAATGAATTATTTCCCTGTTTGTTGATTATTGATGCTTGTCCTTCAGGTTTTTAAAGTACCAATGCTTGATGGCGGTATTGCACAGGAGAAGGATGTTAAGTAAGTCAAGCGTGTTTGCGTTTGTTTAAAAAACATACGTACAGCGTACGTTTTTATCTAATGTGAAACTCAATGAAAATTACTGTTCACCGGTCTGTCATAAATTGTTCGATGACGTATAGGGAGAGTTCTACACGCTTTTGGTGTATAGAACAGAACGGTTCTAAGTCGCTACTCTGAGTTTCAAGCTTAATGCGATCATCTGGCAATTGACAAGCATAATGTGAAATTTAAATTCTTTCTATCGACGGTGTGTTTCTGGAAGTATATACCCCGCAATATCTGAACCTTTCATTTTTGTATATTTGCATTAATTATGAGCAGGATCTTCAGTTAAAAATGTGGGTCGAAAACATAGATAAGAAAGCTTTCAAGCGATTTGTTAATTTTATGGCTTGTGTTAATCCTTTTCGGTTAAGTGAAATATGAAAATATTATCCGATTGAGCAATTTTCTCTTGATCAAGTGACCTCAAGTTAATTGCATTTTGTATATTTTACCACACGCAGAGGGACGATTCCGTAAAAAGATCAAAGAAATCCCATTGTATCAATTATTTATTCTCCGTTTTTGTAATAATTTTTGTTTTGTAATCTTGTGCCAATATTATAAAATCAGGAAAACGATCTTTCTTGATTGAATAATATACCAAAAATATTTTCGGAATTTGATTCAATTGAAACAATATAAAGCAAATGGTATCTTGGTATGTTTAAATTGTTTCAGATATTACAGAGGCTTTATGTTGAAACTGTTGAATACGTATTGTAAAGGCCAGTGTATTTTGCTTTTCAGTGCTCTGTTTCCGTCATGTTTGTCAACAATAAAAGAGTGTCATTCTTGGTTCATGGAGCAGCTAGAAAATCGGATGAAAAGTGATGATTGGTCGGGTGGCATTGGGGATATCCTCGGGAAAATGGCTGGGCCACTAAAAGTATGTGAATTGACTTTCCAAGTTTAAATTTCATGGTCTTTATGCCAAGGGTGAAATAATCTGCCTCTTCCAATAATTTAACATATTGTATGCCAGAACAAATGAAACTCTAATAGTTTTGGGGAAGGATAAAGGATTATGGTTTCATTAAACTGGCATTTGCGGTTCCAGCGTTAAAGTCCGTTGTAAGAAATTACCGGTGTCAGGGCGTTTCCATTTTAGTGTCTGTTGTATCCACTGAAGTGTCGGTTCCAGCGTTACAATCCGTTGTAAGGAATTACCGGTGTCAGGGCGTTTCCATTGTAGTGTCCGTTGTAAGGAAGTGTCCATTGTCCGAAGTTTTTTCCACAAGCCTTTGACAGTAAGAATGTTGTACGACAGGATTTTTTCCCTTTTCGGAGATGTCCAATGTCAGTTCTTGCCTATTTCACAAGAGTTTAAATATAAAAGAACGAAAAAGTGTCGGGTTTTCGTTGAAGCAATGATTTAAGGAGCTCAAACAAAGCATGATTTTTGACTTTCACTTTACACATTGCTATGTCCGTAAATTTGAGCATTTCAATCGCTGTAGTTGGTAATTGCGTTTACCTTGGCTAACTCGACTCTGAAAATTGAATACCGCGATCTAGCAAAACGAACACCCATTCTCTTGTAATTGTACATTTATCTTCCAATACAAGCCACGATAGTATTTAAGATTCGTTTATTTTTCTGATCTAGCTTTGATCTGCGTTTTCTCCTCGCCGCTGATAAGCTACAGCCACAGTGAATTTACCAAGATTGAATTAACAGACGACTTATCTGTTAAACTAGCTTAATTAATGCAATTTTTCCGCAGGAAAACCTCTTAAACGTGTATACAGACTATGTGAATGCATTCCCGAAATCGATAAGCACATTTAGCAAGTGTACAAGAGCTTCCCACAAATTTAGGAAGTTTATCGAGGTTCGTAATGTTTTATTAATACTCCCTGCTTGATACAGTATTCTTTTATGCTGTCATTACCGTAGAGCTTCACTTCATGAAAGTCTTATTCCTCTTTTGTTGGCTCTTGCTATTTACGATAAACATATCTTTTCATCTATCTTTCAGGACTGTTACTGCAGGAGTGACAACCTCGATCTTCCATCGTATTTGATAACACCAGTACAAAG
The DNA here is from genome assembly GCF_013076305.1 of Rhopilema esculentum. The sequence goes on along the minus strand of NW_027018682.1, from coordinate 5,708,859 downwards.
ACTTCCACGCTATGTTTTACTGTTAAGAGTGAGTCATCCAACCATCTGTATATATACATATATATCCTTTCTCAAGCTCTTTACTTTAACATTTAGAAAGTCTATATGTGCACATGTTAATATGTCTATATAAGTACCTATTCTTCTCAAATGACAAAACTTATCAGAACTTAAATCTGTAATAAAAATTTCATATAAAAAGCATTCTCTGATCATGAATACAATCCAACAACATATCATTACATTTAGATGACATTTTAATAGCTATTTTCGTTTGTCTTTTCTATATTTTAGTAATATGTTACAATGTTGATATCTGAATCATTGTTTTTATCACATAAATCTGAAATCAAGAGTCAATTTTCACCTTGCCAATTCATTTCTAGCAACTTTCAAAATACACAAATGAGGATCACCCGGATAATGGATCGATTAAGACTGCCCTTCTGCAAATGGAGGAGCTTATTACGTCCCTGAACAGCTCTATACACAATTCTATGCAAGCGTATACAGCCAGGGAGTCAGAAGCTCGAAAAACAATCCGAAGGTACTTTTGCATTTATTCTAAAGAATTTAATGAAACTTTTTTATTCTTTTAATCTGCTTTTACTTAGAACGCAAACATTTTAGGATAACTGCAATTATTTGCAGCAAGTTCGTCAAAGCCAAGACGAATGCTAGTTTTCGGCCTTGAACAGAATTATTTTGTCACAACCTTAGCTTTCCTGTTATGAGAATTTCGTGAGGTAACGAATCGTCGTAGGGAATGTTTCAAAAATTTATCACAGAGGCCAAACTCTAGTCAAAACATAAATCAACAGTTCTGACGTCATAGTGTTTAAGTTTTTATTGCCGATATGTTTTACGTTTATTTATTTGTAAAAGTAAGGATTAGTACGTATAAATGTTGACTGGAACGCGAATATAAACGACCAACTCTAAAGACTTCTTCTACTGTTTCTATATTGTCAATCGAAAATTTATCAGCTTTAGAGTATGCTTGGGCAATTTCTCGGAACAACTCCGTATCTTTTAACAATCCCATAACAAACATAATGATTTGCTCACTAAAGACCTCTATATCATCTACAAAGTATTCAGTAACCGCAGTACAAATGGTTTATGTTGCAAAATAGGGTGTTGCTTAAAGTTCAGTGAAATATTAGAAGGAAATAACTAATTTCTCTAAGAAACAGGAAATTAAGACAGTTACCGGTTCCACTTTCAGTAACAAGATAAATGGTTGTGACAATAATAGTTTGATGCTTAACCAGTGGCGTGGCTTGCGTTGTTTCACCCTCCAGACATAGGGGCAGAGGGTCATCAATATTAAATTTTACCGGTAATGACATAAATGAAGAAAAATTGAGACGCTATTTCAACTACCGTCAGATGATTTTACCGACCAACTGACAATTTTTAGACCAACTGAAGATTTACTGACCCCAACGCAAAGAATGGAGGTGCCACAGCCCAAAGCCTGTGCTAGCAACGCCACTGATATTTACCATATTTTTAGTTAACCAGACACCCGATTGCTGTTTACCCAATTATCTGGCAATGATTTATTGATGCTGTATCTTTATATTGGATATAATATTTCCCCTGTAATGTCGGTGTGTTGTTTGATTTTAGGCAACTATCACGAAGAAGAAAGAAGCCCAGGCCTGTTTCTTTGAACTTAAAGTAAGTTGAAAATTTGCAAGACACTGTAATGCTTAAAGAGCCCTTTAAGGAACTGAATCCCCCGAAGATATTTGAAGCTAACACGTCTAATTGAAAGCAGTACATTTTTCACAAGTCAAATCATTGCAAGCAAGGCTCCAGCCAAGTGCTAAATTCAAGTTACAATAAGACTGGCCAGTCTATTCAAATACCGTGTCATTTAAGGCCATTAGTTTCCTCGAAAAATTTAAAGCTAAGGAAAACGGTAAAGGATGAAGATGCAAGTTTTCTGGTCCTTCAGAAAGAATGAGAATTTTTCACGGAAGTCACCTTTTTTCTGGTTAGCATTTCCGGTTAATGCGTTTTTTAAACATGAATCTTGTTATTCTTCTACAGGGACCTTAAAACAGACGAGAAAAACCCCAAAGCGACATCACCCGAACAGCACAACAAGGCAAATAGGCGAAATAGCATTGCAGAGCCCATTCATTTGCAGACAGTACCTGAGCAGACGAATGGAGATGAGCAAGATGCGAAAGAGTGAGAAATATTTTTATCTTCTTTCTGCAGTTAGATTTCTTTTTCAAGTTTTCTTTAATGTTATGCAGATATTTTATTAAAGAACTATGAAAGATTTTATCAACTTTTTTAGCATTCGATTATTCTTGTTTTAGCTTTGAATAGCATTTACACTATGAAGGACTGGATTTTACTTATGTTGAAGCATCTTGTAATTATGAATTCATTTTGTTGTTGTATAGTGGCATAATGTGAGTATGACTCAAAAGTTGTCAAATATGTATTCGTTTTTGCAAGCAGATAAAAAAATACACTTCTTTGACGTTATAGCTTACCAACTAAGTAGGAAATGGATGACATCCTTATAAACTTTAATAGCCTAAATCGATCGAAATGCTGTGCAAACTTTATAGAAATAGTCGTATATAAATAGTTGACGATGATCTATAAATTAAGCTTACTTTTTAGATATCTGCGATCTCGGTCTCATGGAAACAACTCACGGCTATCCTCGCCCTCAAACGAAGAAGCAGGAAATGTCGTTATGAGAAAAAATAAGACGGATAACAGAAAATCGTATGTTCATTATATCTATTAATACTTTATGTTTCCATTATATATCTGTTGTTTTACAATTCGTTAAAAGAAAATAAATGGTGTTGCATTGTTGGAGAAATATCAGCTAAGATGAATATCAAATTTCTGTAATAGTGCTTTTGTTTAAAAGAAATTTTGTAGAGTTTCCATTGTAAGTGTAAAATTACTTTTGATGATATGAGCCAATTTCATTTTTCAAAAGGACACTGATTTTTGGCTTTTTGGCTTTGAATACGAGTCTCTTTCTCTAGTCTTGTTTGAATCTTGAAATCATGTTATTTCTATTATATTCTAACGCTAAATTGGCTAATATCATCAAGAGCCCTCGTCTTCAATTTGAATGCTAATCATTATGCTTTAAATATTTTTGCCATGCAGGTTCAGGAGGTCTCTTGGAGCTGCGCTATCTTCTTTGTGGTCCCCAAGAGAAGACAAGGAACATAAAAGTGCCAATGATAATCCGATTCAATGCACTGAAAATGATATCCAAGTAGACGCCAATGCTAATGGAAATCTACCTTTAAGAAGGAAAGTTGGTGTTGCTTATCCTTCATCGGCAACAGTTCTTGACTCGGAAGTTATGGACACGACCCAGTCGATAAAAAGCGATGACGAGGTTGTGAAGAAAAGGCGGTTTTCGGGATCTTTTCGTGAAAGAACTAGAAGTTTCAAGATTCAAGTAAGAAGACGCTCAGGCACATGGTTTTCAACCTCTGCCTTGAAGAACTCCGATCTTAATCTCACAGGAAACGACGGTTCGAGTTCACACACCCCTTCCATAACTGTATCCGACGAACATTCGCTAGATGACGGGTCTCCCCGAACACCTCGTCGTAATACGAAAAGCCGGTCGTCATTCATGTCGTTGTTTAGCAAGCGTAAATTAAAATCGAACGATAACGATAGTTCAAAACCAGAAAGGAGAAGATCGGAATGCCACACGAAAACTGAGAACAGTGAACTCGCTTACAATCGAATGTCAACGTCAATAAGTGCTCCATTGATTGCTGCCCAGCGAAAGGAGTCGATGGTTTCGAAGGTAAATGAAGTAATTTCTGAAGAAGGTTTAGAGAGTGCTGTTGATATTAAGTACGAAGAAGAGGACGCTACAACAAAGGAACAATCAGTTGACGACGAAAATCTACAGGCTAATGGCTCGATTCAAACGCAAGAAACAGCTGTCAACAATTCTTCCGAGAAAAAGCATAAAAAGGGGAAGTTAATGAAAACTCTCAGAAATATTATTGGAAAGGGAAAAGGTTAAGCAATATATTGATTTTACTATCGAAGAATGGATTAGAAAGAGGTATTGAAATTTCGTTTGCAATTGATCTACTTCTATGTATATAGAAGTAAAAACGTTTTGATCGCTGCTTGCAAATCGGAAAAGAACTGTTCTGATTAAATCCAAATTTATCTGGTTTTGTATTTTCTGAGTGTCTCCTCAGGAAAAGTTTCCAGGCTTTGCGTGAGCTTATGAATCGTAATGTCTAGACATTTACCTATACCCGAACTTTATCATCCTCTAATTGTAGAAGTCATCCGCAGTAAACTATTCCCTTTTGTAAAAATTACGAGAAAACTTTTCTTCAATCGAATAAAATTAGAAAATCGTATATATTTATTATTTTGCAAGAATTTATCAAACAAAGAGCTTACTGAGAATAACAATACTTGTTTCAATATTTCACATTTCTTTAAGATTATGCTCCCTCAATTCAAAGAATTTCTAGGTTTTTCATGAACTTCTTTGCCCTTTTTCATTCAGTAATGTTCAGAATTTGTAAATGAGAAGTTATCAGAAAGAATGATTTGTACAAAGCATGTGTATAATATATGTCAAAGGAAATAGTTATCGTTTCGTTTTAATGAAAGTAATAATATTCATAGTTTTTTATCTATATAATTATAAATTTATAATTAATGTTATAAAACCCACCAGTCTTATTTATAAAGAGGTAAATGAGAAATCAACAAATTCTGAGACAATCCGAATTACTTGTTTTATTTCTTGTCAAAGTTTTTTTCTAATAATGTGTTATTTAATTGACATACATATGTCGAGAGAGTCTATGAAGGCGACCCACCACTTCCAATGGCAAGATTGTAAACAACTTCAATCACTCGTTAGATGAAAGAAGTGGGAAAGTACCAAAAGAAAGCGGACAACCCGAAGTAAGATGAATTTCCCTGCCATTCAATCACCAAATGATTGTGGAGACTACCCCTCCCCCCCCCCCTTGAAGCCCTGTTTCTATATTCGGCCCATTACCTTTGAAAACCAGTGTTGGCTTGTGGGCATATTTCATATTAAAGGCATTTGACATGCATAAGTACAGCGAATCCAAAAATAACTTAGGCCAAATTGATCAGAGCACGCGCACAAGAAAGGTATTGAAAACCGATCGCGTAAAACCACCACGCGCTGCTCTAGGATTTCACCGATTTGCAGAAAGGCGGAAACTGTTCACGTGTTTTTCTCTGTGTGCAATTTAATTAGTCAACCGCTCGTGGTCGAGTGGCTGTAAGCCACTTTTACCTGTGTCAAATGCCTTTAATGTAGCCCGTAATAGTTTGCAATAGAAAATAAAGGGACAAGTCATCATTGATGCCGGGTAGGTCGCCAAAAATATGATTTAGGAGGGCTCGAAAACTTAAGACAAACTCATAACGAAATCACTGTAATTTTGGTCTTGCTTCCTAGCTTTATAACAACAGGCCTGAATAACAATTGTCCATTGGCAAAGTTGAAATCGTTTATTGGCCATATTTCATGAAGTTTTGAAAAGTGTATTACTGTTTTCGCACTTCAAGAGGTATTTTATGTCATTCTGCCAGATAGTGTGGAAAAATTAGAAATAATTCTAAAAATAGATATCTTCAATGACGTCACAGTGTGGCAGCCTCGATTTCAAGGCAGCGCAATATGGGCCTAGCGTTCTTGTAAATGTAAACAAAGATGCTCAAGTGAACACCTGTTGGCACTTTGATGCCCATTCTTACAAAATTATTCAGTTGCTTTTTCTACTAATGTTTTTTTAACTAAAATGGCAGAAAAAACGAATAATATGAAGCGAAAGGGTGTTATTTTGTATCAAGATGGCGAGCTTGATTTGGAAGATCCCGCAATCGAAGAAGGTTTTGATGACTTAAAAGCCGCTGTCATGACTGGAAGAACGGACATTCTGAGAATTCTTTTATCTGCAGCTCAGGCGTGTAAGTAAAAGTTGGAAGATTTGAAACGTTGCAAAAATTTGATCAGCTTAATTTCATGCCGGAATAAGAGATGACGAAAATAGTTAATGTGCAATTGATTCAAAACGCGAATCTTGTTGTCCTTCTTTGAAAAATTTAAACAAGAGGCCTGTTCCTGAAGTTTTATGTATCCAGTTTAAAAGACAATCTTATCTCCAACTCTCTCGATCATGACATCTGGAAAATTTTGCTTTTTTGTAACCAGGGAGTCAATGGTAATTGTAGTTGATCTCATTTGCGATCGTTGTGGAAGTGTGTGTGCCTACCTAAATGGAATTGATTGGAAAGGCCCATTTCGTTTAAAACATCAGGAAAACTTCTTATCTTGAACAGTAGAAATCATTTCATGAAAAAAGAAACAGGACCTTAACTGATAGCAGCTTCTGAGCAAGCTGACCAAGTTTTGTATCCTGTATTAATGTAGATTATTATTAAAAGAGGAAGAATTTCAGACTTTGTCTGATTACAAGCTCATAAAAATGCCAAAATTCAAATAGCTTTAGCAAGTTATATAAATGTTGTAAGATCACTCTTTAGTTAGAAAATAATGGAAAATTTATTGAGGTTGAACACTGAAAATAGCAGATGCAAGAAAGTTCTTGATTTTTTCCTATTTTTAAACAATATCAACATTTGCAAAAACACAAAAATTGAGCCATGATGATTGAGGTACCTGTATGTTTGCATTAAAAATTTAATCTTTGCACCCATTTGCGATTTCTTATAGAAATTAACTGGAGATACTTACTTTATGCTTCAGTGTCTAAAACTGCTCATTTTTCTCATAAATTTTTTTCAACAACAGGCCCAACAACAGCTGGTGCGTCATGATATGTTGCAACAGAATTCAATCAATAAAATGTGTCACAAATTATCAAGCCCACCTTTTCTAACCAATTGCTATTTAAGGGAGCAAATGATGCTGCAAATTGCTTAAAACAACATTTCCTCATCTCATTGAATTTAAAGAGCAAAATTCCCACAATAAACATGTACACTAAAGTGCTTCAATCGCTGCGAAAGAGCAGGCATAATAAAATGGCTTAAAATCTGCCACTTTCCAACAAAACAAGGCCAACTTGGCACAAGGGGCAGACACTTGGTCAAATATTGGGAGGACATTTCCCATTGTCTTAGAACAAAAGACCATTGTTATCCAAAGTATTGGGGACACTGCAACCTCTTGCCCCCAGGGTGTCCACCACTGCTTGGTACGACAATAATATCATTTTAGTAAATCTCCCAAAGGTTTCAAAGCTGTAAGACTGTCCTATGGAAAGTTAAAACTTTTTACTTTTTATAAAGTAACTTTCTTAAATCTCTGAAGAGTTTGAATTAAAAGTAGCCAACGGTTTAAAGTTTAGTTTGATTGGTTTTAAGTAAAAAAGGATGCATTAATGGCTTCACAAATTTGGTTTAAGCTTCAAACAACATGTTGCTTACAACGCAGTCACCATAACTCATTTTGCAAACCCAGCAGCGGTTTTAAAGACTGCAGTGCCCAGGGCCAAATACATCTGCAGGGCCCTTGTTCTTTACAGTTTCTATCTTTTTTCGTAGGTGTGGGCTCCTTTTGGCTACCATAAGTATGGGACCTGGGACCATGGCCCCCCTGGACCCCCCTTAAAACTGCCACTGGCCAAACCTGTGCAATGCTTTTGCCCACTAGGTATATTTATTGTCACACTATACCATTCTAGTTTGATCAGAAGCATGCATTTAAATTTCTTTGGCATAGCAACATTCCTCATTGTTTTAAGTCCTAATAGAATTAAATGTGACTTTGCTACAGAAATTCAATGTTGAAAGTGTGAGATTTAATGATAATGTTTCTGCTTTTAGACAGAGATGAAGAAGATGTTCTTGATGATGATGATTATGATGATGCAGACAAAGGCATTAAGAAAGTGCCCGCAGATGAAGAAGAAATCTTAGACTTACTGCAAATGCTTTTGAATTTTAGAGATAATGATGCTGGAACTGGGCTCCATTATGCTACAAAGGTTAGGACTAAATTTATTCTAAATGTCTTTCGCAATTTTGAAAAAATTTTCTAATAAAAATCTCCTCCAATTTTTTCTTCATTCTCAGTGCTTCTAAATTATGTTTCCTATTTTTTAGGATTATATTAACTATTCCTTTGTTTTAGGACTATCCATAACAATGCATTATTCATAATTTAATTAATCATAGTCTTTTGTTGAATCTCTTCAGAGTTTTCACCCCCAGTATCAATACCCTCTGGAATGTTTACAAATGGCAGTTCTAATAACTTGAAACATTATTCCCTCTTTATTTCTGTAAGTCGTAGTCTGATGCATTTTTTTATACGCAGGTATTGGGTCTATTAGCCCCTGCCCCCATTTCAGTTTTAATTATGCACTCATGGATAACATCAGGTTCTCATTGACTTGCTCTGTGTGTGCTAAGGCATTTCTAATGCTTTGGTTCTATTTCTAAGTCGGAAAAGTCAAACAGAGGAATAATGCTTACAATTTAAATAAGTTGAAAGGCAATGCCCAAAGTTTTCTCTAAAGATCACCACAATGAGGTTGTGTGTAAATCATTCACATGGATTTATTTATTGTGTAAAGGCTTATATCAACCATTCTTTCTTGCTATTTTTGTTCTTAAAATATAGTATTATTAGAAAGCATTTCCTTCTAAATTGGGGGCCACACAGATTTTTCTTGACCACAATTCATCTGCACTCATTGTATCTTTTTGACAGCCATTGAATATGCCACAGGGTCTTTGCATTATTAGAATTCAAATTTTCATAACTGGTGGCAGAAATTTTGCAGGCAGGAGACCCACCATTTTCTTCCGTAAGCCCAAAGTTGCATTTTATTAGAGCAACCACTTGAAGATTCCAAAGTTTTTTATGGTGTATGCAAAGCTAGCATACTAAATGTCCAAGGGAAAATGAGGAGTAGAGTTCAAAGATGAGTGGAAATGAATTATCTATGATTTTCTTTTTTCTAGCTTTTAACAGGTGTAATCTATGAACTTGAATCCATATTTTTTCCACACCCATAGCCAGGGGAGAATTGGTTCCAACCACTGTAGCGATAAATTATTTACTCAATTTACAGCATTGTCAATTTCCAAAATTTTCCACAGATTTGCATTACATTGTTCTCCACACATGCCAGTTTGATGAATTCATTTAATTTGTGTACACTAAACAACAACTCCTGTGAACTAAAGCAGTTTGTGATCTATTGTATTTTCCAGAAGAAATGCTAGTTTAAAGCAGGTTTTTTATGAAAATTGTGAGGGTTTGTTTAAGAAGAGAGGCAGGATAATTTTAATTTTCTTTCATAATCAGACTATACTTATCATATTTATTTTGGATGAACTATTAACAGTTTCTTTTACTTCCAGCAATTTTTTATTAAGAGAACGTATGAAGTTAAAAATATTCATGAATATACATTTTAATTGCATGTATTTTGTTTCAGGGGCTAGCAATTTTTGTAATTTAGAGTAGGCAGAAAAGTTATTCTGCTTATGTGACTCAAAAATATCTTTTCTTTAGCTTGACAGAGCAGATATGGTAAGATCTCTTTTGGCTGCTGGTGCAAATCCTACATTGAAGAACTGTGAAGGAGCCACACCATTAGATTATTGCAAAAGTGAACAAATGAAAAATGCTTATGTTGGTGCTCTGATGCAGGCTGTTGCCCAGTCAAAGTAGGTCACCAAGTCTAAATCAACTTATATTTAGTGCAGCAATGCTATCAGTCCATCACAAAACGTTCCAACTTCAGCACTATTAAAAGATTGAAAAAAATGTTTGATTCTTGATTGATTGAAAAATGTTTGAAAAGGAAGACAATTTGGCAATTTAAGATAAAAAGGAACCAAAATTCAGGAGAGACATGAAGCAAGGATTGAAAGATTGAACCAGTAATGTTATATGAACAAGTTGATTAACGTTATATATAATTATGAAATTATTAGAGTGCCAAGAAAAGACAGGTCTACTTTGTCAGATTGCTGTTAGCTGTCATTTACTAAATTTGTCATCAAAAATCAGCTTGCCAAACAATAACAAGATAATTTTGGTCATATTCTGTGCCCTAAACAGGTGTTTGTTTTTAATGCAATTTTTAGTTTACAAAGTAAATTCCTCCATCGTAATTTGATGCCTGAAGAATGTTTGTTTTGCAATGGATTTCTAGACATTATAGTCAAAGGAGAATTTTCTTAAATTTTATCTGTAATACCTATTTGCTTTTTTGAATCCATTTTTAGACAATACAGAGTTAGTCTTTTGTTGGAAGCTGGTGTTGATGTCAATGCAGGTGACGGAGCAGATAGTGACAACAAAGTGCTCCACTGGGCTGCAAGTTTTGGCGATCTTGAAACGATTAAACTACTTCTAGGTAACGTAGAACACTTAAAGTTTATAACGCTGTTTTATTAAAATGGGAATTTGTTTGAAAGTGCGTTATGCCGTTAACGTATCTTTGAAATACGAGCAAGCGGCACTTGTGAACATGACCACAGACTAGTGTTTATGGATAGATATGTGGGCTCTGAGTGCTTTCTTAGCAACCTTGGACGAACCTCAGTTCAAAATATGCTAAGCCTTGTGGCACTTTTGTTACTGATAAATCTAGGGCAGAGTCTGTTGATTTGTTATATATTGTTTTGAAATAGAGTATGGCGCAGATGTCAATGCTGTCAATGGTGATGGTTCTACAGCTCTGCATGATGCTATAATTCGTGACGATAAAGCAATTGTTTTGGAACTACTTAATCATGGTGCTAATATCAACATCGTTCCGTTTAAAGGGTAAGAGCGTTTAATGCCAGATAGTCGATTTTAGTTGTTTTCTGTTTGTATAAATATTACTTGTTGTACAGTTAATATGTCTTTCATAGCTTTAAGGAACTTAAAACAAAGTTACCATTATTCTAGAATCATTGCTCGAATTTGGTATAAGTGAGAACAGCCAGCATTTCCCAAAGGGTCCAAAAACATCCAATGAGTTTCTACATTTCAAGAAACTGGTATTGAGCGAGTTTTAGGGTGTCACCCCGTTGTAATATTCTTTTATCAAACTTTGCATTTCATTTTGTGTTCTTTGCATTTCTTAGAGCTATGGAAGGGAAAAGTTGTTACGACATTGCCGTTGGGAAGGAGGATATTCTTACGATACTCGAGGTTCATTTGCTTACAAATAGCGGTAATGTTAATGGAGATCACAGGGATCAAGAAGGTATTTTTGTGACTGTATCTGCTTCCATCAGCTTTCTCTTATCAGTTTAATATAAGGATGTAGCATAAGAGTAAAACACTTTGCAACAAATTTTTTACTGGAAACACATAGAATTGAAACAATCCTTTTAGCACGAATTATATATACTAGCACCAAAATCTGTATACCAGATTTTTCTGTTTTGGATCTAAGATTGAATTGATGAAGTTAAAAAGACTTCTTGACCTTTGATTCAATCAAGGCTAATTAATCTTCAACTAGGTATCGATAAAAATTAAGTGGCCAAAGGGAGAGCAAGGTAAATCTTTTGGGCAGATTATGCAAGTGATTATAGGAACCTAATGCTTAACTGTCTTATCATATTGATTAAAGAAGAATAACCTTTTAAAGACTATGATGTACCATTTAAGCACTCTTACCCTGAATACCGGAGCCTCAGTGAAAGAGATTGTCGCTCATACTTATCGACCCACTCTTTTTTCATAAATGTAAGTATGCAAAGAAGTTTTTGTTATTCGAAACTGCTTTATGTTCTTTTTAGAAGAGACGGTTTTAACTCTTGAAGATACTGCAAGCACGACAGAACTGAAACTTTCAACACCAATCGGTGCTTCTAAAAGTAATCACGATTCCTCTAAAAACTTGAAAGAGCAATCACCAACTGAAAGTATCCCAAAGCAAAAGCAGTTCCAGCCCATTCTTCTACCTCCAAAATCACCTATGCGACTTTTTTTACCTACTATGACGAAGTTGGATCCTGGTGTCCTACAACTGTGGCCTCCGCCTCAAAATATTCTCCAGTACAAAGGAACTTTCTACGTTCCACCAATCAATCTTAAATTCCTTTTGATGGTTTCCAGAAACACGTCTTCAGGTAAAAAGAAGCCGTTTATTTATATGTGAGACTTAATCTATATCTCGTTGGACACAGAGCCTGATATAATAACTCTTTTGCTTGATATACAGGCCCATTTGTTGTCTGGCTTTATTTTTCTGCTTTCTTATGTAAAAAAATATCTTAAAGAATCGTTATTAGCGAAATAAGCTTTTGCTACTACAAAATTTGAAGTTTAGCACGGAAAAGCGTATGTTTTCGTATTTACCCATTTTTTCAAGGTACAAAAACATAATGTTCGTTTGTTGCTATACCAATTTTAGGCGCTTCTTTATTCCAGATGACCATTCATTTCTTTTTGGACCCGTTCATGCGGCTTTTACTATTTAACTACGTCTATATTCTAAACTTTCAGCTCATTTGACTTGTTTCAACAAACTGATGCAAGTTCTACAACCGAAATTACAGAGCCTTGGGCTCGATTTTGAAGCAGAAATTTCTTGCCCTTGTAAGTACTAACCAACTGAAAAAGTACTTTTAGAATGATTTGAGAATTTAAGAATGCTTAAAAGGATAATTAGCTGATAGAAAAAAGACTTAGTATTTTTAGAGATGAGTAATTCCTTTACCTACGGTTGCTGAAACTCTTTACCTATCGAAACTCTTTACCTTTACCTGTGGAGGCTAATGTAAAAGGGTCTTTTTATATATGTGTCTACAGTTAGTTGTAAAGTTTTAGCCATCTTTTTCTCGATTTTTGCTTGTGTAACACTTAAAAATGCTAGTCTAAAAGGAACTTTTAAGCCGTGCATAAAGTATCTTAAATTTTTCACTTTCTTATAAGTTTTTTTTATATATATATTCGGTATAAAAACTTACAACAACAAAATACTTAAAACAGTACGTACAAACTACTAAACTACATTACAAGGACGGAACCCAGGAGGAGCAATATAACATGACTGCCCCCTGGGATATGACATGTATCTAATATAACTAATAATTCAACTATAATACTACATATACATATACGTTTCTTATAAGTTTCTCAATATAAGGCAATTTTATAGACCTCTGTTATCCATCTGTTGTCTATCTTTCAATTTTTATAATGTTGCAATATGATATTAAGATTATGTCAATCGCATGTTTTGTTCCTAATTTCATTTTTCTTGTTTTGCAACCACATTGATACCAAGTCATGATTATTCTAGATACCGCATCATCGAGCTCTATTAAAGGCTGCATCGAATGTTTCATCGACTCTTCAACGATCTTTGATGATGAGGAGTACAAGCTCTGTATCTCTACAAAAAAGGTTTGATATATTATTATAATTTTTAGTGATCACGTTCCTTTGCCTATGAATGCTGTTACCCGTTATTCTCAGTTACTTTATGTAAGTGGTAGTGTGAATCACCGGCTGTCATGTGATGCAGATAGACCTATAAATGGCGGCCATCTATCTGGAGATAACTTTTCAAGGCTATGACCGCTAGAGAGAACGTTCAGGAGAAAGCTGTAATTCTGTTTTTTGGAACATTTCTACTTATTACATATTTTATATAAGTTGAAAAAATAGTCATTCCGATTAAGTAACCACACTTCTTAATGCCATACTTGCAATTTTCATTTATACAATCCTCTGGCAGATACAGAAGCGGTGAGCCATAGAATCAGCATCATTGACCGTAACAAAATGTTGTGTAAAGTAGTTAGGTTATGCTTCCATGAAATAAATTTAATCTAAAACAACATTATGAAAGAGTACTTATTTTGTAAAAGCAGTTGAATATAAAACTGACTGAAAATTGCCCAATGGCCACAGACTCCTTACCCTTCACATCACTAGAATTTGGTTTTGGCTCCAATCTCTATGAATTAATCCAAAACAGAAATATCTCCGCCGATTTGCAATAATATTTTACTGGCTTTTAATACTTGGCACGAGGACCATAACAAACACTTTAGTTTAAATAGAGTGGTCAAGTGATGACGTCACAAAAGTATATTTTTAGAATTTTTGAAATTTTTCCCATAACCTGAAAGCGCGTCATAAAATACCTCTAAATCTGCAAAATCAGTCAAAGGTATTATGAATTGGCTGAGATATGACCAGCTGAGCACAAGCTCTGACCCCATCAAACCTCTGTAATTTGGTCTCAGTTCATAACTTTATTCACTGAGCCAAAATAACAGTAAGCTGTTAGCAAACTTCAGATCTACTATTGGCCATAGGTCGTCCGATTTTTGACAAATTTAACTGATTTTGCATAAATTGAAGTATTTTATGGTGTTCTTTTGTGTTATGTGGTCAAAATTAAAAAAATTCTGAAAATAGTTTTTTGTGACGTCACACTTGAGAACTCTATTCAGAAAAGACAAATCAGTGTGGTAGTTGACATTCCAATGAAATAAAGATTTGACTAAGCGATATTTGGTACAAGAAGATTTGACTATTACATGTTGATTATGTAGACATTGACTATACCATATTTTATATACTAATTAATTTTTGTACACCATATACTGCTGAAATCGTAGAAAAGATATTTGTCGAGAACTATCTTCTCTGGTGATCTATTTCGGGCCATTGGCCTAGCCCTTTGGTGCACTTGCTTCGCGATAATACACCGTCGTATGTAAAGAACTCTAGTGTTTTGTGACATTCTTACTAAGCATATTGTATAGCTGTAGTGTATTGTATTGCATTGCTATCAAACACTCGAAGGTAGTTTTAGAACGCTCAAACATTAATGTAACGAGCAATAGCATTAATCTGTGTCTACATTGTCTTCTTCAGGTGAAGATCATTGCTGGAGGCATGAAGGCATTGTTTTATGCTTTAAATACCTTCGTACAGTGCCTTAGGATTTTCCAAGGAAAAGGTCTACCACTTTTACAGGTAAGATATTTTTCAAATTCTAAATATTTTATCATGCCAAAGCACAGTATTTGGATGGGTATCAAATTCGATGATTAGAAAACGATTATTGCTTAAGATTTTGGATAATTCTCCCTGTGCTCGCGTCAGTATTCTGTTCGCATGCAATATCTTAATTTTTTTGGAAGTGACTCAGGGCATGAATTACGCCCAGTAGGTTCGCATCCAGTTTGAAAGAAAACTCAACCATATTTACTACGAGCTACAAGTACTCTCCTTTTTCTGAGTCTAGAAAGAAACGAGCGGTTCCAGAAATCCAAATTCCCGTGCACAAACTAAGATGTCTGTGCCCAAATTAATTATAAAAGCTTTCTTAATACATTATTTTCAAATCTCAATGCTAATTTTCTAATGCACCCTTGTTTTCTAGCACATGATCATGCCTGTGCTTGATACCTCAAAATCCCGTTCTTTATCAGTGTTGATAAATTTTGATTCTTTTGAACAGATTTCGGATGCACCCGAAACAAGAATCAGAGGCGTGCAGCTGGATTTTAGGGAAAGAGATTTGCCTAAGTTTGTAAGATGTTTGCTATGTTTTGAAATCTATGCCGTAGACTTGGTATACTAGCCATGTGTACAGTCCTCATCGCTCAGCAATGCAAACAAATGCAGTATAATAAGTTATGGATTTTCCATGGAATTTCTTTAATATTTGAACATATTTCCATATCAGAAGACTGGCAGTTAAAGTTACATAAATATGTCTAAAAATTATGCCTTTCTCATTAAAATTTTTTCCTATGGCTACCTTAGGGTTGCACTTCCAAGAGAAACGCCCGAGGATTTTTTACTTTTAGTTTCCTACAATTACTCATTTTAAGTCCCCTTTGAAAGTTTGATCGCATAGCGAAATCTTGTTGACGTCTTTGAATTTAGCACTTCTCTAGTTCCGTGAAAATTTGCAATCGAAAAACAACTATATGTCAGATATTGTTTTTTGCTACCTCAGGAATATCTTCTGTATTACATCGACGTCTTGTCTGGATTTAAAATCAACCAGGTGAGGAGTAATTCAATCAAGGATATTTTCTATTTAACATATTATACATTTTGAAGTATACTTTACAAGTTTTATCGATTCTTATTCT
Organism: Rhopilema esculentum; assembly: GCF_013076305.1. Next base: position 5,692,722 of record NW_027018682.1, on the reverse strand, counting down.
GGCTTAATGCCTAATCACTTCCCTTTTTCCTACTCATTGAATTTTGTTTGAATCTTTTTTGCAGATTTTCATACCAGCCCAGCTTTTTCTTCCTGATGAACAGAAAAGGTTTACCGGCTACAATTCTAGGTAATGAACGCTTAGGTTCAACTCTTATATTTGATAAAAGCCAAACAGGAATGCAATGCTCTCTATCAAAGGAAAAAACACTAGGTAGAGCGTCCCCCGGATTCTCTGAATCTTGCGATGAAAAGAACGATAACCAATGAGAAGGAACAACGCAGATGGACGCTTAGCATTACAGTATATATAAAGAGAATTACTCGCAAGGCGAAAAATGTAACAAGGAAATAAATAACTAGTATTCATCGCTCAAGATATATTTATTCTGCGGGTAACTCCCTTTTCATTTTGTTTTTTCCGCGTACATTTTTGCTGGTTCTAGTCACTCCCCCTAATCAAAAGCTGGTTTGTTTTTTTATGTTAGTGTCGTTAGTTGATAATTTTCACCATGATATGAATATATCCGAATTTCGTTTTTAGCTATTGTCTTGGAATTTTATTATATCTTTATCTCGTAGATGTCTCGATTTTTTCTTCATCCTGCCTTATTATCGTCCGTAAATCCCCCATTTTTTGCATATTGTTTTTAACAAGTTTATTTCTTTTAGGGATTTGCTTCAACTCCACAGCTTTTGTCAAGATCGTTTTATAGAATTAGTTCCATCGTTGAGGTATTAAAATTATTTTGTAATAGCTAATAGTTGTTACTCACTTTATGTCGGGTTTTTGTTACAGTGATAAATTGGATTATTCGTGAAGCTTTTAGATTGGATGTTAATTATTTCTTTTTTTTCATTCGTGAAATACTTCATAAAAATTTCCTGGTCTCAGACTAAGGTTGTTTACGAGCTAATCGTTAGCTTGGAAAATTAAAAGAACCTGAGAAGATATTTGATTTTGATGAATATATTTTCATTTTATGGAAAGATTTATCCACGTTTTTTTTCAGATGTGCTGATGTTTTGGATCCTGTCACCGCAATATCTTATGCATCAATAAAATTAGAGATTTTGCCCCTTTTTCCATCTACAAGGTTTGCTGTTTGTTATCATTCGCAACAAGGTTCTTTTATGATGAATTACTTTGCACCCAGGCTCCCTTGTACTTTGTACCCAGACTTTATACTCATCAACCTGAATCGTTGTTATCACGACTTCATCTTGATATCGAGGCTAGACTTCAATGGCTGCCTTCAAATGCTAGTCTTATCTTGGACAGTTTGAACTTCTAGTTCGTAATAGCAAGAATTGCGTAATAAGCGGATTCCCATTGTAGCTATAGTTAGACAAAAAATATTTTTTAGAAGAATTTTCAAAGGAATGTGTAAAATCTCTTTGATAAATATGTAAGAAATTTGTTATCAAGGATAAGATATGCTGCTGCTCATATCTATAAAGTAGGCCAATATTTTTTCGTTTTTCTATTCGGTACAGAACGTTTTTCTAGAGAGTCGTGATTCTTGTTTTGTGAAACCTATCCTGTTATTCTAGCATATATGGTCTGTCTGTCTTTTCCCCTGCTAACCATGTAATTGCTTTTTAGATTTTTAAGCATCAGCCTAGATGACTTAGATTGTTCATCAAAGGAAAACCAGAACGTGGTAAGAAACTGTCTACATTTTTTATGCTCGTTATCATTGTATCAATGTACTCTAGAGCTATTCATGTTTGTTGGAAAATGGATATGAAACAAATTTGATACTTTCGGAATTTTGAAGTAATAAAATTAAAAGCTTCGTTTAAATAACTTTGTTTCAAGATATAATGCAGTTGTTGTCTATGAACAAGAAAATATATTTTCATGATTTTAAAATCATAGTCCGATCAGACATTTCAAACTTTCGAAAGGATCAAATTTAGACACAAATTTTGAAGAAGACCATGTCAAATCTTCATTCTGTCCCAAGGCAATTCAGTCTGAATCATCAGAAATACTGGCTCTCTTGAAACTAAACGATGTTTTCGAAAATAGGTTGTGATGTTTTATTGATAATTCACAGCCTTTTAAATGCTTACACGCTATGCCACTGAAAGCATTTTAATAGCTTTTAGCAATAACAGACAGTGATTTAGCAGTGCCACTGAAAATACTTTTATAGCTCTTAGCAATAACAGACAGTGATTCAGCAGTGCCACTGAAAATACTTTTATAGCTCTTAGCAATAACAGACAGTGATTCAGCAGTGCCACTGAAAATACTTTTATAGCTTTCAGGGATAACAGATAATGATATGGTGAGAAGAATCGAGGAGCTTCATGAGTTTTGCGTCAGCAATGTGCTAACCCTGCTACTTGATTCAGAGATAATCTTGCAGCAGCCAGTCAGATTAATGGATATTAGTCACAATTTGATCTGCCTAAACATGCTACGCGTAAGTCAATCCTAGATATGTTTCGATTCAGTGATCTTGCAGTTTTCATTAGTAGTCTCTTTGTTGCGTGATTAAGATGTCATAAAAAGATTTTCGTCATTTATTGTAATTTACACTTACAAATAAATTATCATTGGCACATTATACAATCTTTGTAACCCTACGTCTACTTTTGCTCTGATGAAGTATCAGCTATCTAAAATTGTTGGGGCAAAATATCAGCTATCTAGATTTATGTGTTTGTTATCGTTTGTTCTCGACGCGTTGCATTGTTCATCGTTTTCAATATAATACGCTTTTCACACTTGCAAGAGTAGTGTTGATGAGTTTCATGACTGGCCCTCTTTTTAAAAAATAAACTTAATGTATTACGTATATAATTGTTCTAGGAAGGAAAGAAAGAATTAACCACAGAGTATCTTGCGGATCTAGGGTATGTGTGACTTCATTTTCTTTCTAGGGTATGTGATGTAGGGTATATCTGACTTAATGTGATTTTCTATTAAACTCACCTTAGGGTATCGTTATTTACGACTGCTCATTTAAAAATAGTATATTTTGTCAAATAACATTCTGCTTACAGTGGCTCTTCAATTAATGAATGCAGGTTTGAAGCATTGGCATGTAAGTTGTGTTTTTGAACAATTGCCTTTACTAGCTAAAAGTGTTTGGAAGCCTATACCAGGATTAGTTAAGAGTTATGGATGACACCATAAGCCTTGTTATGCGAAAATTTTATGGTTCAGAAGCAATGTTTTTAGTCTATTGAGGAAATAGAATATACAAGATTTCAGGATTCCGTTTGGTTTATACTTTTAATGTTGTTGTTGTTGTTGCTGTTGTTTTGCTGTTGCTGTCTTTATTGTTGTCGATGTCATTTTTATTGACTTTATTCTTGATACTTTAATCCTATTCAAACCTTTATCTGTTTTACAGGGTTGCTCATCTGATATCTCCATCATATGAAGATCATAGAACGTATGATTTGTTTATCATTTTTAGCTGCATCTTTAAGAGTTTGTCATCATTTGCTCTTTTAAATGACCCTTTCGCCTTGTTGCTAATTCAGTTGAATCTCAAGCTCTATTTGCCATTCATTCATTGTTATTGAGCAGAGAGGGAATGTAGTTGCCAAGAATATATTATAATAGAGTTCCGATATATAGAATTGGTTGTTTGTATTAATGCTTCTAAAATTACCCAAAAAAATTAGTAGAAACATCAAGAAAATTACTCCGACTTAATAACAAGATCCATCCGTGTCGGGTGCATTTTCTTCTGCTCTTTGCTTATCTAGCTGTAAATCCTCGAGCTGAAATCCATTTAAAACCCTTTCAAAAAAATTCTTAAAATTCAATGTTACATAATTTATTTTTGCTTATATTGTTACAAACATTAAGAGTTATTTTAGAACGTCTAACGCCCTGTTTAATGAAGCTGCTTCTTTTTTGAGATCATTTCACGATCGTTTTCTTTTAGACTAATCAACGACGTTCGATCGAGTTTGAAGTGTTTCGAAAATAGCCAGCGAACATTAAAGAAATCTGGCTCCCTCGGAGTTGTTCTTCGATCTCCTATAAAGTCAATGAGTCTGTGCTGCTTGACTCTAGATTTCGTGTCAATAGCTATATGCTCTGCAATGTCATGGAGATCGTCTCCTGTTATGGTGAGATGGGCCTTGTCATTTTTGACAGTACATTTCTGCATTTTCTACTAAATACAAATATTTACATCATTTTCTGTCATAGCATTGTATAGTTCGTATTGTTTCTTTTTGATGAAATATGGTAATGACCATTTATTTGCAATACGAAACATAAAATGATATTGTAAAGTTCAAAAAGTAAAGCAGATGTAAAAAAATGTTATGACGTTACGCTGTTGAGACATGAGACGCTTTTGGAAGCACTTTCTTTTTCGCTTCTTTAATGATATTTTTCTTAATTATCAACATTGTTTAGGGAAGAAGAGGATGCTTAAATAGGAGTATGCGGGAAAAGAATTGAAAAATATAAAAACACAACGCAGATTGCTTGGTGTTCCAAGTACTCTTGGCAATGATTGTGCATGCAAAAGAATGAGATTAATGATAATTGTCAACTAGGCGAATGAAATTACAAACATCATACTGATTATTCTTCAGGTTTTAGATGAAGACATGCTAACAGCAATCATAAACAGGCATATATACGAAGATGACAATGATATCATTGGGAACCTGGTATTGACTTTAAGCAGCATAGAACAGATTTCGTTGATTTCCAAAGAGAGCTACTATAACTCTACGGGAGAATCTAGTAGCCCAAATACCGAATCAGCTCAGTTTGGGCAGCTCAAAGAACTTCTAAATGCAACAGATGAACTCAGTGCAAGCTCGTTATCCTTTGAAAACCTCAAGGTATTTAAATCACCCATTTCATGCTTATCAATTTTTTCTATGATTTTTGTGGGTTGTCATTATAGGTTTGTATATTTCTGAATGCTCATGCTTTAGTATTCTGTCACTGGCAAACATTGATGCTCGAAAATTCCAGCAGTGTACCAACTGCTATTTTCTATTCTGGCTGTAAAATAACATTACTGAGGCCAGTGTTGCTATTATAATCAGTAAATTTTGACACATAATTTGGAACTTAAAGGTATGGTATTTGGGGTGATATAGATTTGGTGGGTCAGTAAGGGGAATGAGCGTGGAAATAGAAAATGCATTTAATTACAGCGAAAACTGTAGGATTATGTTAAAGGGGTAAACTTAACACCCTCCTCCACTTTGAAAGCTAGAAGTGTTGAAGTTCAGCAGTTTCTTTATTGTCAACACCATGCTCTGTCCATAGGGTGCCCGTTAAATGGAAATTAGCTAGATCTCAAAAACCCGCGGAATACTGGATGAACCAATAACTTTGCTATACCGTTTTCAACGCGCACTCCTTGAATGAATAAAATATGACAGCAAGGGCATAAAACTATTCTTATCATCAAATTAACATGCAATATATTTTCAATGATTAGACTGAAAGAAAAGCTTAATAATACGCAAATGACAATATGGGCTTAAGATGTATGCCAAATCTACGTTTGCAATCTGGGGCTCTTAGTGAGCATAGGCTCACACATACCTTCCACTGATTGATTTTTATTTTATATAAAATAGTGGTGATGAATTGTCGAATTGAGAAGTACACTATTTTCAATAATTAGACCAGTAAAAATTATACTGTGTTTTCTCTCTAATTTTTAAGGAATGTAATGTAGTGTTTACTAGAGGGTGGCGTTTATTTTCATCTTAATGTGGATACTTGGGTGCCAGAGTCTCAATTATTTAGTCTCAAGAATATAGTTCGAATCTGTTTTTCGCCACTGCAGCCGTCTGCAATACTTTATCCCCGGATTCATAAGGCTCTGGTACCCAGGGTGTGTAGATAAAAGAGGCGTGTTTAAAAGGGAGCTGTTTATTTGAGAATCAGCGTTTATTCATAGTAACCAATAATAGAAGATAAGCATATGGACAAGCATAACTACTTTGATTCCTTCAGTTTGCATAGATAGAGCAGGCTTGTCATTTTGAAAATTGTTTCCTAATGGAAATCTGTTACTGAACGTAATTACTAGCAAAATTGTAATGGTAGCTGCTATATCAACTAAAAAAACCAAAATTTGCTTACATGTTTTTTTTGTTCCTAAGTTGATGAGCAAGCTAAATTTCAATTTGTGTTAAGTGTAATATAAAAAGGGGCCCGGTGACCTTGAAGTAAATTTTCTATAGTTCAAGACATTTTGTTTTGAACGGAATTGTTATTATTGCGATATAAGTTGCATGTAATAACTCTTCTCTCAATTTTTCCAGATATCAGCAATATCACTGAAACAACTGGAGGACAAGATAGGCAAGTCCAAGATTAAAAGCCGTTTTAAAGAGTTACTAACGTCAGAATTGAATTCATTGTTAAAGATTATGGGGTTCCTTTGCAAGTGAGTAATATTAAAATTCTTACTTTTGTTCTCAAACTTTTGTAATTTTCAAAAGAAATTTTAAGATATGGAGGAAAATTCCCAGATCCTCCCAATACAATATGCCTTAAAGGTATTCTCCAGTAATCATACAAAATAACTAAATTCATATTTTACATAAGAATTCAGCAGGCTTTAGGATGTCAAACCTATATTCTTCCATCGAATATTATCTGAATATTTCCAGATATTGACCTGAAAACTTTACGAGTTTATAAATTGTGCGTGTGGATGTTTGTGAATATTACATAAGACACTTGTGATTGGCTTTCTGTTCCTCGATTTGCAGTTCTTAGTAAGTGCCAATCAAAAACCATTAACTTTTTCTATTCACAGATTTGCAGGGCTTGGTAAGTGCCAATCAAAAACCATTTTCAATATATGTCAAGGAAATGTTCCCTTTTCCAAACAAATGTTTAAGGAAAGGAACGTAAAATCAGTTAGTCAATCACTATTGTGTATGAAGCAATGGTATATAGACCCTTAACGTTTTCTATTCACAGATTTGGTCTTGCTTTACAAAAGCCTAAAACTAATACAACAGCTGACGCAACTGTGCTTAATCTCTCACAAATTCAAAGAAGTGACCTGTCAAATAAGTAAGTTTTCTAAAGTTGTTTATTTATTCAACATTATGTAAACATTTAAGGGGCTGTCATTCTTGAAAGCAAAGAGAAGTGTGTGTCTTTTTGCATTTAAGTTTGTGTGCATCGGTGGCTGTCATGCATCGATGCTGCAACGTTCTATCGATCCTACAGATTTTTCATGAAGATTTTCACCCTTTTTTAGACTTATGAATTTACTTGAACAATACGAGGCGTTTTCCACCACATACTACAAAGAGACTCCCGATGGACTGATGGCTGTAGAACTTCTAAGGAGACTTATAAAGAGGCTATACCCAGAAGGAGACTCGTCTTTTCTTGGCTCAATAGTGCGTACCTTCACCGTCTGATGTTTCTATGATGCTGGGCATTTTGTATACAAAAATCATAACATGAACATCAAGTATGGACGTGAACATGCTACCGATACTTTGGTGAGCAGAAAGGTTTTTGCGATATATCTCCGCTTAGGATATAATTCATATTGAGTCAAATTTAAGTTAAGAAACTCTGCTATTAGGAGCGGATTGATATACGAAGAGTTAAAGACTTTGTTAATGTTTCTAGTGTTTTTAAGCGGCAAAATATTCAGCTGCTTTCTGTATTTCCGTTAAGAAATATAATGAAGAAGATATAATGTTATTCATAAAAACAAATGTTGGTTTCGTGCGCAATTTCTCATATTAGCTGAAACTTTTATCTTATATTTGTTTAGTTTCTATACACATAGTTTATCTGTACAATGCAAACATATTTTTCTTACTCTATCTGTGGGACATTTTAATTAGATCAATGATACCATAGCAACTATTTATTGGATACGGTAAAGGTAAATTCTAAGAAGTTTTCAAGGCGAAGAGATTTTTGTGTAGACTTAAGAATCATTTTCATTATGGCTTTTTTTAGTATTTGAAAAGCGACAGAATGTTGGTTGCTATAAAGAAAAGATATGTGATATGAGTTGATAAAGCTGTGAATATTTCAAGATCGGTTTAGCTCGGAGGCCCATCATATTGTAGTATTTACAATAATCTTATTAATTTACCAAGATGCTATTTCCCCTTACAGTATTTGTATCAATCTTAATACCTTGTTATTTGTGGTATTTCATTTGCACATTAAACTGGAATTTAGTTAAATATAGAATATTTATTGTACTTGTCATTCAGATAATCCTTAATTGAAGTTGTAATAATTTTCTCTTGTTATTTTGCATTTCGCAGTCAGCTTAGAGTATACTTTCAATATCGTTTGCTTTCAATATTGTTTACTTTCAATATTGTTTACTTTCAATATCGTTTACTTTCAATATCGTTTACTTTCGATATAAACAAACTCCCGAGAACGGAAACTGGAGGCTATTTTAAATTTCTTGCTGAGTCATCGAGCAGTTTAGCAGTATGCATTTTCTCCACTAGGCATCATTTAAGGCCTTGATATGTAATATTGTTATTTTTAAGACATTAAAATAACAGCGCAGGTAAGTTGAGCAATTTGGCTGACGTAACTGTGTTTATTACTCCCGTGCAAAGAAATATTGTTTGTTTGAACTCTTTGAGAAACGCAAAGCATTACTGTTGCTAAAGTGAATTTATAGAAATATTTGTTCTCCAGAAAATAAATCAAATGTCTTGATTGGCCTTTCTTCTCTGTTATCCCGTGACTGCATGTGTTCTTTCTTTCTCATCGAACATAGTCTTTTAGGCCTCTTGTGGTCTTCAGCAACAATCTGTTTGGGCCATTGACGAACTGGAGTTGTAGTAGACGTCGTTTCTTGTACCAATTGGTCACCAAATTGACTATTAGGGGTAGCATATTCAAGTGGAGAATTAACTGGAACCATCTGCTCTGCAATGTAGTGTTAACACAGATGACATTTGTTGAAGGTATCTTGTTGAATACTCGTGTTTATATTGCAAGTGAATTTTTATTTAATTTGAAAAAATATACAAAAAGCTTGCATTATAAAGTAAAGTAGAAAATTTGTGGTAGAAATGGGTTCAATGATTTTGATAACGTTTTCAGGTTTCAATCAAAACACCTAATTTTTTTGGAAAAATGCATAGCAATTTGATCAGTACCAATAGTGACAAATGTTTAAGGGTGGACACAGTGCAAACAATTATTTTTACCGTGGTTGTTCTTAAGGGTGAATGGAATCCTACGCTATCATAACATATAAGAACAGCATTCAACTTCTTGGTTATGTTTCATACAGCTTTTTGATATCGTAACTGAATCAACTTTGAGATGAATATATACTTGACATATTGTAAACATCCCCCAACATTCAAACAAGGCCCAACAATCAACTTGGTCATTTTGTTCAAGGAAGCATTCAAAATGTTTGTTTGTTACCTGCGGCAGGAATGCGAAAGCAAGTAGCTGCTATCGGTGTTAATGAGGGCACTTGATATAGTTCTGTAAATCTTGAGTTCAGTTGTGGGGTCACCGGAGAACTGATTTGTTGAAAGTTCTTCGCAGATCTTTGCAAACGTGCTATCATGTAAATTTTTTATATTAGAAAAGCAGAAACTTTAGCTTAAAGGCAAATATTTATGCCCATTAGAGTTCGTCAAAAGCCGGTTAAAAGAAAGCAATAAAGTCAACAAATCTTCAGTAAAGTGTTTTATCTATGACACTCCTCTGGATAAGAAGCATCAAAATTACTGTTGAAATTTGAATAGATATGTTTACACCAGGGAAAGGAGGAGGAATTGATCATTTGATGCTGATTTAGGCAGCCAGTAATTTTCAATAACATCTGTAACGAGATCAAAACTGGACACAATTATGGCTTTCCATACGTACTAAACAACTTAATCATGCTTTCTAAAATAAATATTAATCAAAGCTTTTTCAAATATCGGTTCGCTATGAAGCTATCGTCAAAAAAGACAACAGGCGAGGTAATCGATGACAGTTTACGGATAAATACAGAAAACCTTGCCTACCCTTTGTTCGTAATGATGTATTGTTTGGGCTGCTAACGTCTTCAACGTCAGGAACACTACGTAATGGAGTACATAATTGTGTTCTTTGAATGAATGGAGAGCAGGGAACACAGTGAAGGTCTGAAGAATCTTGGATCACAGACGACATTCTGTTAAAAAAATTTCATTTCAATCATTATGTGGTTTTTTATTACATCATGGCTTTGGTGGAGGCTGTTATGATACCGCTTTGATCTTCCCAATTAAGAATAGCACTGCATACGTAAATCGCAACATTGTTCAAAACATACAAAATAAGGCTGGCATATCACCCTGCCTTATTCAAATGAATAAAATGCCAAAAATTAATCAATTTTGTCTAAAAAATTCAAAATACGATCGTACGAAGCTTATGATATGCATGCTCACAAAAATGCAGTGAATGCTGTTGATCGATTATGGTTTTTGTTACCTTTTCTTCCTTCTGTGTCTATTTTGCTTCTCATTAATGTCGTTTATCAGAAAGCATTCAAAAATAAAATCTTCAATAAATAGTTGTTGATTTTATTTTTTTCAAAAGCAATCCTAGATCTTTTTTCTTTCTTGCTTCTCGCTATGAAAACATTGATGTGATCACGCAATATTTGGCGGGAAATGCTCGAAAAGCTCGGCCCAGTCTCCCCTTCCCGATGTTGATACACAAAAAATCACGAAAGTAATCACAGTTGCGGACCACTTACAGCGGACATGTTTCTTTCGAGAAACGAGAGTAACCCTGTTATAAGAAGACAAATTGGCGAGCGTGAGCTATAGGCAGGTAACTAAGTATCTGTCAATTACGAAGGCTCTAGTTTGCATATTTTTCATTCACTGTGGTCCATTTCATCTTCATTTGCGTGTCATGTCAACAAGATAGCAAAATACTACTTACAAAATACTAAAGGCTGAGTTACTAGCCTGTTTGTTTCGGGGTATTTTTTATTTTGTTCTTGTTGAATGACGAAGGTTTGATACTGGCTTGTCATAGTTTGTGAGCTTTTTGATTCAGGAAAATCATTGAGATTTTCTTCAACTTTTTGTTAGCCAGCAAAATTATCTCTGCTCCCTGCTGAAGACAGAACATTGAAGCAGGGTTCGATATTCTTAAAGAAATTTTCGTTTTGAGCCTAAATAAATTCTTCAAAAAAGCATTCTTATTTTTTTCAAATCTGATATGGTTCCAGGGGAATATATTCGAAAGGTATTTCTAAGGGGGGCAGTTGGGTGTAACAACCCCCCTGAAAAAACCCATTGTAAAAACAAGGAGCTTTTGCCATCCAGCGGTGGCTAGTTTACAAATTTCCAAACTTGTCAGCAAATAAAGGATGGCTCACCTACTTGTCAGCAAATGGGTCTTGAAAACCCCCCTTGAGCGCAATAGCTAGCGATGGGCCTGCCTGCAGTCAACTGTAGTCCAAGTTACAATTATATGTGAACCACAAGATAATTGTATATGTCTGCAATGGATAGCCTCTAATATTTATTCAAAATGTTGGCTTAGTTTTTTTTTCATATACTATTTTTTTCTGGAAATCCTACCAATATACATTAATTAACCTTTAGCCCATTTTGTTATTTGTAGTGTCTATCAAGGATGAAGAAGAAAATTTCAACAGAAACAGAAACACCAAGAAAAGTTAATCATTTAAAAGTGAAATATGGAAATGTGCCATGGAACAAAAGATCAATCATAAAAACATACTCAAGAAGCCGTCCTTGTCTGTTAAAAAGAAATGTTAATGTGCATGATGACATTTTCAGGGATCTTTCAAATAAAGGTAAATACTCACTTTTTTGTATACTATTTCCTTGCTTTCAATTGAAGCTAAGACAAATCTGTTGTAGGCATAAGCTCATAGTTGTAAACAAATAATGTCTTCAATCACTCTCACTATTTATTTTGCTTCTACTTTGGCTCCCAGATTCCTCTGCTCAAACTTCAACAGCGCCTAAGCTCAAGAATGGAAATCTACACAATTTAGAATCAACATGGAGATGCAACAGCAGTATTGATTCCAGAGTAAATGATACAAGTGGGCATTGCCAGCAAAGAGACAGCCAACCTATGGAGCAATTCACATGCAAGGGCCAAGAGAACTCTACTGGGTCTATTGAAAAGTCTTTGATAATTGATACAATCAAAGACCAAGAAAAAGAGGTATCCCCAAAGAATTCTACCTGTCTTGAAGGAGGAGATAAGATGAGCAATGCTTTAACCAATGGCCCAATGCTTTCTCCAATAAAAGGTCTGTCAATTTCTTCTCTGTTCATTAAACAGCCTAGTTGCTTTTGGAAGCCAGTTCCTTTAAAGTTTGTTATATTCAAATTGCAAAGCAGATTTGATTGATACTTGTAACATATGGGCTGTGGCAAAATGTGACCTATGTCATTGGCGTACCTTTTGATGTAGAGTTTGCCTACCTGTTGGTATATCAGTGGCATACCTCTGCACCACAACAAAAAAACTTAAAGCAAGAAAAATTTCATTAGCTTTGCATTCAAAATGAACACATCAAGAATGTTTTTGCAATTATTTTTGTATATATTTTTGCAAGTTTGTTTTTCAAAAATGAAGAGGCTTTTGCCATGCAGGGGTCCTTTGTCAGGAAATTTTCAGACTTATCAGCAAATAAACGATGGCTCACCCAGTTTCTCCAGAAATGAGATTTGAGCACAATAGCGATGGCCCAAAACTCCTTAAGAATGTTTGTTTTCTCTTGGATGCCCAGAGAAACTATCAATGCTTGCATAATGTACCATATTTATGGATGATAAAGATGTAGGTATCTTGCATAGTAATTTGAAAATGAAAAGATGATGCAGTAAGTGGAAATGTTTTTATCTGATCCAAGTTATCTTGAAGGACAACTTGCAAAAAAAGTTGCAAAATAATCATGATGCATTTGTTTTGAACACAAACTATGCAATTTTCCTCTCCGTAACTTTCTTGTTTTAGTGCAGAAGTAAGTACACTAAGCCTATGCCAGTGCTACATCAAATTGATCTGTGGTAAGCCATTGCTACGCCAAATCCCTCTGTGTTAGGCCATTGCTGCACTAGATGTGCACCATTGTTGCACCATCACCCAAAACGAGCCAAAACGACCAATAAGCAGCCAAAACCAGCCGTAACGACCCAAAACGATCCAAAACGTCGCAAATAGCATCGAGCAGAACGACTGTTTTTCGCGCCCTTTTTCGTCTTGTGCACGGGGGCTGAGAGTAGAAAGCCAAGATAATATTTGGCTACCTATGACCGGGATATTTCAATAAGAAAAAACCTTGCTCAGATAAAAAAAGGAAAAATTTATAAATGGGGGCTTTTAATAAACTTGGAGGTGGGAAAAATTTAAAAAAATTAGCGGACCAAGTGTGCCTTTTTTTCGAATTCCAGCCCAACCCTGGTATGATAACAAGCTGCAAGAATCACCATAGGACATAGACAAATCTAAAATATTTCTGAATTGGCAACCATCGTACTTAATAGGTTATGACTTATGATGATGATGAGAATGTACTCGATCATTATGAGGATGGTTTATACAGAAAATGCCGTTGTTGATTTTGGCCTCTTAGGCCTCTGACCAGCACGCAAAAAGAAACAGGCAAAGAAAAGGTACAGCTGGGAGTGAAAAGAAGAGAAAAGAAGTGAAAAAGAAAACATATTACCTGCTCTGCCAGGTACCGCGGAGCAGGGGGGCTGGGGGAGGGCTTTAGCATACTTTTTGCAAAAAATGCCAAATATTAAGTATCAAACTACCAGAAAAGCCTCTTTTTATACGGTTTAGCCCCCCCCCACTGTTTTAGACCCCCCACGTTTCTCGACGCTCCGCGGTGCCTGTCTGCATCTAGAAGGGTGGACAGCATCGCCTCCATTTTATTGGTTTCCCACTCTCAGCCCCCGTGCACAGGACGAAAAAAGGCGCGAAAAACGGTCGTTCTGCTCGATGCTATTTGCGTAATTTTGGGTCGTTCTGTGTAATTTTGGGTCGTAATTTTGGGTGTAATCTGGTTTTGGCTGGTTTTGGCTGGTTATGGGTCGTGTTTGCTCTTTTTGGGTGATTCCATAGTTTAGTAAAACCGAACAGGTAGGTCAACCCTGAGCCAAAAGGTATGCTACGTTTTGTCGCAACCCATAACATATTGATGTACATGGCTTCTAGATTTCTTCTGTCTTAGAAAAACCACAAATTTTTCTCTACACCCAAGCCCCTCCTGTTTATGCTGAAAATTGGCAAGTTTGTACTATTGCTATTGTTTTTCTCAACATTCTGTGCAAGAGCCACCTTGTGCAAGAGCACCACTGCTCTACACTATGATCTTATGCTTCTCTACTGCACTCTATGGGAGTTTTGAGAAACAAGACACTATGTTGGATCATATCTGTATTTCATTTGTCTACTTTAGCTGTAAATAGAACAAACTATGAAGCTGTGTCAATGGATTTCACAAAGCCATGTGAAGCAGAAGGAAGAAAGCTTGAAACAAATAATTGTCTTTCAACAATTGGCAAATCATCCCCATTTATTTTAGCTGCACTAATGGTATGTAAATGTAAAATTTGGTACATATTGTTCCTACCTTCCTATCTTTATATGTGTTATTGTTTTATCTGTCGATAATGGGCCAATAGGGTGCATAGTTCCTATGATTTAATTTTTCATAGAGAAATTTCTATACAAATAGGGCCAAATTCGCATACATTGGAGCTCTTCACACTAGAGAAAATAGTTTGATTTATCCAGTCTGATGTACGCATGTGAAAAACCCAAACTGAGCACCATAGAGTACAAACCAAAATATTACCGTTAGCGTAATTCAGTGTAAGAAGTTTCCATGGTGTATCAAATATTGCAGCATTTTTAAAATTTATTGCATATATTCCACCTGGTGTCTACAGAAGCAAAAGAAAAGGAAGGCAAGGAAATATAGTCCAATGTCATTCATTAGAGAGAATGTTAGAGAGAAGAGATTAACATTGCCAAAAGAATACATGCTGGCTCGTACATACGTCTTCAAGGTATGCTAATGGTCTTAAACTAGCAGATCTTTTGTTATCATTGGTGACTTTCGGGAATGATTTTCCCTAGTTTTATAATCTGGTGCATCTTGATGAAAGCTCTTCTTATTTGTTCTAGCAATATCGTAAGTTACAGGACAGTACCTGACCAAATCAATGATAACTAACCGTACTACATTTAAATTGCTGAACACAGCTATTGGGACACAACCTCTCATTCTATGAACTATACCCCCTCTCCCCATACTTCAACTGAAGGCAGTCCTGTTTGCTTTATATCAGCATTATCGATCGAGTAGTGCTTTTACCTTATATGCTAAATTTTTAATCAGTTGTTGTACTTTTATGAAGAAATTTCTTGATTCACAATTCACCACAATTCACAGAAGAACACAATTCAAAATTTCTTGTTTCAGACACCAAGTTACCTTAGCAAATTTAAAGATTCCAAAGTATCTTGCTCTAGTTTCTCGAAATCTCCGGTGAGTAGATCTTGGCATATTCTGTTATTAAATAATGGCTTGACGATTTAAGTTAATCCAATGTTAAGATAATATATTTTAGTTATATAAGTCTATGTTCTCTAATAAGAAACACAAACCCATTATTATATTATATGGTGTTGTCTGCATTCTACTACCTGTCAAAGTATTTGCACTTAAACACAATGTATTTGGTTCTGATATGTGCTCTTGCACCACAATCCATGTTTTTGTACAAGAAAACTTATCTGGAAAGTTAATTTATGTGTACACAGAATAGAGAATGTTGCTCTTTGGAGATCTATTCTTGCATCATACAAATGTGTATCTTCTTAGCATTATTCCATGTGCGATATGTCTCAACGTGCATTAAGACATAATGCAAGTAGATTTAAAAAAGTATTGAGCCAATCATTAAAGTATCTTTTAGTACAATTCCAAGTAGTACCTTTTGTTACTTGATTCACTGATCATCCTAACAGAAAACGATAGAGATTGTGAACAGTCAAAATTTGGAAAGAACAATTATGGAACAATGTGAACCACTGCCGAGCAATTCGATCAACGATGTAAACGAAGAATATTTTAAGGTAAGTCTGAATTAACCAATTATTATTTTTCTAATAACACATTGTATCCAATCATTTTTTAATTCTTAAAGGAATTTTGCTTATTTGCTATATTCAAGGTGATCTGTTATCGAATCTTTTGGCATTTAAGTGGCTTTACGGAAATTCGACCTTGATTAAATGCACTTTTAAAGAAAACTTTAATGATAGATATTTTTCTAAGACATTCCATCTGAAACATTTTATTCTGACCATTAAGACAGTAGCTTTTGTCTAACTGGACTACACAGAAGCAGTGTTTTTTCTTCCTTTTTATTCACTTCTTTTCTTTTCATGCTTCCCTTTGTCTTATTCTTCTTCTGTTTTTTTGTTCTTCTTCCTTTTCTTCTATCAGATAAAGAATAACACAACATTGTCCATATGTAGGAAGGCAAGTCGAAATACCCTGAAGCTGCTCTCAAAAGGCCACTCCTTTCAGATCCGAATACAAATGTTCAGAACACGAATCAAAATATATCATGTAAGGTATGCAACAAAATAGCTATCAGGAGGTCAACATGTTATCAAAGGAGATATCAAGACTGAATCTGAAATGTGAACAATCAATGTTAATTCTTATATTCTGTAACCAGATTTAAGATCCTTATCCAGATTTAAGATCTATATAAATGTTTTCGCTAGCTTATGCTGCAAACCAGATTTGAGTTAAGATAGACACAGATTATTTTTTCAATGGAAGATGTTAATTGACATGAAATGTTATGCTGAATTGCTCTAAACATACTACTTGATAATAATCAACATTTGCTGGAAATTTTGACTTATGTCGAGGGCTCACATAAGCTCAAAAAAAAATAAAACGAAAAATCTTGGGCAAATTTTGCGTTAAACAGCTTCTAAATATATTTTCTTCCATTTTATAAAATGTCGATGAAACCGGAAAACAACTTAGCATAAACTGTTACAACGATTAAAGTTTAAGCAGATAAATTGTGATGTAGTATCGTTGATGCCCTACAGTAAATATCCACAATTGATGCCAGTTTGCTTCTTTTCTAATTAGGAGGCCACGCTGGTAAAGTCCATATTGCCAGTTTCTGAGCATTCACTACTGGAAAGCCTAGAGTTGACCAACAATGGTGTGAAAAATAATGATACTAAGTCGAACATGACAAAGACGAATGACTCTTCACATTCTAGTCTGGTAAATTCGATTTATCAAGAACATCCTACTAGCAGAGGCCTAGAGGCCAAATGACTGATTATTTACATTATTCAATTAATCTAGAGAACTAGTTTAATAGGATTATTACAATTGGTAGGAAGCTATGTGCAATAATCTTATAATAACTTGCTGTTCATCAAAATTATGCTGTTCAAAGACCCTGCATTATTTTTGCTAGTATAGGGTTTGTATTTTCATTCAGGTTGGAGTAAGTGGAATTTATATCACCGCATTTTGGTTCATGGTAATCATTCCAATATACTTAACGTAAGCTTTGAAGCACTTAAGAAGTAATTCGTGAAGTGACAAATGTTGATGTAGAAAATACCTCCCTTTGAAGTCATACCATTTACGCCCTTTTTATCTTTCTAGTCTATCTTCATCACAGGGTATCGAGTTAAAGCCACTTAAAGTTGTTTTGGAAAAAACATTACTGGAAAATTCTACATCTGCCGAGGAAGCGAAGAAAACAGCTAAAATCAGCTCTAGCAAGGTAGCTGATGAATTTCTTTCGCTTCTTATGTAAAGATGCGTTTTGGCACAATCATATGTTTTTAGCATGCGATTCATAACTGATTAATTTCAGATAAAATTTGGCTCACGATTTGCAATTGATTATGTTTGACAACATTTGTAATCATGATGTTATCGTGCAATCATATAAATGATGTAATCATGCAATCAGATAACTTCAGGATCATCCTTGAAGACAATTCTGGTTTTGTTAATCAGAGACGTATTTTATTAATATGCTACTTTTACAAAGTTCTTGTCTTTCTAACAGGTACATTCAGTGGTGAAATCGCAATCACAATTTGAGCAAACTCTTCTTGAAGACCTAGAGCTTCCACCCATTAATAATGAAGGTATAGAAGCAACATCAGACGTGACAAGAAAGCAAGATGCTACAAATTCGAACTTGGTAAATTCCTTTCACTCTACACCGTCCAGAAATTAAATAATTCCAATTTCCTTTATATTATCATTATGCCTCCTTTTATCAAACAATCAGGAAATACATTCTAATAACTAAAGCTCTTGCATTTTAGGAAGTAAGTCACACCGATGCCGATAAAAATGAAAATCAAAGCTCATCGGAGTCATCGGAAGTTTTAAAAGAAAAAGCACTAGAAGAAAACGACAATCAATTTGTAGGGAAAAAGACACCCGAGGTTGGCATTTAGTATATACTTGATTTCTTTAAACTTTGTCACATAAACCTGCTGCAAATGACCATTTCTTCCGAAGACTTCTTTCACGAATGTAAGATGTATATAAGACATAAGAAAGGTATCATATGAATTATATCAGAGAAATTTGTACACGTGCTAATTTATGATATCAATTCAGTATTCGGAAAAAGCCATCTACAAAGTTCAGTTTCCAGATGATTGTTTCCATCACTATGACGTGTAACTAGCAATGAGAAGAATGAGCTTCTTAAGTGAGCTGCACATTAATTTGATTAGTGATCCCCGCCATGCCATTGGCTGTCGTTTTGAAAAAGAATTTACCCTGATTTCTTACCCTTGACAGGTGTTGCCTTGACGTTACGTTTACGCCTCTCCAAACTTCCCTCTTCTATATCTCTATCCATTTTTTATAAAGATAACTTTTTATAAGACATTATTGCCAAAGACCTGTATAGACTTTTTTCTCTTTGCATCTGCTACGCACAGCTATCCTTTGCATGTGTATCAAGTAGGCGCCTCAACTCTGTACCCCTTTGACCTGCCTGCACAATCTAAGCTCTCATTTGGAAATGCACAAGATCTGTTTAGTCAAATCAGAATGCAAAACAAAAATTCCCTGTTCAACGAATTATCGATACACACCATTATGTGTTCTTGCTGGTATGATCTTCATCTTAAATCAATATTTTATTCTGAGTTACAATGTAATTGCAAGGCATTTTCATCATTTTCAGAGTTCCAAGTCCGCTACAAAGGCAACTACATCGAGCACAAGACCTACTAGAAAAGGCACTCTCAGAGCTGCTCAAGAAATCACACCAGAAGATAAGAATGCTTCGTTTCATGTAATCTTTTTTGCCATTTACAATCTGGTTAGATTGGTTGGGTTTGAGTTGAAAATTTTGAGGAATTTATCTAAAGTGAATAAATGTAGGGTGATCTTAAAGTGTAAACAATAAATCTAAAACTTTGGTAACTTTGATTAAGTTATGTACTGTTTATCATGCTATTTACTATAAAACCCTATCAACTGTACTTGTGAATTTGCAAAGTTTTCAAACCCCTGTTTCGAACTCTCTTGATTAATGTATGTTGGGAGCCAGAGATTTCATTGGGTAGATATCACTTCGAAATAACAGATTCATTGCTTTTAGAATATAAGAACGGTTCTGTGTTGCTTTCATTGCTATTCAGTTAAGAGGATTTGGCTTCGTTTTAATTGCTTCCCTTTACATAAGATTTGATGAAAATTATGTTTGTAATTTATCTTCATATTTTCCTTGACAGCTTAAAGAAAGATGCAGTGCCACAATCCGTCGCAGTCTTCGTTTTCAAAAATCCCGCGTGCCATTAGACATTCTAATTACAATGCCAGCAGATGAAGTGGAATTTGATCGTAGAAGCAAACGTATAGTAAAGACGACAAAAGACAACTTCATTTTCGACATGAACAGGTATTCTAAAGATACTTTATTTTCATAAAAATTTCCACTTAAAAATTGCTTCAATTTGTTATTATGTGTTTTTGTTACTTACTATTATGCTAATCGTTTCCACCAGTTGGTTGTTATGAAACCTATTTTTTTTATTTATTTGATTAGAAATCCGAGCTAAGGTTGGTCAGAACAGCTATCAAAGATGGCTGAGTGTTTCTGTTAGATTCAAGTAGTTTCCAGCGTTTTATGTTTGCCTAGTACTGTAATGCAGGCTTATGTTGGCTTGTTTTGTCCCCAGGCCGCTCTTGCAGATTAAAGTAGAATCAGTCGTGGTTAGTATCAGTGATGGTCATTATGGGGGCATTGGGGCAGGGGCCCTCAAATCGCGTTCATGTCGGCAAATTTGGGCTTTTTTCGGATATTTGACAAACGTTTAACGTGCCGAAGGCCATCCAAAAAGTTGTTTTGTCGAAAAAGCGTAGGCTTTAGCCCCCTCCCCCATCCCACTTTTTCCCATCCCACTTCCCCCCATCCCCAACGATCTTATGACTCCATTCAGAGAAATCACAATCTGTTTGAACTAAAATTAGTTGAATATCATTTTCTAACCTATTGAGAATTTTAGTGCAGTTCATAGTTACTAACATTTGCTTTGTTTATTTTGTATTTTTTCAAGCAATGTTATTCTAACAAAGTAACCTTTGTAATTTATGTAAAAATGTTGAGTTGTGTATTTGAAAAGAAATTAATGAAAAAGTTGTAAAATTTAGAGCAGATTAAGTACAATAACGCAAACCAGATTATATACAATCGTTTTCGAAATATTAAATTTTCCAGATTACGTCATACATAATATTCAAATTTGAGATCTCATCATCTTGTTTTCGAACGGTTATTCATGATGTTAGTTGCTAATTGATGTGCGAAAATTTGTGTTTTTGGAATTTAATGCACAGTCGATATAAACAAAGATTGTAATGTGTAATGACAATGATTGAGATGAAAAAAATAGATTTTTATTTGAAAGAGGAACATGACTAAATGCTTTTGAAAGTTTCCCTTTTGATGCTAGTGAAACGCTTGGCAACACTCGGCAAAATATAATCATTATATATTGCAAGGTTTTGTTTCCAAGTCCATTTAATTTCTGTAATTGTTGTTTAAAAAACAAGGAAGATGAAAAGTGCATTGCTTCTTGATTAGGGGAGCGCCCACGGCTACTCACTACTGTTTTCGAACAAATTTTTCCTCTAGAATTTTCTATAAAGAGGCTTGAATAGAGTTCTGGATAGTTTATTTTACACTTTCTCTAGAGTTTCGATTATAACAACGTACATTTGTTTGCCCGACTACTTCTACTTCCACCCTCTTTCTCCCCAAAACAATGTTGATAGTTGTCATGTCATACAGGCCACAAGAAAAAGCGTACTCAATAACCTCTCTCTTTTTTCTATTGTAAATCAACATTGTTCTTATGGGGGAGAGGGGGGATGGCTAAATTTGCCTTTAGTGTTCCAAGGCTTTTGGCAGGGATTGCAGCTTTTCTCTTGCAACCTACCAATCATCTATTTTGGGAGGACAGAGATCTGAGTGGTGATGTTACTCCCGCTTACTTTTGTCTTAATCTCATAACGGACTAACATAAAAAATAGCCAAACTTAAGAAATTCATTTGCTTGTATGCAATAGGGGAAATCCTTTTTTGAAGACAATAGAAATTAAGGATATTACATTGCAAAATTCGTCAAATGGGGTTGATCATTTTAACTGCATCTTGCACTAGTTGCATCCATCTGCAATCACAAATAAGCAAAGTTTCTTCGATAGTTTATTTAATACATCGACATACGTGGCATTATCAGTCTTTTCAGACATCTGATTCTTGCTTTTTTTCCTCTCTCTTGAGCCTCAAAATCTTCATATTTCTGTTTCTTATGCTGAAATAATGCATTTTGGGACAAAGTTGGCAGTTTTAAATTTTCTTTCTGGGGCAATTCCATGCCTTTTCTTTTCCAATACCGCTCTCTTTCATTTTGCTTTTCAAGTGTTTTTTTCAAGCTTATGACAATGGGGCATTTCGTATTGATAGAAGCTTCCTTTCTTGGCTTGAGGGCCTCAGTGCTAGGACCATTATTAGAGATTGCTGGCAAGGTTCTCTCTTTACCTGATTCGGAATTTTGTGTTGCTAGTGCAAGCGCCGATCCAACCATATTTCCAGTTATGTGATTTTGGTGTAGAATGTTTCGGGTAGCGTTCGAGTTTTTGATACAATTCATCGCTGCAGCCCTAAGGTCCTGCATTGTTACTCCACAACTGTGTTCATTCGAAACTGTTGTTGTACTGCTCGACGCCCTTGAATTGAAGGGTGAGACTGGGTTACGTTTAGCATGTTTCGTCCTGTTTTGCTCCTTTCTTCTGTGCACTGAGAGTTTTTTGCCGTGGACTAATACTGACATGGACAGACTAGAATCTTTCATTTCGAAACTTGAACTCAAGAGTAATTGAGCATGATTCCACACACGAACAATTTTGTAACTTTCATTGATGAAGAGTCTATCTGGTATTTTTCACATTTGGTTAAAACGTTCTGAAAAATGTTTACGTGCTTTCGCAGTCGTTTACAGTCCCTTCGCCTCTATATCCTTGGCGGTAACAAACATAGATTATAAAGTCAAGCACATTATTTTATATTGACGATTTCCATTCGACGATCTAGAATTCCACTTCTTCGTGTATGTTTGTTTTGTGTTCCATATGATCACCTTGTTGTATCTGAATCCTGCAGTTACGCTTTTGGCACTTTCCAGGTGATCATACAGAAAGCTGCCGCCCGACCGGCGTTTTTCGTCACCCCTTGAGAATATAGCAGTGAATGCTTCGTTTATGGCGCTTTTATAAATGGTGCCACCTCTAATGTTTTTGTATTGAGGCGGGGACTTTAGAATCGTCTATTAATTGAATAATTGTTTTACCAATAGCTCTTTTTTGTTTAGATCCTGTTTTGTCAATTAAATATTTTCTACCGACGTAAAAGATTGTTCCCAAATGTAGATGTCGGTCTTCAAAAAAGAGTCGTTTCTTACGTAATCATTTATCAAAGCTGTAATCATTTATCACGCTGAAATGTAAAAATTCTCCCCCATCTTCTCTGCTGCTGAGGTCTACTCTTTGAGAACGAGAATTAAAATAGCTTTAAAAGAAAAGACAGATCTGCACGCCTTGGTGTCCAACGAATAGGATGAGTTTTTGTTAGCAACTTTTCAAGAGTTTTTGACTTGGCTATATCTCATTTGCAAGATTTCTCACAAGTAGATGAAAATACTTGATTCAGTAGTTCTCAGCTGATTCAGTTGTCTATGTTTTCGGCTAAACTGAATTGGAATTGAGTTGAGATCTATGTGGTAATATGATTGTAATATAATGCAAAGTTATATATGGTGCCATGGTGTAATATAATGTGACATATAATGCGAGTGATGTTGGTTTTTTTCGCATTCAGGATTTGAAACACATTCACCAGCTTATTTGGTCTGACTAGCTGCCCGCTTAAGCAAAGTATTTTTATCTGACCTCGCTCCCAGCTATTTTAGACATCCTGTTTTCGAATCCCACTTATTGGCACACAAAGGTAAAGATCTTCTCTCAAACCTCTTGCTATCCAGTCGAAGATTACTTGACTTATTAATTTGGTATTAATTTGGTTTCCTCTCTTACGTGAGTAATCTTCACGCCACTGTTTCAGACACAACTTACATTTTTTAAAATTATTTTTCCAGCATTTAATCATTACCATGCAAGCATGTTGTAGATACAATAAGCTGAAAATAGAAGGGGACTGTATCTCCAGGTGCAGGATGTACTCATTAATCTTGCATATGATGTAAGACCCAAATCTTGTTACCAGTTCTCTTATCAAAGGCCTAGCTTTTCATTCGCCAGGAAACAGGATCAGTATTGCACGATATTGGAAAAAAAACTAATTTTCGACAAAGGCAATGTAACAGACTTATTCAAGAAAATAATCGAAGGTCTGAATTATTTGACCTTTAGGAAAGGTCTCGGGCATTTCTATTATGTTGCAGCTGGTACCTGCAGAGTTAGGCCTCTTGCATTAATGTCTAGTGCCCCTTATTGAATTAACCTAATTAAGAAACAAATAGGCCAGGTCAGTATATGAGAGAATAATTATTCTTTCTATTAAAGGAGCGTGAGGAAATTAGCCTAATTATCGATGGACTTGTACTCAAAATTAATAGAAAATTGAGAAGCGTAAACATTTCAGCTGCACAAATAGAAGATATAAACAAAACATTCAGGCCTACCCAGAGAAAGAGGACGAATCTGCGGTGAGTTGTTATTCATTTTGAACCTATTATTCCTTTCTGACTTAATTATCACTAGATTACAGGTGTTGTTTAGGGGAGGTGTAATTTTTCGATCTTTGATCTTCTTGTTGCCATGACCATATAATAAACACATATTAAAATATGTAATCTTAAAGTGCAAATGTTTTTCGACATGTTCTAAGACCAAGTGAATCTTGGACAGAGTTGCAGCACATTATCTTGCAATGGAATATTGCGTGAAACTCTTGCTTTCATAACATTAGGCAACTTAATAATCCTACTTAAGTTACTTAAGTGTTTTATCTTCTTGAAGTTAAATTTGCTTGTGTTTTGGATTTTTGAGTCACCTCTTCCTAAAAATTTTGCTCCAATATCAGGAATAATTGATAATATATAATCTTGAGTAATTACACGTCAATGCTTGCTGCAGGCCTTCATCTCTCTCGATTAATTCTATCTTTTTTCTATAGGATTTTCAAGCTACAAGCAATGTTTACTGAGTTCTTTATATCATTAACGAGGCCTTTAAAGCCTGCGCCAGAGATAGTTAGTTAATGCTAAGCTCTGGCTGTCCAGTAACGTTGCTAAAATGCACAATGAAACACTGAGGCGATGTTACCTCTACATGGTGCTAGTCGCAATAATATGTTTAGTAACACTGCTGTACACGACAAGGATCGTCAACCTGAGTAATTTAGAAAGGCTTAATGCGATATGTGCTTCCAAGCTCAACATTAACGCATGGCTGGAGAAGATATCTAATAAGCAAGACCTTACCAATATGAAGTTATATGAAGGAGAGGATGAACGGCACTCTTTGGAGTTCTTGAGAAATTATAAACTATTGCAGAAAAAAAGAAATTTGTACCCATTCTCTGTTCAAAGATTGAAACCAAAAGAGCTCCTTGTAAGTGAGCCGTTGACTGGAGTTCAAAGTAGACCATCTAAAAGCAGTGAACCGAAAGAGATGCCAAGCGAAGAATCGAAAAGTTTAATTGAGAATAAGGAAGAACTGCTAGATAATTTCTCCGTAGAAATTGCTGTAGAGAAACTAGAAAAGGACGAAGAGAAAAGAACAGTGATTTCTCAGGATACTACAGTTCATTCAGATTTAGCAATGTCTGAGAATAATCTACAAAGCACACCACTTAATTACAGAAAATATGGAGAAGAGTGGTTAATGACAAAGGATGAGCTGAAATTGCTTAGAAATTGGTGTGTAGAACGCGATTACAGAATTAATTGGAAGAGAATACTCGAGCCATGCAAGGACAATACTGTCTGGTCTCCTTACAAACCGCATTGGAAACCAAGTGAAATAACAACAGCTGCATATAGCTATATTTTTGATACTGACATACGACCATCTGGGCAATACAGTACCTTTTTTATCCAATCAGTGACACAAGACGGTACAAAGAAGACCGTTGGTGGTGACAGTTGGAGAATACATATCAGAGGGAGAGCTAATGTCCCTGTTACTGTGATAGATCATGGTAATGGGGCCTATGAAGTGTTTTTTCTCATAACTGAGCCAGGAAAATATGAAGCAGAAGTATTCCTCGACTATACATTATGCGATGGAATGAAGGATCCTCCTGTGGACTGGTTTATCAAAGGTAACACAACTTTAACTTGCATCAACAAGTTAAGTATCAATATTATCCTATCTTGCTGTTCATATTTATGTCATTCTAATGACTTTCTTTGACACTTTCCTGGCTGTTTGTCTGTATGACATTAAAGTTTTGTTTACCTTGAAGGCAACGTCCAAGGGAAGTACCAGCATCCTGACTCTTTGCCTGGAACCGAGCATCCTTATCTCCTTGAGAATTTCCCAAGAGGAGTCAATTTCACTGTCGATGCAACTGATGTATCAGTTTTTGAAGGTACAACCTCTTAGCTTTGGGCTATATTTTTAGAGAACTGTTATTTAGTGATTTTTTTTCAATTTCACAAGATAGTTAATTTTCATATAAGTATTTAGTTGTTTAACCAGTTTGGCAATGAGTTAACTTGTCTTGTTAAAAGATGAGTAAATAAATGAAAACAATCTTTTGGTGGTACAAAACTTGTAAATAGCTTTGAAAAAAGCAAACATTTAGTAAACTAAAGCTTTTCGTCTGACACTCTTCAGAGTTTAAAACGTCAGAACATAGATCGAAAACTCTACGCTAAGAAATATATATACCCAGTTGTGGATCGAAATAGGCCAATCAGAAACACGAGCACATGACTGTAAAGGTTGACCAATCAGTGCCGCTTGCCTATTAGAATAAATGAAAGAAAAACGTGCTTGTTAATAACTTGGTTAAAACTACTTTCTTCCTAGTTATTCTGTTAGTTTGTTGTCCTCCCAGTCAGCCAGTCTGTCAGTTAGTTAGTTAGATAGTTAGTTAGTTAGTTAGTTAGTTAGTTAGTTAGTTAGTTAGTTAGTTAGTTAGTTAGTTAGTTAGTTAGTTAGTTAGTTAGTTAGTTAGTTAGTTAGTTAGTTAGTTAGTTAGTTAGTTAGTTAGTTAGTTAGTTAGTTAGTTAGTTAGTTAGTTAGCTAGTTAGTTAGTTAGTTAGTTGCTTATTTAGGTAGCTAGTTAGTTAGTTACCTTTTTTGATTAATTGTTCGATTAATAGCTACTTAGTTTCAGTATTGTTTGTATAGGTTGATAACTTTCTTGTGGGGATAACCTTTCAGTCAGAAACTCTCTACAATACTTCCTTTCCAGAAATGAGGGAGAATGGAGTTTTGGAAAAGTATTGCCCGAATCCCTCTTGCATGATTTGGGATGGATATGGGACTTGGGTTGACAGCATTTGGAAGGAGCATCTTTCAGGTATGTGATCACAATTTTCTTTAGCCATACCTTTTTTCACAGCCATGAAGATCAATTACAGTTTTTTAGCATTTCTTCATCTAATTATCAAATGTATTTTAAAGCTTTCTGCCCTGTGTTGTATTAAAATGTTCCCCAATTTTAAACGTTATTTGTACCAGCCATCTGAGCATCACATCACTGTAGTGGTGAGGAATACTTATTTGTGAAAGACCAACTAATTCTTACTCTTTCTGTTAGATTTAGATTCTTTTCAAATGTACAAAGTCGTTATTTTGATACATTAATTATTTGGTCGTACTAGATTGGTTATCAATAAACACGCTGAACTAGATTGGTTATCAATTTTTTTCTTACCTGTGACGTCAGGGCAAGAGTTTTATTTTTACGTATGTTGCATCTTAATTGAGCCAGACTGCTTGTCTGCCGAGAATAAAATACGGAACAGATCTACTAAATAAATAATTTGATTGAAATAAGAACTTCATTCGAGATGTGTATATTTTAAGCCGTTATATTTTACTATTCCAAACTCGTACGGTAATCGTACGGTACGATACATAAGGTACATAAGGTTTTTTGCCAATGAGTTGACGGGTAAATTTTTTCGTCAGCACTTTCATATGAAAGCTGTATTGGTGTCGTTTTAGCACGGAAGGAACGCGACTCCACCGATCACAGAGATGGAACACTTTGGATATATGGTGACTCAGTCGGAGATTTATTCTATAAGTCTATAGCCAAGAGGGCTCTTTGCCACGAAGTATTTGACCATTGCAATCATACTTATAACTGGGTTTATGCTCTGCAAAACATGAACATTACCCAGGCAAAAGCTGAATGGGACAATAAGGACTTTAGCATAGACAGAATCATCTCAGAACTAGATGATGTTTTGAGCGACCCATCCATGAACGATCATAGTGTCATTATTATAAACATGGGATTACATTATGTGCAAGGAGTTAATTTTTCTAGCTATAGAAAACTTATAGAGAGAGTTATTGACCTACTCCAGACGCATAATAACTCACCACAAGGCTTTCATGGGAAGGCTATTTGGAAAACAACAACAGCGCTATTTAAAGAAAGATATGGCGATCCAAAGACAGGTGCTAGACATGCGAAAGGGCTTCGATTTTTGACAGTCCCGGTAAGTGAACATTGACAGTTTTACTTTGTATTTAGATTCAGAGAAGTATCCTGTCTTCTTCCACACCTTTAACTTGTGAAACGTTTATCAAAAGCAAGGAAATCAAGGTAGAGCAACATAGAGACCTCGATCTAGTACCCGCCATGTTTTCTTGGTTTATCTACATCTTTCTAAAATATCTAGAGCAGTAAAAATATTTTTTACTCCTTGCAGTTGTCCTTGTCAACCATGTTCCGACCAACTCCTCCAAAAGATTCCACATATGAGTTGAATATTAAAGATGTCAAACGGCTAAAGAACACAGAAATGACTTCTTAAATGATAGAATTTTTTTAACCAAGGTAACTAGGTCAGGTGGGCCCCTGAAGTTAAATAGGCCAAGAAGGCGAAACAAAACTCTATTCAAGGTAAATGCCATTCTTGCCATGGCTAGATTTCTGCTTTAATTTTGAAAATTATCCTCTGTAATACCATCTTTAAAAAAATTTTGAAAAATAAATATCTGTAAAATTTATCGTCTCATTTTTATTCTAGCGCCTTCAAATGTTCAATGCTTTTGCAACATCGACCATGTGTAACAATGGCATTGATATCCTTGATGTGTACCCAATGAGTGACTCGTACCCAGAAGGCACTGGTGGCGTGAAGAAACCGTGGGATGCTGTACACTACAACGCTGCGGCTTTTAGATCTGTGGAGGATCTACTGGAAGAATACCTTGGGTAGTCTCGTAAATTAGTCACCTGGATAGTACAGGTTATATCCCCCTAGTGATTCCTGGAAAATGGATTTCAAGACAATGTTTCCAAGAAAAATAGAGCAGTATTCTACACTGCATTGGTGCCAACGGTTCCTTGTATCCGCGTATTCCTGAAAATTTCTAGCTTCGTGAAGAAATTTGTGCTGCCTAGCTCTTAAACATCAAGAATATAAGAAATACAGTGAATTTTCTTATAGTTAGATGCAGTGAGACAGTATACTGTCTTCCCGGTAAAAACGACGTTGATATTTGCAAAGCCTACGCCGTCCTGTTCACGTAGGGTGCGTCTGGGACTGATAGTGATGAACTTGATGACTGGTTTAGCTTTATTTGGAATAGCCTCTATTTGAACTGTTTATGCTTCTAGATGAAGTGAATTCTATGCCAGTGGTTGACCTAAGCGCACACGTTTCCTCGTATGCGGCTTAAGATACAAGCATTTTAGAAGATATCTGTGCTGATATCATTGCACGCGAGTGAATGACGTATTTACTAGTATTAAAAAGACATAAACATTTTTTATTTGTCATTCATAATGCAATGTACTTTAGGACTTCTTGGATCGTAGATATAAAATACTAGGTATTTTTGATTAGTTTGCTGTCGATTATATACGACAAGTTATGGATGACGATGAATGCAAATGCTGAAATCTTGCTTGTTATTTCGCCTCTCCTCTTATTATTGGCTATTGCGCAGTCCTTTAGCTGATGCACAAACTCACACTTAGCTTTTCTTGTACCCTGGATAATATTACTGTAAAGCAGCATTATTTGTAGCTCCGAAAGTAGAAAACAATTCCATTGGAGTCATGAAGAAAATGGCCTAAAAATTGCACATATTTTAATAGCATGTAATAATTTCTTAAGGGGAAAAATAGAGTGGTAGAAATAATTCTTAAAAATTACGTTAATAGCCCAGAAAATTGACAATGGCAGTAGAATACACAAAACAGCATCTAAATTTTGTATTCCGAAAAATCTTGCATTTTCGTACACAACAGCTTATTGACAAAAGCCTAATACTACTTTTTTCAACTAATGCTTTCTGCAAACTATAATTACAAACACGATCTTTATGGCTTTAAATGCTGATTTAAAATAAAAAAAATATTTTTCTATCAAATTTATGCTGAATGTATTTACAATACTATCCATTAAAAAATTATTCCTACGTCAATCTAAATTATTTTATGTACATTTCGATTAAGAGTTTCACAGGGTCATCTTGTATACGTCATATAACAGTACAGAAAAATTGTAAACTGCAATTATTTTTCTATAAAAAGTAAAGTTACAAGAATTAAGTTACAACGAATGAATAAAATCATCTAGAATAGACAGAAATCGTAAAAAAGTCTTTATTTATGATTGACATGATGAATATGAATTTGTTAAGGAGGTGAACAAGAGGAAATTTGTTTCTGAGTGAGTCAACCCTCTGGCCTGGAGTCAGAGCACGCGTAATAATGAATTCGTTCCATGCGCATGCTTTTTGGCTTCAGGACGGAGGGTTGCCTTACTCATTAACAAAATTCCTCTAGTTCGGCTCCCCAACAAAGATCTTTTGTTTATTTTCCAAGGTATTAGCCCCCGCTCTAATTTTCTAACTATTTCGAAATAAATGTTTAAAAGCTAGTTTTTCTACAATGCAATTAAGCGTTAAAAAATGGTAGCTTACAGCCAGTTGAAAAAAATAGTGAAAATACTAAGCCTATGTTCTTGCACTTTCAAAGCGTGTCAAAGTGCAGTACATCAGAGTTGGGCTGGCAAATCTTGTCGCTCATTTCTTGACTGAAGCATCGTATGGGCTGAATCTAGATGACCTTCCTTTTCATCACTTCCTCCAACAGTCTTTCAGCCTTTGCAAATGTAGAATGCTCATAATGCACAGCATCAAACTGGTAGCCTGCAATGCCAGATCCTTTTGGATAAGAATCGGTCAAAGGAAACAAGTCTAAAATTGGTATTCCTGCGTTGCACATTTGGCTAGTTGCGAAGGCGTTGAACAGGATAACTCGCTGAAATTAAAAAATACAACGTTCAGTAGTTATTTGGGTTTAAAAATTTCGTGATGAAAATATACTATATTATGACTTTGCCTCAAACGCTTATTATATAAAAGATATATTTATTATCGTCATCATTTTGTCGGTGAGACGCCAAATGCAATCATAAGACGATCAAGTCACCGCGTAAAGAACTCTCAATGTCTGTCACAGTAATAGAAAACAAGAGAAAACAAAATGAACTAGGAACTCTCTCATTCATGAACTAGGAACTCGTTGTATCTATAGGCGAAATAGTGTACTTCACTTAAAGACAAACATGAACCTACCAATACAGTTATCTAATATAAGCCAGAATCGGCACATTTTTTCTTGTTGGCCACTTTTTCAAACGTACTCTGTTACTGCGTACTTTCTGATTTAATGTACTGGTGTGCTTGGTCCCGGCAAAAGGTGTGCTTGGTTTTAATCAATTTTTACTTACTCTTGTTACAACGAACTTCGGATAGAACGTACTTACTCCATTTTTGATGGGAACTGATTATAGTGCACTGTCGGGTAATTCTTTATTCTTTATTTGCATATATGGTTAGGAAATGGCCTGGTACAAAAGGTGGAAGGTAGAAGGGGCCAAGAGGAGGAAAAGGACCACGAGGAAACTGTCACACCTAAGGGTGCCTTGCTTAAATTGTTCTGTCTGGAAGTTTTTGTTCCTTATCAAGGGGAAAGCTGGACCGTTTTCTTGATTCTGTACACATTAAACATGAAAAGGTCTCGTAAGTGGCTGACCTGTTGCGTTAGGAATCTTCTAGAATGCTGGTCTTTTCCACCAAGTTTGTGTTTGTTCAGGGCCGTTGTTGTGCGCCAGATCACTCTGCCCTGAAACCTCTTTTCGTGTTTGATTATGTTGATCAGCCTCGTAATCAAAGTTTTATAATTTGAAAACGACGAGCTTTCAGTAAAATGGAGTCCAAAGTTCATAATGATGACTGATTCGGGTTTGTTGATCCAAGGAGATGAAATGACTTGCAAAACCTCGTCAGTTATTCTTGTTACATTGAAATCCTTGTCATCATTCTCAATTTTTGCACGCGTTGTGTTGTAACCTAGAAGGTTGGATATCTGTCTTAGGAAAGGTCTATGTGCCGTAACAATGTACAAGTTTTGAAAATAAAATGGGAATTGAAAGGGTTTTAATAAGGGAAAACAAGAGTGAGGGTTTTGCATTTTTCATGAAACAAGTGATTATGAATGTCATTATCAGAACATAGATGGAAGTATATATATATATATACCCAGTTGTGGATCGAAGTAAGCTTACCAGAAACGCGAGCACATGACTGTAAAGGTCGCCCATTCATTGCCGGGGTTTGAAAAAAATAGTGCCTGGAATGTTCAATCTAGCTGTAGAGCAGGTGTACGGTATTATTTAGCTATGTGATTTCACGAAAAAGCATACGCATATAGCAAGTCTATTTTAAGTCATACCAGTGATTTTGTATACCCAGTTATAGGTATGTCCACAGCCACCACTGAACATGTGGCAAAGTTTTCCAAAGAGTTTGATGTTATTGTAAAATTGTGCCATCACTGAATCGCCGTAAAACCACAATGTCCCGTCATGGTTCTTGTTAATTGGGCGTAATGAAGTTTCTTTCTCAAAAGCTGAAATATGAGCAAAAAATGTCTCAATGAGCGCTGCAACCAATCGGGTTATTGCATTCACTTCAAAAGCCTTGAGTTGAAATGGTGGAAAGGTTGATGTTACGACAAAGTAGCATCAAAATTAAGGTTCACAGACTTTCCTGCCGATACACTAGTACCAAGCTGACTTTTCTTTTAGCAGGCTGCAGATTTACTATCCCACATAGAGCCTTCATTTCAACTATAGATGTACATATATCTTTATTGTTGCAAAGTACTGTATTCTTATGTCATTCCAAAGTTTCGTTCGCAATATTATAGGTTGCCTTGCAGATAGAATATTTCTGGCCCACTTAAAATATCGTCCACTCGTACGGGTTCACTATTCACGCCTATAAAATAAAGAAAGCTTTTATGTTATAAAACGTAGCTTACATTTGCTGCGCTGGTATGGGTGCCACTTGTCATCAATCCATCTACCTTGTCCGTCCCATATAAAACTACAGTTATCTTTACATATTTTGTGGCCATTCTCCATCAGCATTTGGACGGCTGTGACACAAAAGAAGGATATACAGTTTGATTTCTATATAGTTAACTTTCATGGCTTATAAGCACCTTTAGAGAGGTGTCATTTACGTGGAGGTTACTTGTTACCATGTTTTCAAGGTTTTGTTTCATAGAGTCATGAAAGTCCCAACCTTGTAAATTTTGATGTTTACATTTTGCAAAGGTCACTACCCAACAGGAAATGTTGCAAGTTAGGTTGACAATTATGATATTGCCGAAGAGGCAACAAAGAGAATTTCATGTTTTTAAAATTAGGTCTATTACAAATTCTATGTATCTTAATGCCACGTAAAGACTATCATGATATGAAAGTGCTGTTTACAATAATTCCATCAAACTAAGTCGAAGAAGTGTTGCCAAGTGGTTCAAGTAAGCACAGCTACCATTTAAACATTGGCTGCATTTTTCACAGGCTTTTTGATTTTCTTTAGCTTTCCATTTTGTTTAGGCAACATTTTCGAAAACAGATCTGTATAATAGTATGTTCTGTTGATAAAAACCTTGGGTATACTCTAAGGATTCCTGTTCCTGGATGTTGATTTGCAATGGTCTTAATGGATTTAGTTTCTTGGAAATGTAAGCATGGTCCAATCCCAGAGTTCCCTGTGGCTGGTACTTTCCTTGCGCATTGCCTGTGTAGAGAGAAACCTTTTATATCATGTAGGCCTTGTTCATGCAGAACGCACACTATATCGGACTCGCTGATCAGAAAGTCATCCGATCCTCTACAAACCAAGATTTATCGGATCACTTAATTGCAATGTGAATAAAATGCCTATTAGGTAAAAAATTTTCCTGTAAAGAAAACCACCCTATTGCACATTTACTGACTACGTCTTGTTTTCATTTTATGAATTTCAGTTGTACCTTTAAACCAAACATCTGTTTAATGTTGTGCGTGGAAAAATATTCGTACAATCACAAGAAAGGCCCTTGCAGTTATTCAGGTGTGAAACAATACTCAAATACTTGATTGAATTCAAGGTTTAAGGAGGAGACAGAGTATGTAAATAATGATTTTAACATCAATTCGAAACCATAAATTCTTAATGAAGTCTTGATCTAATTCTTTGTCGGCTATGAATTATCACTGATGCTCAAATAGATGTCGCCAACAGCTCTTCCTCCAAAGCCGTTCATTCGAAATATTTATAGCTGTTTAATTATAAAATATGGTATTTCCTGCTGCAAGTATGAATTTTCTAGCCTGTGTTACAGCTCACGAGAAGTTGTATATAAAAGAATTGATGTAACTGCCAAAATAGCAGGGGTGTAGTAAATTCATATAATAAAGGCTCATAGACTTTAGACTACACGGTTATTGCAAATTACAGAAAACACCCTGATAAGATTTTGTGGAGATTCTTACCAACAATGAACCAGTTATCCGGGGGATCCTTCAGCCCATCGCACAACGAATGTTCCAAATAGGCCTTTAAAGTGTATGTCCCCGGCTCAATGAGAAGAAAGGCAACTTCATAAGTCCCATTTCGATGATCAAACACAGTGGCTGATGGTGAAGAAGGTCCTCGTAAATGAACCCGCCATGAATCACCTCCAATTTTCTTTGCGCTGTTGTCACTTGTTCTTGATTCAATCCATACTCGACTGAACTCATCTTTGGTAAACAGAAAATGAATTTTGTCTAAACAAAGTGCCGACGTTCTAAAGAATGTTGTAAAATTATCTTTCAGATGAATTTCAATTAAAACTAATAGCTTCATATTTTTGAGTGGTGAGTTTGAGAGGAAAGCGAAGTGAATTTTTCGTGTTTTTTAATAAAGCAGCCTTTTCTGTCTTCGTATAAAAAGCTTTGAATTGTTGTCGAGGATCATGAGGTGGAGCCAGATACACGCTCGTCTTTTCCTTAAAAAGTCACTATAATTTTGGCTTTTATTTACGAACAAGAAATAGCAGTAGTAATCCTGGAGTAAATTTTCCCTGCCCATGGATTTGTTTGAATTAGGGGTGTGGTGCCAGGGGGCTCAGAAGACCCCCTTGTTAGTTTGATAGCACTACACCCTTGTATGTAGCAGATAGAGTGAGTTTGTACCCAGGGTACACCAGTGCTTGCATAAGTTATATTCGAATGCTTTCCAACTAGAAATCCAGAAATATTAATTGCACAGCCATGTTTGTAATGTTATAAGGTCCGTTATTAGGAAATAATCCTGTTTAGTACAGGAAAAGATATTTTCAGTGTTCTTAGTTTGTAAGGCATTTCTAGATTGTTTGATCTTCTTCCAATACACTATATTTATTCATCATATAAAAAGCAAATCTGAATTATATAAAATTGAGATTATGGAAAAATAATGATTGTCTGATGTGATCGAACTTAAAGATGAAAACAATAAAACAGCTGCAAGTAAAGTGGCCTAATAAAAACATTTACGCCTCTTTTACATCATTGGAATAACTTGCTTAAATATTTCATGTTTATATTTAGCACTGAGGAATACTGTTTTGATTTTCAATATGGCGTCGTCTTTCTGAAAATGTTGTAATATAAGCTTTGTGTGTTCGTACAAATTTTTCGATTTCATCTGACAAATATCATTGTAAAAAAGTCACTACTCATACTCCCAGCGTATCACGCCACTTTTATTTCTTTTCTTTAAGCGTTTTTCGTATGTTGAGTCAAATGCAAAAAGTCGATTGGAAAATTTACATTCAAGATTTCTGTACGTTTTATTTGATTTGATCTTTACGTTTTACGTTTTATCTTTACGATAAAAATCTGAGTCTTATCTTTGACGATTTGACATATATAGGCATGGGCAATAACCATAAAATTGGGCTAGTACAACGTTATCATATGAGCTAGTACCATGGAATTTCGTATCTAGATCCTCCTTTTGGTACACATTTTGAAACTAAAGTTTGTACATAGAAAATCGTAGCAATTGACTACAAACTCGTAAATTGATGTGATATGATATCCTAACAGCGCAAATACTATTCATGTATGATGTTTTTCTAAGCTATAGCGCCACTTACATGTGCGTCGTATATCCATGGCAATTACTATGCTTTTTCCAGCATCTGTTCGTTCGTCCCAGCCTCTTTTCGTAGATCCCCATTCGATTAGACCGTCGCATCCTTGCTTGATTCTCCGCCAATCCTTCATGTATCTTCTCACTTTACACCAAGTTTCATAAAAAATGCTTAGTTTCTCATCGTCATGATTTTGTATCGCCTTGGTCGAAAGCCTCCGATTTCCTTGTAGCACATAAAAAGTCGACAAGACGACAAAGCAAACAAACAACAAATAGGCCAAGCATTTTTTATCTGAAGAAAGCAGCATTAAGACACCTTCAAGTGTGATGCTTTAAATCCAACGTTGATATTGCGGCTCAACCATAGCAATTCTTTACATATATATGTACTAAATCTAATAATAAGCATCGTTTGTAGAGCTTAGGACTAAACAGATACAGCTTGTAAGATGCATTCCCCCTGGACCTTTTGATGAGAACCTTTTTTGGGTTCACAGGCTGAGGAGTTGCCGGGGGCGTCTTATGCATTCCCCAAAATTATACGACTGAACAAGTTTGAATTTAGCTAAATCATATGTTTGAGAGTGACAACAAAGGTCACCGGTAAACAATCATTGATCCGTGGCATCATCTTATTCAAACGGAGTTCTATTTGAATCTTTCTACTTGTAACAGGTTGCCAATAGGTAGGCCTAATTATTCAAATCTGCAACGTTCAAACTTCATTCTCTCCAGTGGTAATTTTTTATTAGGCATGCAGCACTGATTGGTCAACTATAACGGTCTGGTGCTTGCGTTTTTCTGATTGGCCTATTTCGATCCACAACTGAGTATATATTTTTCATCGTGTTCTTTTGAACCCTTATCCTGACGTTTTATACTCTGAGGAGTGTCAGACGAAAAAGCTTTTAGCCAATATGTTTTAAAATACTTGCTTTTTTCAAAGCCATAATTACAGTATTCTCCCCAATTAACGGACACTCTAAAAATCGGACACCTCTGATTAGCGGACAAATTTTCTTCCCCGATCGTTTTCTTGTCAAAGCCTCATTAAAACTTTCTAAAAAGCGGACACTTAACTAGCGAATACTCTAATTAACGAACAATATATTTTGCACAAAATAGTTAATTTGGCTTTTTTTTCTTTCCGATTAGCGGACACTACAAAAGAGTTTGGAGCCAGCAAGCAAAAAACTTAGACTTAGCGGACACCTCTGATTAGCGGACAAATTTTCTTCCCCGATCGTTTTCTTGTCAAAGTCTCATTAAAACTTTCTAAAAAGCGGACACTTAACTTAACTAGCGAATACTCTAATTAACGGACAATATATTTTGCACAAAATAGTTAATTTGGCTTTTTTTTCTTTCCGATTAGCGGACACTACAAAAAAGTTTGGAGCCAGCAAGCAAAAAACTTAGACTTAGCGGACACCTTTGATTAGCGGACAAATTTTTCTTCCCCGATCGTTTTCTGGTCAAAGTCTTATTAAAAACTTTCTAAAAAGCGGACACTTAACTAGCAGACACTCTAATTAACGGACAATATTTTTTGCACAAAATGGTCAATTTGGCTTTTTTTCTTTCCAATTAGCGGACATTACAAACAAGTTAGGAGCCAGCAAACAAAAAACTTAGACGAATATTTGTTCAAATATCTGTTTCAAACACTTTGACGTTCGACAATCTATTTTTTTACAGCTTTGAGCTTCTTTACAGCACAGTTTACTAAGTTTTCTTGTCCATGAAAGTGGTAAATTACTGGAATCTCCAGACCATAGCCACCTCCACGATTCAACCTCTTTCCAATAACTTCCTCCGATGGGGGGCTAGATGCTTCCGACGGAGGGGCAGTAGCCCTCCCCTTGCGCCACCACTGATTACACCTTTTGAATAAAAAACTCGGATCTATTTTCAAATTTGGGACTTACATTGCAAAACTTTCCAAAATGCGGACATTTCCGATTAGCGGACACCTTGCTCGTGCCCCGACGGTGTCCGCTGATTGGAGAGAATACTGTATTTTTTCAATATGCTGGTAATCGTAATCTTTTCCAGGTTTTGAACTTGCAAGTGAAAACACTAACACGCTTGAAAGCGTGGGACTGAATTATCAAAAAACCCGCACCAAAATTTTGCTGACCCTACACCATTTCTATTTCAGATTTTCGAGGGCAATACAAGCTGAGTAGAATTATCAAAATTCCAAAATCCAACATGTAAGTTTCTTTAAACTATGAATTTTTTTAATTCGAACAAATTCTAAAGAATAATAGATAAGTTAACATCGGTTGATTTTGCAAATGAGATGCGGATTTCTGCAACTGTTGATATTCAATAGATTTTTAGCTTTTTGTTTACTGAATACACAAATAGGTTTAGTGAATACATTAAGAGATTCGAATTTTCTCAACAAATGCTGCATTCTCGGTTAAGCCTTACAAACAGTGATAATAAGAAGGTTGTTTAGACTAAAAGAAAGCTTAAAAAGGTATGTACAGGAAGCTAGAGATTGACAAACATCTGCTTCTTAGAAAACACGTTTGCAATATCCACATGCTTTCTTGCAGTAAAGTTGCCCCAAAATTCGATGCCTCTTGCATAACCACGACAGCGAATTCATAAAACGGCAGAAATATCTAGTATCATTGCATTCCAGTTTCGGCTTTTTGTATTCACCGGTTACACTTTGAGAGTCGTCAATTTTGCGTTTTTTAACGTTCTTTAATACTCTGGGCTTGGAAGAAAAGCTCCTGCATATTTCAGGATCGCTCCGTCTGTCAGAGAGAGGACAAATACAAATTTGTAAAAACAGCAATGATCCAATGAAATAATGACAAAAGCTGAATGGCTGAAGGAAGAATTTTCATTTTTTTGTTGTAGACCGTCGACAAAATGAAAAAGCGATTTTTTTGGGGGGAGAGGAGGGGAAGCTCAGATAAATACGACAAGGGGGGATCTATTAAAGAGCCCTACGCCTTTTACAGGTTTGGCTTTGTACAATGCGGAGGAGATAGGGTTGGACAAAGTGCTCATCATCTTAGGATGCCCACCTTTCCTACGAGGGGAGTGCTCTTTACTAAATTTATTTTCCAGAGAATGCTATTTTGACTGTTATAATTAGCTGTTGTACTCTTGATAGAAAATTTCTTCGGCTATCTTCTTATCTCTCCTGAGCACTTTCTCGAAAAGTTTGGGAAAAAGGTCACAGGCCTTACGTTCCGTAAAACGTTGAGGATCAGAACCCTTCCCGTTCTCTCCTTTGATACCCTCTGAGCTTATTGGGCTAAATAATTTTTGGAAACATTTTGCCATTAATCATTCATGAAAGTTTTATGAATAAGCAAAGGTACTTGAATGTCCTTCCTTGATTGACACAACTGCACCTAGATTTAAAGATATTTAATTAAAATAATGCGTATATACCTTACTGGGTCTACCAGTTTGTAAAGTGCACCAAAAGCTTGGGACGCTGAGGGCCAGTAGACACTTGCAAAGTATAATTCACCTGAAGAGAGAGAAAAGCTGTTGAAAACGTTGCAATATACATTTACTACGTGAAACTGCCAAGTTCTTGACATTTTCTCGCATAGATTGAAAAAGCCTGAATAGAAGGTCGCGCTGAAGTTTTCACAGAAAGATTTGCAACATTCCGGTCCGAGAAACGAATAGTAATGAAAGCGACGGCAGATAATTTAACTGACATCGCGGTATTTCAGGATGAGCGTCGCTTGCCTATTTTTTATACACGGATTTATGAGAAAATGTATTGGTAACATGTGATTTTGATTGTCAGTTCCAATACACAACAACATGCCATAATCTAGCATACAGGAACTTTTATCTAGCATGCAAGATTTATGTGAAGTGACGATTTCAGAGCCAAAGAAATCTCTGTTTGTTGAATATAGTTCTGCTGTTAAGAGTATTAAAGCAGCAAACTATTTGCATTTTCACATGAAATTTTTCTTAGGTTAATGCCAGCTTTAAGCTATGTTTAGTCTATTCAACCAACCGGTTTCATCTTCGCCAAATGACAAGATATGCGGTGCGTGCTGATCCTGCAATGCATTGTTGCACATGCTCTGGTTTCCGATCACTATCTCTTCAGAGATCCACTTTCCAGTCTTCAAATCTTCTTCCGCAGCAAACATACGACTTACAATAAAAATAAATGGCAGTGAGATTATCGCTTTACAATTTTGTCAAAACAGCTGCTTTTTTAAAAGAAAAACCGTTAGCGACATACAAACAAACAATGCGCTTTGTATTCAATTTTTGCAATCGATTCCATAATGTAAAACTTTAACAAAAACAGACGACCAAGCAATATAGCAAAATATTAAAGATTAATTTAAACGATCGTTGTTCATTTAACGATTTTACTCTAAAAATTATGGCTTTGACATGAGAATATTAATTCATTTCTAGCGAATAT
The DNA here is from genome assembly GCF_013076305.1 of Rhopilema esculentum. The sequence continues at coordinate 5,652,037 of NW_027018682.1, read as the reverse complement.
AATTGCAACGAATAGAGAAAATGAATTCGTGTTATTGCCATACCCAGAGACAGTGTCTGCGTAGATATAGCGCCCTTGCAATGCTGGATTCTGACACCCTCTGTAGACGTAGCCACCGACAATAGATTTACCAACGGTGTGATTGTAAACAATAATCGGGGGTTTGTAGTTTTCTGCAACCAACAAAAAGATATCGATATACCAAACTCCAATTCTAACTTAACACAAATATGTAGAACGTGTATCAAGTACCACATCATCTTTATTCGTACCTTAAGCCATAGCGCATAATTTGAAGTCTGACTCCTTAAGCAATTCCCCCTTGATGTTTTCAATGTAACCTTACCAGCAATGCGATCGTGGACGTCGCAGCTAAGGAGCATTCCAGCAGTCGCAAGGACGACACATGAAAGAGTTAGAAGAGGCAAGAGAATCTAAGATGCAGACTTTCAGCTACTTCCAACAACTTTTAAGCCATTACATTTACAAATTGAATAACAGGGATTTTTATAAGAAGGTAGTAAGGAAAGCTGGGGTTAAATCCACGCCTGATTTTTTCCTTTAAACAGTTCGTTGTATCCTTGAAATGAAGCAAACGTTTCCAGCTACCTTGCTTGAACTCACGGCTACTAAAAAGTTATCGTTGCTTGAAAAAAGTTTTTTTAATGAAACCACATGCGAAAAAATTTTCTTTGGAACATTGCTGATTCTTAAAAATCAAGGTCATTATCATCTGTGGCTGAACAAGAATAACGTTGCTGTTGTTGAAGAGGACAAAAACGTTTAAGCAAACTTTTGGGAAAAAAGACTGGTCCACCGTGTTCCTGGATGAATTATATTTTAAAAACCAAAAGGTCGTGTAAAGTATATAGAACTATATCTTTATAGGGCTATGCCTGACTGATAATACTGAAGCTTTTTCTGAAGCTCTGAAGCTATTTTCCATTGACTTTTTGTGCCTTGAGCCTTCGTGGCTCAAAGTTTTGTGCATTGAAAACGACTTACACTGCATAGCATATTCCAAGGGAATTAGCTGCAGAAGCAGATCTTTGTTCATGTAAAGAGGAAGACAATAGTATCTTGTTTAAAACAATGGAAAGTCACTGGGGCTGCAGGGGTGAATGCCTCCTAGTAAGTATGTTAAAAACTTCCTGTTACACTTATTTTGGGACGTGATGATCTAACACAACATAGCACGACACTTTTTGTTGATGATCGTCTGCCAATTTTCTGGTGTTTTTTATGCCATTTTCAACAAGGTTTGCAGCATATAAAAACTGCAAAAGTTTTTTGCAACAATCGCCTGCACACAGACGACAATGCTAACTTGCTAACTGCATGTCTTTTACAGGCTAGGTTTTTATTGCCAACTTTTCGCTCTATATCAAAGGACGTTTGGCAGTTTTTCGATAGCTTGAGATAGGCAATTATCAACCGAAGTAAAGAAAATAGCAGAATTCTAGAATGAATAATGTTGTTAGTGGTAGGAACGAAATGGTAGCGATAATATAATCAATATTCCTGTTTTTGCAAAACGATATCTTTAAGAGTCAAAACCATCGCTAGGCAAACAGATCTTCATAAGAATAAACTGTATATGAGCATGTAGCTTTGAAGAATAAGCGCAATGTGACGTCTAAAGGGCGTAAGCATTTAGTACTAATGATATCAAAAGGTTATTTAGATTGATTGTATTGTATAGATTATTTAATGTTGGTTTTTACAATAGTGAAAACACAAACACTCTCTCTGTGGGTACCTTATCCGATCTGGACGTTGGCGATCATGTCCCTCCACACAATCCTATTCTTTGTGTTGCGTAACAATTCTACTTCGCTCAACCCAGTACACTTGCACAAGCTAGAAATATATGTTAGTCTTGGTCTTCCTCGGCTCTTTTTACCTTCAATTTTCTCAGTAACACACTAATTAAGACTATCATAAAGCAACTTCAAGAATTTCATGAGACAGATTACTTACTGCAAAACGAGCACGCGCACTTGTTAGGATTTTCATATTGCATATTTACGTGTTAATGTTTTATATGTGAATATAGCAAAATGTCAAATTCAACTTCGTTTAGTCTTTGGATCTTTAAAAGAAACAGCTTTTTAATATGCACGGTATTAAAAAATACCGAGTAATTGTCATTACTATATTTTCATCTTTAGTATTTCATTTATTCCTGTTTTTTCCTACAATTTTTATTTCTACTATTTTTGTCATTCTATTAATATTATTGTCGTGATAGTTATTGTTATTATCGCCAATTTGCACTCCTTTTCTTACTTAAAATTTTACTTTAACGTAGTATTGGGTATAATGAATCCATTCTTGATAATAACATACAGCTAGAAACCTAATATTACAAAAGTAAAGGTGAAAAATACTAACATCTCGATATTACGTCATGCAAATAAAGTCAAATTAAAATAAACTAAATTAACGTAGAGATATAAATAAGATATTACAAAATACATGTTTAGCTTTCAAATCACAGCGGTGGTGCTAACGATTTTCTTGATTCAATTTTTTCTAAACAATAACGTTAACCGCATCTCCATTTCGAACAAGATGTTACGAAAAATCTGACGACTGCAATGGTTATGTATTCAGGAACAGGCGCAATAAAACTCTTTAGTTTCATTTAACGTTCTCTCCGCTGCCCTGTCCTTGCAAAAAACGGCTACAAAAACTAATGACTAGTTTCCTGCTCTATTTGATAACTTCTGCAAATTGCGTGATAAATCTTTCGAAATCCTCTTTGAAAATCACGCTGTCTCATCGCATATAATATCGGGTTCACTGCCGAGTTGCCATACGCACACAACAATACAAGTGTCTCGAATATGTGTGGCGTTTCAACATTAGAAACTTTCAAAACAAAGAGTAAGATAACGGGGAGCCAACAGAAGAAGAATGCGACCATCATGATGATCAATGTATGTACAAGACGGGATTCAACAGCACTAAGGAGGCCCAAATCTGGTCGACTAGCTCCTTGCACAATTGCGCTTGCTCTCATGCGACGGAGATGGGACCGTGTCATTTGGTAGAGTTTGAAGTAGCAGAATGTCATTGTAATTGTAGGAAACACGATAGCAATTGCAATCAGAGCTAAAAAGTATGAATCACCAGAAGCATTATCGAGGTAAGGGGCGCATTGGTGACCACCTGTACTAAACGAATAGCGACTCCATCCTGCTGCAGGTCCTACCGCAAACACTGACGCGACAATCCAAATCAGCAATACTGTACAATAAGCTTTCCGTCTCGTAAAGGTACTCTGCAATCTGTATCCAACAGTTGCATACTTCTGAATACTAATTGCAGCAAGTGTAAGAAGCGATGCAACAACAAACAGAACAAGTCCAACTCCATTGAGAATGCAGAACCATCTTTTGTGCAGCAGAAAGTGCTCTACACTCGCAGCTAGTGATAGCGGTAGTGCAATAAAGCCTACACCAAGATCAGTTATCGCCAGGTTTGTGAGAAAAATCCCAGTGATGGTCCGCATTTCCTTGATCGTAGTTAGACAATACAATGTCATAAAATTGCCAATAATTACGACTACCATAAATAAACTAAGAAGAACAATCTGTAGCCAGAAAAACCAAAGTGCATCGTGATGCTCTTGATGCTCGTGGTTTGCTTTTGGTGTCAGTGTCGTTGTTGGACTTAGAGTGGTATTTAGGGTATCGTTGAGAAAATTTGTCATCTTCAGCAGAAAAACTCAGCTCTGGAGTGCGTATTCGTACGTCTAGGCTTCAGGAGTTGAGAAAAACAAAACAAACAGATTCGAGAAAAGAGCTATTTCATCTACTTTACCGCAATCAAAATTTATTTCACCTTCATTCATCATCTACAAATGCCTGGATTCAGCGACTTCTGCAATTAAACTGATAACCACAGAGTCCATACCGTGTACTTTCATGGTGGTATTATTAGCAAACTATTACAGGTATTATTTAAACATATTTTTCTCGAGCGCAATCGTCTTCATCTTTTTATAGTATTTGCTGTCAAATCACGTGACGTAAGACCCAGGCTCTTTTTATGACGCAAACAGCCGCTGTGTTAAAAGCTAACTATTGAAAAGGATGCATTTTTGACAAATGATTTAGCCAAACCATTGATTGCATTAGTTAAGATTAGAAGGATTTACCTAGTTTCAGGATGAACGACAAACAGAGATTTCCCAATGATGTTTGAAAAATGCATTGTTGTGCCCTACGGCTGGTGCCGACCTCGAGGCGATGCAGTTACGCTCATAAGTTCAGCCAAATATAATAGAATCTTTGTTCTTCATTGATATTTTTTTATAGGTGTCTCTGCCTAAAACCTTGTTCGTTTTTTGTATGACTGAAGACCAGTTAAATGATAAAGCATTTGGCGTCTTTAATCATAGAAGCAATTATTCAAAATGAAAGCTTTTCACTATTTGTGCTTTTGGTACATTTGGGGCCAAAAAAACTCTTCAAAACCTCTCCCAAAGTCTCGCATTGATAAAGCAAAGAGGTTTTTGTCCTAAAAATATTAGCAATTCTCTTAAAAACAGAAAAGAACCTTAACGTGATTTTGCCATCGACAGCTGGAAAAAAGCATGATCAACTTCAGATTTGAAAACCTTTACTTATGGAATATGCCATTTTTAACGTCATATCTGCCTGTTTGTTTCCACAATTTCCGGAATGTGCATCAAAAAATCTTGCCTATTTAACAAGCACCTGCTTGGTTTTCCCAATTTGTTCTCTGACGTGGCAAATATATATTTCAGCTATTTCTTAAAAGGCAAACACGTATTGCAAAAGGACTTTATGTTAGATTTCATTTGAAAGCTTTCAAATCAAATTAGAAAGTACCCGCAAAGTGTAATTGAATTATCAGTATTATCGCAAAGTCATTGCATGGCTTAGTTTGAGCAACGAAAAAAGGGAGGTTACATATTCCCTATTCTCTATTCTTTGGTTTGAGGGCGTTAAACCTGCATGGTTTGACAGTTGGCATATAAATCTTTCCATCAGGGATATACTAGTCAATCTAACGCGAATCGTAGTAATTATTTTTTGCAATCTGTTCCTCCAGATGCGTAACTGGAATAAGTAAAATGATATATATATGATTTTCCGGAACACGTTTCATCCTTTCAATGAGGAATCATCAGCCTATTTCCTATATATATAAATATATATTTATAATATCTATATATATAAACATCTCCTGAAGAGTGAGTTACTCACGAAACAGGCTTGTAGAGATAAACCATGTAGTCTTATTTTCTTCAACTCTATGATATATTTATAATATGGATACATATTTAAAATTTGCCTTATTCATGGGTATCTTACGCTTATGATTGTAAGATACAATGTATAATGCTGTGAGAGACACTTCCAAATAAAATAATTCAAAGCAGCTTGGCTGGTGATGAGAAACTTTCAAAAAGAAAAATTATAACAAAAGAGTGCAGGAAAGAACGATAAACAAAGTTAAAGTGGCAAAATAACTGAGAGTTGTACTAGCAATTATCAAATAGCTTAGATAAATGATGAGGAAATATTACCAAATTGTCGAGTACTCAGTTTTGGCATCGTTGTGAATGTGTGAATGGTACGGCAAATTTTGGTACGGCAAACTTTGATGTCTAAGAAGACTCTTTTCCCACTTACATGGGAACGAGGTTTCAATAATGACAGCATCAGACTGAAGATACTGGAATGTCAACTAATAAACAACTCGTCAAGATTTGTGAATTAAAAATTAGCAAAAAATGTCGATACCAAAATACCTGCTAGCAAGAACTTCATTTCCAATAGATCGCAAAAAGACAAACAAAACAAATGGTGTTCTTTACTGTGAAAATCCTAATAACAGTTAGGTGGTGGCATAATGGCAAGCCCATGTAATGCAAAAAAAACTAGAATTTGCGCTCAATTAATTCATGCCCATTGTGCCGATTACGAGCAGCGCTTGGTTATCATAACTGCCTTTTCGGTGTCAGAGCACTTTTACTTAGTACAAAAAAGAAAAGGAAGAACAATTAACTGTCATATTGTATAATTCGATTGAATCTCATCCGCTTGTTAAAAAGCGTAGGGATATGTGCTTTTCATACTCATAGAATCAAGCTGCTGTTAATACTGAAATACAGGTGTCGGCATTTGAGTATCAGACGGTACCGACAAAACCTTTATAAGAATATACATCTCTCAGCCCGTTGCTATGCTCAAATCCGTGCAGATTAAATGCCAAACGAGTCTCTTTTACAGCTGAATAATCAGATGCATGCAAATCGCGTTATAGCTATTGGTTCCATCTTTTCATCGCCATCTCTAGTAGGGTATGGCTGTGTACACTTTACATGGGATGGTCAATGTAACAATGATGCCAGATTCACATGGCCTAGAACAACAAAGCTACCAAGGGGTAGCAGTACAAACGATCCAGATTGTGGTTTTGACGCTTACATTCTTCATAGTTGTTTTTGGAAATATTGTGATGTTGCATTGCCTATTGTCAATTAAAGAAATGAAAAATACAACTGGCATTCTGTTAATAAGTCTAGTAACAACAGATCTTGGAGTTGGTATCTTCTGCATACCATTTGCCATTGCCACAACGGCTGATCACGATCTTGTGCATAGTCGATTATTCTGCAACATGACGGGATTTTCATTGATACTGTTTTTAGATTCTTCGCTCCTAACAATGGCTGTGATAAGTGTACAAAAATATATGACAATAGGATACTCGCTGCAGCCACGATTTACTAGAAAGCATGCCTTGTATGGCATTTTAGCAATATGGACGATATCTCTACTGTTCGCATCAGCGCCTGCTGTTGGCTGGGATTCTTACGCACATAGTACCCATGGCCATCAGTGTGCACCGTCTGGAAGATATCTGCTAGGTCTTACATATCAAGCAGCTTCACTCACATGCTGCCTTGTGGTACCGACAATCACTATGATGTACTGTAATGGCAAAATTCTAATCTTCCTAAGAGCGCATATGTCCAAAATGAAGGCTAGTGGCATTTCTCGGTCGCGCTTCTCAAAACGGCCCGGTGTCTCAGCAGCTGAACGTCGTATGGTAAAAACATTAATGCTTATGATGCTATTGTTTTTTATCAGCTGGTCTCCGTGCTTTATCTACATGGGCATGGAAATAGCACAGGCAAATTATCCACCCTATCTAGAAGACATAGTATTAGATTTTGCATTTGCCAGCTCAGCAGTCAATCCTATTTTGTATGCGATGAGACATCGCGAATTTCGGAAGGGATTCAAACTTTCGATTTTAAAATTATGCCGTATGACCGAGAATACAGACAATCAGCATACAGGCGATGAGCATTGTGTAAGAAATGCTTTTACAGTGAATATTCGTTTACAAGACATGCATAGTTCGGAAACATTAATTTGATAACGTAGAAGAACCACAAAGGCAAGAAATGAAGTGAAATAATCCCGTTTGTCTATTGATGTTGGAAGAGGGCAGAGTCAATTAAAGTAGCATACTGTGATCAATACCCAAGAGAGTTGCACTAAAAACGTTGTAACTCGAAGCATTTTTAACCAAATGACATCTAGATTGGAAAATCATAGATCCTTCGGATTCAAGACTGTCGCAACTGCCACAAGATAACTCGTGTTGTTTGTTTTTGGAAAGCAAGGTTTTGTCCATGCGACAGGCCACAATCTCAATTATGCTGCAGTTGTACCAATACAGTTCAAAACCCTTACTTCGATTATGGTACAGAATTGGTGGCACCGCGTCAGCTTATAACTGTGATGGCAGAAGATTTAAATGAAATGGCTTCTACCTTCTGTTATTTTGTTATGGGCGTTTCGTTGAAAAAGATAACTTCTTTTTATTTGATATGTTTTTGCACAATAGGGAGTTTACAATTCCATTGTTTTTTTTAGAATCACGATCGATTAAAATTAAATAAATGTATTGAAATTTATAACCACCCTTAGAGATTATTATGAGTACAATACAAATACAATTTTGAAACCTCGTAATTTCTTTTCTGATAGGTTTGCCATTTTCCATTAATAATAATTTGGGTAGTCAAAGTCATTAAAATTATAAGTCTATATTTATAGAAATAAATGATAATAATTAGTTTCAAAACATAATAGTTGCATAATCTTGAAGTTGATTCTGCTAAAATTTTAGGGAAACATTTAAAAAAAAAATAATGCAATAGAGTGCTTGAGTGCAATGTTATAAAAAATTATATTTTTGTAATTTTTGACTTTTAAATACATTTTCAAATACCACTGAAAATGAAAAATCAGTTAAATAGTTTAAAAATTCGGTAAGATTATACAAATATAAGACTTGTTTTATAGCAATTGTAACTGATGTTGCACATTTAGTGGTATTTTAAAGTGTTCCTTCAGGATAAGTGGTCAGAAGAGACAAATTTCCAAAAATATAATATATTCTTAGACATACATAATGGATTTTCTCACTAGATTATAGAATTGATTTTTATGACGTCATCTCTTAAGTACTCTATAAGTATAACTACTTGAAACATTCTCAAACTGCAGGTGTAGGTACGTGTTTTCATTTCTTCGTTTGCACCATTCAAACGAAGACGGACACTGTGAATGGGTGACAAGTCAATTGATTTTTTTTGGAAGTTAAGCAGGCTTCTTTGAATGGAATAAAAGTTATCTGGTATTGTAGACCAGATCTGTGCAGACAAAGAATGCTAGATTAATCTTGTTTCTCCTTAAATGTTGGAAAAACAAATCTTCGCAGTTTTCATTGCAGATATTATGCGGCATTTCTCTGATATCATAGGATTCCGTTTTTCAATATAAATTTGAAGGAAAACACTACATCTAAACACAATAACATGTGTTTTTCAATGTGTCTTTTCCATCCTTTTTTCTCAAATGTTTCTTACCAGTTGTCAGTAAAATTTATTATGTTTTGTGAAATATATTTAGGAAATTCTTTGCTGCTTCTGCGCTGCCAATCAACGTTATATCACTGAAATTGGTTGCTTTTGAAGATTCATAGCCCTGTGTTCTTTATCGGGTTTCAAATGCAAAGGAAATTAAACATTTTTAAATAATTAAAGACATATTGTCCGTATTGCTTTAAGCGTCGTAAATAAGGTCAATGGAGAGCCGTTGCCCCTCAGAGAGAAAGTCCATTAGCAGGTTTTGTTTCATATCAAATGTTTTGACTGCAAAATTTTATGTTCAGATGTTTTAAAATGTTTATGAAATGTTGTTTTAAATCTTAGTGCAGTTCCCTCAATAAATGATATCATCGATAAATCTTCAAGACTTCATTAATTTCTAATAGGCAATGTAAAAATATGAAGGCCTGACTACGAAATCCTTACAAAGAAACAAGATTTGGATCGAATTTTATGTTGAGAAAAACTTTTCGAAACCTACCAACCACTACCCATCTCCCCGCATACCTAATTCACGCAGATAAAATAACTTTTGGTCGAATCATGAACACTCGTCTGTGACATGAATCGATGAAACTCATGCCTCTCTCTATCGTGCTCCTCTGACAATTTTGTTAAGAATATCTCTGACTGTATTCGACTATGAGAGATGCTGGATAATCAAAACCCTAGACGACATGCATGAAGAGTGACAAATTTAGGAATAAATGCAAAAGGAGAAATTTAAAAATCAAAGTGATGACGTAATAAAGGCTGAGCCGAGTCAAAAGAATGCTTGTACCTTTTCTGTCAGTCAGTGAGGGTCAGTCTATCAGTCACTGCACTAAATATTTGAACATTTTCTATTGCATCATCCTCTCCCCTTTCAAAGAATGTTGCTTCAAGCCAATATTTCAACGACGTGAACTTCGCAGGGAATTCACATTGAAATATCGTTGGCAAAAATATCGAGGCATTTGCAGTTTGGTTTTAGGTTATCACAGGTGAATTCGCATGAAAGTAGGAAAAAGGTCTCATTTTTCGCAGCAACTGATTACCAACCGGAGCACGAACGATTAACTTGTGTTCTGAGAAAATAATTCATAAACATTAGCCTAGCTGCAATTTTGAAAATTTGCTTTCTAGCGGTGTTTTCTACCGGGAATAGCTATTTTTGAATAAACAGCATGATGTTCCAAAGACTTTGTCCAGGATGGTTAATGTTGAAACTTTCAGCATTTTTAGGGATAATTTTCGATTTTTGCTTAAATTTTTTAGACATAATGAACTTCTTTATTGAAGTGCTTGAAATGCTAAAAACGGTGCTTTTAGTTTTGATATCAACTTTTAATACACCAATTCGACAAGAAATCTGGAGCAACAGAATTTACAGTATAAATTAGAAGCATTGTACGGTATTTGTATTGTATTGCATTGTATTGCATTGTATTGTATTGTATTGCATTGTATTGTATTGTATTGTATTGTGTTGTGTTGTGTTGTGTTGTGTTGTGTTGTGTTGTGTTGTGTTGTGTTGTGTTGTATTGTATTATATTGTAGTGTATTGTGCTGTATTATGCTGTGTTGTTCTGTATTGTGTATTTATAGTGTATTTATAGCGTATTATGCAAAGTTTTGGAATATTTGTAAATATGGGTGTGGAGGCAACTCAACAACGTTATGATTTTTGCCTCCATCTCAACAATGATCGACTTGAGTTTTGCATTTAATTTCAATTTTGATAAAATTGCATACTCAGCTCGAGCAGTCTCATTAATGAAATTATATTTAACAAAGCCTTTATTTACCAATCTGATCTGCTTGGAATTATATATTTGAAGCGATTAGTATATACATGAAACTATAAGTAGTTAATGATTCATGGTAACCTGCGCAAACTTTTGGCATTAGTTTGCATCAGCAATTCGGGTCCTGAGCCTTTGCTTTCAGGTTTCTCGGCACAACATTTGTCATATACGTACAAGCACTGTCAATAATTACAGAGTCAATCATTGTTTTTTCAGAAATAAATAGTTTCCAAGATTATAGTTGCTTCAAGATTGAAAGTAAAAGAGAGCATCCAACAAAATTGTGTTTTCTGTGTGCAGCAAAATATTCAGCATTTTTGATAGTCTTAGAATTTGCAGGACCAATGGCTGCGTTTGACTACAGCTTCCTCGTTTGTCCTTATCACCTTCCAGCTCGAAAGCTCCCGAATTTTGCTTGTTATACTTGTTTTCTTTCAATCTTGGTCAAAATTATAGTTGGCAGGTCTGATCAAAACTATTAATTTACATATGCTTTCTTTTTTCCCATCAAAGAGTGAAGGATTCAGGTAGTAGCAAAACTGCGACAGATGTAGTTAGAAGAGACTTACAAGCATTGTTTAGATATCGTCATCAGAAAACGATATACTCTATCGGCAAATTCTAAATGTATTCCAAGACGGACCAGCGATGAATTCACCATTTTTGTTGAGATCCTGTCAACTGAATTCCCACCAGACCCATTACTATTGCTTCACAGAGAAGTTGATGATGTGCCTTGCTTGATTGTAGCTGCATTGACTTGCATCTCTACTCCACGTGCTTCATCATCTTCTCTTCTACAGAATTTTGGTATGCACATCTTCAAAACGTTCTTGAACCCTCTGCGGAAATCTTGATGCCGATAAGCGTATATGATTGGATTCAAAGTGGAGTTTCCGTATGCCAACGTTAATGCAAACACTTCATACTCGAGCGGCTCTTCGACTTTTGCAAACTCTAACATTACTAGTATTCCTGAAGGCAACCAACAAAGCAGGAAGACTATCCCAATTATGATAAACGTATTGATCATCCGTGTTTCTTGTCGACTCGTGCGTCTACTGTCGCTTTGCTGGCGCACTGAAACTTTAGGTGAGGACGTGACTGCACTTACCCTCATTCTTGTGTTATGCTGTCTTGTCGTCTTATACAATCTTACGTAGCAATAACTCATAACACTGACAGGAATTACAAGGCCAACTATAAAAATTGAAGCACTGTAGGTTCTTCCGGAAATTTCCCAAGCAAAAGGTCCGCACTGGTAACCATCTTTGCTTGTTGCATAGTAGCTCCATCCTACTACAGGCGCCAGACCAAAACCAACTGAAATAAACCATAAGGCAATTATGCAGCGTATTGCAACTTTCTTGTCAAACCGTGATCGCATGTTGTAGCTGACACACATGTGCTTCTGAACACTGATGCATGTTAGAGTAAGAAGCGATGATAGTAAGAATATCACCATGCTGGCTCCGTTCAGGTCGCAGAACCATTTATTGGACAGAAGCGTATGGTTATGCGCAGATACAAGTGAAACTGGCAGGCTTATCAGCCCTACGCCAAGATCGGTGACTGCAAGATTCATAAGAAATATCCCTGTAACTGTCTGCATTCTTTTTATTCGTGAAGTGCAATATAACACGAGAATATTTCCACAAATTGCCATCACAGAAAGGCTGATAAAAGCAATCGTTTGAACAATTGTTATCCAGCTGAAATCTCGATGCATTTTCCTGCTTGTCTATCCTTTCCAGCCTGTTCTTCTTTAAAAAGAGTTTCTTCACTACAAAAGAACTTTATATGTGATCGTCAATCGTCGTCTTTGTATCCTGCTTATAATGACATGCATTCTTTAACCTCTTGCATAAAAGTGACGTCTCATCATCCCAGTTGATTATAACTTCTCAAACGAAAACCTGATTATAACCTTGGAAATTAACGAAAACAGTGGGAAAAAGTCAGTATAACGATAATCTACAGATGCTTTAAACATGAATTGATCATTAACTGTTATGCAGAATTGCAATGACCTTCCCTGTCTCTAAAGAAATATAATTGATCTTCTTTGTAGCCATTTGTAACTAGAGATTACTTCATATCAATAATATTCAAATCTAATGTCTCTATTGCTGCCATCTGAATTGGAGTTATAAGAAAGGCTGTATATATTGTAGAAGAGAAAACATATTAACACTCTTATGTTATATCTCCGTTGCCAGCGAATGATTTGAGGAAGTTAACTACCATCAGAGCTATTTCATAGCTACAAGTAATAACAATACACTTCTTTTGTCCAGACCTCGTTAATTATTAACAACACAGATAATCAATTTGTGATGTCTAGCTGGCCGCCTTCCTCTTATCCTCTACGTAGATGGAAAATAAAATAAAACATATGGTATGCAAGTTTTGTTAATGAACAAGACATCTTAGTGCTTTTCTTTTATCTTCAAAATCACTTCTCTACGTCTCCTAGGTTTCGTTCCAACTGGTTCCTTGTTGAGTCATAACATGTTATTACATATAGACTCTGAAAAATAGCAAATTTATCTTTAAAATTACTTTCTGATGGTATAGCTCTCTAGAAACATTTTGTTTTAGATTTGGTGCTCTTGTCGGAGATGACTTAGCTGCCTAACTCTGCTTTTTGTATCTTGTCTATTAAAGCATGTTTATGGCGCACCACTCAACGTTGCTTACTGTGGTATTTTGACTACAGTAGATCAACTAGCAACAAATTTATGAATTTTTTTCAAGAGAAACATGTCTTTGAAAATCTACCTATATGACCATTAACATGCGATGTCTAGGGCGATAAATTGACAAGACAGAAGATTTAGAGCCTGACCAATAATCCTTTCCTCAAAAGATCAAACATATTGAAAACATTTCAAATAAACCCCACATTTGACGATTATATTAGTCCATACAATATGAAGGCGTCTCATCTAGTTACGGTGTATTGGATTCACCAATTGTAGATGTTTTCGTCCAAGTTGTATATTTATTATGCGTCGGAAAAAGGGAAGTTTTAACCAAACCAGAATAAACCAGGCATTTGTGTACTTTTCTTACAAAACAGAATAACTTAGTGATAGCTTTATGCGATACAGTGTTGAGGTAATATAAGATCCACTTCAAGCAAAGATCACATTTCCTATAGTACTTTTTATAAAAAACTGTCTTAGATAATTTTAGAATATAAAAGACTCTACGACAAGGGAACTGAAATTATTTCAAAGTCAAGAAACTGTTTCCGTTTTAAAAGAGCAATCTTCACGTGATTCTAAGAGAGTCATGCTTAAAAAACATGTTCTGTTGAAAATAATTTTGTTTTTTTATGATCTTTCTCTGTCTTACGTACGAATTTCAGTGAATTAGGAAATTTTGGCTTTTGATGCCTTTGGAAACTCTACCGAACAGCTCTCTGAAATGAAGCCTCGTTGAAAATGGCTTATTAAAGTTCTAAAGCCAAATGTTCTAACTGGAAAATTGGTTTAGTCTAGAAAAGCGTTTTTTGAAATCCAATTAATGAAACCACGTACTGGTAAAAGAATGGGCTACTCGAAGAGGGCGTGAAAGTAGGTGATCGGTGTCAGTAAGAAAATAAGACTCAGAGGCTATAAAGGAAATGGTTACAGAGATGCCAAATTTCTACATGTGGCAAAATCATTCTAGGCATTGTTTTCCTAAAGATGCACTTGTTTTGATGGAGTTTGAGCATTCGTGCATTTTTTTATGGAACTTAATTGCTATTTCTGTCACATAAATTTACCAATGTTGTTAGTAATTCGTTGAATGCCTACATGATTATCAAATGTCTTTAAGGCTATTGCGTCATTTATTAAAGCATAAGATGTTTGATTAGGTATTGTTTTGGGAAATATCTAATCATGACCTTACAAATATTTGATTGAATATCACGAACACGCTTCTTTTATGCAATTAAAGGTAATAATTGTACACTTTTCAGATTTCTTTCTAATCAATAATTCATTAAATGTTCCGCTTTCTCACATGCTTGAATTTGAAATTCACCATTTTTCATTTGAATCATGTTTTACGAGTAAAATTTTACACAAGTCACCGCACTTTTTACATAATTACGTTTAGAATTATTTCACTAACCCAGTATTTTCTAGTCAATAATTCATATTTAACATCCATAGTAATTGAAAGTAGAAGCACAGTGACACCAATTGTGGCCAGTACCAATACTTCGTAACACATTTACCCTGTCATGTCATAGTACAGTAAAGCAAAGCTGACAACTTAATTATCACTCTAGATTTGCCTATCTTGTGGTTCATTGTTCGATTGCAGGTTTGCGGTTGTCACTTACGTATGTACATGTATACGACTGAAGCCAAATCAATCATTGCATTAATCTGTACTAACAAAACCAACTACGAGTCAAAGATTGTTGTTTTAATGTACGGTGTCAGCCTGCATGCAGAATCTACTATTTTCAACTTGGCTCCAATTGAGTTTAACTATGACAATGAATTTTTAATTCAACTCATGGGAGAGGTAGGAAATAGGAAACAGTGGAGCCAAGTTGAGAATGGTAGAGTTTGCACGCGGGCTTGTACAATGTATGTATTGATATCAGCGTGCTTTGTAGTTTACCAGTTTAGGCTACCCCTTAAGAAGATGTTACACTGCTTTCTAAACACTGCCTTTGATTCATTTATAACAAACCGTATGAAAAACATACATATATCCTCTATATGTCCATAAATTTGGAAGAAGCTCGTGGGTAAAAAAAACCTCGACAATTTGTGCTCAGAGACACGTACAATATTGATGATTTGTACACTTTTTTGAAGAAAATAATGTTTTGCTTGAGAAAGTTTTCGACGCAAGTAAATTGAATATGAACAACCGATCTTTTTGGCTGTAGTCAAGTAGATGACGAGGTGACGAATCTCTTGCAAAAATGATTTATCTTTCGTTTAGGGCTGCAAATCAAATCAACTTTATAGGGATGTCCGGACAAGAAGGACCGACTCGCATATGAAGTAACGACTTCTCAAATTAATTATGGAGGCTGGACGGATTGGTTAGAAAGATTAGGGGAGTGTCACCTAATTTGCGCCCCTGCTCTCGTTCAATGAACGTGAAAAGTTTCTGTCAAACTCCTGAAACTGTCAACTAATTGCCAGTTATAGAATTCCTCTTAATCCTGTATTCTTTCGACATTACTTTTATTAAAATTCATAAGCCTGTTACGTCAAGTTCAGCTTATAAGAGCCAAATTTGCTATTCGGGCCATTGTTGATTCATTCAATCACAAAGATCAAAGCCAGTGACGTAACTAAACAATATCATTGCAGGAAACCAATCACTCTTCTATTTCATCGAATCGTAGAGCAATTACCATTGATAAGGCTTTTACATAGCATTTCATTTTATAATGGTGGTATTAATAATGAAAAAATAGAAGCAATGTATGTCGCATACCAACAAAACCCTTCTCAACTTTGTCGGAGCAAAATTCTAATATACGACACCAGTAGTGAATGTGTGTGCTTCACTTGAATTAGAAATAGGCTCTGTTTTAGAAGATTTTAATGATGTCTGTGTTGATAGATAATTGAATGGAGCTTTGGGAATAATCCTGGCTTATGCAGTTGAGAAAAGATATGTAGGAGATGGTCTCATTGAGGATTTGAGTACATAATAATAGAGATTTCTCAGGATTTGAGCTGAGAAATGACGGAAATTCAATGTCATCGTAAATATAACGGCGTGATCAAATAGTAAAAAATCTTGCAAACCTGGGGTAAAAATTGCTTTGTTTTAGTGATAATTTTCTAAATATCCCTGTTGTTCTAAAAAATTTCGCATGATTTTTAAAATAAGTGGAACACCCTACGAAATAAAGAAGGAATCCAGACCGTTTGATAACATAGCCGTTAGATTTTCAAATCCCATCAAACATCAGAAAGCAGCGTTGCCTATTCATTGTTAATGGTCAATAAAGTGCTTGCTGGCATGATACCAGCAGTCTGGTGGGAGAATCTTTCAGTAGCAACAGAGCTGAGAACTAGGGCGTCTTACTAGGGCGTCTTGCTATTATTTAAAGCCATTATTTTGATTTTATCCCGCGAGAATGAGGTTCGGCCTAGTAAGTAAAGAGATTTACGTTGCAAGATTTCAGTGACAGCTGATCGTGAAAAATCGTTCAATATTGTTGAATGCATTGAGTAAACGGATTGTGGCAGACAGCAATTGAAATAGCAAGGTGTAAACAAAGTGAAATCGCTATCAAATGGGCGTTACCTGGTGTGTAACGAATATCATCATACATTGATACGATGCAAATACTTTAGGGTGATACACTGACAAGAAAGAAAATGTTGATTTGATAATACGCAAAAGGCCTTTAGAATACATGCAAAAAGAGAGATTTTCCGTTTGATAAGAAAGCCTGTTTCTCTAGCAAGCATACTACTGACCGTGGCAAAATGTTGAACCTAACAACGGCTACAATTACAACAATTGAAGGAGGGACTAGTATAAACAGAACAAGCAGTGAGCAACATCAACACCATGCAGCATGGCTTCGGATTCTCCGAATCATCATCATGTGTTTACTGATGGTATTGACATTATTTGGGAATACATTGATACTGCTGGGCGTACGCAAAATCGAGGAGCTCAAATCAGTAACGGGTACATTTCTTGCAAACCTTGCTCTTTCAGACCTAGGAGTGGGCCTAGTTTGTTTACCTTTAGCTATCGCAGCTGCAATTGACGAAACTCTACTTCGGAACGCAGCTGTTTGCAACATTGACGGTTTTTCCTTAGTCCTATTTTTCATCAGCTCTATTTTGACTATGTGTGGAATAAGCATACATAAGTACATCGCAGTTGTGTATGCTATGCAGAGTATTGTTACCAAAAAGCGTGCAATGATCATGCTTTCATTTGTTTGGTTGATATCTATAGCACTTGCTGCTGGGCCTCTGTTTGGCTGGAGCAAATATGTATACAAGTCTGGCAGGCATCAGTGCTCAACACCAGCTCCAGAAAATACAACAACATTGTCGCACATGATATTGCTGCTGAATTTCGGGTACATTATCCCATTGGTAACAATGGTATTTTGCTACTCAAGGCTCTATTGCACGACAAGAAAGCATCTGCGGAGGCTGAAAGCGAATGCCATCACAGACTGCGCAGGAACAACCTCAGAAAGTGATTTGGTCAACACACTTGTCATAATACTATTGACATTTATCATTTGCTGGCTGCCTTTTGTCGTCTACATAGCATTTGGCATTCTCAACCGGCCGATTCCATTCTACTTGCCAACATTTCTTTCCTCTTTGGCTATGGGAATTCCGCATTGAACCCAGTAATCTATGCCCTAAGACACAGGTCTTTTCGAACTGGATTCTGGGATATCATCTGCCTTCGTTGTAAACCCGACAGACGAAAAGGTAACACCACACTCATTAGCACAGCTGACAGATACAGCCCGAACATCAGGTTGAAGAATGCAACCGGACACAAGGGCACAAGCATGAAGAATTATGTTCCAGCGACGCAATCAAATGGTGAAGTTATTGAGCTCCATTGCAACTTGTCATCGGAACAAAGCATTTCGTTTTTAAAGGATGAACATTAGAGAAGATGACTTTTAACGTGATGCGAAACCCCTGCTACCAAAGACATTTTATCTAAAATCTAAGATCTTGTATCGTTTATGAAACTAACTATTCACAGCACAGAACACTTCTCCTTAAAAAGTATGCCACACAAATACTTTGAAAGTTATTCAATTGCTACGCACCCTTTATTTGACCCAGCGATAGCTTTTTATCACAAGGATCTACCAAGCCATAGTCTTCTCTATACATTGATAATTTTAAAAGCAATTCTTTGAAAGTCTCATTTTAATTTCTAGGACTGTCAAGATGCGGACCTCGGCGCTCCGCTAGCCCGCGTGCAGGCTTTACAAACTGGAGACATTTTCTCCTTTTTAAAAAGTTCGCACGCAGGCTACGCTCCGCGGGTATGCTCAACAAGACAATATAAAGAAAAGGAAAATAAATAAGAAAGAGAAACAAAATACAACTGAAGAACAAAAAAATAACTCTCTTATTTCTTGTAGAAAATTAGATATCAAAGTAAACTGAAGTAAGAATAGCGGTAGATATCAAAGTAAACTGAAGTAAGAATAAAATCGAGAAGGTTCGAGATGTCAAAAAAATGAAAAGGCATTTCAGTTCTTTAAAGAATGCTGAATCGACTTTACGTTTTTTCCAGGCAGCTTACTAAGGATAGAAGCATTCTGTCGAGACCAGGAGGCCTGAAAAAAGGCTTGTCTCTTGGACTTCACCCCCTCTCCTCACGCAGCCTTTCTTCTAACTATTTGATATTTTTTCTTACTTTTCCAACTTTACTTTTTCTTACTTTTCTTTCTAGAAAGGTAACATAAAAAGTAGAGTTACTTACTCATGAGTTTAGAAGTGCAAAGGGTCTTGTCGTAGCATTCGTTCCCTTCCATGGCTCTCCAACCATAGTTTCCACCCTTGACGATTATATCAATCTCCTCGAATTTGTTCTGGCCTACATCTCCACAGAAAACTCTACCCTTTCCCTTCCTAGAAATTGGATCACCGCGATCTTTCGAGCAGCGCCACATGTTTCTTGCCCCATAAGCATAAATCTCCGGCCTTGCCCCTTTCGTTCCAATAAAAGGGTTATCTGATGGTATCCTGTACCGACGTCCATCGTAAACATCTACGTCGACCCTCAGAACCTTTCCAAGCAAATTTGTCCTAAAACGAAAAGGATAATTAAGGTTGTTTACCAGATTTGTGAAGATTTCTTTTAATAGAGAATCAGAAAAGGCTTAAAATCGATGTAGCAGATAGGGGTAATGATCACCAGGGTTTTATTGCTGAGGGGTTCATTGGCTGAGATTCCCTTTTTTAATGGCAAAAAGCAACCAATCTCTCTTTATCTATTAGGTATGTTTGAATATATGTTTAGAGCCCCCTGTTCATATCATAGAAGTACACTCTTGGTAGTCCCTATTTCGATTGATTTTCTATACCTTTTTAATGATCACAAATAGCTTGAGTATAGCTGGAGATTGTACCAACTTTAAATAAAGAAAGAAAAAAGAGCTTTATTCCCTGGCTCCTTCAGCTCTACAGCAAAGGTGTATTAAGCTGAAAGGAAAAGAAACCTAGGGAGGTTCAGCTCTTTCTAACCGGATGCTACTTTGGCTTACATGTTAAGCGAGTTCCCTATTGACCAGTGCCTATCTCCGCCACCACCACCATCACCGGTAACAATATACAAATAGCCATCATCACCGAAAAAGATCATTCCTCCCTCGTGATTGGCCTCGGGCTCTTCCAGTTCCAAAATGACGACTTCCGATTCTGAATCAGCGACATTAGGGTCAGAACTGGACACAATGAATTCTGATATCCTGATTTTGTGCTTCGGGGAGTCAAACCAATGTCGATCATCATCTTCTGTTTGATTGGTCTTCTGACTGACATTTTTGTCATCTGTTATTAAAACGAGGAAGTGAACAAATACAAGGAAAACATCTCCTTAAGCAACATGATGTTTTCCACAAGATGGGTAATAAGTAAGATATTCAACCAGCTTCATTTCCTTCATTAGTAACTATAGCATCTGTTTTATCTAGTGTTAAAAGTTATTACTAAGCCATGTCTCTGTCACAGAAAAGAGATTTAATATCTATTCTGTGGCTCTGTTATATCCAGTATAAATAACTTGTCAATAATAGACATATATCATAAAAGAAAAACCAGAAAAATTTGTGTTGGTTTACAACGCACCATATTTCAAGGCTTTTTAAATGAAGTATGTCGCCAAGCAACCAAGAAAACGTATATCATTTTAAAAATATTACGTAATATAGTGCTTCGCTATGTAACGCAGAGAATTCATAATGGTGGAATCACTATTTAAAGTAGCAATAAACAAACAAGATGATACAGATTGTAGTTTTCTAAACTATTGAATACCTTGACATGAGTAGTAGACAAAAAATCTTCCATTGCTAGCAAATTTTGGATGAAACACTATGCCAAGAAAACCTCTTTCATCCCAAGCTTGCCCAGAATTTAGTACCTTTCTCTTCAAATCTAAAAATGGTCTGTTGGATTGCAAATTTCCTTTCACATCAATAACATGAACCATCCCTCTTTGCTCTCCAATAAAAAGACGATTTGTTCCATCGTTAGCTGGGACAGCAGCCAGAGGGTTGAATAGCTTATGCAAAACCGGCTGTACGCACATTGTTCTGGTGTCTTTTTGTGGCTGTTTGGCACTTCTACTTATAACAAAATCATTGACTTGAGGAATACAGTAATCTTTGTCTGCTGGTACAGCCCACTGACAAAAGTCGTTGCTATTAGAATACTCTATGAATTTCCGAAAACTTGGTCTCAGAGGCAATCGCAAGAGCATGTTGCGGCAAACTTTAAATGACTTGAAACAAAATGAATAACATAGGCCAGGGAATCTTTCGTCCTTCTTTGAATAGTTTGTTTTGATTGCCGGTGGAGTTTCTGCGTCAAAAATATGTGCTGCGTATGGGCTGCACTCTGCACAAATTATAGTGCGCAAGAATTCTTCGCACTCTTTGGGAGCTCCAGCTTCCCTGCCATAATGCCTCGCGTAATCATAAAAATTTTGAAGGCTTCTATCTCTTGAAGACGTACAGCAGCCGTACTGAGATGTTTTTCTGCATAGGCCTAGTGGTTTGGCTGATTGGAACGGTGGAAGATAGTCCAAGCATTGCGGATGTCCAGATGCCACGGGCGTATGGTACGCTAGAAGACTAAATATCAACAAAACAAACATGTTATTGATCGTCGCTTGGCCAGTCCTGGTTCTTTTTAATTACGACAGATTCAAGCAAGCGCAACCAAAGTGAAACTGGTTCACTGCGATCAAGATCAGTACATCATTTCCGCATCATTGACATCCAGTATTGTCACTAAAGCTGATTTCGATCTCTTTGTGTCTGAATTAGCAAGGTGTGCATTAGTTTACAACTGAAAACATTCAGGGTTTTCCTCTGGGTTTGTATCTGATTTCAACAATCAGTCATCTGAAAACGTGCCCCCTTTAATGCTGGGGAATATTTTCCTCCCTCCCCGGCCTTGGAATTCAAAACATTAGGAAAGGGTAATCTTGTCAGGACAATAAAGTGAAAAAAGTAATTTTGTCGGAAAGGAACGTGTTTGTCTAGCCTATTTCTTGTACCCAAATGTTCCATTTTGAATAGAAAAGGTTTGTTTGGAACCAGCATCTGATGTAGGACCGTTTGTGGCTCTTATGGGAATTAGCCAGTCTTCATATAAAAGAAGACGAATCAAATTTAGAGCAAAGGGTGCCATGAGAAGAGTGAAAATTAAAATCTTGTTTCTGAGATCAAATATGATCATAACATGATAAAATGCTGTAAAGCATCAAGAGATGGCAAATTTTGTCTACAAGCCTTTGCCCGAATACGCATGTGCATACGATGCACTTTCTCACCGGCAGTAGCGGACTGGCTCAGAATTTTCAACCGGCCACGAGGAACTAAAGGGTATGGTCTGAAAATTAGGGCGTGGTTAGGTAAACATTTCATCATAATCGATCAATTTCTGAGCAACATAGCATATGTAGCACTAATACCACTAATAGCTTATAACATATGTAGTACTAATTTTTTCACAAAACTTTTAGCTTTATCATTTCAAAAACCCTTTCAATCAAATTCTATCAGAAGATTAATTTTTCTTTTGCATTCCAAGAAACCAGTGATCAGTCCTGTTCCCATTTTGCATCATATCAGCTTTGCCTTATTTTCTGAGAAGCACTTGGGACTCGAAGTTTATTCTATTATGTGCAATTTGGCTAGTTCTTCTTATTTTCTTGACATCTTTTTTATGTCAAGCACATGTAAAAAGATTGACTATTCGGTAGACGAATCTTTAAGACGATGCAGCAGTCCCCGTTTAAGTATCATTCGCATTGCATTATCTTAGTACCATGGCTTAAGTAGAATAATTTGTTAACCCCGAGTTTGTTTTAAAGTTAACTACTGACACAAAATTCCTTACTTTGTTGTTAGCTTTGACCCGCGCCAATGGCAAAAGTTCAAGTGAACTCTACAACTAATGCTGTGCAGATTAATTGAGCATTGGTCTATGAAAAATCAAAGTTCCAGAAAATCCCATCATGTTAAAAATTGCAAATCCCTATTATTTAACCTCTCGTAATCTACACAGGTCGTACTTTTTTAAGTTTCGACCCAATCCCTCTTGCAACCACATGCTATCGCTATATTCAACGTGAGTTTTTAGGTGATCCGTGATGTTCATAATGAGGCATTTTAAGGCCTCATATTCCTAAGATGAAACTATTTTTCTGCAAAGATGGGGCCCTTTTTGCCAGTATTTGAAGGGGGCCCACCGGCCACGGTTCAGACAAATTGATAAAGTCATTGCTCTAAACAATGGAAATCTAGACTGGACGTAGCGATCTCTAAATAAACTTGACAAAGTGAAATGATCTTTCTCAACAGAGACCCCGTTCACTCTGTGGCGTGCAAAGATTTTCCAAGTAAATTTCAACCCGTTTACACTAGGTTGAAAATTTTACCAAAATTTGCCATGCGTTTGAATTTACCAGTCTTTTGAACTTGAGGCTTGCGCAAACAATTGTGCAATAACAGAAAAACAACCAGGCCATTCCTCGCTTCTCTTTTCAAAGCCTCCTCGAGCGGATAAAAGCCATTCAAACTGCAAGAATTTTCAAAGAGGGCCTAAAACAAATATGACAATTACGCAAAAACTGGTCGATAGTCTTTGCTCCCATGAAGTGGGGATTGAGAGGGGGGGGGTTATACCTAAAACTCTATTTAGCTATTTCTGTTCTGAATTTTAGAAAAAGTGGTTATTAGCTCCCCCAAGCTGAAAAACTATCCACAGTATCAAAATAACTCTAGTATCCAACAAAAATCTCGTTTTGACAAATAATTTTGGTGGTTTAAGCAAGATATTGATTTAACGTCAATTTTATGTTGCGCGTTGTGATTTTGACGTCATATTGATGAAAATTGAAATTTATAGTATGAAGATACCGATTCTATTCATTCTCAAATCTTAGTCAACGAGAGGATACCATATCTCTGCTTATTGCAAAGTATTTCGACAAATCTTCACGACAACTTGCATATTTGCAAAGATCATCGGATATACTTGTTTTAAATAAAGATTGGAATTCTTAGTGAATAATGATGAATACGTTCTGGAAAATCGCACAAACAACGGTAACGTTTGCTATCGTGGGTTATGCCGCTTACTTATGGTATGACATTTGGAAAGAAGAGCAACGAAAGGTGAGGATGATATATTCAACAACTAAAATGAATAACTTAGCATTTTTGTGTTACATTGGAAAACATTGTTGTAGATGTCTTCATTGCAAAGAGTTTAGCTTCAAAATGTATAGGAGTTTTATGTTACAGGAGCTTAGGAATAATTTTATCAAATTCATGCTCTTTAGGCCGAATTACAAGAAGAAGAAGCAGAAGCTGAAGCCGCAGCCGGGAAGAAGAAAACAGCTTCAAAAGGAGGATGTCCTGGTCGCGAAAATATCTCTTCTGGCAGGAGTAAAATCGGTACGGAAAAGGAGAGGGGCGGTCAAGAGACACGAGGATTTTGTGGTTTTAAAAAGGGCTTCCTACTTAAATGAAAGGTAAAATTTTAGTTTTTTCAAGGCGCAGGTAGAGGTTTCAATCAAGGATCGAAGTTTAATGAAAATGGGGCCAAGTTAGGCTAAAAGATAACTTCTAACAGTAACACCATATAGGTACATAGTGTTTTGGATTGATGGGTCTAGGGCCGTGAAGCAATGTACCTATCAATGCTGAAAACGTCTTTCAAATTGGAAGAACTTTGAAGAATCTCCCAGATATGCCCAAGCAAAGCGAATAGGGAGTTGCTTACACCGAACGACTCCCCACCGATCCTATCTACCCTCTGGAAGCAAAATGTTTTTCATGTTAAATGGCCTTCTTAATTCATTTGGTAGATACTATTGTTTTTAGGCTCATTTTTTTCCGTTGCAGTATTCTAAGGAATATAAGAGCAGAAGAAGGAATACTACAGTCTTTTGGACATTTGGTTATCTGGATTTTAAGACCTAAGTTCAAGAAGTTTATTATTTGGGGTGAAAACAAAAAGAAATTAACTGAACATGGCAGCGAATCAACTATTTTGTCTGCGCTGTATCACTACGGGCTCGTATATGGCTTCAACAGAATTAAAGACGCTGCTGTTCAGCCCTCTAGACAACATACTATACCAGAGGACATTCAGGAGGAACACTTCCCGTCTCTATGCGTGGTACCAACAGAAGCCTCCTTAGAAGATAATAAAAATGTACAATTTTGAATAAAAGAAGACAAGACAATTGGATTCAATTGTCAGGGAGCTGGAACTTAGGCTTACTTTTTTATTCTTCCATAATTTTTCTCAAACGCTTTTTGGAAGTATTGATAGCTGGGATTCTAAAAAATAGGGTATGCTTATAGGGGTTCTGGCTTAGAAACTTCCATTATAAAACGACTTTCGTATAGAAAATGTTTTATCTTGTAAACATAAAATATGTGCAACCAATGGTTAGTTTATTTATTGTATTCTACATCTACATTTAAGGAGTTTGACTTAGATATATTAACATTGGCTTGATTGGAAAGATACGTCGAAATGAATTATGTTTCTCTTTCAATTCTTGAGAAGAAATATTTCTAATAGAAAGCAACACCAAGAAGCTCTTGAATAGATTGGAAAATTTGAATTTGAACATAACAAAATTGATACATAAGAAAAATTGACGTTTTTCATGACAGAAGTTATGAAGGTAAATGTATATGAAAATCATGGAACATTCTAGATAAGGTTTCAAAACTGCTTAGAGAGATTCTATTTTTATATGATACTTGAGCAAGATTTTATTTTTATATGATATATGATAGCTTAATTACCGTAAATCCTCGAATTAGCCCACTGGGGGCTTATATATGGTAATTCAATTTGTACTAAAACTGTAAATTTTGGTGGATGCGATCGGACTTTGTCGCGGGGAAGGAGGCTTACTTTATTCGCGCCGTTAAGCCTCCTTTTTGAAATTCAAAATGGCGTCGTCGAGAGTTCTATCACTATCAAATTATGAGAGACAAACGCGTGGTAATTTTCTTCATTTTATTTTGATTTTTTGACGCAAGGCTTTTGATTTTACTTTTTCACTTAACAACAACCTCTCTTCATATTTTGTGACAATATCATAAATAATTGAAAAACTCAAAGGGCCTAAACTAAAAGGAACACAGGCACTTAAATCAGACAGATATCAGTCTATCACTATGACTAAGAAGCAGGCCACGCAAGTGCAAAATAGGTTCAATATAATAAAAATTCTGTTCGTAATTATTCAAAGATTTTTACTCTAAGGAGTATCGAATCATATGCTGGCTTCTTTTTTGGTGGCATCACATCAGTAGTTAGATTAAATATTTAGACTACCAATAGACTGGAAACTGCTTTTATAATAAAATGCTACATGATTGGCTTATATTTGTTTATATTGCTTGACCACTTCGTAAAAAATGATGTCAATTGAATGAGTGGCAATTTTTTATCTTCCACAAAAATATTATCTTACACCCTTCACAAAAGTATCTGAAAAATCCAACAATTCGATTGCCCTTCATTCAAGGCAAAAACATATTCAGGCTTGTGATAACGACTACTTACTTTAAAATTAATATTTTTTGAGAAACCCTTCCAGATTAAGTCCCAAGAAGCTATACTGTTTCAAAACTTCTGAGCTTTCTGCCTGGAACCCAGGGGTGTCCAAACTACAGCCTTGCGGGCCACCTGCCTGCTGTGCAGTCAAATTCTTCTTGGCCTGCAACAAGTTCTGAAAATTGTATAAGATATGGCCCACATATAGGGTTTAACACAATCGTTTCTTCTTACGATAACTGGATAATGACAACTTGACTCTCCCAAGACGAGATTCAAATAGAATTGCGAATGATGAGCTTTTTCTGTTCAACATACATTTGTGCCAAATATTTTCTCGAAAATTTTCATGAAAACAGCCTTTGAAATATGTAGAAAAAATATTTTCTAACAACAGATTTGCATCTAAATTTGAAGCTCTCCAGTTATTTTTATGAGGGAAGTATATTAGTATTGTTGTCTAAGTTTAGACCTGTGGCAGTTTTAATTCCTCTAAAGAACTGATCACAACTAATTTCAAAGTCTCCATGATCTAAAATATTAAGGTAAAGTTCAAAGTAGTTTTTGGTTTTTGAATCTAGATTTTCATAGATCACACTGTAGTATTGTAAGCTCTTAGTACTTGAAATTTTTCATCCATTTCATTAAAGTCAGTTATTAAGAGTCAGAATGAGGATGAAATTTTATTTTCAGCTCAACCTAATTTACTTTACATAAATTTTGCCCTGTTTCAGACACAGTGTCAAATATCAAACACAGTGTCAAATTATCTCAATGCAAAGGTTTTTTCAGGAGTAGATAAAGCCTTCTAGTGAATCATATCATGTATTGAAACACATATCGTTCATGCAATTTTGATGTTCTCTGCCAGATACTCCTAATCTATTAATAAGCTAAATATATTAGCATGTTTGATTTGTGTTACTTCTGTATTTTTTAACAGATAGAGCCATGCAGAGAATCTTCCTTTTTCTCTATGAATGTGAATTTTTTATACCCAATATTTTATAGCTTTACATGGTGCAACTGCAGAAAACCAATGTGTTACATTTAAAATCATATAGCCAGCAACTTGGCTTAGAGAAATGACATCATTATCTTCTTTCACCCAAAGAAAATTATCTATTGCAAGCTGCTATTGTCTTAAGGCCGGCTTACAAGATCATATTCAGGTAAAATTTCCATCACACTTTTTATGTGATCACAGGTGATCGTGTAAGCAACCTTAAAAGTTACTTGAAGTTGCACGAAGCAGCAGGAAATAATCCCTTTCAATTGCCTGATAATTTGCCATCACAGATTTTTCATTTGACCAGCGATCAAATGGAAATTTCTATGATGCAATTTTTACAAAGGCGCCAACAAATCATGCGGGCATTTTATTGGCCAAAACTTAATTCAGATTCATGTTTATTTGCTATTGAATTCTACTCTTATTACATCAGCAGTCTAGAGTAGGTGAGAGGTTTCACTGATTGAAGTTGTGAGCCAAGAAAACAGGGAAGCTATTGATAAAAACCCAAGTCAGAGCAAGAAAAGGAGCTGCTGCATAAAGCCTTGGCAGAAAGGGCAGACTAAATAAGATTTCTTAGGTCATTTTTCCACTCGCACACCCGCAAACATAGTTAGTGCCTCGTGCTTTTTGTTGGTGCCTTTGAAAATATTGCATCACAGACATTTCTATTTGAATGCTGGTCAAATGAAAAATCTGTGATGGCAGATTATTAGGCAGCTAAAAGGGACCAATTCCTGCTGCTTTGTGTTACTTAAAGCAACTTTTAAGGTTGTTTGCACGATCATTATGTGAGCACATAAAAATGTGATGGAAATTTTACCTGAATTTGATCATATAAACGGCCCTTTAGCAAGTGGAGAATCCTGTTTTACCCTAGGCATTTTTATAGTGCCCATAATTCTAATGACATTGCAACTACATATTTGACTGCAAGAAAGTTCCAAAAATGAACTGCATGAGCACATACTCAAAATTGAAAAAGTTGACCTTTTTGTTACAGATGATGCTGAATCTAGTCTAGATGAGCTAAGGCAAAAACTGGAGATTTCTCCAACCAAAACGCCAAACAGAAGAAATCCAAAACTTACCTCTAGTCAGTCAAGTCCATATTCTGCTTCTGGTGAATATTGTTTATTTATTTTAAATAAGATAAAATTGTTTCTATCCATCAATAACATGTGATTTGCTTAGAGCTTTCATTTATATGCAATTGAGACTGTTGCTAAGATTGGTTAGTCTGCTGTGGTTAGATTTTACTATTTCTTTTCAATCAAGCTGATCAAAGTATGAATTTTTCAATATCATAAGCCATTTTTAATATCAAAATTTTGATTTTTGCCGTTTTTTCTGTCTTGCATATCATACTCTTTGATCTTTAGTGGAAAAGTTAAAGGACCTCATCCACAAATACGATAAAATGAAAGGAAGAAAGACAAATGAGGTATTACTCTTTTAGGTCTTTGTTTTATGCCCTCCAACATACATTACTTATTGTAATTCACTGTAATTCAATGAAACATAAGATTTTAATCCCCTTTTATGCAAGTAGCAACCTTGGTTATTTAATAATTCCTTTCTGAATATTGTTCAAAATATGGGAAATTAAAACTTGTCTTAAAATAAAATAAACAAAATTGATCTTACTCCCTTTCTTTCTAATATCTTCCTCTTTACCCTTTTCAGGACTTTGTTATAGGCTCCCAGACCTTTTTCTAGCATTATCAGCTAAATAAAATATAAATTTTTCATTATAACTTATAAACAATTTTTGTGGAACTTAGGACACAAGAAAATCTCTTGTGACAACCTTTTCACAGTTTGAGTTTGGTGAAATTCTGTTAGACAGAAGAAACAGGTGTTAAATATTTTTTGTCAGAAAAGTTGAAAGGCAACCTTATTGAAGTTGAAAACCATTCACCTTTTACTGAGAGTACTTGAAACCTTTTCTTTGAGAATAGCCAGGACAAATTTGATATGGAGATATTTTCAAGTTTTCAAGAAATTGTTTGGTAGAATTTCTTTTACATAAGATATTGTATATTATATTATTACAAGATATATTATGTTATTTCTTAAAGCATAGTTTCTATTATTCAATATCTGACAGTAACAATTTAACAAAACTCATTGCAGTCTGTTGCTGTTAGACCTGACATGCCTGAGCCAGATGAACTGGCCCCACTTTTAAGTGATCAGCATGCACTCCTGCAACATCTTGAAGGCCAAGTCAATTATTACAAGGTAGGGACAAAATCTTCACTTTTGAAGAAAAATGAGTACAGTAGATTATGTCATTTGAGGGTTAAGCGCTTTTGAGTGAACTTCAACATGATGTTCAAGTAGTGATTGTGTTCGAAATATTTTGCCAAATTTTTTTATAAGTTTTTAACCTTGTTCAGAAAATGTAGTCAGAAAAGTTTAAGCACTAAAAAAAATTAGCACAATTAGGCCTTATTATTTGAGATAAATGATATATATACAGTGATCAAATCTAATACTATATGGCAGTAAATATAGAATAATCTTTTAACAAATGGTGTCATAATAGTTTGAAGCAAGAATTCAAGGCAATCAGTGCTAGGTTATACACACACCATGAAAAGTGTCTAGTCATCATTTTAGATGACAAATGTCATATCTTATGTTTTTTTATTTTAGATAGTCAATGTCATATGCTATGTTGTGAAATAACCTACAACATGTACTGTAATGCTAAATAGCTAAACGTCATCTGAGCTGTGGAATGTACAATTAGAGTTGAAACCATTTGTATTGAAAGATATGGTTCTTCCTGTTGGATACATTCTCTTTGCTGCTAAAGATTACTGATAGTGTCTCGATTACATTCCTTTTTTAGGAAGCTTTGTCGACGTTGAAACAAAAAGCAGAAATCGTTATTGAAGAAAACAGTCGATTGCATGAGCAAATAATCGATGGAATTCAAAATGAATTTAGTGATTTGAATGGAAGCTACATTGCATCAGAGGTTGCAAATAATTATTTTGTTATAAATGTAACTCTTCTTGCGGTTGGATTCCCCATGTTTAAAAATTTAAGAAAAATTTTTCCCTTCTTACTTGACAATTTTCCATTTTCAAAAAGGTGTTATCCACGGGGGCTTTCTAGATGAGAAATTGAAGAATCTTTTCCCATTTTTCTTTGTGCTTTTCTTATAAATGAATCGTCTCTGTAATTCTTCTCCGTCCCCTCCCACGCTTTTGAAACCCTTTATTGTCAGAATCTCAGAATTAGACGGCTGCTGTCAGCACTACCAATTGTATAGATTACCCTACAGATAAGTTCTTAAAATAAGATACAATGCCTTGTTGTGTGATGCAAAGTGCTAATTAGCCCTTTCTGTTGTTTGTTTTATTTGACATGACAATTGATCGCTTAGATTTTAGGTGGAAATTCACCATTTTGCTTATAAGTGCAAATCTAAACTTATGTTCTGTTTTTTGTGTATTTTTGACAGTCGCATTCAAAGCGATCATTGATTGACTGCGGTATTCAGACAGACATCAATCAATCAACCCATGACGTAAACAACAGTACACATACTAAAGAAGACCGACTGGATTGTGAAAAGACAAGTGAAACACAACAAAATAACGAAAAACATGATATTTTAAGGAGTAAAAAAGAAGTAAGTCTTAAAATTCAGAAAAAACTATTAATTAGCACTATTAAGATTTAGTCTCCTCAAAACGGTTTTAAAAATTATTCGAATGCGGAGAAACTTTCTTAATGTATTTACTCTTCGTTTACATATCGCCCACATTCCAGATCAAAACACTTCTGCTGGTAATATTTTCTAAATAGGGTATTATTTTAGTCTTCATTTGTCAGTATAAATATTCTTAAATTAAACCTGATTTTGTTTTACATATAGCCACAGAATGCAAATTTTCCGAAAGATCAACCTGATTCAGTGGCAAGAAAAGTTTCTGATTGCCAGAATTTCGATAATAAAATTGTAAATTTCTCTAAATTTATCTTACTTTTGTAGCTGCTACTTTTAACAGACAATAACTTCATTCTTTAGTTCCTGTGATCTTCTTGGCATTTCATTCTTCTGTTTTTTAAACAAGCTTTCCGGGAGTGCCACCGCATATTTTCTATAGACGATTGTTCTGTATTTGCGAATTTCGCATGCTTAGGTGAATTCACATTAGTAACTTTGAAGACAAATTTAAACAAATCAATTGATCCTAAATACATTAGTTTTTTGTTTGATATTTCCACAAAGTTTTCTTTCGACAAGATAGAATTGTGTTTTAATTGTGTATGAATTGTGTCAAACAATTTTCGACCATAATTACATCATATAGATCACATTAACGCATAAATAGCATTATGTGATTAAAGATAAATAACTTTAAGAACGTTCGAAAAAGAGCCTATTGACTTTTCAAGTAAGATTAGTGTATCAAGTAACAATGAAAGGTCTCATTTTATCCAGTTAGTGCCTCTGAGAGAGATATTGTGTATGATTTAAAATGCTTTGTCCTTAGAACACTTTGCAATTTTTTGTTTCTTGTTTTGTGTCTCATTTTTATTAATTTTTTGTATGTATGATGTTTTAGAGGCGACTGACGGAAATAAAAGAGGAAAAGACAAAACTTCTGGAAAGTTTGCTAGAGGCTGCAAGGTAAAATTCTACATTTTGGAACATCATTTCACAAAATTATTATATCGAGCCAATCGTTAAAATGCTTATTTAATATATAGACATTCAGCTGTTTCCCAAGATTGTAGAGAAACATAGAAATTAGAATTATTAATAAGAATATGTGTTGATAAGATAAACACACATATATCGAGTCGAAGTTTGAAGCACTGCTCATAGAACTACCTATGACGTATTCTTGATTTTAAAAGTGTGCTTTGCTACATTTGATCAAAATGACTTAAGTGCTACTGCATAGGCAAAACGAATATATTTGACTTAATGGAATTTATACGTTTGTAACAATTAAGCCCTAGCTCTTAAATTAGACTTTTATGACAATGAAGTTTACCTTACTTCTTAGAAAGGAGTCAAAGGAAAAAGACTTGGTGATAAGCAAACTAGAAAACGATAAAACGTGCGTAATATTACAGTATATTGCTCTGTTATGTTCCAAAGTCATACACCTAGATATTACACACGTGCAAAAAAATTCCGTTATATTCTGCATGGCTCATATTTTAACTTGGTTTTTAAAATGCACTTTTGTTTGACAATGTCATTTCTGCTTTATTCCTTTCCTCTTCAGCGATTTGCCTTGTTCTTGCTTTTGAATTTCTTCTCAATATTATGAGAATCTGGCTGATGGCCTATTTGTGAAAAATTATACGTGCTTCGCAATTTAAAATTGTTTTGATTTATGATTCTCTTGTCAAATCAACTTACAGCAAGCTGGAAAAGGAAGATATACTGAATTACAAGGTAAAGCAAAAATTATTCTTGGACCAGTATTGAAAATATCGATAGATAACTTTTTCTTCTTCATTTTTCTTGATTGGCTGTATCTATTTTCTACCCCTTTTTGAAAAGGCGCATAAGTTTTATTTTTTATTTCTCCTTAGGCCCTAAGGACCTGTTTCTTTATTTTCACGTATTGTGTCTATTTAAGGGAAGTCCTTCTGTTACTTTCAGATTTAAGAGCTTGTATTGTGGAGAATCAAATGATTTATTAGTGAACATATCATTCGGCTTACCAATGGCCTTTGAAAACATAGAGTTGCCACTTTGATGAACTCTGTGAAGTGATAATACAGAAATTAATTTTTATGCATATTGGAAATAATTTAAATCCTCTGTTTAGGAAGATGGGTTTCTTTGTATCAAATGCGCCCACCACGAAGGTGTGATTGGTGCCCGAAAGTTTGGAGTGAATGAACGAGTGATCAAGAGGATGGAAAGGTAGCTTTTAATTCTTGATTATTTCTGATACTGTGATAGTGTTTTTAGAATATATTTTCTTAACTATAGGTGCTGTCGTAACATACCTATATTAACTTAAACTGTAACCATCAATTGTGAGATAGGTATTTAGTAAAGAAGGTCGAGTACCAAATACGAACTACGCAACTCCTCACCCGGTTCAAAATTCGCGCCGAAAAGTCTGGTTCAAAACTACTTGGTAAATCTCCAGAATAAAAAGAGAACAAACTTACTCAATCTTAATAAAATTAAAATCTAATGCAGTTTTTTCTCAAGAATTATCGACAATGTTTATTCACAAAATGTTGTAGTTTTGAAAAAAACATTTTACAGATTTTTCGGCAAACGGCAAACATATAATTGCCAAACGGAAAAGATTTAAGTATTCTAGAAAATGTTTGGTTTTACAAATTTTGTACGGCCAAAAAGTTATATATTTAGATATTTTAGTGCGTGAAGTATAATAGCTTTTGATAAAGCGAGAATTTCGTTGTTGGAGTAGACGTTAATCGCATTTTTTCAATAAACAATAGGTAAAAGACTGTTCTATTTCACATCACAACTAATATTTCCGTTTCAGTTTTCAAGAATATTTTCAGATATCTAAAGCAGTAAAAGCGATGATGTCTTAATTTTTTAGGTTTAGAAATCACCACTCAAAATTTCCTTTTTAAAATCTTCAGATTTGATTCATAATGAAGTTATCTGCATGGCAATTTTTGTAAACGAACAGTCTAATTGTAATGTCTCTAGTCCGTAAGATAACTGCTTGACACCGCCTTGCGCATGTTTTAGTGAAAACCTTGAATTAATGGAAGTCGCAAGTAAACAACGAAAAACAATTGACGAGCTAAGAAGGAGAGAAACGGAGGCATTCGCCCGTGTTAAGAAAAGTTGTGAGATTGCTGAGGAAGTTCAGCTAGAAAAACAGCAGGTATGTGTCAGATCTATTTATGTACTCGGGATGACTTTATTAATTTTTAAAATTGACAACAATATTGACCGAATTTTCTATCGAGAATTTTCAAACTACACTCTTAAGTTTGAAAATATTTCTTAGATTGAAGTATGTCTCATCGGCTATTTAGTACTCTTTCTACTTTTTCAAGGCTAAGTAGCAATAGTAGCGCAAATCTTTAAATTCAAACAACGATGGTTTTGAAAGAACCAATTTTATAAAGATTTTGGCCTCAATACACACAGTTAATTGAATCGTGGGTCTGAATACTCACACTGACAACATCGCCTTTAGATAAACGTTTCATTGCAACATGAAAATTATATCTTATGGTATATTTGTAAGCCAAACAGTTCCTAAAGCCCCTAGGGCTCCACACGTCTAAAAGAAAGTTTCATCTTTAAAACCTTTTTATCCTTAATAGCAATATCATTTTTATGATATAACCACTATTGTATCAAGCTACACACTGACCAGAAATACCAATGCCTACCTTTAATTTTATACCTGTGTTAATACCTAGTCTTTTTGCTTTGGATAGCTGAACATCAGTCTTCAAAAAGCAAAGTTGGAAATTGCCCGGATGAAAGAAGAAAGCAACAGTCAACTGAACAAGTCTAACGAGCTTATGCAAAAAGAGAAATTGAAATTAAAAGTGGAAGGTGATGAGAAATTAATGAAATACAAAGAAATGGTAAGTTGTCTTCTTGAAAGTTTTTTTTTAAAAATATATGAGGATTAATACTAAACTTATTTGATCTAAAATATTATTAAAGTAATGTTGGCAAGAGTGTTGGAACAACTGAGATACAATATTTTTGGCCTTATCCTAGGAACAAATAAGGCTAGCTACGCGTAGTACTATGAATACAAATATCAACAAGTTGCTTGTCTTTTCGCATTTGATATTTAATCTACCAAATATTCCATTCGCAATCAAATCGATGAAGTTTGAAATAAATTATTGATTTTTTCTTCGTTATTTAATAATAAGTGGCATTTTTAGGCCAGTAAACCACTGAAAATGATTATCACAGTTGAGAATCGCTCGGTTTCAAGTTGATAACTAAACATAGTTAAGCACTGGTATTTTATTATTGAGCATCAACCGGAGATCCCCTTATTTAATGTAAAATGTAGTTTAAAGCATGTCCGAAATCAGTAATTTTTGATAGAAAATTTATGCTTGACATTATTGAGTTACAATTTTTTCTCACTTAATGTAAGGATTTCGTTAAAAGCATATTATTTTTAGTCCATTTTGGTACTCTTTAGAGCATTCTATAGAGAAAAGGAATCCAAGATTTAGTACACAAGATAATTGTCTGTATAATTCTGTAAAGTCTGAAGTACATGTCAAAAATATGTTTTTGGCTAAGGGAGGTGATTTAAATATGCATAATTGTATTTTCTTACTAATCGAAACGACATATGACAGTTGTCAACAGGCGGGCAAATGTTTAAAACAGATACACCAAAGAGCTGCGTCATGTTAAAGTAATGTTTGTTATAACCCAACTCAGTTATCTCTGTTATTTGGTTAAAGTAGCAAGAGTAAACGACCTGTTCAACAATTATTGGATTGCTCGGGTTTTGTGCTTTCAAGGTCGACTGACACATAGCAACTAAGATTCGGCCTACTGATTGCCCGGGAAACCATCCAATGTCGCTTCCTTTGCATTCGATTCGCCATAGGTTTAGATATAGAATACACTTGAATACTTAACAAACTGATAGATTGATACGCTGTTTAGTAATAATTAAGCAAAGGTCCTTGCGAGCCAATGAGAGCTAATCAAGAGTTGTTTACACGTTGTGACAAATTCGAGTTAAAAGTCTGCGGTGCTTGCTTCTCACATTAATTTTGGCGTCTCGACACACACTGCAATTGAAACAATAATTAAACATTCTATTAAGAAAGTATATTTTTTGTTAACTTTGAAGTTAAGTGATGTGTTTGTGGGCAATGCATTCATATCTTTAGAATTGAAACTACCAGGCAACCACCTGTTGTAAGCTTTTCATGACCCATAGTTGCCAGATCTCCAATATCGAAAATGTGTTCAAAGTCCATTTTTCCATCAATCTGGGTCTCATGAAACGTTGTTAACCTCTTTCTTATAAAATTTACAACTTTAAAAATGGCCCTCTTGATAGCATCTTGGATGTGATTCCCTCACACAATGAGGTGCTTGAATCTAGGGTTAAATTGTTGGTTTCATAAATCAGTTGAACGAGGCTGGTATCCAAGCGAGACAAGCACTAAATGAACATGTCAATGGTCTCGGTTTTCATGTGGTTTCTATTAACCTCAAACAACAAATATATTTCGCTTACGTAAGGTGTTATAGCTGCATCACCGTTATGCAACTTATTATTTATGCAACTGGAATGTTTGTAATTCTAGCTGATAGCGCGTTCCTTACCCAAGAGGTGACCAGCAGATGTATTTAAATGCTTTGGCTCATCCTTGCGCTCTGATGTTAAACCTTCCATTATTACTTATTTGAAAGATTCTCTCCTCTTGCTTAATTTTGCTTTGGCCTCTTAGCTCTAACTCATCTTAGCTAATTTTTTCCCCTTAAGTTTGAGGAGGTAAGCGAAAAATCATCTAAAACTGAAATACAACTGGACCGTGCAATAAGAGAAAAAGTAAGTATCTAAGATGTTAACCTTAATAGAATCTTTAATGACAAGGTATTGTAAAAAAGATATGCAGAAATGATACATTCACGCATTTAAGATGAAGCAAAAGTGCATTTATAATGTAGCTCCGCATTCTTTTTATTCCAAGAGCCATTCGACGGGCGTTATATCTCAAAGGAAATTTTCCTAAAAATTTTGAAGAGAAAGCATGTCTTAGTTAAGAGACACAATTCACTCGATCTACCTTAAATCTATTATACTAAAACAATAAACAACGTTATTTCTAGGTAAAACATAAGAAAAGACCTCCATTCCATTATTATTAGCGAGCAGGGGATAAACAACCCGCCTTTTGTGATTGCCTGATAAACTTAAGTCTAAATCGAAATCGACTAGAATTCAAATGCCCCTTGCGAAATTAACCGTACTGAAATAACGTTTAACCCCGTTTTGAGTAGGGGCTTGACTGATATAATTCTCATTGTCTCTTAGCTTGACCTAAAAGCCACACTTGACAAACTTGAGACAGAGATTACTGCTCATGATAAAGAGATGGAAAAGGTACGTAGAGCCTGGGCTTTATTATCGATTTCTACTTGATAGAAAATGGCTTTGAAAAAAGCAAACATTTTACGACATACTAAAAGCTTTTTCGTCTGACACTCCTCAGAGCAAAAACGTCAGAATAAGGTTCCGAAAGAACACGATGGTTGTGGATCGAAATAGGCCAATCAGAAAAACGCAAGCACAAGACCGGTATAGTTGACCAATCAGTGCCGCGAGCCTAAAGAAAAATTACCAATGGAGTCCAAGAGAGAAAACGAACTCCTTTTGTCTACACAATGGCGGCTTTTTCGTTTTTATGTAGATTGACTCCAAAACTGCTAGATGGAAGGACGACCGGGCTCTGCCAATTATCCGAAACAAGTCGTCATTATAGAGTCTTGCACAATCTGGGTTGTCTAAAAGATGTTGACCAATGGCAGAATCACTTGTTTTAACAGTGTTTCTAGACCTACAAGATCGAGGAGGCTGTTCTCTTTGAGGGGCAGTTTTGTTTCGTATGTTGGAAGGAACATGTTGTTTTATCCTATCCCCCAATCTTTGGGTTGTGCGTCCTACGTAGCCACAATCACACTGGCACGTAAATTCATAAATGACGGAACTTTTTTGTTTGGTAGGAACGCAATCCTTTTGAATGGATGGAAGGGCTCTCCTAGTGCTGTAAACAATCCGTGCCAGTGTGATTGTTGACCCAGATTGTGCAAAACTCTATAATGACGACATGTTCCGGATAATTGGCAGAGCCCGGTCGTCTTTCCATCTAGCAGTTTTGGAGTCAATCTACATAAAAATGAAAAAGCCGCCATTGTGTAGACAAAAGGAGTTCGTTTTCTCTCTTGGACTTCATTGGTAATTATTTTTCTTTAGGCTCACGGCACTGATTGGTCAACTATACCGGTCTTGTGCTTGCGTTTTTCTGATTGGCCTATTTCGATCCACAACCATCGTGTTCTTTCGGAACCTTATTCTGACGTTTTTGCTCTGAGGTGTGTCAGACAAAAAAGCTTTTAGTATGTCGTAAAATGTTTGCTTTTTTCAAAGCCATTTTCAAATTCTGTACCGCAAAAAAATTGTTCATACTTGATAGAAGTTGTACTTTGCCTCTTGTCTGTTGTCTTTGTTTGCCCAGAATATCAGTTCAGTGAGATTTCAAACGTTCAGGAACTGATTTGATGTTGCTCCTAACTAAGATGTTTTTGTAATTTATTTGACAGAAATTAGACGAGTCTGGATATGCGTTGCGAAAGGCAAACACAGAAAACGCTTTACTTTTACAAGAAAATCAAAGACTTAACAAAGAGAAGAAACATTCAGAAAAGGTGCAAGAACAGGTAATGTTTCATAAGATTTTTTAAGTTTAGTTAGTAAAGTTATTAGTTATTAGTTAGCATAGTATATCAGAAAAGCTGCCTAATTATCACATTAAGCATGAAACTCGGAGTAGCAGCATAGAACCGTCCTGTTCTGTACACCAAAAAGGTAATATGATATATTATGTAGTTATTTAGTGGATCTAGCTGATCGACTCGGTCCTTGGTGAGATTGAAAAATAAGTGAACTTGCTTTGTAAATGAAAATGAATAATGTTAGATATTCTAGATTAATATTTTATCTTTTTGCATACTTATACCTGAAGAACTTATCAAAATTGAAAATTTAGCAAATCGATCCATGACTTTTTTCTTTTTAGAAACTTGACTGGTCAAATTCTGAACTGATAGCAATGAAGAAAAGATTGCTAGACACGGAACAGAGTCTTGAGGCTTCGAAAAGTGAGTGCCTGAGCCTCACAGAGGAACTGCAGACTATAAAGACACGGGTAATACACTCAAAAGAAAATCAGTTAATCCAGGGGGAGATTCTAACATAATAATGTTTTGGGTTGTGACCTGATCGAATTGCATGAAATGCTTCAACGTTAAGGTATCCTTTAACCAACGTTAAGATCACCTTTTAATTTTTCATTTGTTTCATTTCTTTTGCTTTTAAACATCATTTCAATATAGCGCACAAATTACTTTGCTTATTTTCTTTATTTGTTTATTTCATACTTTTCCGCTTTGCAGTTACATGCAGAAGTGAACACAAGGAACCAAGAAAGCAGTATTCATCAATACGAACAAGAACAAATGCGAATGGCAAGTAAACAACAACAACAGCATTTAGAAAAGTCTTTACGTGAATCAGAGACAAAATACGGTATGACTCTGGCCTCAGCGTTGCCGTATTTTTTGCATATGATGAAATCTTGAATATCTTTCAGATCTTTACTTTCGTTCAATTCGGTAAACCTATATGAAAAACTGTGATTTGCACTGTACGAAGAAATTTTTCTTTTTGGTTAGTTGCATTTTCTCTACTATTCCAAAATATTTCTTCCAACATAAACGAAACAAAATATTTAAGAGAAATTTCTATTTGAATGGGTACATAAGCACTAACTGAATACGTTTCGTTTTATTTTAGAAGCAACTAAAGGAGAGCTCAGCTCCTTATTAGAATCACAGATACAAATATCGAAAGACTTTAAAGAGGAATGCAAACAGCTGATCGAAAAGCAAGAGAAGATGGAAAAAGAAAACAGGTGAGGGTTTACCGGCCATTGAATAAATATATTAATTATTGTTTGTGTGAACATTTTCTTAAATTATATGTACATAGGCCGAGATGGCCCTTAACCTAATTACAATTTCTGGTCCGTCATTTCCTATATTTCAGCCAATTTAAGGCAGATATAGCTGAATTCTTACAGATTGTATGATCCAATCCAAATATATTGTCTTCAATTATTTACTTTCCTTGGGTTCCGTATTTTAGAAATGAAATATTTATTACCACATTGTTATTTTCTTCCACAGAGCTACCCAGTCCAAAATACTGCAAGAGAATTCGCAATTGAAAAGGGAGTTAGAAAAAACATCAAATGAAAAGCGGAACCTATCTGATCACTTACTTAAAATCCGTGAACGATATGAAGCTCTGGAAAAGTCAATGGCTGCTGCGCAGGTCCAAATTCAGAAATATGCTGAAAAGGTAATGTTATACAACATGTGAAATGAATAGAATGCTGACTAAGATTCTTGCTCGTTTATGTTTAGGAAATAGAAGGCCAAAAAATTCTGATCTGAATTTTGAAATTTTCTGCTATTGCCATTCAATTTTATAATTTATTTCTTTGATTTGAGAAATAAAGTTGAGAAAATTAATAAATTAGCATTTTTGATAAATAGTTGAAGTAAAAGGAACTACATGAAAATGTTTCTTGTAGGTAAACACTTACAAGTTTTATGTACGTATATATAAGAGTGATTTGTTTAATTCTTAGCAGGAGGGATTTCGATGCACTTCAAACATTCCTTGTCAAAGAAAATTTACTGTTCAGTATCCTTACCTGGGGTTGGGAATAAATGGGGGATTGGCGGGTGAAATAAACATGGTTGGTCAACATGGTTTTGATAAATGGGGATGACCTCTTTTGCGTCAGTTGCAAAATGGAAAGTATTGTTGAAAGTTCCTGCAAGGACATTTTGAAGGACCAAATTATTGCAGTATGGAATAATATGCGTTGAGGGGGGGGGGGATGAGTGTCATCAAAATCTTTTAAAAAAACAAATAAGTGGCCCATATATTTCCTACCAGA
The DNA here is from genome assembly GCF_013076305.1 of Rhopilema esculentum. The sequence goes on along the minus strand of NW_027018682.1, from coordinate 5,610,748 downwards.
ATGTAAGTTTTGTGTTAGAGATAAACATTTTGTAACATGCAAAATATTCTTGACAAGATTGTGCCTCATTTACAATTTGCTTGTCGGTGAAAATCAAGAAAATGAGCTCACGTAAATTTGCTTCTGTATTCTTCTGTTTTTAGGCAATTTCATTAATGAACAAGTACAACTCCGTCTTAAGAGAGAGGCAGCTTTTGAGAGAGGAGGTTAACTTCTTAAAATCTCAACTCCCTGCATTTCGACACAGTGATAGAATATCTATATCAGATCTGGACAGTACAGAGAAGCCAACTGGATGAGTTCAGGTGGTTTATTTTTGTTTTTCATTTGTTGCTTCTAAAATGGAGCAGAAAACCCTTTTAACCTAATAAAAAAAACTGCTAATATAAAAAGCTCAAATCAAATTGTTTGTAAATAATTATTTATTGTCACATAACTAAGAGTATTGTATCATATGTGTGGTATACGTTATTTCTTTTTGATACTCAATAGCCTTCATCGGCTTGAAATCACAGTTCAATTTACAAATCCTTTCGCTAGACATCGCCGAGCCTTATATATTGAAGTAAATGGCACCAAAGGATGTCTCAATTCGCCATGACCATCTCACTTTCTGCCAGAGCGCTGCCAAGCCTTAACATACAACGCTTGCCAAACGCAGGGGCGGATCCAGGGCAAATTTGAAGGAGGGGCAGTTGGTAGTGGGGGCGCTGAAAACTTTTCAAAAATTGGTGACGAGAGTACGCTGTATACAACAATTTTAGACCCATTTTCAGAATAAACAACATAACTTTGAAGTAATCCTTGAAGCAAATTAAACTATCGGTCTCAGAAACTTTATCATCTGATTCTCATTCTTCAAAAGAGGCACACAATTTCCAAAAAAGGGGCGCCAGACTTGCTTCAACTCGTCGAGGGAGGGGCAACTGCCCCAACTGCCCCCCCCCCACTTAAATCCGCCACTGGCCAAACGTACACCCAGACAGTTTCAGTCATTTCTCGATCTATTTTCAATTCGCGCCTATAGAAATAAGTAATTAGGTCCTTTCATTAGATAGCCATTAGTGATGGCATAGATGTGAGAGTGACTTAGTTAAACCCATGTAAACCAGTTATAAAGAACACAAGTCAACTCATTCAGAGTTCAATGCATGAAACAATCCAAAAGCATTTTTTGGCAACTTATGATTTCACTTGAACAGTTGTCTGAAAGCGTTATTCCACAAGGGGCTCAACATCTGTCAACTGATATCTATCATCTGTCCGCAAGGGGTTTAACATTTGGAAGAATCATCACTACCAAACAAGCAGGCTATATCAAACATCCCTTCGTTGCAGTGGCTACTGAAGCGGCCTCTTTTTTCGATTTCAATGCCCTCCTTTGTTAATTAGAGAAGGGATTTTGTTAATTGAGGCTGTGACTTATAATTTCTTAGATCTACGTAGCTGACTTTTATAAAAAAGATCTCGGATTTTAGAAAAGATGATAGCATCCGTAGTTGAGCTGGAACCTCAGTAGGATCATCTGGTGCTGAAGGGTTTATGTGTGTAATCAGGAAGCTATGGGAAAGGCATACCTGCCTTACGGGCTGACCTGACATGAAAAATTACATGCAGAATCGGTGTTCAGCATTTTATAGCCACAAGATAATCAAAGAAGATTGATTTGTTGGCCGTTTATATGGATATTTGTAGTGTAGAGGAGAGTACTGCCATCTTTTGTTGGCCTCCTCCTCGTGCCTGAAGCAAATTCAACTCGTAGCTACCTCGTCCCTCTCTTCACATCAAAAATCAGTCAGAAGAATTCTGAAGTTTTTGAGTTTATGGTATGATAGTTTTTATTGAACTCTGTTGTGTTTCTAAAAGTTTATTCTTTATAAGTTACATGGGCCCACCTCTTTGGATTTAGACAATTTGATACCATATTTAATGATATCATGGCCAGAACTCCAATTATATGCTTTTCTCTGCTAGGCTTCAAAGAAAGTATAGGAATCTCTCGAAAAACACTATTATGTTTGTGTATATTCATTTTCTTGATAAAGCAGGCAGAGTTTACGCTAAAAGAACTCATACCAAAGTACTGTATAGCTAAAATGATTCAAGAAAGGTGCCTACACTTTCGTTAAACATCCATCTTATTTCCGTAATTAAAATACAAATTAAACAGCTTTGAAGAAGACAGGAGAAACGCATTAAGTACATCAAAAGAGACAACTATTAAAAAATACCCATTATTTTCTATTTACATGATACATACGTCTTGCTGTTTAAAAACGAAGTGATATTGTGCAGCTCATATTACAAAGCGTTATAAAACATCAATCTGTCAAAATATGTTCAAATTTGAAGAAAGAAATATTTAAACATTCTTCAGTTCAGGCATCGTCTAGCTTGCATGTTAAATATGCAACCCGACATATTTTCATATTGCCGATTGACCTTACCAAAAAATGTTTTATTTAAGTCAAAAATATTACCGATTTGCCTTGGCCAGGAATGTTTCATATATTCTTGTCTGGCATTTAGAGAATAGTTTGTTTAAGGAATAAAATAAGAAAAGATGTTTCTGATATTGAAATTAAGAACGACAAATCGGTGATTGTTTTTGAACGATAGAGCTGTGATGGCACACCTTTTATAATTGTAAGATACCAATCGACAGTGTTTAAAATTTTTCTTATCAGGTCTACATTCAGTCCACGCTGTTATTCACCATGTTGCAAGTCTGTGTTGGTACAAACTGAAGATGTACGGCATTCCATGAATGTAAGACCTACGCCCACGATAATCTATAATTCCTTTTCTAAATTATTAGCTGCAGTACCATTTGACGTCGACACCGAATGGTCCTGGTATTCCCGCTCTACGTGGTCTCCATTCACATCAACGTGAGCCTGGCCGTTCCTTGCAGGCGGCAAACGCAGGCTTTTGCTGCTTTCTCGGTTCTTGATAGCTGATATCTGCAATGCATCTTCGTAACTCAGAACCCCATTCTTATACTGTGCATTGTGATTATGTACATTGTCATCTCTTACATCTTCGCCACGACTTCGGCGATCGAATCTATGTTCTGTCTCACTTTGATAATGGCTGTCCCTACCCTCTCCATGATACTGCTTCAATGATTGCTCGTACTTAGCATCGCTAGGGTAAACAACTGGAGTATAGTGCTGCGAAGGACCTGGAGAGTAGCCTGATATACCACTAGAAGGTGATGATTCTCTTGAATAGGCCCTTGGACTCTCTGGGGCGTGCATGTATGCTCCTTTCGCAAAGTGATGCTCATGGTTTGCATTTGAATCATTGGTGTATATTGGAGTGTCTTCGAGTGCACTTTGGTATTTTCGAAGCATAAACTCTACAGTTTTTGTCAAGTCGTTGCCAAAGTATGCAAGCTCCCTACTGATGACATCATTGCTCAGGTGGGGGAAGATCTTGTGAAGTACTTTTATAAACAATGAATCAAGGGGAACCTGTTTCTCACCCACGAACTCATGTCTCGGTCCCTTTCCAACCATATGGTGTGGGTATTGTGCCAGATTAGAATTTGCCATGTGACGCTCAATACTGGCACTGACAGGAACAGCATTGGCATAGCTAGCAGAGGGTGAGAACGATCCATGATGTACTGACATTCCATTACCCTTCATTGGATACGGTCTCTCCAATGCATTCATAGTTTCAATCAGACGCCTCTTGCTCTCAACTGACACCCCTGTAAAAAGATATATAAACATTATATGCTATATAAAAGAAACTTGTTTAGTACGGCTCGAGTATCGAAGTGCCCCTCCAATAGCCAACAAACAGTATGCATGCATGATTCGCATGATTGTGACGCTATTTGTTAACTTCTGCATTATTTATCTTTAATGCTCCCTTAGAGGCAATTGTTTACGGAAGTGTAAGTTGTTTACGGAATTGCAAAACACTTTTTAGTGAAGTGAAAAATACTCGCACTGCTGAAGAGAAAGTTCTTCGTAATACAGATACAGAATGAAATTTGAAGAAGTAAACACACCTTTGTCCATGTGTACGGGCATTGTTTCATTTTGATAAACGGGATAAGTGTCTTCATGATGCCGTTTGCGAGATGCAGGAGTTTCTTCTCGCTGACTAACTGAAGTCTGCACCATGCCAAGCTCTTCCTGATCTTGCTGTCTCCTCAACGCAACCTGTTGATTTGAGCAAAGAATTACTGAAATATGTTCAAGTGAAACAGAGTTAGGATTGTTAAAACGATGATAATATCAGACAAATAATTAACTTATTAAATTTATTTCATTTCAATAATACATTTATTAAACTGAACAAACTCTCCCTAGCTTTTATGCATATCGCTTCACAACTAATTGCAAGCAATAACACCTAAACAGTGTTTCCAGTTGACATTCCAAATAGATGACCTCTGCATTTAACTGCTTGATAAATTAAAAATCTACATGAAAATGTACCTGTGCAGCCATTATTCGTTGTCTCTCAGATATGAGGTTGCATTCGTTGCATTGGCAGTCCTTAAATGGACAAAATCGTTTGTGTCCTTTGAGAACTGATACTATGGAATGATTTCGACATCTGGCACATTTTGGCTCCCTTGGTTGGCGCTTTTCATAGCCGAGGTAAGGCACTGAGTATGATGACATCGTTTGATACTGAGAAGGTTTGGGTCCACCTGTAACAGAAAAGCCTTACAGATTAAGAAAATCTAAACTACTGCTTTCGTAAGATTCTAAACTACATCTACTATTGTCATTATCACCATGCGTAAACTCTAATGTCACAGACCCCGTAACGCGATGTAATAACCTGTTTACAAAATGTCGTCCTCAAAATGCCAACACTCGATACAAAGTATACCTGGTAGGATCATCATAATAGAACCAGGAATACATCTGATCTTCACAAACCCTTCAATCAAAAACCATCCTTCTTTTTATTTATACGTACTATTTCATAAACAGAAGTACCAAACAGTTAGCTGAGTTCCAATATGATGCCAATTTTACAAATTAGCAGTCGGTGATACAACACAGTGCCTTGCCTTGCCAATCAGCATCAAGTACTCATTTTCAAACGAAACTGGTATCCAGATGCATTTCCTTTCATTTCAATTTTGCTATGAATAAAGCTAATTGAAGGAACTTTACGTTTTATTGTGGTAGTATTGTTCTAAATTGTATACGCTCCTGTAAATAGAAAACATCGTAAGTTAATTCAGTATCCCTATCAATCTTTAATGAAAAAATGTTTTGTCGGAGTACCTATTTTTCAATAAAACTAAAAATTCTATTTTGCATTTATCCTGAATTGGCATGCAGCTTCTATCACGAACTTTCTTAAAACTCTCTTAACTTAAATTATCCATATTGAGTACCACTAGATGACAACGACTTAAAACATTGATAGGCCTAACAATTGTCATTTTATCCTTCGTATTTGTAGTTCTATGGTGATCAAAATAGAGGCGCTAGAAATAGGTCAATTCGTGAGCTAGATTAGCTGGAAACCACGATACCACAATTTCATTCTTTCTGATATAGACCTCGACAGAAGAATGTTTGATATCTAGCTACATGCAAGGCGTGACGACTGGTAACATTGTTGTCAATCACACTTACTACCATACATATCCTTAATACGCTTGACAGCGATGCCCGATGCGCTAATGAATGTTCTCCTTAGGTGAATATGGCAACCAGTTACCTGCTGAAAAGCAAGCGCAACCTTACTGCGTTTGAATTGCAGAGTTACCGTTGAAAATGCACTTGCTCAGAGATGATCCGTGTGGAACCGGCAATTACGTTACACCAACTGTGGGATTGTTCTATTCATTAGAGCCTTTTCAAGAAAATTCATCAAACGAACTGTACCTTGTTCCTTCTTTTAACAGGTACAACAACAAAATGAAAATGAAAATGAAAATTATAAATATTCCAATATACCAATGGACATTAATACATGCAAAGCCACGAATGACGTAGCAGAGGTGTAGTCTTGTGGCAGTAGAACCGCGGCTTTATTAAGTCATTTTTGACTGAAGGCTCTTGTACAGAATACTAATTAGCTGTACTGATAATTAGTTTACTAATCGGATGCTTTCAATGAAGAATCACAGAGTTCTCTGTAAGGGAGAGGGGGGGGGGGTTGAACCACAGAAATTGATCTTAGTCACCTCTGATTCTGATATAAGTAGTCAGCTGATTCCTAAAATTATTCAAGTTTACATTGTTTACCAGCTGGAGAGAATTTTTATGAAAGAGAATTCCAGCGAGTTGATTTACCTTTCCAACTTCAGAGTCACGTTTGGTATTAACGAAATTTGCAGGTAATTCTATAGCTCTTCAGGTAACACAAGGCTTTTCAAACAGCACTGATCGTCATACATGAATGAAAAACTGCAACAGTGACAACCCCTTGCAAACGCCAATCGCAGTATGTGTATCTTTATCCTACAAGTGATTGACACTGATTTTAAAAGCGAGAGATGCTATCGTTTTTCACAGCTAAGATTCTAGTTGTGTCATAGCCTCATAAGGAAAAAACTGTTCGAAGCAAGATGGGACTTGTTTGAGCAGCTCTAGATGTTTTCATTTCATTTTAAAATTATTTACCCAGGGTACAAATTCAGTCAAAATAATGTTTTACAATTGGCCCTGCAAAAACTACTTACAAAATTAAAAAGTTATATACTATAAAATTTACAATAAAAAGAGCGGAATATGGCTAAATCAAAGATGTTTGTGATTTGTTAGGATTCCGTAGCTCAAGATGGTTCTTGGCTTTCTATTTGCTATCAACAAATAATATTCTGCTAGTTTTTAAATAGTTCTGCCTTTGTATCTTGTATCAATTTATTATTGTTAAAATGATTATAAATTTGATCAGTCTCGTTTTAAATTGCTAAATGAAACCGCGGCTGCGCGTAGCTAGTAGAAGATGAATGCGCATAAAAGCAGGTGTGTAAAGGTCTACTTATAACCCACAAAGTATAAATGCTTTCTGGATTATACTTACGTAACTCTTTTATCACCTGTAGAGTAGTGGATTTAGAAAAGATTGACACATGAAATGTTGCCAAACTGAAATGACATCGACCATTAACATGTAAATTCATAATAACCACAACCAATAATCTTAAAAGAATGAGGTGCGTAGGGCCTAGGACTAGCAAAACACTACCGTGTAAGGGTTTCGAGGTTGTGTTATAGTTTCAAGAGGGCGGTTGTTGGGTAAGGTCAGGACCCTTGTTGTGAAGGAAGCATTCACATCCAGCAGTAATTTTCTTGTCTGGCATGATGCAGAGTCGAGTACTGCTGGCCATAAGTCCTAACGTCCAAGTTGCATTCGCCCCCAAACTGGAATCTTTAGCTAACAGGAGATGAACAACGAAAGAGAAAACGCAAATTCTGCCCCAGTTCCAAGGCCAGTTATGCATTTAAGGGAAAGAAAAAGTAGGGTACAATTGTTAGTCTGTACAAAACAAATTTTTATCGCTCAGCAATTGCAAAGAGTTCCGTATCCGTTCTTTCAACTGTAAAAATTTGGCTCCCATCAGATCGTGTCGACATATACTAAACCCTGTCATACATGCACCCACAGAGAATCCCCTACTATGGTAAACCTAATTTTCAATTGAGGAATTTCCCCTATCATCCAATGATATATTGCTGGTAGATTTTGACGAATTAACCAACTCACACGTTTGTCCTTGTAAGCTTTCTTTTGCGTCTTTTTACTATCGAATGAAAACACTTTCCGCCTAGCATGCCACGAAAAATTAGCTTCTTACGATAACGGAAATTCAAAGGTCTCTAACAAGAGCATGCTAAAACTTTCTTGAAGCTTTTGTATGTTGCCTGCCATTTCCCCTTAAGGACAGCAAGATAAAGGGTTAATAAAGGAGGGTCGCGACCATAACGTTTGCCGAAAGAGCAAAATAGGAAAAAAGAGAAAATAAGAAAAGCAAATTAGTTTAAACTACAAAGAACATGCACTTTTGCTAATTATTATGTCAACATTTGCATGGAGTTAATGGTGCTTTAAGAGCATATATAAATATAAGGCACCTGAAAACGTTAAACTTTTGCGATAGGCTAATGAAGAGGCTCGTTAGTGAATGAGATTTTCTATATTTCATGCATTTTAACGCTAACTTAGTTAATAATCAAGCATATGTTTCCAAGTGTTATCTTGCTTTACAGCTTGAATTGTAGTATCTCTCTTTGTGATGATATGAACTCTTCGAGAGAAAACCGATGCTCTTTGTGATAGTTGAAGTTGATAAAGATTGCAAAATAATTAGCTACAAATACGGTCACCCATGTATTTATATAGTTTCTTTAAGGAGATGTTGTTTTGCAGGATTTCAGTACCAATACATATAACTCCAAGTTACAAATAAACGAGTTCGGGAGTAAACGAATAATTGTTTTGAAGTATTCTTGTCCAATTATCATTCTGTAGCCAGAAAAAAACATACCCTGATATTGGCAGGGCTTCGAGAAACGAGAGAGAAGTTGTAAAGGATTTGAAGAGCAAATATTTAATCAAGAAAGCTGCTTTCTTAAAAACATTCTGTCGATTACTTCTTTGGAAAGTTACTCCCCATATCAAAATTGCTTACGTCTTGTTTTAGGTTGGTGCAAAGCTTTCGAGTGTTAGCTAGAACTAAGACGAACAATGTAACGAAAGTTGTTTCAAAGACCGAATCTTGATGAGAACAATATGGCTTACTACTGCTAGCTAGCAGAAGACTGTTCCAAAGACAAATACACGATCAGGGCGACATGGCTTTACTACTCAAAGCAACCCGGTGAGTTGAATCATATTCTTTAGCACGCAATTGCCTTATTTCCTTTTGCCTCTAATTTACATAGATAGTTGCATTGAAATCGAAGCAAACCTGATGCCCGTTTTCTGTTTTCTCTTTTCAACTCTGCGTTGCCTTAACAGAAACAAGGTCAATTGAAGATCGAGAATGGAGCAACTATGAGATAACATTCTGATTGCATGAACTACTGTAAAACCTACAGCCCGTTACACTATACATATCGGTGCAAAAGAATTACATATTTATTGCTTTACGTACCTAAAATTGACATTGTTAAAACCAGTGACAAACCAGCGTCCGTTCTTGATTTAAATGCACGTCAAACTGAACAAGGATTATGCAAATCGCGGTTAATAACAAAATACACTGATATAGTCACCTGTTACGTCAGTGGCCTTATTGTTTTCTTTACAACAAAAATAAACAGTCTGAAATGGTGACGGGAACCAAACAACAGTCTAAACGAAACGAAATGAATGAATGTTCCTTTTATGATGTCTTTAAGTAAACATTTTTCACATTATCATTAGGTGTATTTTTCAATCTAAGGAAAAATTTTGTGCATTTTCTTATTTTTTAGTTAGGTTTAACGTTAGTCTTACCAATGGCCTGTTAAAGTGGAAGGTTATGAAATTTCTTAAGAGGTACGAAGTCTCTTGAGTGGAATAAAGCCATGTTACGCCACATCTGTGACGTACAGCGTGCCTGCAGTTTTTACGCTAGCGTAAGGCTTGGCACTTTTTGTGTATAAAGCATTGTGTAAAAGAGCATTACTCTTGGCGTAAATATGTTGCGTATGGACTTGACGGATTCCAGTATGGCAAAGTCTGTAATACAAGAGACAATTCTTAGTACCGCCCAGAAAACAAGGCGTTCACACAGTCAACAGCGATCGCGACGAAGGCCATTGAAGAGAAAATTAGCTGAAGTGTCACATTAAAACCCCACCTTATGTTCATTGTTTTTTCTGAGAAAGGTTGTCACAGTATGAGGATATTGGTTTTGGGCTAGCAGAAGTCGAACGAAATAGTGCACGAAATTCACTCCTGTACCATGTTTTGGCTGTCAAATCGTCAAAAGTTATTGAATACGCCTTGCCAGTGCTGAAGGATTCCTCCCAATCCAGCAGCACAGAGCTTCTAGTTCTCTTCACTGTAATTCCTAAACGATTTCAGGATTACAAGTTTGTTTCAACATATTACACTGAACATCGAAAATCCTATTGTTTTATCTGAAAATCCCCAGAAATCATTTTGTTATAGGGAAAATTCGAAGAGTGAATTGCCCTTTGCTAAACATCATGTCTTTCCTATGATTTAGAAGCTTGGAAAACATTTTCAGTTGTTACATTCATATCATGTACCAAAACCTGGGTCAGCAAAGGAGAATCGAGCGAATTAATCAAATATAGTATTGACTTATTTTGGTAAAGTTTGCACCAGGAGTCTTTGACGGTGCTACGTCATTTTGCTTGTCATGGACTGCGGCTTGTTAACCTTCTTCTCTAATTAATGCACCCATCAACGATTCTTCCCAAACATTCTGGAATATTATTGTAGCCTGGCTAAGTATGAATGTACGAATCAAACCCAATATACCGCCACCAGTCAAAACGCTAGAAATTTGAAGGAGCAACTGTTTAATGTTAAATTACCGCTGCCATGTTTTGTAGCTGCATAGTGTAGAAACAAATAGAGAACCGCATTAAGAAATGTTTGCGGTGCTTTTTGGGTGCAGATCAGAGAAGAAGTTGCCACCTGTTATGGGAAGGTGTATTGTGACAAATAGGCTTTGAAGCTGTCGTTAGGGTTTGTAGACATAGAATATTGATACATTCACTACTTTATTTTCTCGAGCACAGCGATTTGTAAATTAAAGCCACATTCTTGGAAACAAAGCAAAGTTTGAAATGACTGATATTGTAAGACTGTCGCCAAACTTTAAACGTTACAGCGGCATAACTATGAAGAAAATCGTCACATCTTTGGCTATTTCTGACTACACAGCAAATCTGTTTCCAACTGCAAGTGCAGATATCGGCAGATATACTAAGTTACTGTTCTTGAAAGGTGTTGAATTCAAAAGGCGAATAGTAACGGATTGAATTCCATAAAGCGTGACTTGCAAAGCTCGCGTGCTACTGATTCGTGTTCATGAAGATTACATTCAGTAGCTACATTCATTGTAACTTTCCTCAACGGAACGCAAATTTGTATCGGAAAATGACATCATCAAGCAGATCTTGATAATGCCATTCAGCGCAGCTTTTACCTTGGTATCATGTTAGTAAACAAAAACACCTTAGATTAGGCACTCAATAGAAGAATACAATATCTAACAAGAACACGAACTCTTGCAAAACAATGCACTTGAATAACAGTAACAATTTCTCATTGCATGGTGCCTGCTACGAGGTCAATATGTCGGCATCGTGACGCATTGGCTACGTATCTATTCACGCATTAAGTCGAAATTAACAATAAATGTATGTTACGCGTCAAGTACAACTGTATCTTTAGGAGCTGGTCAGTGGATCATCACGACCGCACCTTTAGGGTGAAAACCGACACGTAAGGGGTTGGGGAATAGGATCCACTCTTAGTTAAGCAACATTGTTCATCCTACAAAGAAAAAAAGAAAGGTTTTCTGTGGTTAGTTAATTTTTCTGCAAACTATATTTTACTCTGCCATGGTTTCATACAAGTTGATATTTTAGCTGGCATGAATTAAAAACGGACTGTTGTGTGCAGTTTGGCGTCTAAAAGTAAAATAGACTTAAGTCCTGTTCAATTACCTGTGCAAAAAGGTTTCCCAAAGGTTTCCTTTATAGTTGTTTGACCCTCTTTTACAAAGCTCAACAGATTGTAAGGACGCTCACTTTAAGGCAGTTTAAGTGAGAAAATCGTGGATATCAAGGGCATTAGTTTAAGCTTGTACAATTCACTTTCTTGCAAGAGGACAGAAAAACATGTCAGGTTACAGAAACTTTTCCTTATTTCCTGATGCTTTCTTTCATGAAACACGGGAAATTCACAATATCACTTTTCTGATAAAGTCTGAAAAAGTACGCCTTCCCTTTCTAAAGAACCAATGAGCGCCCCATTTTTGAAAACATTACTTTCTTATGTCTTCCTCTGCTCGTTTTGGAGAGCAATAATTTTACACACGGTGAATAGAGAATTTATCGTCGCTACCTGAAAATTAGAAAGCTAGTATTGTTGCTATGTTAAGTGTTGTGGAGAACGCATTGTTTTTGTTTATTTTGCTTATTGCATACAGGGTTGCGTTGATTACACAGATGGCCTAAAGCAAATAACGCAAAGTGGGCCTAAGATGGTTTCTATTTATACCTATATTCATACCAGCATTGTGCATAACAATCAATAATTGGTAGAAGGCCTTAATGACTGAATTTCAACGTAGTCCTTGCCATAGTTTACTTAATTGAAGGATGCTAGTACGCTGAGAATGGAAATTGAGAACCCAAGATGCAGACATGCGAGACTAAAAATTTTGCTGCGCGCCCACAATATATAGCTCAATATATAGCTCGCGCACACAAATTTCCCATCCGCGCACTTTTGTAATTTGGCCGCGCAAAACCCCTCAGAAGACGCGCAAGAGTAACTGTCCTCCGTAACCACTACCCACAAACACAGGGAAAATAACATCTGACAATATCAAAATCAATAAGGCTATGCTTATTTCATTGAATTTTTGGTAAGACATGAGCGAAAATTCTTTTAAAAACGGTAGTTATTTACTGGTCCTATTTTGGCACGACACGCAAGCGCGGCCAATTTCTCAAGACACATGATTCTTAGCGCGCAGTTTCAATTTTTAAAAATGCGCAAGAAACTAGCACTGAGAGCGCACCCAGAAACCGGACCCATTTAACTATATACTTGAAATTTTGATAGTGCTGCTGCTCCTGGTATTTAAGAAAACTCTTGAGCACCCGCACCTGGGAGGGCTGTTGGCGCACCCAAGATCGGTCATACACTGCAAGCTGGGAAGGATGGACATAAATAAAATTTGTGTTCTTTTTTATCGTCGATATAAGCGTATAAGGTAAATGACAAATCGCTTTCCTATCCTGCTGACGACCGCCCTTTCTCTGCTACTACGGGTCAGTTGCAGGTTATCTATTATCTCCTCCCAAATAATGTACTGTACGAAACTTTATGTCATGCTCCTGTTCCTCTTTACAATTGTAAAAATATGTTATTGACGTCAATCGCCAACGTTTTAAGTAACAACAATTTTTGTTAATGCAAGAGGCAACGCCTACACATTTCTCTGTAGTTGTATATGTGCTGTAACAGAAACTCCTGAAACTCCACGAGTTAAAAGCAAACAACACCCGAACAAAAGCTTCGTCTGTCATGTTCCTTATTCCCCTGACGTCACTGCTAAACAAAGAAGATGTACACGCGGCAGCATGCAGATTTTGCGATCTAACAAATCATTAGATACATTAACGTAACAATTATCAAATATGATACTGTTAGTTTGTCTTTATTTGATGGATATTTACAAATACACTTACCTGTGATTTAGATTCACGCAGATTTGGCTCTTAAGCGTTGATTTCGCAAAATCTGAGTCAATCGTTCACGATTTCCTGTCGAAGAAATACAAAATGCCGTAAAGGAATGTGAGGAAGTGGCTTATTGCCGGTTCGATTTTCGATCTCTTCAAGTAATTCAACGTCTTTATACGCTCACGATTGTAATGGGTAGCCAAAGCCCCAACTTCTGTTTGCTCGATTCGCGTTGGCGTTCCAAACAAATGATGGCAGTTTGTAAAAGTAACATTAAATTCATACGTTCCTTTTAATGAAACAAGTTGGATCCGTCAACGAAGAAAATATGTAACTGACAACTTGTTCTAAACCAAGAACTAGACTCTGAAATATATGCAGCTTAACGCTTGATCGCATTTGAATCGAAATCTTACAGAAGCGTAAAAACCGTAACAGCATTGCAACCTGTACAAATGATCAATTATATGTTACTGGAAACATAGTACTGCAACTCACCCTTGCAATTCACGAGAGAACACCTTCACCCGAGAGAATCCTATGGCCTATGAACTTTCGCCCCACTGTCGACCTCAAAATCCAATGTATTATTATGTTAAATAAAAGGAAACATTTCTCTTTTGTCAACCAAAAATAACCTGTTGTTTTGTTTGTTCATTTGAACTTCGGCGACTTGTTAATCTAAGTCCAATTTTCAAAAGAAATAAATCGTATCAACTCAGCGATCAAAAACCAAACAAACACTGCTTTTAAAGAATATTTCAGAATTACAAAGGGAACCAGTAGCGTGTAGCCTTATTGTTTGGCAGAAGCAAAAGAATCTAACTAGATTCAATAGAGGGTTTTAGCTTGTTGACGTAGCAAAGTTTCAAAGATCTTTTAATGTATTCGAATGAATAATTAAGTGCCAGCTTCGAAACCACATGCTGGCTTGTCTCTATGCCCAGGCCTCCATTTGGCTGCATCCATTGAAATAATTTCTTTACACATCAGTAAAATGTTTGGCTCTTGCTGAGCAAATCACGTACAGCAAGGCAAATTCTTTCTTGATATGGCTATTTCAGTTGCCTTTGAGTCTGTCGCTGGAAGGCTAATTTCTAGAGCGATTAGCGTATAGAGTAGCCTAACGACCGAGGCCACCAGTAGTCTCATCCCCCTACAAAAAAAATTTGCCAAGACATTTTCAGATGCAAAATAGCTTAAAACTGTTAACGGAACTTCGAGGCCTCAAGGGGGGGGGGCGGCTGTTGCTCCCTCACTTTCTTGCTGAAGTATGATATTTATGTTGTGGCATCAAAAATAATGGCCGAAAAACTACCATAATAATTGACAATTTGTCGAAGGCCCCCACCCCAAAATGTGTTACGGCGTCCCTGTTCCTCTGTGATAAATTCCATAATTTCATCTCATCGGAACCTTTTTCGTATTTTACTAACTTTACAAAGTCCTTCAAAGGGCTCCATTGTATAAAAAACACAATCCAGTTTGAAATATAGAATTATCTTTTTGGCACTAACTTGAGGGTTTCAGTGTTCAGAACAAATTCGTACTGCACTAGCAAATAGATTTTCCAGTTCTTTCTCATTTGTTCATAAAAGCACAACCAGGAAGGGAAGAAAAGTAAAGACAATTTAAAGCCAAAGGGTATGTCGCTCAATCCAAAAAGTTTACGTTTTTTTGAACTAGACAATTTTTAGGATCTTTCGCGGTTTTTTCTTGAAAACAAAAGGATTTTTGCCAAAGGTGTTCGAGATTTTCTTGGAATGATTGACCTCTCGCTTAAAGAAACAGACCGGCGATCTGAAAATCTAGTAACCCCTTGCTTTTGTTCGATGTATTTCGCTACTCCTTGCTCACTCTCGCCCAAGTCAATTTTATATTAATTTTCTATAAATAGAACATTTTCATAATTAGATTTTCACGAGGTCAGACTTTATTTACCAAAGGTTAGGGACAAAACACTCCAACAAAATCTTGTACACCTTTGGTGGAAATCCTACTGTTTTGTCTGAAAAGAAATCAGTTTGGAAATCTAGAAATCAGTTTGTTTTAGGGAAAATCTCGTACGCTATTTGCAAGAGTGAATTTCCCCTCGAGCCAAAGTACCTGTCTCGATAATGACGCTCGAAATCTCAACATCAAGTGCTTATTGTTGTGTAGAGGCGCAAATAGCAACCTGCGCTGGTGTTTGATTCATGGCTACACATGTTGCATTCCCACCAGCAAAAATTTGTTGTTGTTTTTTCTCACCATACCTCCTCCGCAGTTTTATGCCTGCAACCAAGATTTTCTTAGTGAAATTTTCCTTATAAAAAGAGAAAATAAGTCTTATGGAAAGTATGTGTGGGGATGCTCTTTTATCACCATTCAAATACGGATATACTCTGTGTTTGTGTTAAAAGTGGGCGCATTTGGACCAAATTCATCCTTCTGACTAGTTAGAGACCCTGGAGTAGTTGATAGAATAGTTAGCAGCAGGGTTTATTGAAACGTGCAGTGAGTACGATTTTTCAGTTGTTTTCAATAAATGAAATTCAGAATTTGAGTAGTTTCTCTCAATTAATAACCAATAACCAATTAATGCAGTAATAAACCTTTATTGTGCAGTGATAAATTTTGTGCAGTGATAAAACTAAAATAAAGAGTTTTGGCATTGAAAAAGCAGAATTGAAGCAACTACCAGTAGGCACATAAAGCTTATAAAAAAGCATTACAATTTTAAAAACGAGAACATAACAGTAACAGTGATCACGATGTATAAAATCTCTTTGAAATTTGTTCAGTATCTAAACGCTATAGAGTTTTATCATAGTCCAGTTAGTTTGATTTTGACACCTAAATTTTCAAAAATTTTGAATGCGTGCAGTGATAAAAATTCCTTGAAATAAACTCTGGTTAGCATCGCAGGTTTTTTTTCCACAAAGGCAACTTAAGTATTATGAATACAGGACTCATCCTTCTTACAAACTAACGACTACACCCACAAAGAGAGAAATCAATAGCGGCCTGATGATGATCATACCAAGGGTGAAGCTCAGAGTAGCAACTTATAAGTTTTGCGAATCACAGCATAAACGGGGTCTTCTGAACCAAAGCGTACATTTCCTGATCATGATATTGGTGCTAGAATTGTTGGGAGGTCTACTAGAAAAACAGCACTTCTGTGACGTATGACCTTGCGAAGGAGACTTGCGTAGGAAGGAAAATAGACGCACGAAAAGTTGTCCTTGATCCCCAAACCCCTCCCCTCTTTGATTATGACGTTCTCGAGCAATCCTCGAGCAATCAATAACAAATCGAAATCTTCTTTTCACTATTGCAGAGACTCTTTGCGCAAGTACTGGGTCGCCGACTGTCTCCTAATGTTTATCTTGTATTACAAAAAAGCTGAAGTCAGGGCATTGGCAATCATAGAAACAAACATGCGAACAAACAATTCGGCAGTTGAGAGAAACTACTCAAATTCTGATTTTCACTTATTGAAAACAACTGAAAAATCGTACTCACGCAATAAACTAGAGCATATTATTTCTTCTTATATACAAAGAAAAGCAAAAACGTTTTTTGAAGACGTGCCGGAACGGAACAAAGATAAATCCGTTGGCAATGCTATAGTTAAATTTGCAATAGATCTCGCTTCTAGGTACCCGAACAAGTAGTTCTACGCCCACCCCCAGTGTTGTGAAAAGCCTAGATAAACATAACTTACTTTGGTAAAGATAGCAGAGAGGAGAGAGAAGCGCAACGGCTGAGAGTGGGGATAGGAGCAAAGGGGAGTTTACCCAGGACTAGGTACGGGCGAGTTCCTAGAAAGGAATCGATATCAAACCATTGACCAGAAAACAATTTTTTTGTATATAAACTCTTCTCAACTCCTGTATTTATCTTTTTAGCTAAAAGGTTATCTTTTTAGCTACCTTCGGTGTAGGCCCTTCGCTACCTTCGGTTTAGCTACCTTCGGTGCTGATGAAAACACAATACCTTATTTATCACAATAGCAAACAATTCAATAGTTTTAACTTAAATTGTATATTTATTCTAATTAATGAGCATTTTGTATCCTTATATTTTTTTATAAAAGGTTTGCCCTCTTTACCCTTAAAACCCTTGCTGTAGAAGAAGTCAGAAAGACAGTGATAGGTAGGTAGTTCTACATTTCATGATAAACAATGGAATTTAATGATCTCACATGAAATTTTCGTTTCACCAAGTTACATATCTCATAAAAAAAAACAAAATATTTGAAACAACTTTTAAGCAGTAATTTCAGTTCATGATGATATGAAAAGCATGCTGATCCACAACTGAGTCTGCATATGTCCACACTGTTGACAACTTACAATTGCTATTGATATATACAATGGCTGAGCACCTATTTTTCAGAAACCCATCTGAAGAAGCCATTTTGCTACTTCTTTCTTGTGTTTTCCTTTCACTTTAACACAACTAGTAATTTCATTAATTTGGTAAGTCTTTTCATCACCAAGTTTGAATCTCAGACACTTTTCTAATTCCTTTGAAAAACAAAAAAATAATATTAACGACTTAAGCTATCAAATTTCAAGACCGTTTAAGCAAATCTTAAATTGCTAAAATTTTATTCAGCAAGTTTCGGACTTTGTTTATAATCCCTGCTTTTCACTGTTCTACTTTCATGCGTTAATGCAGCAATTTTTAAACATTGGTAAAGAACTAAAGGCTTAATCTAAAAAATATCTAAAACAACTGTGTAGCTCAACAAAAACACATTCCAATATAATGAAAGGTTGATGATAGAAGGGTCTAGTAAAGTGTGTATTCCATCCCTCCAACAGTTGGCTTTTTAGTAAACTTTCTCACTAGCAAAATAATGCTTGCAGACAGGTCACGCTAACAGTCATTACAATAGAAATAGAGAGATGTAAAAACTTACAACCAGAAGCAAGGAGGGGAAAATATCAGGCATAGAAAGAAAAGGTGTGTGTCACCTGAAATTAATGACATAGAGAAAGCAAGTAATGAATACTGTATTTCCTCTAATAGATGCTATGTTTGATTTTCTATTTCTATTGATAAATAAATCAGTTGGTTTTGCATTAAAGAATATCACCCACACTGTTTGATTGATTATACATCTAGCATTGAAAGCCTAGATATATTTTGAATGTTTCATAACTAATACCTTTAGATCTCCAGAAACCTTGCGAATAACTGTAACAGCTCTTGTGCCACTGTGTGAATAGTGTGTATATACTGGCAGATTATTAGTCCTTGTGCGCCTGATACCAAAACCAACATCTGGTGGATTGTCTAGAAAAAAAAAATTTTGTTATCAAAAATACTGAAGGAAAAATTACTAAACTCAAGAAAATGTTTACCTATATTTTATGATTGAAAATCGACAAGGAAAAATCTAATGAACTCATTGATACCAGTCCTTGGAAGTTTCATAGAATTTCAACCATATTATAAAATCTCAGTATAAACCTTGGTCATAACAAAACATAATTATTTATTTTGTGATTGCTTGCTACAGACTCTGCCTGCCCAGAAAATTTTGCTTAAGCTTATACAAGCGGAATGCTTTGCAGTAGCTGTCTTTTTACATGAGGAGAGAAGGGCTTTTTTTATTTTTATATCCAGTAAAATATTAGCACTATTTTAGAAATAAAGTCGCAAGGCACACTGATTGCACAAGAGCCTTTTGTACTTAACCGGGAAGAACAGTAATACAAGGAAACTTAAGTGACTCTTAGTAATTTTCAGCATTGTTACAGAGTATGAGACAAAAATTATCATCTCTTTTTACTGTATTATTTCACACTATGATGAATGTTTACAGTTGTTCAGGTTTTTAATGATTCTGACATGTTTGATTTTTTAAGGATTGATTGGTACTAGACTTTTGTTGAACAAGCAAAGATTCCTGGCAGTACCTGTCAGGGATGCTGGAGAAGGGGGGCACAGGGGTTCAACTGCACCTGTTGCCTTTTGATAGGAGAAGCAACAGGGAATCAGAGAGATTCATATGAAACAGGGGCAGACACTTAGGGGGGCAAGGGGGTGACCGCCCCCTTCATACTTTAGAGGACAATTGTCTTTTGTTCTAAAACAATGGGAAATGTGACATCATCTTATTAAAACAATTGGCTTGCCCCCTCCAATATTTGACCTCCAATAAGTGTCTGCCCCTGAAATGAAATTCTGATTGTAGTGCCTAATTCATGACAACATTTCTTAAAACTTGTAAAATAATTACTTATGCAAAAATTACCCAAGGTTCAAGAAGATGGAAGTAAAATGGCAGTTATGAAGGAATTAGTAGAAGCTGATAATTATCTTTCAAATGCACTTTTGCTCAAGCCTGTCCCCTTGCCCTTTGGTCATGCTGGCGTCCTTCATACCTGTTTTGGTGATAATATGTGCAGTTGCAAACAAACTTATTTGCAGATTACTTTAACAAGATTTATGGCACACTATTTCGATCCATTGGAATTATTACAATCTGTTTTTACCTCTGCTATTTGCAATGAAAATAATCATAAAGGAATCCTTTTTGCACGGCATTGTAGAGATGTAAAGCTAAGTATTGATGTCATTACAAAACTTTGCATCTACATAGGGTTCAGGCAATGGTAAACACTGGTGCCCCTACAAAATTCTGTACAACTACTACTTGAACTTGGTCATTTTGTGAGCCACTTAAACTCCTAGCAATTTTTGCTGTATAAATTTGACAACTGTTAAGACTTACCAGCTGGTGGGACCCATCCACTTGGCGACTTTGCAATCTGATTCAATCTTTCTTCTTTCAGTTTATACTGAACAACCTCACTACACAAGCATCTTGATGGTCTAATAATCACCTAAGATAAATAATTGATTTTACTGTACATACCAGAGCTTGGGAAAATGTTTTTTTCGAGGAAAATTTTTATTTGTTACAACAAAACTTCCAAAGGTAGTTTAGAACACTGTGAAGCTATGCTTATTAAGCCCCTCCTGGTTCTTCCTCTTGATGTGATCACATGTGTTGACTTCAAAGCCTTGAATTACATAGAACTTGCAACTCTCTTTACTCTAATTGAAAGTTTTTTTCATGGCAGGGACTCAATCTAAGGTATATGCTTAGATCTGTAATCCAGGACCCTCGTCACTAAGCCATCCTTGCACTACTAGAGAGATCTTGAAGGGGAAAAACAGCAGGCACTTGACAAATTGGGTTTCTCCAACTTCCTAGGCGCTGAAACAAATGTGTACCATCAATTTTCAAAATTAAGTTTCTAAAATGTAGCTTAGCTTTCAGCAAATTATATTCTGTAATTTGCTTTGTGATAACTTTAATCATGTTGCTGAAATAAATTTTTAAACCAACAACATCTTTTAGGCTCTTCCAAGCAATAAAAGATATAAACTGCATTTTTTCTTCATGAAATGGCTTAAAAATAAAGCTAACTTATTATTGGTGTGTCAAAGAAGGCATCTAAGGCAAACTGCACAAAAAATATACTTTTTCTGTTATAAGGGCACCTAAGATACTATGAATAAAGGGTCATTTTGGTATGTTTCTGTAGAGAAATAAACCAATATATGGCAGCCTAACAGTGCAGATAAGTTCATTTTGAAAATTTGAGACTACACGCCTGAAATCACATTAAAAAATTTGTAGTGTTGATAATGTAAAATGTTATTTACAAGGGACTTTGCACTGCCAATATGCAAAAGTGTGGACAACTTCTATGCGGGAAGCTTAATTTTAATTAAAAGTTAAAACTTAAAAAAGATCTTTGTAAAAAAGTAAAAATATGAATTGCATTTTGGTTTGTTTTTCTATTGCAGAATTTTATGATCAACTTAAAACAAAAACGGTTTTTCTAAAGCTGTTTCAAAGTTTGAGATATCATCGATTTTCTCAAATACCGTCATCATGATAGAGGGGGCATATTCTTGCCCGACTTCCGCAGTGCAGCAGCCAGCTGTGTGGTACTACTTGCATACTTAAAATTTGAATAATATCAGTGAAGCCCCGTTGTACGCCTGTGACCTCAATAAAAATTGACATACTTCCCAGAAAGATGTTCTGGATTGACAAAGACAAAAGGAGCCTTTGACCGCGCCGCGAGGCTCCTTGCTTCTCCCGGCAGTAAATGGAGTAGGAATTAGTTACTACTAAGAAATTCCATTGCAAAAGAGACAAGTAAAAATTTAAAAGAGAGGAGTATATTTTATCAAGTAAACTGAAACTTAACAAACCTGATATTTGCTAACAAGTGAAATGCTTCGCTTCGCTAGCATATCAACTCTCTTTTGGCTCCAGATTAGAGATTTGCCGACATGAGTTAGGCCATTTTGTCTCGTTCCCGTGAGCCTCGTTTATCCCTTAAGTTTCTCGAAAAAGAACTCAAGCGAGGCTCGATTTGCCAAAAAATAGAACAAATTTACATCATTCTGAAATTCTTTTCCTATTGCTAAAAAGACAGAGCAGATTTTATCACACAGTCTTCCACATTGCTAAATATGTGATGCAAAGCATTCTTAGTGACAGTGACTGAGTGAATGAAGAAAGATCAATGTTGAAGAAAGAACAAGGATATTAAAGTCACATATGGTCCAAAGAATAAGAACATCAAGCCTAGGAAGATATATACGGTTCTTATAAAAAGAAGAGTGTAATTTGTGAGTTTAAACTTTAAACAAATAAAAATTATGTTTAACTCATATTTGCATGTTAAAGGACAAGTGACACGCTTTTGGCGCCAATTTTGTTTTCTTTTAACTTCAAGTAAAATGCTGTATGAGAGTGTTGTTGAAATATTTTTCCTTTCTGATTTCATTTCCCTACTTAAAAACCCTTTTCAAATTATGGCGGGAAATGAATCACGTGACACCGTGACGTAGATTGTGATAATCTGTTATTGCTGCTACTGGTATACAGTGCAATACTAACCAGTGGCGGCTCGTGACTTTCACAGTTGGGAGGGCAGACCATCAATATTGCGATAATCGATAGAAAGGTCGAGTTTGCAAATTTTTCACTGTATTCTTGGTTCGATGTTGATCGTCATGGGGCGAAGAAGAAAAAGCATAAATAGATGTGGTTGTTGTTTAGCGATGATGTCATTTTATAAGCAAAATTTTTCTTGCCCCGAATTCCTCCAAATAAGCCAATCGCAGGCCGCGTTTCGCAATGCTCGAGGTCGAAAATAAGCTTGTGCGCATATCAGCTAGGGGCAAAAAAACTTTGCCCGTAATATGACATCATCGCTCAAGGCACTAGCGGGCCAGAAGCGAGGCTAAGGAAGAGATGGGATAGCAAGGAGCTTTTTCTAGAAGAGATACAAACTTATATAATTAACCACAGTGAGACTATCTTCAAAATTAAATATGAATATCAAAAATTTCCTTTGAATCTTTTTGAGGGGGCATTGCCCCAGATGCCCATTAGCAAGAGCCGCCACTGATACTAACGTTTACAACACGCTTCTAAACGAATTTAGTTCGTCTGGACCTGTCGCGTCGTGTTTCGTAGACTCTCTATTAATGAAAGGAAAATTCCGAGTTATCACAATGTACGTCATAGGATCACGTGATAAAAAGCAAAATCGCGCCCCCTGCGCCCCCTGATTAGAATTTTTTGTTCTAAACCAGGAA
The DNA here is from genome assembly GCF_013076305.1 of Rhopilema esculentum. The sequence continues at coordinate 5,587,742 of NW_027018682.1, read as the reverse complement.
AAACTTACTTCTAAATGATTATCTATAAGTTAATGAAAAGAAAAGATAGGGTGAAAAGTGTGTCACTTGTCCTTTAAACTAAAAAGTATTTGCATCTAAAGCATCAACGTCATTTAAACTATGGGTTTTATTGTTATTATTATTGTAAAGAACTTTGTTATAACTTGTTGGGTCTGCTCTCAACATCGAGTATTGGGCAAACTGCGATGCCCCCCTTTCGCAAGCCTGCCAACAAGCACCAATACACGGGGTAATCATGTTAGGTGAAGAATTTTGGAAGGAGGGTTTTAAATGCAGAAGCAATCAAAAATCAATGTTTCACCACTACAATCGCCGATTAAAATAATGGGTTGCATATTTCTGAGTCAGAAATCATTTATCTTCACAGCAGCCATCGAGATCGAATATGCGTTGCACAACAGACAGAAGTGTGATCGAGATGTTACATGTGCGAGAATATAGAGACAATTTCCAAAAAAAGATGGCACCATATGAGACTAGCTGTGATGGTTTGACACCATATTGAACAAAACTCGTTGGAAATTTCATATATTTTTCAGCTGAACTTATTTTTCTAACAAAAACACACTGTAGAATATTTCAAATCCTTTGAACTATAGAAAGATATCTTTACTTTTTGGCTGTAAACAAAAGTGGATTTACCTTTTTCTAACTCATTAACTACCAAAAATTTCTGCCGTGACAAAATTTTCGGACAAAAATTTTCGACGGAAAATTTTCTTCGACTAAATTTCGATCATGATCATCAATCCTCATCAATCATTATCCATTTCGTTGAACCTGAAATCGTTTTTTTCACCACTTGTAGATGAAAATATTTTAACCTAAGTTTGGCATAGCAAGGGGGAGGCAAAAGGGGGCATGAGGCCATCCCCAATGACAAAAAAACTTTTATGAAAAGGGGCGTTTCCTTGGTCATAAAAGTGTGCTGGGACCAATACGTTTCTTTTGCTCAAACTTAGCCTTTGCCAACCCTCTCTCCTCCAGTTTATCTCACCTTGGCAAAACGCTTCTGTTCAATAAACTGTTTTTTTTCGCCAGTCTCAAAAGAATTCCACGCTCTGTCTTTCTTTACTCTAACTGTATCTACTTTTTCCATTCTTCAAGTAATTTGTACTTTTCAACCAAATTTTTGAACTCTACAGGAAGAAACGATTTCAAGACCAACTTTTCCTGTTGGAGATTGTCTCGTGGCTGTTCTGAATCTTTAACTTATATCTCACACTAATATTTTTGATATATACTCAAGTTAAACACTCTCATGCCTTATAGATATAAGGTAGAGACTCTTGGCTCAGGCTTGAGATAAGGAAATTTTTACAGCACATTTTTTATAAAAATTGGGCTTGGTACTTTGCTGGGATTGGCATCATGGGGGTGGCAAATATAGAAACTGCCATCATAGTGCAAATAGCATGCCCTAATTGGGCAAATTCTTAAATGAATAAAGTATAAGTAGGAAAAGCTGATTCTTTACATTATATGGATTGGGTTAATAAGAAAATTAGCTACATATAGCGATGTCTTAATATGTCAGCAAAAAGTTATCGAAAAGAAACTCTTTTACATGGTTTGTTCGGATCTCTGTCAAAGTTATTTTTTATTTCCTTTCACCTCCAAAAACTCCCTTAATTCAGCCTTGCTTCCCAGACTTTGGAGTTTTTTGGTTTTTTGGAGCCAGAGCTTTGCAGCCTTTCTTGGAACTCGAAACTTATCTATTTGTTAAGTTTTTTTGGAGCTATGCAGCTTTCACCACCTGCTTCTATCTTGTTGTAGGTGGGAATCAGCCTCTCTACATCGACAGAATTAGGGTTTGCTGCAAGAATCCAAGCCATTGTCTCGTCTTGTAGAATTCCTCTGAGAACAAGTCTCAGATCTCTACGATCTTAGTCGTTTCTTTCTCAAAATTTAATGCATGATTGAATGAAATATTTTTACCGGGACAAAAGCTGGGTGAAGCTTTCTCAAGTCTCTTTTACTTATGGAAAGTTTTTAACTGCATTCAGCCCATCAAACTCTTTGCCATCAAATCTGTTCTTCAAAAAGTTTTGCTACTATAAACGAAAACCTCGTTACAGATGGCAAATAAACTCTTCTCTCACTGATGTACAAATTATGCTTGTTTCTTCTTATTCTCTTTTCGCCTAGTTTGAAAGCATGATCTTTAACCCATCTTGTTTGTTATGCAGAAACCACGCAACAGATCTCAATTTTGGAATTACGCCAAATTTGTCATAAGATTGTGCTAGATTTGCAAAGATTATGCCAGGTTTCAAATCTAGGCAACCCTGCTCGAGAAGGAGGCCAATGCATGCTCAGAATATCAAGTTGCCAGAGTTGCAATTTGACCTTTTTGACAACCTAGTGCACTCATTCTTCATAAACATAAAGGCAATTTAGATTCATGGTTTGATGTCCAAATTTCTCCATTTTGACAGTTTCTCAAAACCCCTTGGCCGTCATAAATAAATTTGGCCGAGGAAGCAAAATTTGGCTGAATTCTGGCAGCATGTTGCAAAAAACAACGAAAATGTAAAGGAAAAAAAAAATTTTACACAGATAATATTCAAAACTTTTTAAAATAATTTCAAAATTGCAAGTGATAAATCTTGAAACAAAGTAAAAGATAACAAACAGTTTTAGATAAATGCAAGTGAAAACTTTTGTAACCTACAAAGCAAATTTTGATTACGGTATCACTTCCAATAATTCGAAAAAATTTAGCTTTTTTGTATACTGCGTTTGGCTTGCTGCATTTGGTTGCCAACCACAAAATATGTTGTTGCCAACCTTTCAAAACAACTGGCAAAATCCTGAAGGTGGAAAGTCACAATTTACTCCCTAAATGAAACCACAGATGCTGGTGTAAAGTGTTTCCATTTGCTAACAATAGACAATGGATCAATGGAAACAATGATTCTTTTAAATAATATCAGAATTATGCCAGAGTTATGCTAGATTCCAAATTATCCTAGATTTAATGCTAGATGACGATTTTTGGCCAATATCATGTTGATATTACGCTAGATCAGGTCACACTGGCACCAGCCCACAAGGGAGTGGCTTGGACGGGACTAAGAGGCTTCCCCCTAAATTTTTCACGGCCACGCCCTTTGAAACACCGGAAAATATTTGCTCCTTTCTGTCCTTATTCATAATCATAACGATTTAGAGAAGATTCCAATTAACATAAAAATACAAAACCGTGTTTGACGAAATACAAATTTTTCTTACCACACAAGATAAAGCACCATCAAAAAGAACAAAAACGTGTTCCCAGCAGAACTGCTACTAATGCGTTCGTTAGCGTAAAGTTTCAAAACATTTTCTACCCTATTATTGCAAAAAAGTTTGGGAGGAATATAGTCCCTGTTATGCAACATTCCCAATTGAATGTTCCTCCCAGCTACCACCGAGAGGCTTATCATCGTTCAGCTGCTCTAGGCATTCACTTCGAATTGAAAAAATGTTCCCATTACTTTCTTAGATTTTTCGAATGGTATTTTATGCTGCACTTTTAATAACATGCATTATTTACAAATCCACACTTTCTACAATTACAGTTCCACAATTTTAATTTACAACCCCACAAAGTGAGTCAAATCCACGCTTATTTTAGGCCCTGATCTTGCTAAAAGTATCTCTTTTGACTCCACCTTCGTATAAACTGGGAAATATAGCGCTTTAATTTGGTTTTCCTGACGTGTTGCCTGGGGAGATGAGCCAAACTCTGAACGGGGTACTCAGCGATACTCAAGCCTCCAAGTCTCCACGAAGCCGGTACCTAGCCGGGATTGAATATAAAACAACCTGTATGTATGGTGTAGCAACCTTCAGGTCTTGGTAATATATTGCTATTTTTGTGTTAAAAATGCATGACGAAATTTTGTCACGACGAAATTCTGAAAAGTTGAGAAGTCACGACGAAGTTTATCCGCTGAAAATTTATCTGACGAGTTTTTTTGCTGTTTATGTTCTTATTCTTAAAGTGTGGGATTTAACTTTCAAGTCCCTTTCATCTAAGAAACTTATCAGGTGATAAGCCATTCGTGGAAATGAAAAACAGTAGCAATCCAAAGATTTCTGCAAGGATTTTCATTATCTAAGCCATTTGTGGAAATGAAAAACAGTAGCAATCCAAAGATTTCTGCAAGAATTTTCATTATCTGCGAATCTGGTGAATAGCCATCCAACGATTGGTCATTTTGCCCATGACGTCAAGACCAAGTCTTTCTTATGCAACTTATCACGTGTGGCTATGCAGTGAAATTTCAGCCTCGTCCGATAAATGCTGGTCTTCGTTAACATGTCATATTTTTGAACGAGGAAAATCTTTTGTTTTCTTTGACATGATTTTTTGGCTTTATCGGGGCTTTATCTTTTTCAAAGCCATTTTGACCATTGAGTCTTCTTCAAATAAATTTTGTAAGATAAACAAAATTTGATTAATATATAATTTAGCGACAAAATTTTGGCTGGCTAAGCAATTTTCAAGATTGGTGAAAATCTTTAATGAGTTGTTTGGAGGAACAGAGAAAGGTTAGCGCAGCCCTGAGAACCATGACATGCTAAAAAATATGGTCTTTACGACACACTTGACTGGACGATAGTGGTCTATCAGTAACCTACTGTGTAGCATCGGTGCTCTGATCAAGCAATTTGCTTCCAAAAGAAGGAGGATTTTGCAGACTCTTCTAGGAATAAGGTTCAACTATACTAATCTGATTTTGTTCAGAGAAACATGTCTTTCTGAAACTTTTCTTAGGTATTAAGGCAAGAAATTCCTAATAATGGCGGCCTTAATCGCAAGGTACACGCGCCTTTGCACAGGAGTTTTAAGACGTGAAGGTTGCAACTTGACTGGGTTTTCACGATGCAGTGATTCAGTTTTTTCAGGATGTTCAACGGTATGTTAATCAATAGATTTCAAATTTTCTTTTTGAGCCTAAATGAATGAAACTTTAATGTAGGCTGTAAATGCCATGGCTTGGTTTTTTAGGACTGCTCCTCTTTGACGGCGGGAGGCGGCAGTGTGCTGTCTTCTTTTTTCTTCATTTGACATTACAAAACCCAAGCTCATCAACAATTTTTGCCAGAATTAGCTTCATTTTTTAGGTAACAAAGACCTATGTACGGAATTAACTGCTGGGATGTGTCCCAGCCACGAGTAGTCACACTTTTTACTGTTGCAAAGCAGGTTGCCCATTTCTGGCTGATCGCTGGTGCCTTTAAGAGAAGCATAATTTGTGAATCAAACTTGATATTAAGAGTTGATAAGAATGAAATATTTTAAAAACATAATTAAAAAAGAAAATGATATTATTTGGAGTCTGATATTATTTGCAATAAAGTAGCGTGGTAGCGGCGCCGCCTGGAAGGTAACTGAAATGCTTCAATTTCCATGGAATGAAAAGGGAAAAAGGAAAAATGTTAAATAAAATAAGGAAACAAGGGAAATTAGAGAAGAAATTAAGGGAAAGAAAAGAAACAAGAAAAGAAAAGGAAATGGGTTGCATTTAGCAGTAGAGTCGGGAGAAAAAAAAAGAGAGGAAGAAAGAAATTTCAAATTAGTACATTAAAAAAAGGTAGTGAGCTGAGTTTAAAGTCCACTTGCAACCAGATCTTACGAGATTCTTATTTAAGTCTAGATGGTTGATCTGGCCTCATTTTGCCAAGATTTACCTGCTACTGGATTTTAATATTTGTTCTAGGTTACCAATAAGGATAAGATGGTCCTCTGAATATTTGACCATTGTCAGTGGCGTAGCCAGGGTTGAAAGATTAGAGGGGCAAAGAAAAGTCCCACAGCAGGAGGCCCCAGAAAATTTTTCTTACCAAACCCTTAAGAATTTGGGATAATGCTTTGGGAAATTTGGGATAATGAGTTTGTTTTCACCTTAGGACTCCATTGGTAACATTCTTAATAGGCAAGTGGCACTGATTGGTCAACCTCAACAGTCATGTGTTCGTGTTTCTGATTGGCCTATTTTTGATCCACAACTGGGTATATATATTTCCTAACGTAGAGTTTTTGATCTCTGTTCTGACGTTTTAAACTCTGAAGAGTGTCAGACGAAAAGCTTTAGTAGACTAAATGTTTGCTTTTTTCAAAGTCATTATCTAGAAATAGCTGCAGAAATTCAAATATACAATATAGAAAAAACTGCTGAAAATGAAATGGTTGTTGGATGGATAGGCCTTGTGCTTAGCCAATGTTAATCAATCTTAGAAGATATTGATCTTATTTGCCCTGACATTAAGCAACCACAATTTGAAAATTTGAAATAGTCCCGGGTATGACATTTGGCAGTAAAAAATTTTTAAGGTGCTCCTATATTCAGGTTGGAAAAATAGCAATAGCCTAATAAGTTTTGGTGCTGCAAAATTTGATGGCACAAAATAGCGGAAACATTGCATACTGGAGCACTTTTGTCTTTTGACATTGTTTGTTTAACCCTGGTACCCTAGATCCAGGTACACTTTATTTTCTACATTGCCTTGAAAAGAATGTTTCAGTCCTGTCTGTAAGTTGACACTTCTATGCTAAAAAAACTCCATTCTTGAAACTTGCTAGTAAAAACTTGAAAAAAGGCAGACATTTGTTTATAAAGTTGTTTATAAAGTAGATGTATGGGTCTTTGGGATAAATATAAGGGTAAATATAAGGAGAGCCCTTCCATCCATTCAAAAGAATTTCCTTCCTACCAACCAAAAAAAGTTCTGTCATTTATGAATTTACGTGGCAGTGTGATTCTGTCTACGTAGGACGCACAACCCACAGATTGGGGGATAGGATAAAACAGCATGTTCCTTCCAACATAAGAAGCTGAATCTGCCCGTCAAAGAGAACAGCCTCCTCGATCTTGTAGGTCTAGAAACACTGTTAAGCAAATGATTCTGCTGCCGGTCAACATCTTCTAGACAACCCAGATTGTGCAAAACTCTATAGTGCAGGCCTGGTCATAAGACCTTAAGCAGGGGAGCAGTAAACAGCTCTCCAAGTAATCTCCAGGTGAGCTTTTTCTAGATACATAAGAATACAAACAAAGGAAAAATTGATTTCAAGGAGAGCAATTTGCTTTTTAGTGTAAATTTAGGAGAGCAATCCGTAGCTCCTTTCCAGCATTTGAGGAGAGCCTGGAGGGGAGCAAGAGCTATGGCTCGCCTCAAATGGCCAGGCCTGATAATGACAACATGTTTCAGATAATTGGCAGAGCCTGATCATCCTTCCATCTAGCAGTAATTGTCAGTTCCTTCAATGACACACAAACTTTATTGTTTCTTGCTGAAAGAATTTACTTTCAGTATAATGTAGAGCATTTCACTTATTGTATCAAATACCTTTAGTTGATAAAAAAGTCAACTGGCTGCATTTGTCATAGAAACCATCCTTCTTGAAAACACATGTATTTGGGCACTGAATTAGAAGCATGGAATTCAGTTTTTGTCTTATTATTGTGCATTTGGGAAACCTCTTTGAATTTTTTGCACAGTCAAGCCAAAAATAAAGAAGACTTGTGAGGCCAATTTAAGATAAGGTATATATATATATAGAAATTTGTCTTTTGATACTTCCGTAGCACAGTGCTCAGATGTTCTCCTGAAGAGTGAGTTACTCACGAAACAGGCTTGTAGAGATAAACCATGTAGTTTTACTTTCTTCAACTCTATGATATATTTATAATATGTATACATATTTAAAATTTGCCTTATTCATGGGTATCCTACGCTTATGATTGTAAGATACAATGTATAATGCTGTGAGAGACACTTTCAAATAAAATAATTTAAAGCAGCTTGGCTGGTGATGAGAAACTTTCAAAATGAAAATTATAACGAAAGAGTGCAGGAAAGAACGATAAACAAAGTTAAAGTGGCAAAATAACTGAGATTTGTACTAGCAATTATCAAATAGCTTAGATAAATGATGAGGAAATATTACCAAATTGTCAAGTGGGAGGGAAAAGGGACATAATAACAGGGGAAGTTCGTGTTGTAAGAAGTCCAGATGTCAAGTGTGTAAAGTCATGTCTAACAGCGATAATTTTAAGTCTAGCACTACAGGTAAAGAATATAAGATCAACTATTCGTTTAACTGTGACTCGTCCAATGTTGTGTACTTAATTGAGTGCAATGTCTGTGGAGTCCAGTATGTAGGTAGCACATGCACGCCTTTTAGGCTTAGGTTTAATAATTACAAGGCGTGTAGTCGTAAGTTTAATTTAGGGTCTTCAGTGCCCCAGATGGAATTTTTCAGACATTTTTCTGAGGAAGGACATCGGGGGTTTCTGAATGACATAAGTGTTAAGGTCATAGATAGGTTAACAGGTAATGATAGGAGGAGAGAAAGTTTTTGGCAATATCGCTTGAATACTTTCTCTTCGATGGGTCTCAATACTAGGCAGGTAGATACATAGGACATTTATATATTCTTCTACAGTTTTAAATTCTTAAAAGTTTTTTGTTTTTTTTGTTTTATGTTTTTAATTTTTAATGTCGGCTCTTTTGTTTATAGCTTATCTTCTCGTTATTTTGTTTTTTGCTTTTATGGCTTTCATCTATCTCTTGTGAGACAGCCAACACCAGCATCTCCATCACATTCTTTCTTCTACCTTTCTTTTCACTTCTCTCCCAGTTCCCCATAACAGTTTGTATTCTAACACATTTGACAATATGTATTGTATTAGGCAGGTGCCCCTTAGGTTTCTATTGTATTGTAGTGTTCTATTGTAATTTAGGTTGATAAGTAGGCTCCTCTGATTTTGTAAAGTTATTACTGATGAAGCGAAAGCGAAACGTCTTACGAAAGTGTTTTCTTTGATTCTATATATATATATACAGAGAAGCAAGTTTGTCCAGTAAGAACTGTAGACTATACTAAAAAGTGCATAGGCAATATCTGCCATTCGTTTGTTTCACTTACTCTGATGAAGCACTGTACGCTGGGGCCAAACATTAGTATTCGTTTAATTTGATTTATTTTATTTTCTAAATTTATCTCATAACATTGGATTCTCGTCGCCATTTAGCTTTGTTTGTGAATTTTACTCTCCAATATCTGGCAGGCATATGGTAAACTTTCCAATCTGGCTAATATCTGCATTTTTCTATGGAAATGTTAAAAGTGGTCAAATGCCTCATTATTGGATGCATTTTGATAATTTGCGAAAGAAAATCAAGAAATTCTAAAATAGACCTCTCAACATTATGATCAAGGTGATTGCTTAAAAGCAAAAAAATTCAACAAAAGCCATACTTCAGAAAAGAGAAAAGGGAGCCATTGTAGAATTAAAGGAGGGGAAGTTCTCTTCCCAGACCTTATCAGTTATTAACAGACAGGTACACCTCAGATGTACCCAGGCACATGATTTAGACCCCATGAGGTTGTCACATAAATGCATCACAACAACCCCCTGAGTACAAAGCTGCATAGAAGCAATAAACTAGCAGTGCTATCGCATAAAACTACTTGCTATAAATGTGTCACAGTGGTGAAACCCTTTTCAACAACACACAATTTCCCTTGTTTATTTTTTTAATCTAAGGGTTATTTGAGAAAGAGATTGTAAATAAAAATTCTAACCTGGACATGGACAACATTTTCAAATCTTTCTACTAAGGTGGAATAAATATTTTTGTCTAAAGTCAATTCAGATTTGAAAAGAGCCATCATTTGATACCAGAAAAATTTTTACTTTGGTAATTTACAAATGCTTGTCTTATGCATAGATTTAGCTGTGGTTTGTTATCCAAAATTCAGTAAAAGCATTTATTAGAATAGACAAAGAGTGTTAAAACTTGAGTTGAACTCTGTAGTCAGCCTTACCAGTTTTCCGAATCTAAACAAATCTCTAGTTTATAGAGTTAATAGAGCAGTGAATGAAATGTAGAATTCATTTGCCAGACTCGTTTAAAAGATTGTCTGGCTTCACTTGCAAAAAGCTGGTATGTTACGTTCTGATGGTGACCATATATGATATTCTGTAATGAAAACTGTTCCATATGAAATTGATTGGAATAAATAATGAGATTTTGAATGTAATGTGTTATCTTGATTTATGTTTAATATGTGTTTTCAAGCTTATTTTAGGATGCAGCATGTCTTGATTTTTCATATGAATTTCTTTAGACTATACCCAGTTTTTGCTTTAATTTGTGATTATTATGTCTTACAGTAGTTTGCAAGAAAGCTAAAATTAAATAAAAACAATTATTTTTTAGATTCAAAGCCTGAAAATGAACACACTTTTCAAAAGACAGTTTTCATTAGATGAACTTAGTCAAGATGAAATGATGGATGAAGACAGACTTTTTTCACTTGTTACTTTGGTTGTAAAAGGGAGTGATGAAGCAGTTCTGGATAGCTATACTCAATTTGTCACTAGAGCAGCAAAAATTCTGAATCTTGATATTTCAAGAAGGTATGTCAAATTTGTCAGATTTATACAGATTTAGAAATGTTTAAAAGTCGTAAAATACTAAGAGACATTGTCAGAGGGTAATAGTTAATTAAAACTAATTGTCATAGTAAACAAATCTCTAATAGGATTGTTGGTTATCAGAACTGGATATCAGGTTAATTCTTAAGAAAATAACTCACTCTCTTGGTAAATAGCAGAATATAGTTTATCATTGTCTGCTTGTCCATGATATTTTATAGCTAATGACCAAGCTATACAATACTTGCTAATATATGATTCAGTGTTTTGGGAAATTTCCCTGTCGCAAATTGCCTATCCATGCAATGGTTTTCTATCAGTTAAAATTATTTTTTGAGGCATGCAAAGAAACAACATATAAGTTTCTTCTGTTTCTGTAAAATGAATGGGTGGCTATTAAGTACAATCAATCAACATACAGAAAGAATAAGAAATTATAAAATTACTAGATCCTTTCCTTGGTACTTGAATCTGGGACTGAAACATCTGAATCCGTAGAGTGATTTTCAACTTTTATTTGTTTCTTAGGTATCTCACTTTGGGTCAGCTACTAATCATACTTTCTCTTTTTTCTTATCAATTGCAAGTTCCCTTGCTGAACCTTACCATTTATTTTCATTTCCTGCCATTTGCAAATAGCATCTGTCAGTTTTTAAGATGAGCTGAGTAGCATGGAAGAAGCTTTTAAAAAAATACATAAATTTTGATATTCATTATTATGACATGCAAGAGTATTTGCCAACAGCTTTCCTACTTCTATCTTAAATTTATCAAAATTGACATACTGTGTCAATTCACTCAATTAATGGGTTAATGAGTTATCAGTAATTCAAATTTTATTACTCAAGTTTTTGAAACAATTCTCAAATTCTATCAGCTGCAGAGTATGTGTAACCTTTTTGGCACACCAGTTTGGCATAACATTTACCAAAAAATTGTTCACATTTTCAAGGCAAATATTTTCTGTCTCTTTGTATTTGTATATTCACTCCAGAAAATTCTCTCTTCATTAATGAATTTTATCCAAAACAAGATTATCTTCATATTTTTCTTGAATCTCTGTCCTTTTGCTAGAACATTTTTAGGCAATTTTTAGGCTTGTTTGGAGTTGTTTGGCTGTGGTTTCATGCTTCATGTTACCTCTGTGGCAGCTTCCAATGTTTCTATTTATCCGCAACTCTTTTCTTCAACCACACAGCCCTTCTAAAAGATTTTCTGAAGCCAAAATTGTTATCTGTTTATTAAAAAAGTCTCAATTTATAGAGTACAACATTCCCTGCCAAATTTCCTAGCAGCGCCCAGTTGCTAAGGTGCTTTTTAGAAAATATCAAATGTCTTAAGTAAAAAAGACCAACACCGCAACCCTTTTCCCCTAAAACAATTTTGGTTTCAGTGTTATATCTCATATTTTTCTGAAATAAAACCATTGGACCAAACCAAACCACTTTACTTTGCATAAAACAAAATTGTTCAGAGGGGGAGGGGGTGCAGTATAGAATATTCAGAAATTTAGTGTCGTGTACCAAGACTTTTGGCAGGCATTGTAGCTTACAATATTGGGTGACTATCCCACCTTTGTCACAAAAGTATGTCTTGTAGATGTGGTAATGTTTTGCCATGTTCTATGTTCCTAAACTTTTTTAATTCATACTTATTCAAGGGGTTTGGCTTTTCAAGGGGGGTTGCTTTATCAACTGGGTTGCTTTATCAAGGGGGTCGCTTTATCAACAGGGTTGCTTTATCAAGGAAGTTGCTTTCTCAAGGAGGTGCATATTGAAAATCTGTTATCTCATAAAAAATGGAATTTTATTTCATTTAATCAATGCATTAAATCCCTTTGAAAAGTCAATTGTTAAAACTCAATAAACATTATTTGGATTAAGGAAGCAATACATGGTGTTGATAATTGTGTTTTGAGTTTTGTTTATTCAAACACTGTTTACTTTACATACATTTAACCCTTCAATATTCATATCCTTCATTTACTGGGACCTGTTTGGCAGTACTCATGCATGCATACATTGTTTGCTCTAATTAAAGATTAGTTGCTTTGTTGAGAGGGCACTCAATGTAGAATTCCTCTCTTTGATGAAAATTGAAGCCATTTTGGGATTTTGTAAAACTTAATGATTTTATCTGCCACCATTTTGTGATATGTGTGTTACAAACGAATTGAAATTTCATTAAAGCAAAATGATTAGAAAATATAATTTTGTGTTTTGTATTTAACTAAAGAGCTGGTTTTTATAGTCTGATAAATACTAAAAGACTCTCTTTACAAAATTTGAATGGACAAAGACTTTTATTCTTTCTGATATCGTATAATTAATGTTTGTGTTTCAGCTATGCTGTGCTGTCTAAGGCGCAAATAATATTTGAAATCCTCTACTTGATATCTGTTTTAATTTGCACTGATATCAGTTGTTAGAACTGCGTCCAAATCCGAATAAAAAACGATAGTTTGGCAATTTTCTAATATTTCATTTTATCATTATGATTGTAAAATATTGGTATCTTTTTTTCACAGGACAATATTAGAGACTCATTTTGAGAAAAGAACTTTACTAAAATCGCCACATATTTACAAGAAACACCAAGCTCAATATGAGGTCAGAACCCACGGAAGGATGGTTCAGGTATTGAAATTTACATTTTCTTTTTTACTTTGTTGCAAAACTATCAAATTGGCATGACGATTCCTATAATCGAGAATGCAAGGCATTTGATGCAAATAGTTTTGTTTATCTAAACACTTTAAGTTTCCTCTTGACACTTCCAATATTCATATCCTTTGTTTTTCTGGGCACTTATGCGAGGAGAGGGGGGAGGGGGGGGATTCTTGCATTAATTGTCGGTTGTCTGAAAAACCTACCTAAATCCTTAATAGTTAGTGAGTTCCTGCTCCAACAAATTTTTACCCTGTAATGAGATCCCAGAAAACATGGCGCCCAAACAATCAACGACCACGAAGAAGGCGTATGAAAACAAAAGGAACTTATTGCCACAACAGATTCCCGCAGTTTTTCACCGTGATTCTGGGGTATGTTTTCAGTGGTTTGGGCTTTTACCCGCAGGAAGTATAAATTGGAATTTGCCTTGAAAAGTCGTGCTTTGTAAGACTTGTAAAGATCTGGTTATTATAAGTCATAGAATCGTTGTATTGAACAAAGGAAGGGTAGTAATTCGATAGTGTGAGGCTATAAGCAGCTATAAGCAAGGAACCATAGTTCTGCATGTTCTGTTTAATCGAATTTTCTTCAATTGGTGTGCCCGTCAGCACCCTCTTCCCCGACTCCGTAACAGTGCCTAAAAACTTCGAACTCCTAGAATAAGCGCTAAACATTATCAGTGATGGTATACTGGCTTGCTATTATGACTTTAAATTTGAAGCATTTGTGATACTAGCTAATAATGGAATTATCAATCGACAAGCGGGGCGTGTTGTATTGGTGTGTAGTTTTTCATTTTAAAGGCTTTATTCTTCGGATTGAGATCAGTTCCTTATGCTCTCACTTTTGCTACGAACTGAATGAACAATTCCTTTCTACAAACCCAGTTTTGTCATCAAGGGCTTGTCCTCGCTGTTTTAAATGCATTTGACACAGGTAAAAGTGGCATACAGCCACTCGACCACGAGTAGTTGACCAATCAAATTGCGCACAGAGAAAAACACGTGAACAGTTTCCGCCTTTAGCAGCGCGCAGTGGTTTCACGTGAACGGTTTTCATAACCTTTCTTGTGCGCGGGCTCTGAACAATTTGGCCTAAGTTACTTCTGGATTCGCTGTACTTATGCATGTCAAATGTCTTTAAGTACTGTGTGTAAGGGTCATGGTGTATCTTTTATACGGTATATTACGCACAGTTTCAAGGTCAAATTTGAAGTTTGCAGAAAAAGGCTAGCAAAAGGACTGCCTTGGATAGTTTTTCAGCCATCGTGTACCTTCTTGAATTGTTTTACTATGTCTGTCATCCTAAAACAAAGTTCTTTATCTCAAAATTGCTTGCTTTTGCCTTTCATTATATTTGAACCGACTTTGGTTACATGAATCTTTTGGTAGGTCGATGTTTCTGTTTTAATACAATAATACAATCTACTTTATCATCAGTTCGCGGGATTATACTTTTTTATCTACCCCTTCTTTGAAATTTGCTAATCCCATTTAGGCAAAAGTGATTGAACTTCCCTACCTCAACCACCACCCTACCTCTTCATTCTGGATGTTTTTAGTTCAAACATATTTGAAAGTCGCGATTTGCTTTTATTGAATTTGAGTTCGGTATTCAATGTTATAAACTACATGGTTTTTCGCTTCTTGCGTTTAGTTGTTACTGATATTCAAATATTCTGTCTGGCTATTCTGATTTGAAGTGGTAATAGGTGAATCAGTTTTTTGTTTATCTGAAATCATAAGCAAACACAAATTCAGTATCTTTATCCATCTGTTCTCAAGTGCTAGTGAAAAATTACTTCTCGGAAGCTTTACCGGTCTCTCATTTAAGTGCGCTAGCTGTACACGCTTCGATGTAGAGAACAGGATGGTTCTAAGTGACACACACTTAATGTGATCATCAGGCAACCACAGTTGCGTCTCCATAAGTAGTATACCAGATGGTGTCCGACAACGTCTCCAATTCAGATTGAAGCATTCTTCTATATCCACATAATCTTTAAAAAGGTTCTCTCTCTATATTCCTTGGCTCTCTTGATACACGCATGTCTTGTTTTAACTTTTTCAGAGTTGCTTTCATGCTAGATCATCAACATTTTCCTATTTTTTGTTCCCACCTTTAATCATAGCTGCCTATCTGAATGTTCTGTTTTAGATCATCTTCAATACTGTCTTGTTTTGTTTTTTAGTTGCAAAAACTAACTGGCGACACTGCAGACATTTTTCTTGAGTATATACAGAGAAATTTGCCCGAAGGTGTCAGCATGAACGTTGAGCAGACGGAGGTTCTAGATGTCCCCGAGTACATAAGGCCTCCGGTCCAAATAATTCACGAAAGAATAGAAAAGTCGAAATAAAGAAAATGCCTGTGCATTATCAATGGTAACATCTTTGTTAAGTTTTTCCTTCGCAAGTAAATTGTGTTCTCAGCACGTGTGCACAAAAGCTGTAATGTTCTCTAATTTGCTACTGGGAGAAAAGATTATGTTGACTTAATTTTGATCTTATTGATCAGAACGTCTTTCCCATTGCCCGTAATTCCCTATGAAAATATGTTATCAAAGTTTCGTATGACAATTTATATTGCGTATAGTATTTTATGTCAAATTTCTAAGAATTCAGTCAGATAAGTGTTGGCTTCGGAATTTTGGCGTTGACTTAATCCTTTTGGCTGTCAGTAACTGTCTCCTTTGATACCTTAGTAGACTCACTTTTCTTCTGCCTTATTTCAATCTTGTCATTTGTAAGTTCGTGTATTTCCCAACAGTGAATAAGTAACATTTGAAAATGACACTCATCCCTCGCCTTAATTAGTTAACAAGACTGTTCATGTGACTCGGTTTTTATGAAGTGAATTTATTGAATACCGTAAATCATCCAGGTGTATTGATGTGATTTTTCAAAGTTGCTGGATTATTCTCTTTAAGAGCTTACAAACATTGGCTTAACAATCGGACTTCTTATGCCAATTAAAAGTATACACAGCTTAAAGTGATTGTTTGAGGTGCTCATCTGTAAGGATATGTCCTTCAATGACTTTCTCACGGATAACTGCTAACTTACTTCCTCCAAATGATCCGTCCGTAATTCACGGCTTAGAAGTCCCTTTAAACTGTGAAAATCATCTTCCTGAATTAAGGCAGGTGGGATAGGAGACCCTGCCGCTTATCCATGCATCCTGTATATCGCTTTCTTCGGCTTCTTTTTCGCCCGACAAAGCTTAGGCCGCTCCTTGGGCAGCCCACCCATCACAGTCCGCTTATTGGGTCTGTTTTACGTTACTTTACCATTTACACACATCGCCTATTCCCTTAACTTATGTTGCCCACAGATCTGCTTATTTTCTGGTAAATTTCTGGTTGAAATCTTTAATTAATCTTTTTGTGTCGAAATCTGATGAAGTTCAACTAAGTTTTCTGATCATTTGATAAGTCTGATATTAAATTGTAATGAAATCATTGATGTAGTACTATGCCTCACTTTCCATATCACAATCCAGTAATTATCATCGATTTTCTGCCTTGAACCAGTAAACAATGTAGCGATCAATTATTTGCTCAATCGTGTATTTTATCCCATATGGTTCACGAATTACCTCAATTCGTAAATTGCATCAAAATCTAAAGATTAAATTGCATAAACTTGCCTATCTCATCGTAGTTAAATTAGTGGGAGTGTATCCGATTAAGTGTTTTACCCCTAGTGCAATTCGGGTAATTTTATTGGCTTTATCGCTTAAATTGCGTTACTCGTAACTGTAACTGCATTTAGAAATTGTTTTAAAATGATTTATGTTAAGACTATCATTCAATTTCCAATACTTTCATCGCACTAAGGGGTTATTGTGTACTGGCTGTTTGCGTCAAATTTCTGTTGACGTACTATACCCTTCTACAGTAAACAACTTAGCTTCATAACTTGCAAATGGCCTTGCTACACTGATATTTGGCTTATTGCACCTATTTCAAAGATAATGAATAGCTAGTTATTTCTCGATATTCCAGATTGTTTTAAACGACATCACAACGTCGCTTAGAAATTAACTTCATTTTCTCCCCGACGCCTGTAAGGTTGCGCAAACCTGAGCTCATAACAGGTCGCGTCTTTTAGGTATTAGGGAAAAATTAAGAACAGGAAGAAAGTTTATTCATAATGTAAAAGAAAGTTTTTAAATAATGCCACAATGTAGCAAAGTTATATAAACAAGTGTCTTTATTTCACTTTGCATAGAATGCGTTAGCTATGGCCTCACTTAATTAGTGGTTGTGTTTTTGTTTTAGTTTTTTGCAATTTGAGTAGAATTTTAGATGCTAGAGCTGCTTTTTGCTTATAGTGCATTTCAAGCACTTAAAAAACATGATTCATTTTCCTAGTTTATAAATCAGTTTGATACTATTATTTCTGAAGATGGTATAAATAAATTTTAAAAACGACAGTGTAACTTAGATTTTGTGTATTTTTTTCGACTTTTTCTATATTCAATATCTGATAAGCCAAAATACTTCTTTTGCTGTACAGAACTTCACGATTGTACAAGTAAATGAAAATATTTTGTAGCTTGTAGTCTGATTGTTTCGAATGACGAATAATCCCCAAAATAAAAAAAAAATTCTATCCAGATGTGGATCCGAAGATTTTCTGAAGGAAACTATGGGATGTTAGACTGGCTTTTTGCTCTGAACAATCGGTGACTAATGACCTTGGAAAACAAACTCTTTCTTTTTCACAGATATGGGTTTGAGTTTTAATCTAGACAGGTTCCAAGACTCAGGGGTGTATAGTTGAAGCCCAAATGCCACTTTCAACCAAGATACAATAACACTTGGCTGCTCATTGCACGCAACTGCCTTTTAAGAGGCCATTTTATTGTATTAGCTTTTATTTATTCTTTGTTATTTCATTTATTTTCTTTTGAAAATATTTACACAGCTAACATTTTCTATAAGAAACCTGCTATGAGAGCAAGCTTGAAATCCGGATTGATTTACGAAAGCAGGAAATGCTACGCCTTTATTGCTTAAAAATGCTTAATGGATCAATGTCAAGGTTGTGCCAAGACATTCTATTTATGAATCAAAAATGAAAGTAAATTATATTGTGGAGCAGACAAGCAAAATTAAAATCAAATCTTTTTCACTGTCACTGCAGCTGAATGTTCTAAAGTACTGTTGTGAAAATTTTGAAAAACTTTGGTAGCAATATGATTTGATATTTTAACGGGGCCTGGGCCCCGGCTCTTTTGCCAATGTCCCAGTTTCAGAAAACCTTGCATGCCAAATCTTTTCGTCTTGTAACTTATTATAGATGCTTCTGCACATATTCCAGTAAGACCTCCCTCCCTGAATTTTACAGCAGCATGTTTTAAAAGAAAAGACACAGGTATTTCTTTGCTATATATAAGCATATTTACATAGTCATATCGTTCTAGATATTCTCATAAATACTTTTTCTTCTAAATTGGTAAATTGAAATAAATATATATATTTATATTAAATCTTCACTCGTATTCTTGTCACGTAAAATATATGTATAAATATAGACACAATACTGCATAGGTGCTGTGAGCACGTCAAATGTATAAAAATATGACACATCGTCCGAATGAATTCTTCTGTATAGGCTAAAATTTCGAACAAAACCACTGATTTACTGAAAGCAGTCAGCATCAGTTTCCGGATGAGCTAATGAACACGGGGTAAAGGCTTCTAAAAATTTCGTCACTTCTACATCGCTATTAACACAGATACCAACTTTTTAGGTGCTTGTTAAGATATAGGATTGCTTTCATGGTACATTAAAACTTTTGATTGTTAAAATCATACGCTTGCTATTGTCCCCTTATATTGTACAGTTTGTGACGCAATGACCCCAAATTTCTTCCAGATAATATGGCCATTTGGGATACTGGTGCTTCGGCTTTCAAAGACGATTTCATGTAAACCAGTGTTTTTTACTCTAGCAAAAACATTCTTTGCAAGCAGTTGGCTTATAATTCACAAGTATCTAGAAGTACTACCTTACTTGGTTTAGCTATTATTTTTTAAAAGCTTAGTTTTTGGAACATATCGTTTTCTTTATTTTCAAAGTACGGTATTGGTGTAAGCGAACATTAAGCAAGAATTGAGCGAGCATGGGTTTTTATTAAAGGCTATCTGGGTGTATCCAACTGCCATCAAAGATGTCTTATAATAAGGTTCATAATCTAACGATGATGAATTTCGCTGCTTTTTGTCCAATTTTAGTCCTTGCTCCCTTTTTTACTGTGCCTTTGGGTCTGATCCCGACAACAAGTGGATTTTCGGTGCAAGATTGGAAGGCCGTGTAATGATTTGCCAACGCAAATTGTCTGAACATACAGTTTTTGTCGTCTCCGGATGGCTGTAAAAGACAAAAAAGATTTTAGAATTATGACAAATGCATATCCATCACAAAAACAACACTCGTGTTTTTTTACTCCCAATTTGTTTCCTGTGAAGAATTTTTTCTACCGCCATCGATAGGCCAATTTCATAGCAAGTTGAAAAATTACCTTGCCAGTGAGCTTTCCCTTGTCGTCGAAACAAACATAATTCTTTGAAGCTTCTCCGCGTAATCGTACTTTGCCGAATCCAATGCTTTCTATGTTTACGACAGCTGTGGAGAAATTAGAAAGAAAGGGTTTACAACTGGTATGCGCTGCTTAGTTTCCAGATAGTGAAATCAGTGGAAATAGTCAACGATAGTTTGTTATATTCGTTGAAGAGTGGAACATTTTAATATGGACTGGAAAAGCATTAAGTGTTTGTCTAGAAATAAAAAATAGGAGGGGTTAACCTGGAAAAGTCACATTAAGTTTTTACGCTAGACTGGAGACTGGTAATGAATAGGTTATTTTAAGCAAATAAAAGAGCAAATCATGGCAGATATGGAGAAAAACAGGAACAGAAACAAAAGGTAAAGAAATTGGAAAACAGACACAGGAGAAAATGGGCTGTAAAGGATGCTACTCATTTTATATTCGGAAATATTTTTAATTCACATCTAATTGACCTCGATGACAAATAATTTTGGGTGGCTGTTAATCGATGTTTAAAGAGCTCCTTCAGACGTCAATATAGTTAGTACTATCTAATTTCGTCCCCTGAGGTGACAAAGCTTCGAACCATTTCAACTTACCGAATTTTGAGAATCGTGATCCTTTCCCGCTTACAGCCCTAGCCGATACTGTCAAGTACCCTTTGCTTGCTACCGAATATATAAGTACTCTTGTCGTAATTCCACGTGGCTGCGTGCTGAGAGTCGAATATTGGCTTTTGTAAAACCTTCTAAATTGTTCCTGGTTTATTCCTGTGCCTTGAGATGGGGTATGTTTAAGTTCTGAGTCAACTGTGCTCGTTGTTCGTAGCATAGCATGATAGAACTTCTCAAGAGCATGTCTCTGCAATAAAATACAGAATATTGATTGTAATTTAGAGAATAAACAATAACCAACAACGTACATTTAAAAGGATAAGTCGCAAAAAGAGGATCATAATCGTTTAATTCATTGATAAATTTCGTTGATAAAAAAAATTGATAAAATTGATAAACTAAGAAGATAGTTACAAGAAAGATGTCATGTTTCTTTCTTTGCGTCGTTTTTAGAGGCGACGGTAGCCTGGCAGCAAAACGCAATATTTGGAGAATTTCTCAACAATCTGGGCAAAAAGATGCCCAATCCCTGTAATTTTGGTTCGTCGATTTGGTTTGTCACAAACATTTCTTCCCACACTTACTCCCTATGACCTGAGATTCATCTTTGATCATATTCACAAATATTTTTTGCATTCCCTAAAGTTGCGACTTCTTGCGATTCTGAAATATTTGTCATTTCAGCCGCATACTGCCTAGAATTAAATTTCAGTCTCCTTGGTGGCCTGTGACGCAGGCTCACATTCCTTGACATACTTTGGGTTTTCAGGATTCTTCTGTTTCCAAAAGATGAGGCTTCAAATGCAGAACCTCATTAACGCCAGAAATCCCATAAGTGCCAATCGATACCTAGTCATTGTAATACAGTTTTAACCCTGAAGGTTTATTAGCGGAAAGTTTGAAAATTCAAACTGAAATCGCAAGGCAATATATACACGTAGGGTCATTTTAGATGCGGACGGCCCTCACTTGGAGTTAGAAAGAGTACCGCTTGCCGAGAGTTTTCAGAGATCGTCTGTCTTATTATGGTGCCGTGACCAACACTTTCCGCGAATAAGATATCACACTCCCTATGCTTTAGACTTTCTGCCATATCATCACTCATGATTTTAGAGGAAGCAAACAAAGACAGGACGACTGATAAGAACTTTATTCAGATTGATAAGAGTTTTCTTTGCTTCACAGAGTTCTTTAAGAGGACAAAATCGCCACGCTAAAATTTTTGACTGGAAAACAACAACAAATAGCACAAAGACATAACTAAAAAACTGCATAAAACAGCCGTTCTCGCCTGTAAAATTCGTATCAGCATCACTGCCTCGACTGCCTGCAACGCTCATACCTCGTTATAAATTCGTGACAAAACCCTCTTGGATAATTGTTTACACCGTCTCGTTCAAAAACGGAGCCGTGACGGAACAAAATGTACCCGCAACTGTTACAGATAGCAGAGCAAAAATCATCCTTTTCCTATGGCTCCAAATTTGCACGGATCAGTGTTGAGGGAGTTCAAGTCCCCCTTTTGTAAATGAGACAGGCCTGCCGCGAAGCTGTAATTTATGAACTGCAGTAACTGGTATAGCCACTGCACGTTTTATTGGATGGACATAGAAAATCCACTCAATATGTTTTTAAAGTGACAATTGCAGTTATTTAGAAAAAGAGAGCTACTTGACAAAACTGCCGATCGGTTTAGCCATTTTTGCTCTATGAAACATTGGAAAATGGTCATAACCGCCTTCTGTTCAGAAACGAAAACTTACGCCATCCATTCAAAACTGAGATCCTGTCTTGTTAACTAGGATATTGAATATATTGTATGTTACAGTATAACCATATTTCAAATGTACAAAACTTTGACCTGTACGGACAAGCCGATGTGCTTTTTGCGACATCCTGTTTTCTTTAATCAAGGATTTTCCTATATTTCCAATACAGTACGTCTGGGAAGGAAATCCATACATAAACAGTATTAAACGCCAAGATCTTTTGATCTTTGTGTGAGGAAATTGCATCAATAGTTGGTCTCTTTAGCCTTGACTTGTAAATCATTTTTCAGTCAATAAGATACTACGCTTTATTATTCTTACGATTTGACTTGTGAAAGCGAGACCGAGGCTGAAATCTCATTCTAAGGCAGATCATCCAGGAATCCCCAGTTGCAAACGATTAACAGTCTGCCCCCAGTATAGGATTACCCATATTGTGGATTTTATATTAGCCTAGCATGTTATTAGATTTGGTCATAGAATCAAGCGCCTCTTCATGAACAACGAACTGTAAAGAGTGCGATTGATTTTAAGTACGTTCCTCGTAGATAAACTTTAGTTTTGATCTCTAGGCTATTCGTCTCGTGCTCTTTTGTCAATTGCTGATTGGTACCGTTAGATCGGATTTGACCCGGCGAGTTTTTATTCTCCTTACATGTAATCTCCTTTGCATTAGAGGCAAAGCTGGTGAACAAAAGCATGTGTATATTAAAGTTAGCAGATTCTTAGAGGTGATTTTGGTTTGGTTAAAATCAACCCTCGTGGCCTTGATCAAAGAACGTTGTTACTTGTTGCTAGTGTATCAAAGTGGCGATTGAATATTGTCAAGCCCTAATCTCATCATGATAATAATCTTAATCTTGCCGCTGTCATCATTTTCACATCGTTGATATCTTATTGCTTGCTTAAGGCTGAAAATACTCCAAGCTCTGTTTACCCGAGGAATAACTGATCATTTCTACAGGGCTTCTTTGAATCTTTCAAGAAGCGACGGACAGTAAATATATAATACAATTTTTCCTTCGGTCAAACCTACAGTACAGTTTTAACAAAATTGTTCTTGTATCTTCTACGTATCTTATCCTCCTTTTTCGCCATAGATTATTTTGCTCCTGTCTCGTTTACAAAGTCACGTTGATTTTTTTCTGGAAGTGGACTCAGGGTTGAGTTTTCAGGTCGTATTGAGCGCTTTGCTTTCTAGCCTGACATAATAATCCCTGACTTAACTTTATTGCCTGACAAAAATGTTCCAGGTTTGTTGTTATTGTTACATTAGTGGCCATTACGATTGCGAAAAGTTTCCATTACCAAGCTGCAGGCCAGAAGAGCCTGTGTTCCAGACCCCTTAACTAAAGGTTCGGAACGCAGGTTTCAAGCCGGAAAGCTCAGTACGTTGAAGTTAATATCATGAGAAATAGGCCTCGTCATCTCGTCCAGCAATTAAGGCATTTTAGTGGCAATTTTTATTACTTAGTGTTTGAGCCAGTCACTGATTGATATCATTAAAACCTTTTTCTTTGCTCATTACTCATCGTGTTTGTTAAAGATTCAAATAGAGGTTTAACATTGTAATGAAACTAAATTTGAGAAAGTCACGATGCCTTAACGATAATGACATAATCATGGAGAGGGTACGCACCTCATTCTCATTTTCTATCGAATTCCTTGAATAGCACTTTTTGCTTAATTGAAAATAGCACCTTCGTTGCGTATGCTTTGTTTGCGATATTTATGCACCCACTCTTCAGGCAATGTGCGTGGTATACGAAACTTGTGCTTGATATTTAGACGCTTAAGGCAAAGAGAAGCACCGCGCCACTAGAATATTTCAGAAAAAGATGACATTCCATTTTGAGGCGTACTTTTACGAGCTATTTTTAGAAACATGGTATCAATACCCCCTAGAAGACTTCCAGCTCGTACTGTTCCGGGGCTTCTTTTGCTCAAAATAACTCAATGCAGCCTGCAAAATAGAGGCTCCCCCCCCCCAAGTTACCGACTTCGCATTTAGGTATCGAAGTTACTTCACCCATTCCAAATCGTCTCATTTTTCTGAAGTGCAAAGGCACTTGCAATTCGGCCTTTGTTACAGGTAAATGTTGGCAAAAATATGTTCGAATGAATTTTGATGATGTTGTTTGCAATTGGTAGTGGAACTGTATTTCCATGAGGATACATACACGCATATGGCTTAGCATCCATTTTACATGGGTCAAATTCAGGCGACGCTATTTTTGCGGTTAAGTATTCAACAAAATCTTCAGAAACTGTATCTGATTTGGTTTATCAGTGTGTGTCGAAATGTCCAAAAGGCTTACGAAGAGAATTGTACTTTATGAAATTAAATAAGAAATAAAGAAACTGGATCCCATCGTTCCAGATATATCGTTTACATCAGAAAAGGAGTCCAAATTAGGTTGTACATTGAATACGTAATTGAAACCACCCCATGAGACGTCGAAATGACCCAGGAAAGTTTTGTTTGGTTATATTAAATTGTTAGGGGATTTTAATGTTTATTAAACCTAATAAGATTATTTTCTAAAATTCCCAAAATTTTTGCCCCATTCGACCGATTTAGTAATTCTTAATTGGCACTTGAAATCAGACGGGGGGAACTCAAAAGTGTCCCCACATTGACTGGGGGCCCTATGAAAGTCTGTACGTTAAGGACTCCTTGATAAATCTGCATAGAGACGTAGGAATCATTCACAAATGGCGGGGTACAAGTAGGAAATGGCACACTGTCATAAGAAATGGAGACTTTTCCAAAAGGAAAAGACACTTCTAAAAAATTGGAAGTTGTTCCGAAAGGTGAATCAATGCTGTGTTTTGAAAAACGGTGGTTACAAGAACACGTAGAATAGAACACCATTGCCAGTTTGGGACAGTTAGTTGGAACAAAAAGTCGTTTTCTACATCGTGCCCACTTTTCTTTCTTTTTTTGCTAAAGTTATCAATGTTCAGCCTTGTTCGATGTGAAATGTTGAACCCGTTTAGGCGGCTGTATATGTGTACTTGTTTAAGCACAAATACATGTGATTTAATGTTAATGTTATCGCTGTTTTTGTTGTTTTCATTGTCTTGCTTGTTATTGCTGCTGCAGTTTATGTTGTTGATACAGGTTTAAAACTTCTTTGTTTATTAACGGTCGCTGGGTAACCTAAAGAGGCGGGGCACAAACGATCCCTTCTTTGTTACATTTCCTGGAACAAGTCACCCATACTTGTACATTTTTTTTATAATGAATTGGGCTGAACAATTTCCTGCCAAGGATAAATAACAGAATAGGGATAAGAGCATCATATATTTTTAATAAATCAACTTACCGGTAGCAGTCTTGTGGGCTTTCCATCAGCCAGCCTAATTGAAAGACAATTAAACATGGTCAGTTATTTTATAACGACGCCATTTGAAGAAATCTTTAGAATTAATAAATTATTTCTGTCTGATTTCCTTCATTTCTGTGTTTTACGACCCAAAGGGGACAGGATCATTTTCAATTAACGCCAAGCATTAGAATATTGGCAAATGAGTAAATGAAATTTACTTTCAAAATTGGATGTTTTTTTCTTGGCAACCCCAAATAATGTTGAAATAACTGAACATTTCTAGGGGCAATGGTAGGGAAGTCGATTGCTGTGGAGAATCCCCTTTTGACTTAAGTTACCATTTTACTTTGACATAACTGGTATGTTGTTATGATTAATAGACTAAAAGTCGTCACAGACGCTCATAATTTCATAGGCTTTGCCTCCAAACCCCATGAAGGAGTTTTATGTGCCCGTGACCACATAGCCCTTGGCATAGAGCGTCCATGGCGTGACTGTTACCCCATCCCATTTTTTTCTGATCCCCTAGGAAACTCCTACCTATGCGCCTCCTCTACGCCCTAAATACCATCCCTATAAGAGCTAACTTAGCTATCGTAGCTATCGAATAAGACTTCATTTTCGAGCGATAGCTCTTTGGAAATCACGTTAATTGAAACTGTGGTAAAGAGATCAAGGGACGTCAATTGAAATTTGGGCAGTGTATCGAATCTATCAGCAGGCATGTAATCTTGAGACCTCTAAAGAATTACTCCACCCAGTTTTCTACCTTCCCGACATGTTGCCATGAGCTGTTGCCATGATGGCTGGCGAAAGTAGAGCATGACGTATGGATTCGTGCAATGACACGCCTACGAAGATTTTGCCATGAAAACAGTTCCGGGATTCGTCACAATGCCGACTGAACCAGTATTTTTAATCTTCTCCGCATTGCTATGCCTTAACGATCGTATTACAGGCATGAAAGAATGCAATTTAAACGTTGAAAAATACTTGTATAGCCTGTTATACTTGTACTATTTACTTGCACTGGTAATACTTGTATATCAACAGGGGAATCAAGATTATGCAACCTCAAGGACCGGTGTACGTATGCACATCGATATACGGGTAACGAAAGCGAATCTCCAGGAAAAGTGCCCAACGAATATCATGATGTGGGGAGGGGGATATTATTTTGGGTAACAAAAATCATATATTATCTAGATGATTTATGGACATATTATCTTGAAGTCGTTTTAAATATGCACTTCTTGCTAAAATCGCCAGACTCTAACACATGAAAAAGAAAGCCCAAAGACTTTTAAATCTGAAGCAGACGCAGACCTTTTTTCATTACAAAAAAGCTAGCCTGTGGACTGTTTTCATGGATTTATCTTCAACTTCAATTACATATTCATCGATGTAGCATAACATTTGAAAATAAGACCATTATATAAAGCTACATTGAAATTCTTCGAACAAGTCAAATAATCAGAATATTTGTATGTATTCGTTGCTGCTACAAAGCGTTGTTGCAAATGACCTTAACAGAAGGTTGTTATCGTTATTGCATTGATATTTTTGTAAGTGCCATCGTTGAAATGCCTTTGTCTCTTGGCATGTGGCAATAGAACGGAAAGTAATTTCTAAAGCTTCAAGGTAATCATTCCGGGATTCGCGATAGAATCTTTTGAAGGCGCTTAAAAAACACCAGGAAATACGCCGAGTTCTTTATAACTTTCAATTGGCAGCACAACTTTCCAAAGGATTTGGGCTATTTATTTTTTACTTTCTAGCATATACTATCCTGAAAATCCATATTAACATTTCAAAGGATGGTTTTACAGCAATAAACCATGAAAATAATATAAATAAAATAGTAAAAGTTACTTACGTTAATGTTGCAATTATTAAAATGGAAAGAGCAGATTGAATCCCTGCATTTTGTTTCCAAATCCGTAGTCGAAAGAGAGCTCGAGTTATGTTCATTTCGCACGCCAAACCCCCTTGTCTTGCCGCAGTGCTCAAAAATCGAGTATGGAAAATAGCCTCGTGTCCGCAAATCGCGTTCGTATCTTTCTCCGTACTTCGCTTGGTATCGTCGCTCTTTAAATGTGACCGGGCAAGTGCGAGCGATGTTTTATGGCCCTAAAAAGTAAATTATAGTCATTAGGCTTTGTTGTATTGTTGTTGTGCAGGTAACCACTAAAATTAGGTAATTTCATCATAGGTCGATACCAACAAAAATTGATTGACCTTTGAGGAAATAACTGGACAAAGCTTGAATTAGCCCACTATCCCTTTGTCTCTGTCTCATTCAATCAATTGCGGTATGGTTTCGCGCTATATAGAAAGGCCTCTAGAAAAGAACTCTCTTATCTTTTAAACAAAGTTTTTTAGAAATGTTACAGACCTCCTTTTTCTGTAATTTCATAGCGGATAAGAAGATTTGGGGAGGAGTTTCTTAGCAACCTGTCAGCAACCACAACAACGTGACTTTAACTTGCAGAGCGTGGTTGTAAGTGAAACCGGATGAAACAGCCGATTGTTCAGTAAGGGGAGGAGGGTTTGAGGAGGAGGGGTGGGGAAAGGGGCAGTATGTCACCATCGCCCTCTATGAAATTCAGGCCATGACGACCGAATTGTCCATGTGAACCGGCATGCTCAAAGCATCATCTTCATACACCGATCTAGTGAGTCTTCTATCAATTCAATGTTCACATTTCCTAGGCCATCAGTGTCAATCTCCAGTAGATTCCCACTTTTCAATACTGAGAGGTCCAACGGAATCACTTTATCTTTCGAGATGTCAATTTTTTAACAAAGATTTTATGATAGGAGCTGGAAGGAGACCTCTGCTTACCCGGGGCCTGTAAGAAGGCACCCATTTTTCTTTAACCGCAAATCGCATGATATTTCATTTGGTTTGGAAATCCAGTATCTCCTCAACAGCTAAAATTCACATAGGAAGAAACGTAAACGCAAATAAGCATCATGAACACATCGTGTTTAACGACAAGATACATGAGCGAGGGGCAAAAATACTTTCATTAACATTTGGACACACTGAGCGCTGGGCAAACGACCCCTGGCGTTAGCAAGCCTAGATTGGCTAGTTGGCCGATCAAATTTAAAAAAAATAAAGGACCAAATTTAAAATGTTGATTCGTGACTAGAGACATCTGCACGACAAAAAGACGGGAGAGAGGGTGGTGATACCAAGGATCGATGGTGGCTCATGATAAGCATAATCGAAAACAAAGTTACAATGGGCGTCCATTGTAAGAAAATACTTGAAAAGTACGTGACACTCTTCAATAACCACCTTATTCTGGTGACACAACACAGCACCACGTTTAGAAAGAACCTAAACAAGAGTGGGGGTAATCCCTGTTGCCCCAGACATCCTCATGGCTACCACGTTAGAAAGCCATAATTGTCATGGATGGATTGAGATAGCTGAAGAAGCTTTCAAACTACCAGGAAGGTCACCTTCATCTGTTTATGGGTTCACAAATGATGTAGTTTCTCCGACGATGTATCACGTCTTTCACGAAAAATGACATTTAATTGGAAATGTCTCAGGAATAACCATCAAAATAATAGCCTACTATTTTGTTTTTGAAGATTTCAAACAAGGTAGCAAACATTGTGGTTACTAGTTTTTGTAGACTATAAGATTTCAATAAAAGCTTAAATGATATTCATTCTTATAAACAGAAGATTTTCTTGAAGAAGTATGATATTTCTTGATTGCCTTTCCAGAGACCATGAAATTATACCGTATGTTATGCACATCTTTTACAAACATAGCTTTTTATCACAAATATATTTTTGTGAAAGTTCCATTGATCATCTTGCTACAATAGCCTTTCCCGGCTCTCAGCTATCCCATGTTCTTTGCCAACCAATCAATCGCTTAACAGATTAAGTGCAATCGATTTACGTTTTAACACATAGTAACTGTACAATGGATCAATCGTTGCAAAAATAAGACTCTCAAGCTATCCAAGCTTTGGAAACCACATAACGGAGATGATAGCTAGTGTGCGATTACTTCTGACGTCAAAGTTTCCAACTTTTAAACAGTTGCTTTACGTCAGAGAACATCACAACTGAAAACTGGTTAGTTTAGAAACTTTGTAAAAAACATTCAACTTCTGTATTTGAGTGATGTGCCCGTCATTATCCGTCTATATTTTCTTCAAGATGACATTAGTGACATCAATGCGGCTCGTGGGTTTGTCAGCAAAACCTTTAAAGTTCTTTTCTTGTAACTGAGTAGTGTACATTTAGCAAAGGATTCCAAGTAAATAGGAATGGCCTTTAGCTTCCCCTTTGCAAAACGGATAGCCTGAGCATGCATACCACCCTTACAGTGCCATATCTTGTACTAGAAGCTAGACTCTTCGTTTTCAGATTTCTTCCCACGGTGCAAATGTACTTTTGCAAACAATTTTTTTTACCATAAAGTGTTTTTCGATTATCAAACTATAAAATATTTTCAATTCCTCAACAATAAAGCTCAATTTTCTTTTCTATGATCTAAACTGCTTATAGAGCCTAGATTATTAGGTTTTGAAAATAGTTTTATATCTAAATATAAAAAGATCGATCCAAGATATGATAAAGGCCTTCACAATTTTTTGTCATTATAGTTTATGTAAGGTAGTATATACATGCTGTATGTTACATCTAGTACTTTGCTAAAGGTTTTTATATTTTGCATCGTGAGAAGCTTGCTTGGTATTAGCCAAGTAACAAGCTGAGCAAGAAGAAGATAGTTCTTATCACAGTATAAGCAGCAGTTGCAAGAAATTAGAAGGGCAGGACCAAAACTGTTTCACTATCACACTGTGTTGACAAACTCAAAAAGACAAACTTCTCACAACGAAAAATGATACAATCTTAGTTCTGAATGAAACGGTTTAAAATCACATTGATGTAAGGGGCTGCTAAAGAGTTTAAATGCTCTCAAGGTTTATCTAACTGTTCAAATTGATTTATAAAGTTCTCGTTATAATTTGGGGTATCATCTTACAGCCAAAGAGAAATTTTATACCGTAAGGCTACTCTCCAATCGCAAGAGCCGCTTTTCTTAAGTTTTATGCTAGGGTCATCTTCAGATCTTTCCTGTACTGTATCTCCTATATAAGCATTCGTCCGAGGTTTCTACTGCAAAATGTCATTTTACTTTAATAAATGCAGGATCACAATTTATAAAGTATGCAATACAAAAATCAATAGAATCTAGGGAATGTAGAGTACCCTTGGAATGAAGCTAGGTTGCTACAAGGGGCAACAGTCGTCTCCTTATCTTGAGATCATCCTTTCTCTCTTTGTCAAATTTTCGGAAAAGCATTTGTAGACAATTTACTATGTTATAAGATTTCATGCCTATTTAAGAAAATTCTTAAGAAAATTCTGCAAATTCTGTAATTAATAGAATTAAAACTGAATCCAAGACATCCTACCGATTTGTTATGACACATGAAAAATGAATTTAAAATATTCGTATCAAAATTGAATTAAATTAGGTGTTCTCCCTGTGTGCTTATTGAAGTCTTGCTCTGTGAAGAGGTTAACCAGGAAATATCGATGAAATTTTGTGTTTTTGTATTTCTATCAACTATATCACTACCTAGCCAAAGTAGGGCAACTCGACAATTCTCACCCCCAAATTTCTGTGTAAAACAGTAACAATTTCTATTCTGTGTAAAACAGTAACAATTTCATGAAGAATTTCAACTGCTTTGTGTGGCCTCTTTCCTAATATTCCATGAAAAGTATGATCAATTAAATGAGTATTACTTCCGTTTTAACATTTGTTGGATGGGATTAAGTGCTTCATTGCAATATCCATTCACTAAAATCCGATTCATTACTGTATCCAGCACAGTATCCGTTTATCATATACGTCATCAACGCCTTTTGAGCTTGACGTCATCACATGCGCCAATAATAGATGTCAACTTAATACTTTTTCTTTAACTGTCTATTTATAACTCACTTCAATTTGTGTATTGGATGATTGCAACTTAATCTTCTTTGGTTCATTTCGGGTAGAGCTCCTAACATACTATACATGGATTGAACAAATATCCGTTGAATGAATCGTTGCTCATTGGTATGCAACAAAGTTATATGCTTACTCACTCTTGCAACCTATAGGTTCAGGAAGGCTAACATTAAATAATATTAATCAATGCACTTGATTCATTTAAGCAGATTTCTTATTCTTTGTTTACCCGAAAACAATTTATACCACCTCTGGAGAATCGCAAGCCACTTATGTAACAGTTTGTACATTGACAATTTGCTTACATTCTTGGCGTCAACCCCAACATATTTGCATGATGCTGCAATTAATGAGGGTCTCCCTTTAAGAAGAACAACCAATATTCCCGCGTTCTCGTTAAAAAAACAGCCTTTCTTCCCTTAAACTAGTTATAATGTTCTCATGTTCCCGTGTTCCTGTACCATTTGTTGCCATGTTCCCTTGGTCCCGAAAACCCCTGGGAGACCCTCTTTAATTGCCAAAAAATTTGTTTGAAGATTTGATTCATAGTTGTAGTTAATAAGTATTTGGTTTTCAGAAGAGCCTAAATGTGATCCTTATCACTTTTCAATGTATTACAAACATGCCTAATGTGTTTTATGGCAATAAGGTTTATTTTTTCTCGCGATGATCTACATTTTTTCATCGATTTTCGACGTCGGTGGTTTAGTGTATATGGCCGTTGTATAATAGTGTTTTTTGTTTAGAAGTTGTTGGATAGCGTTTTGACCGTTTTGAAGCAAAAATATATGTTCGTTTAGGAGAGAGATAGGTGTCCGTTAATAGCGGTTACATTATAGTTACCCTTGATCTAGTTTTGCCTTTGATGAACGAGTAACGCGAAGAGTTTGATGTCGCATTCAAGGTGCTGATTGAAGATATTGCGAAGATTTTTGCAGGCTGATAGACCTAAAGGAATCATCTTCCCTACCGGTACACTAGCTTGATAAAGAAAATTTTGTTTAATGGGGGCAAAAATGCGTGCCGATCATATCTGTGTTCTCAAATGTGGAACAAAACATGAATCTGCAAAACATTAGCCCATATTCTGAAGGTTAACATGGTATGTTAGGGCATATTTTGCACTTTGAATTTATTATATTCAAGTGATTATTGTGGGATTTTGGGTTGATCTACTATCATAGCTGAACATGGATTGAGAATAATTCAATGATATCAATTGACTTAAAAAAATACTAAGTCGTACTAAAGTCTAAAGAAGACCAAAACTTTAAATGGAAACGAGAACGCAAAATGCCGATCGTGCGACAAAAAATGGAAGTGGACATTGATAGAGGCACGTCTGAAAACAGTAGAGCAGTTGCTTTATCATTTCTTACTTTTAATGCCACCATTCCCCCAACCTCTGCTGTCTTGTAAGATAAAGATGAAGTTTACTCTCGCTAAAAGTGTAAAGATATAGAAAACAAGCACAAAATAGGGAGGACTGG
This sequence comes from Rhopilema esculentum, assembly GCF_013076305.1. The sequence continues at coordinate 5,554,849 of NW_027018682.1, read as the reverse complement.
ACGTGTTATACGTCAATACCAAAAACTACACAATTGGCAGGTATGTAGAGTCCTGCTTGGGGATAATTCTGGCAACAAAATGGTAAATAGAAATGAATCGAAAGCACTATCATGCTTTTACCTTCACGACTAGGTAAAGGGGAGGGGGGTTTAACGTTTTGAATTTTCTAGGAAAGATCTTTAATTAAAGGCTTTATAAATTTCTCTAGATGTTCCCCGGACTGTAAAATATTGGTCAGTAGAGATGCATACCCTGGGACAAACATCAATGCACAGACTGAAAATAACGAAGGAAAAAGGTTTTTAAACATAAGAATCTGTCCTTGCAGACGTTCTTAGCAATCAAAGTGATCAGCTGCCATTTTCCTGTGTTTTTTATGCCTTTCACCCATTTTCCTTAATCCAATAAGTTATGTCCACGTGAACAGCAGAACACAATCCAGAAAATCTAACGACTAGTAATAAAAAGTTGCATCATTAAAAATTTCAAAATAAGTGGAAATAGTTACAAGGTTACGTTTATAAGTATTTACAGATTCATAACTTAACACAAAATCATGGACATATATTTAGATATTAACTCCTAACTTCTTTATACTTATTAAGTTCGCATAAAAAATGGATTGCTTTTACAAAACTTGAGGCCACTGTACAAGACACCTCAACTTATAAACAAAACACACCCCCTGTTAATAATGTTAAAGAACTTGCAAGCATGTTTTGGAAATTATACCTTCCTAAAATTTAACTCATTCAGCTTGAAAATTGGAATGGGTTTAGAATTGCAGATAAATATAATTCAGGAAAGTTTTTTGCTCAAGCATTTATACCATCATGCACAATAACTGTATTTATCACATTCCTTTTTTTTGATACATGAAAATATTTTTTGACAAAATGCTGAAAATCTCAGAATCACACAAGAACAACTTTTTTGGAAAAATCTAATTGGTCATTTATGATTCGCAACTGGGCAAATATGCTTTCTAGCTTAAGAATTTTCGATTATTATTCTGAAGTTTTATACTCTAAAGTGTTTCTGCCAAAAAGTATGCCTTTAAATACTTGCTTTTCTAAAGCCATTTTTAGGAATAGTTAGATTTTTTTCTTCTAATTAACAAGTTGTTGTGAGCTTCAATTCAGTCCCTATGTAGCATAGACAGAGCTCAACAAAAAAACTTTTCTGGGTTTAAAAAATCAGGGAGTATATACATATATTTGCCTGCTTAAATACACTGTTATATCCTGGCAGATAAAGAAATGTCAAGAAAATACGCTTTAAACAAGAGCCTTGTTTTGGAAAAACGCCTTCGTGAGAAAAAGAAGAACCCAGATTTCGATGATATTTTTACAGAATTTTGTAATTAGGAACAAATATTTTTAAAAAAGTTGGACAAAGTATTATCATACATTTATTTCCATATGCCTTTACTTTATTGAACTACATCATCCCAAGTTTTGGGGGATAGAGTTCATATTTTTGAATACTTCATTTTAGGTATTCCAAGTGCTATGAATAGTATAAAAGAATATCTAGAAGAATTAAGATGTGATAAACGTGAAAATGATTTATTACGATGTTTACTGATAAAGAAAGACCTACCACACAGTCAGTATTAGTAATTAATTTGCATTAAATTGTTTCACGATTCAAACTATTAATATTAGTGTAGAAAAAATTCTGCCTAGCTCTATGTTTATTATTTCAACTTTAAGTCATCAATCTAATTTAGCTAAAAATAAAACGACCATTTGTTAAGGAATTGTACATGAGTTATGATTGTAATGTACTCTTAGCACTGAACGTTTGGACATCTCATATTACTAAGTGTTGAAATTTATCTTAAAGGTTTATGGACGCAGTTAAGAGAACTGGAAAAATACTTGATAAAAACCGAAACATCTTAGAATAAAAAAGTCTTATATCGGCTTAAAAAGAGGTTTTGAACTGATTTTCATCCAAACTAGCATAAAAACAGGCGTCTTTCTTTACAATATGGTATTCCTTCAAACTGATTCTTCTCTTTATTGGTGAGCGAAATCTCTCCTCCGACCCTGAAAATCTCGCACGATATCGTTCATCCGATTCTGACAATTTCGACGACGAACTTCGGCACAACGAGCTTTTGCTTGTCCTGCCACTCTGTACATCAAAAACACTGTTTTTCGATGACATCAGTGAGCTTTGCCTTTTCATTTCGAACATCGATGAAGACCTTATAAACCTATCAAACGAAAACAGCGGCGCATGAATGTTTGTTTTGTTAGAAGACCGGGACTCGAAGATTGTGCGTCATCTTTGCTCTTGCACCCTTCAGAAAGGTTCAGCTCAGGTATGCAGGTTTTTCGTCTACGTCTGCTGCGACGCCGCATCCTCCGAGGCCCTGTATTCGAACCAGTTGAAAGCTTTCTTGTAGGTGATTTCATCGTGATGCCTGTCTCTATCTCTTGGTCTTCATCTATGACGTCATCATCTGATTCTGATGTCCTCTCTAGCGAAAATTCCACGGAGCTTTCCAGATCTTGCTTCTCTTGGTCAACGGCTGATGCGAGTAAAGACGTCAATTGTAATTTGCGAAAATTCCGTTCGACATCGTCATCATCTAAACAATTATCATCTGAAAGATCGTTTTCCTCTTCAGCATTGTCTTCACTATCCGCTGCGTTTCCATCAACCAGACTCTGTTCTTGGTCACCTTTTTTTATAAAGCAAAGATGTATGTGCTGATTGTATGATTGAAGAAAATAATCAGAAATAAGAAGAAATAAGAAGCTTGTTTGCTTATATCCTCTTTTTATGCTTCTTTATGCCCATCAAGGATCTTTTTACAAACACAGTTGTAGTTCATATATAGAATATTTGTAGGTAAAACCAAGCAAACACTTACATTTGTCCATTCCAACGGATGACACATCCCCAGAATCTCCTTCATAGTGCCCTGAACTCTCGATGCCACTGTCGTGTTTAGATGGAAGACGGTCTCGCATTGAACATCCAGCCTCGTTTTTGTCTTGAAAGGCAGATTCGGACAGAATAGTTTCACAGGCATCTTCGTCAATTTTTGAATCGATCTGAGCTTCTATTTCTTCAACGGTCATCTTGCTTTGCAGAAAGAGGTGTAGAGCAACATGGGACAGGAAAACATTGTTTTTGACAACCCTGTTGACAAATGGAACATGTACAGCAAATCAATTTCTATGTAATTATCCGTTGACTTTGATGCATAGATAAATATAGATCATTGATATTCAAATCATGAACTTAGTTACCCAGTATTAGTATTTTAAAGAAAACAATATCTAAAATTAAGGCTTGCAGCGCATGTATTTATTTCCTTCGCTGGGTGTGAATACCTAAACAGATAAATACTTATGCTATCATTTAAAGATACTGATATTTTCCCTTCAAAGTAGTATCTGTTGTTACTTTAACATCAGGGAAATATTTGATTCTATAATGGCTTAGGCCCTTGGTGTGAATAGACGCATTTTCAAGCTAAGTAAGTTTTTCCTTGCCTCTCGTTACTTTGATGGTGATAGCAATACCATTTTACCGTTCTTGAAAATAGAAGTCTTACTTGTTCAGGAAGTCTTGAAGCTTTCGTTGTCGCTGTTTGATAAAATCGGTGTTGAATCTGCCAAAAAGTCTCCTTCCAGGAAGACTTGGAGGGGCTCTACGAAAAGATATTACACTGGCATTATTTACAATTGCCTACAAAGGGAAAATGGACGTAGAATCATCATGAGCGTAATCGCAAGGGTCATCATCTCCCTAAAATTAAACGCACAACGTAACTCTCTTATCTTGAAATAAACGTTTAGAAACTATATCAGAGGAATGTAATAAGGGGAACTTAATAAAGAAACTTGCAAAGTAAAAAGAATTGGAGGAGGCATATTAAAAGCGAGCCTAAAAGGGAATAAACTGAAAGAAAGGAGAAAAGTAATAAAGGAAAAAAAAGACGACAAAGAAGAAAATGAAGAACACAGGGAAGGAGAAGAAAGATGAGAGGAAGACGGATAAGGGAAGTAAAAGAGAAAAGGAAGAAGGTTAAGAAGAGAAGCAGAAGTAGGAAAAAAAAGAAGAAGAATGAAAAGAAGAAAATAAATAAAAAGCAAGAAAAATGTGCCTGAAGAGTAAAAGATAGAAGCATAGGAAGAAAATAGCGGCAGGAAAAATAACAAAAAGGAAGAGTAAAAAAGAAAGTAAAAAAGAAGGAGAGATATCAGAGAAAAAGGAAAAATGAAAAATGAGAAAGAAAAGAAAGATAAGAAAAATGAAAGACGAGAAAGAAGAGAAAGAAGAGAAAGAAGAGAAAGAAGAGAAAGAAGAGAAAGAAGGAAGAGAGAGAAAGAAGAACACAATATAAACATAGAACATCCTTGACATCTACAGCAGAAAAACACCAAATCAATTTTTCATAATTTGGGTTTAGTTGTATTCAAATTCTACAACTCACGATATCATAAGGTCCTTTGCCAATCTGTCGCGCAGCCAAACAAAGTCCGAGTACCTTCGTCGAACTTTTGATTGCTTCAGTGCAAAAGATATATGATTGGTCTAAAAGTGATAATAATTATTAGTAAGTAAAAAGCACGGTCCATTGCTTGAAAATATCTCATTTGAAGAATCAAACATACAAACAATATAAATTCATAGAAATTTTTCACCTCGATAAATGTTTTGCCAAAGCCAATTTACCTTGATTTGCAATTCACAAGTGTAAGATACACAGAGCAAGCACGTTTTACAACCATCAAGGATCAACAGCCAGTGAAGGTTCCTTTGACTATAATTTTAGACTCAATGAGGAGGGGGGGGGATTCTTATACAAACTTGCCCGTATGCAGGGGATACCCTTCGATTGGGTCAGAAGATTAAGATCGGCTTGTATCCTCAACATTTTGTTTAGAGTCAGTAAAATCGTTCGATGATTGATGGAAATCGCTGGAGATAATGCGGATAAAGAAGAAAAGGAAATAATTTCAGTTTCTGGAACTCTTTTGAATCATTTCACTCTTGTAACGATCAGGAGATCTTACCAAAGCCAGGCCTGATGTTGCTTAAAGATATGTTTTTGAGGAAGAGAAAAAATAATGCCAAAGTAATTTCTATTACCTTTAGTTCGACTTCATAGTCGGTGAACCTTGCTCTGCCTTCCTCGATGTGTGTTCTTGCATTGCGTACAATAATATTCATATACTGAAAATATAATCTGCGTCATTAGAACTGCACACAATGAGTCCTAAATATGTTGCTTGGTTTGGTTAGAGCTATTTTGCAAATATCGCCGATAAGATATACTACTGTATAATCAGGGCCAAAAAAACTTTTCAACTGAAGGGAGGGTAGCCTGATAACCAGACCACGAAATTCCCATTGCCAAAAACATTCCAGGTCGCTCCCTGCCCCTTGAGCGTTTCTCTCTGATCTGTCGATCCTTTGATACAAAACGTACAAAAATCCTTACCACTAAAAAGTTTATATTACCTTCTAAAAGTTCGGCTTTATATGGAGTTTCTTACATTTTAGGTAGTAACAAAACCAAGGCAGAAAATCACCTTTGTCACAATTTTCTGCATCAAGTGAAAAAGGTCTTCATTATTGGTTGACTTTTTGCAGTACAAATTAAAAAGTTATTGAAAGTGACAAACAGAGAAGGGACCTTCCATTTTTTCTGGCATAGCTTCTAGACTAGTGAGCATTGGCAACTTTTATTCGCTTTAAATGGTATTCGCTTTAGGTTAAATGTGTAATTTTTGTACCTGCTTTAGAAAATGTTCAAAATTAAGTACGCTTGTACTGCTCAACAACGTAGGACAGATCTAAGGGAGACATGACCATCGCTGGATTTTTCCCTTGTCCAAACACATAACACCAGCATTCCCTGCAATTTAATAACTCCGCAAAGAAGGTTTTCTTTTTAGCGGTGCCTGTTTGTTAGCTTGTTTGTCTTTTAGCAACTTTCAACTAAATTCATTAGCAAATTCTGATGAAACGCGAAGGGAGCACAAGCACCGATTGATTGGATTTTTGTTTCTACTACTACTACTACCTCTACCTACCCTGGGTTCCAGAGTGTCAATTGTAGCAAGTACGCCCTATTTCCTCGACGCCCCACTTGCTACACTTGACGCTCTGGAACCCAGGGTAACCTCTACCATATACTTAAATATCGTAGTTGTGTCTCTATCATTAAACTAAACTGTATCACAACGATTATTAGGAACATCAATATTGAGATGGAGCTGAGAGTAGGGAGAGGAAGGTAGGATTGTTCAAGGGCTTAGTGAAGGCTGCCACTTTGGTTGGCGGCAAGAAAAACTTTAAAAGTATGACATTCTAGGGATAACGGGACAATTAATCCAAAATATCGACAACATCGATTAAGAACTAAGGAAGATTCAGGCAAAATTCGTAACCTTGTTATAATCATTATGCTTCCTATTTATAACTCGTTTGATTCTGACACGACAAAATGAAAGGTTTTCCAAAGTTTTAGAATATACTTTTTAGGGTAACAAATCTAACAATTTTAGGAATAATATATAAACTGAGAAGATGCTGCGAAGATCTCGTTTCCAAACGATCATCTGCCGACTGTTTGCAAAAAGTGCAGCCTTCTTCTCCTTGTACCCTTTTCTGTTTTTAAATGTAGTAGCTATTGAAAAGAGTTTACTGACAAGACTAAAATTATACCGGCAAGGCAAAAATATCCAGCATACAATGGTTTACCATGAACATGGAATGTTTCACCCCCCAAAACCCCTACCTCGACACGCCCCTGAATTTTAGATCTACCTACAGAATATTTCGATAAGATTTCGATAACACCCTTCGTTGACGAAAAAATATATCCACATCTTTATATTTTGTGGCGTCCCCACCTTCAAGTGGCGTCCCCACCTTCAAATGGCATTCCCACCTTCAGTTGGCGCCCCCACCTTTAAGTGGCGTCCCCACCTTAAAGTGGCGCCAAGGGCACCCCACCATGCCATACTCTAAGTAGGCCACTGCAACCACACCCAAAAGAAAGACATCTTGGTGTACAAAAGTGAAAAGATCTGCTAATGAAATGCGTGCGCCATGATTCACACGTTACTCAAACAGAGAACATATCAGCTGATATGGCTACCTTTGAGTCAATAGATAACTTTGTGTGAAAGGAGAGATAGTTGTCAGTTGCTGATTACATATAGCTCCAGTACAGTTAAAGGCTCAGCGTACCAACACAGAAACACTGAGTGTTAGTAGTGGCACTCTAAAAACAAGACAAATACTCAAATAATCCCCCTTGGCGCCCGGATAAAGCTTGGCTGGATAGGAACGGATCTCACTCCGAGTGACTGTCTTTGCCCCCCCTTTTCAACATGACTGCTGCCATTGTCTGAGCACACCTCTCTTGTACATTTTCAGAATCTATAGACTATTTACCTTGACGTTGCAGGAAAAACAGCTGATTGGCCTGACGTCTGTTATGATATAACGGAAGGTGGTAGATACTGCGGAGATTCGTAGAAAAGAATTTGCATTGATGCAGGATTTATAAGGTTGCTCAGACAAAAAAATGCATCGTAATTTTGTATAAAGAGATTGCGACCTTTATAACAATGTTGCCCGGGAAATTAGACCTAAAATTAGTTGCCGAATTACCATCTCTCTTTAGGCCTAAACGGCTTATTTCTGCCGATGGTAATAGTTTGTTTTTGTCTTTCACAAAAATGTTCTCCAAAGTTTAGCATCTCTATGGTAAAACCATCGACAGCCTTCAAATTTCATTGGCCTCTAAGTTTAGAGAGCTTTTAATTGGTTTGCAGCTTCAAACCCCGACCCTATTTCTACGTGGGGCCTGCGGATTTGGCAACCGTTTTTACGCAAAATGCAGCTTCACACAAGATGTGTCTTGCGTCTTAAGGTGCAGTAAATTGTAAATTGGCTTCATGCGATTGCGCAATACGGCTTTTGGCTGATTTTTACACGGTTTGCGAAATTTTGACCCCCTATAATAGGCCCTCTTATTCGGCTACCAAAATGGCGGTTCTTATAAGCCATAGCAGCAAGCAAAGAACCTTCAAAATTCCAAACACTTTCTGCTTACAATGTTTGCTCGATTCTCTGTGAGCGGCCTTCCATGCAAAGGATGAGGTCCTAGCCACTATTATTTCTATTTCAAAATTTTGTTCACACATTTCGAAGAAACAACATTTTTATGACTTTTTGTTCGATAACTGTGAGTAGGGTTGTAGATAATTTGTTGAAAAGGCTTGCTTAGATTTTGATCAAGGTTCAAGGAAATACAAATTGCTGTTTGATAATATCAGATATAAGAAATGATTTTTTCCAGTTTTGTTCCGACTACACAATCTTAACGGACTCCATCTGCATACTATCCTCTTTACTAAGAACCAATTCTGTTAACTTGGACGGAAATTATTTGTCGATATTTGTTTATTAAGGTGTGTTGGCGAAGTATTGCAAATTGTGTTTATCCTGCAACGAGGTTTTTACTTCGGGGAAACCGAGGGGCAATTCACTCTTCCAAATAGCGTACGAGATTTTCACAAAAGCAAAATAATTTTCAGGGATTTTCAGATAAAACAATTGAATTTCCACCAGATAAAACAATTAAATTTCCACCAGATAAAACAATTTGATTTCCACCAAAGGTGTAGGAGAGATTTCCATCAAGTGACTTGCACCTCGGGAAAACTTTTTATGGAAGGTTTGGTGTTTAGGACCGTTCAATAAAGAGTAAAGCTTCATTCAACTCAAATGATTTTCTTTATTTTTTTCATTCAACGCATTTACATTAGTGTCTTCTACTTGATGCTCATATGATATTCATACGAGATTTAGTATGGAAAATGCCAATGAAAATGTCGTTTGTAAAGCTACAGATTTCTTTCAAGCGAAATGTTTACTTACCAAATGCCATTACATGAATCAAATACTTGATGCCTTTCGAATAAACGAGATTTTAAAAATAAATTAGTTTGAAGCTTTGTATCAATTAAACTGTTATTCAGACATAATCCTTGTGCCCTCGGAATACAGAATCAAAGGAACAGTTAGGTAATTATCTGTTATAAAGGTAAAAGGAATGTGTTCCAAATTTGTCTGTGACTTAACATGCTCAATTTACAGAAAGTACGTTTGTCTTCACTAACAGTCTAACAATTAAGTCGTCTTACTAAGCCTAGGGTTTAAGTTATCAGAAGCCCTTAGAACAAGGTACGCCGAAATAACATGGAACCACCATGACTAATTGCTTTTAACTTCAGCTTTTAGCACGGTAGCTGGACCCCATTAGTCTTTATCAAAGACCTACAATAAGAGAGGTGGCAGAAGCCTAAGGGTTAGGCCTAAGGCATTTACCGTTGAGTCTATCATACAGTATCTTGAAAAAATCGGGGGACTGCCGCTCTAGAGATGCTAGCTTAAAGCTAATTCTTTTTGAAAATGTCTTAGAAAGGATTTTTCAATAAAGGTTTGCTTTGCGATAACTCTGTTGACAGCTGCTTATAAAAAAGATGTATCCTTTTTTAATTCCCCCTTACATTCAGGAGTACTGTAGTCTTAGCTTCACAAAGTCTGCAAGAAACCCTTTTTGTAATAATTCTGCACAAATTTGAGAATCCACACAGCTAATTCAAGAGCAGTTTGTATTTCAAAACATAAGTGTGCCCTCACCTTCTAACTGAATCTTTGCTTTGAAAAAGCAAGCATTTGAAACTTACAAAATAACTAAAGCTTTCCGTCTGAAAATCTGAGTATAAAAAGTCTGAAAAAGATCGAAACTCTAAGCTAGGAAATATATACTCATTGTTATCTCATCTTGGTATAAGATAACTTCATATTATAAAGGGAAGTAGCATCAATTCAAGTAGCATCAACTGAAGTAGTATTGTGGTCAACGAAAAGGGAAGACCTATAAAGTTTCTTAGCAGGCTGACTCACCTCCCCACGAGAAAATGGATTCATTCTGCGCCTTGTTTAAAAACTTTAAATTTTATCCACTTTTGATTCTATGACACTCTTTTCTTCAAAATTTTGATCAGTATTCATAGATTCAATATGTTTTCTTGCCACTGATGTATCTTGTGTGTAAGCATGTGTAGCTTGGATGAGCCTGGAGTAATCTTGTATTCACTTGTCTGTCAGTTGCCAACCACGACGTGAATTGCCTCGGATGCAAATTAGTTTAGTTTAATACGTTCTCTGTGTGGGGCTCCAATATTGCTCCGCTGTCCTGGTGAGAATGAAAATCTCACTCAAGGTTTACATCAAGTGGCTTTTTCCTTCTCCGTGAGTAATGCTCAAATCCAACGTCAGAAATCCGTTGCGATATGCGTTTTGGTTTTATGCCAAAACCTCTCTTTGACCATTATTAATATCATATAGGACATGTTAAATGTCAAAACTAAATAAAACGTTTCTCGTACTTGAATTTGTATTATAAAACGTGAGCTACTGAAATCATTCTACACTGAATGCTAGATTTATGTTCTATTATTTCAGGGTGCTTTTCATGCAAAGAGTTTCTTGCTATTGAGCTTTAATAGGCTTTGTATGACAGGTTTCAGAGGGACTAGCGACTGATATAATGTAGAAATGATGCTTTTAATTATTTTCCAGCTAGAAAGAAAAATAAGATTATTTTTCTTCCATCAAAATTCTGGAAGGGAGGGTGGCCGAATCGTGACATATTTTCCCAAATTTGGGAGAGGAAATGCCGTATGCATATCATAGAAAAATATAACTTGATGTAGTTTATCGTGTTGCTACAACTTTGCACATTGCATGTATGAGCAAGAGAAAGAGATTGAGGTGTGTTGGTCTCACTAGATATTTTCTTTTAGAGAACTTGCAGGTATGAATTTTTTTTATTACTGCATTCAATAATTTATTAAAGACCTTTTTCAAGTCTCGAATAATCTCAGGTACTACTTTCTACTACCAGCTGCTGCACCCGGCGTTAATAAAAACTATTTTGCTTCTGATTAAAAATGCTTCTGAGGAAAAATTAAAACATTGAGATCGGTCTTTAGCTATCTCCTTCCAGTATTTTCCGAGAATCAAAGGTTAGCCAGATGTACCGTTCAAAAAGCAATCAGGGGGCTGTGCTGTAAACAGCTTCTATAAGTCATATCTATGACCAAATTTATGACCACATTCATGACCACACCCAATACTTGCATTTTTGTTGAAGATTCTCTGTTTTGTAAAAAATCTTCACAGCTTTTCACTGATTCCATAAGAATAGTAGAAAATTGCTCTTGGCGGAAAATTTATTGCACGATAAAGGGTTTCAAAATCAGAATTTCTTCAACCACTTGCTTGCTTAGTAAAGGGGGCTGATCCCCGCAAACTTCAGTGAATCCAAAAAGGGGGTGAACCCAAAGATGGGAAATGTGCCTTTTGGCAGAACGAAACTGTAGTGAAACTGTTATTGAGTAAATTCGGATTCTTCTTAACAAGTTTAACATTTCTGTTGATGAATCAGTGCCTAAAATAGAAAATTTTTACAGAACCACATATTTTCATAAAAATTGGGTGTGGCTCCATTTTTGCATTTCCACAATGGGCGTGGTTATAGCAAAAAACATCCATCAACTGCTACCTTAATGCCAATAACATTATTCTAGTTTAGCAAGATCCTAAATGTGAAATGCTAGAAACTAGATTTGGATTTTTTAACAATATGTGGAGTGGGTTTGTCAGACAATCAGCATCAGTTGGTGGTGTTTTAATTTCTCTGCACCGAAACCCTGCACCTTTAACCGCCCCCCCCCCTCGTCCCCCGAAACCAGCTAGACGCTTCTCAAACTTTGGGACCATATCTTTGCAGCTAAACGGTAATCGATTCTTGCGAGAACAGGCATAATACGATATCCATATATTTGCTAATTGTTTCTGAAGCTATGCTGTTTTATCTGTCTGTTTTTGCTATTAACAACCAGATCTTTGAACCGATAGCAAAAAAGTTATCTTGCAGACATACAAATTGTGGTTGTCTGTCTTCTTCTCATTTTACAAAGTTTGAAGCCATGAGCGTCTAACATCTAACTAAAATATGCAAACTTAATTGAAGCAAAGACAGGTTTGTAAAGTCTTAGCCGAAATTTGTTGGAGAGGGTTTTTGCAGCTACAAACAGTGAGACCCATCAATGTTTCTATTGTTTCTTTCTTTTATGAGATCTTGTTTCCGTTCTTATGCCCACTAGCCAATCACATTGGTGGATCTCATTGAATTTTAAGTGTTTAAAAATTCAGCTGCTTCCTATTTTTCTGCTTCGAGTGATGAATTTTTTTACCTAAATTTTTATGCCATCTGAACCATAGGCTTTGTGATTAAGTTCAAAATCAAAATGTACGAATCCTTGTTGTTCTCGGTTATGATTGTCAACGAAGGAGTGCTGAGCGCACACTTCTCATAAGAATTTTTGCATAAATTAACATAACATTATTTTGCCGCGTGTGGCTCTTCATGACTATACATGAATGCATATGAAAGCGGCAAACTACCATCTCTTGTTGTGCTTTTCCTGCACGTCTTGCACGTGCTTTGATCTTACTTGCATAAGCAAGAGGAGTCTTTTTGTAAATGCACAGGATTGAAATCTGCCTCACAAAAGCTCTTGCCTAAGACCTTGCTACCTCTTAAGATTTTTACAACAACCTTCTCTTCTTATATAACCAACGAAGGCCTAACGATTTCATATCCTAGCTCAAAAAGTCTTCAATCATTATTTCGACGTTTTATACCTTTCTTTCTTTCGTAATGATTTTGAACTATATCCGTTCAACAACAAAGAAGATTGATAAAATCATCTCATTTTCAATTCATGTCAATATATGAAGCACTGTGTGTTGGGGGTGGGGGGGGGGCTGATGTGCAAACGAGATTCGCCTTATCAATGGGTTATCCTCGTACTCGCAACCAAGAGCATGCACAATTCAATTTAATGGACATACTTGTTCATGTGGTTTCCATGAATTTTAGTGGTTCCCATAATCTCATTGGTTGCACTATGCAATAGACTATTGTTACATTATCCAATGACAACGCTAGAATAGTTCTCAACGATATTTCGAGTGTAAAAAGGGGATATAGTGTATTTAAGCGTTTAATTCTTATTCGAGTGCTTGAAGAAAAAAGTTTTAGCATGTTAGCTCTATTTTCCCGCTGTTCCTTTTAATCGCTTTATGCTACGTAGCTTTTCTTATTCTACAGTGTACCTAGCTTAAGTGGTTGCAAGATTTATACTTAATTCAACGTACTGAGCCTTTGATTATAATTTTTTGACCGACTATAGGTTTTCTCTAACCTATTAGTGCCACGTAGATTTTTCAATCTTCATATCCAATACCCAAGCCAAATCTCCTAAAAAGTAATTTTTCATAACTTGAATCAGTTGAAACATATGACGTACTCTCACAACTTCCGTCTGGTAATTTCCGTGGTAATGAGAGCGTGGTTGCTGTGTTCACAGTTATTTGGTGGCCAATCTGATGCGTTGTGCTCTTATCTCTCTATGAATGTTTGAAATGAATGTTTTATCTGTACAAACCAAGGGAGGTCGTAAATGATGGGAAGTCACAATCTGCAAAAGATTATTCGCCAACCTTCAAAAGATACGAAAGGGATAGAGCACCTGGGCTCCAATTTGATTAATCGAAATTATTAGACCCTTATTAGAACTTTCTTTCAGATATTCAATAGTACCAGGGGCGAAGAAAAACGCATCAAAGACGTTATCGTAAAGCAGATTAACGAGAAGCCTTAAAGCGCTCATTTCATTCTAAAATTGTAACCTACACATGTTTTTTAAAATGCCCCTAAGGCACAACAAAGAATTCCCAATCAATTGATAAAATCACTCATTTTCTGTGATAAATCTGTAAAACTTTCTCTCTTTGGATGAAAACAAAATTATTAAATTTAATTTATTTCAGTTTCTATTTCATTACATTGGATTCTCAAGATGTTATACAAAAAATAGTTCTGATATCAACTTAGGTTTTTTATTTTGAGTTCTCAGGACCCTGAAGTCCTCAATAACTCGGGCCCTTCTGTAGCAATACATTGAATTTATTGCGAGGTTCAACTGATGGGGCTATACGTCAAATAATGTCAAAGGACATTATGACAAACTCTTCAATGTTTTTCATTAGTACTAGCAGGGGCAAAGCCAAAACATTTTTTAGAGGGGTAAAGAAGTGCTTTAGGCCAACAAAAAAGGGCGTGTCTCTCTTTTGAATGGTGTGGTCAAAAGATAAATACTCTTCTATACTGACAGAAAAGTTAGTACCTTAGTGCCGCACCCCCCATACCTCCCCTTTATCGACGTACTAGAGGATCTGGGATGGCAGCTTGCATCAGAGGATGTGGAATGACAGCTATAATTTTCTGTTTTCATTGCTAAATTTAGAGGGGGAGCTGTTCCTGTTATTTTCAGTTGAGTTTGAATCAGCCCTCGAACAGCCTCAGAAGAGGAACACGTGGAGAGACATCCTACAGACACGAAAAGTTCAGCGTTGCCAAGATTTTGGCAATATTCAAGCGCGACGGGCTTTTTCTTTGGGTATTTTTTGGCAAAAACAGCCTTAGGAAAAATTTGTCTCGAGTTAAAAGCTTTGAAAGATTTCCGATTCTTTGCTTTTAAAGGACTTTACCGAGATCACCACGAGTTTTTTCTAAAATTCTTTTACATTCAACAACAGTTAAATTTCATGTTTTGAAGCTAGGATCTAAAGACACAGTTACAACACGAGATGTTCTGCTCAAATTTTATCCTGACAAAAGGAAGACTTTTTAAGTAAAGTTGCACCTTTAGATTTTCCTTAAATCTCTTTCAAGAATCTTCCTCTTATTTCAAAGTTTGATTCATTAACTCATTGCCTCCACCAGCCACTGAATTCAACGAATTATTCATATCCAGGTCATCAGGGGGATCTAGAAATTATTCTGAGGGGTGCTCAAATAGAAGGCTTCGTAACCAAGGGTGATACTTTGCTCATAGGCAAAGTAAAATGAAAGTCTTCTATGAACTAAAAAGCCTGTATACCTTGATTTAATTTGGTAATTTCTTGCAACTCTTTGATCAAATCTTGGAACTTTGGCTTCAGGGGGGGTTTGGCAGAGAGCCACGCCCCTACTTTTTTCAAAAGATTCTTTTAAAAGCTCAATGTTTTCTTCCAAAGTTGTTCAATCGTTCTCTGACTTTGTTAGGGTTGCTCTCTTTATTTTGCTCAATGCGATCTTTATTGCACTTTTAAACAAGCTAGGGGCCCTGATAAGCGTTTTGGTTTTGTAACCGAGGTGAACATTACTGAAATTTTGGCTCTTTTCTGTAGTTACCAACAAAAATTAATTCTTGACAATCATTTGAATTCTATATTTATTGAAGATATACCTTTTCGAGATAGGCTGCGCAGGGTAAGCCCAAACCAAGATTCTCTGCATCCTATTGAAAACCCTTTTTTTCTGGAACCCAGCGTAGGGAAATACCAATACCATCCAAGTATACCTTGGCAATCTACCATTGCTTATCAGAGTTCTATGATTTGAAATTCTGTGTAACAGAATGATTTGCTTGATCTCATGGAGGTTGGATATAATACATTACTACTATGGCTAAATTTTACCAATCGACTTTACAAAGCTATTAGCCTTTTATTTTTCGAAGTAGAGTTCTTTTGTTGAAATTCTAATGCTCAAGATGCATTATTGTTAGATAGATAAAACTCAGCGGGGTAACAGAACAAAGTTACTTTTAGTTAAAGAGTAGAGGGTACCGAACCTTTAGGTGCCCCCAGCAATAATTTTCTTTGTTCTTTTCCTAGGGGACGCAGCTACTCGTTACGCCACTAATAAAACTATTTGACATAATGATAACAGTCTTGATAGAGCTCTACCAAGGACATACTTATCTAGGGAGCGCTAAAAATCGGTGCCTTGTAGCTAATTTTGAGTCATCACGACACCAGTTCGCAAAATAATGGCTAGTGTTGGCCCCTATAACTGAACGTTTGGCCCCTGGTTAGCCCCCCCTCCCCTAGATTTTTAAGGCCAGATTCGTTGGTGGCCAACAGTAGAGACTGTTGGCAGCTCTTCCCCTTTTATATACAATTGGGGTGCAGAAGTGTGGGAACTGTCTTCAAAAGGATATGGTGGCTCACAGTGGCCAAAGGCCCAAGCCCACAAATTTCCAAAACAAAGTTTATTTTTTGACTCTTTGCAGACGTTTACAAGAATTCCAGAAAGCAGCTTGATAAGAAAATAACCTGGCTGGTGGAGCGAAGCCCTTGAAGTGCAGTACACGTCATTAAAGACAATAAGTTCAAAGGAGGACAAAAAATACAATAGAGAAGAGTTAGACAAAAATTGAACACGTCCAAACAGCTATTACACGTCCGATTTTGCGTTTACACTGTTCATTTTTCGACGATTCATTTAATCAAATTCAATTTAATGCATAGTGTATTCAAGCCCCAAGTGTGTAACCTAAGTAACTTTCCATCCTTTTTAATTCACTTTAGCAATCGCTAAAACACAATTTGTTGCAATGGGATGCAAACACAACATGCATCGACAAATGACGCCAAACCAAACAAAGGAGACTCTGAACTTTTCGCTATGGGTGATTTCTGCTCCTTTAACAAGGCCTGACGTTTTGAGTAATTTTATGAATTTGAAATCTGTAGAGGAAAAATATTCGTATGAATATGAGTAGGAATAAGAAGGAAACCAAAAGGGGCATCCCTGTCAAGAAAAGTAAGGGCAAGTTTTAGAGAGGTTTTGTATGTAGCTTTTGAAATGATTAAAAATGAGTAACAAGGGCTCGGACAAGCCTTACCCTGAATATGAATCATACCTCATAGTCGATGAATAAAACATGAAACACAGAGTTGCAACTTGGAACCGTTCTGTTATATAAACCAAAGCGTGTACGAGTCCTGCCTTTACAGCATCATGAAAAGATCGTCAAAAGACCTACGAAAACATATTGCAATTTTGCGCTTCACCTAAGCATTTGACGCGTGCGGTATCATAATTTAACGCCCCCTGGTCAACGTCAACTCCCCCTGTTCAAGCTCAACTCCCCCTGGTTATAAAACTACTTTACATTTGACTGTAGATTACAGCGAAGAAACTCCTCCTCGTTTGATCGGAATTTTTTGATGTTTTTAGAATTTTTGAAATCCATTGGTTGAGTATCCCGCGCCAGAATTGAGAACCCCGCGACCTAGCATCGTGATTGGCTAGATTCACCTCCACGGGTGCAGAAACTCGTATAATTTACAGGCCACGTGTTCCTCAAGTGGCTGGTTATAAGAGCAGGCAACGCTTTCCGAGTCTGTAGAATGCTCAGTGCTGAGGAGAGGGGGGTCAGGGAGGTCATTGACCCGGGGGCCCTTTGCTATGGGGGCCCATAAAAAATAATTCAATTAAAAACATTCTAAGTGATAATCCAACCTTTCCATTACCAGAAATTGTCATTAGTAGAGACAATAGTGACAAAAGTCTATGAATGAAGTAAGGTAGAAGCAGTTTGAGTCTTTGACTGCCTGAGTGTTCAATATATTTTTGTTGAGAATTTTTCATCTTTGCGGTTGAAAAGCTTCTGAATGTAACCGGAAAATGTGATTGGAACAGGGCAACATACAGCAATATGTATCTCATACAGATTTACACTATGGCATGCGCATCTATTTGCAACAGTGTGTCGGTGGTGATCAAATTTAGTTAACGAATTAAACATTTTCCATTTTATAAGACTTTCAAAATTTCTAAGAAAATTTCATTTTTATGCATTATGGTGTTAAGATATCAGTTACGCTCAAATTATATCGAACAGCAAACAGAAGTAATAAATAGCCACCAGACAATGGCGTATAGATAGGAAAATTCGTAGGAGGGTGGGAAACTTAGATTTTCCGACAAAAATCTAATAAGCATTTATATTTTTTCATAAATTTTAACATAACATGACGTCTTCGGAACTGGAATAAATAAATCGTTTGATCTATTCAGATATTCTTAACATCTTAACAGCAATTAGATAATCATAGACAACCATGTTAAATTCCCGACAAGACCAGAGATTTTCCGACCATATAGCAGTTTAGCTCTACGAGGGTTTTTGCCCCCTCTGACCCCCCTCTATCTACGCCACTGCCACCAAAGCAGTTTACCCACCATAGTGATCTTACAACCAAAATAGCCACCATAGCAATTTTAGCAATCAAAAAAGCCACGAGAGCAATTTAAGCAATTTCAAAAATTCCAGGGGGAGCATTCCCTGTACCCCTTAGAAGGGTCTGCCTTAGACATGTTTTACTATTCTTCTTTCGTCCTGACCCAGGGCCCAAAAATCCTCTCCGCGGCCCTGAGAATGATATAAAGTAAAACCAGGGGGAGTTTGAAAATACTTCAACGCATTGAAGAAAAAACAGGGGCGCAGTGGGAGTTAACTTTTTGGGGGGCAAAGCTGAAAATTTTCCGATAAAACTATGATTTTTCCGACAAATTTTTTTCTCAATATATTCCTTGAAGACTACCCTTGCTGCATATACTGCAACACTTGATGCTACAAGATCACGAATTGATCTGGAAATCGTTAACGAATAGACCGTTCGTTATACACCTTCAAGTTCAACAATAACCTTTATTCTAACAAAATTTACCAAATATAAATCGCTATGAACAAAACTGCAACTTGTTATAAATTTACACCCCACAAGTCTTCTCGCTATGCTAGCAATAAACTGTCACGTTAGTGTTTATAGCTGTTTATAGCAAAAAGTTTTTTTTGGCAAGTTTTAAATCGCATCATAATTACTTTGCACTTATTTATGCTAAACCTTAAATGGATATAACGCGTCCAAAAGAATAGCTTTCCTTTAAATGATATTTATATAAACTGTTACTCTAGTTGCGGATTCAAGGGGGGGCAACTAGGAGCAGTTGCCCCTCCCTCAACGAGTTGAAGCAAGTCTGGCGCTCCATTTTGGAAATTGTGCGCCCCTTTTGAATAATGAGAATCTGGTGAAATAGTTTCTGAGACCGATAGGTTAACTTTCTTCAAGGATTATCTCAAAGGTATGTTGTTTTTTCCGGAAATGGATCTGAAAAGTTGTATACAGCGAACTCTCGTCACCAATTTTTGCAAATTTTTTAGCGCCCCCACTACCAACTGCCCCTCCTTCAATTTGCTCTGGATCCGCCCCTGTGTTACTCAAACAGCATCTTTCTCAAAAGAGGTGTGGCAGCATACAAATCGATGATGTCACCATAGTCTATCGACTGTAAAATATCACTTTCGACGTTGATTGTTATCAGAGATCAATCGGCTACGGTCTTGTCCCATTGTTGACCGTAGCCGATTTTTTACAATCATCATCTTTGAAAAAGCTCTTTCATAGTTTGTTGAACCTATTGGCAAAGTGACGAGAACCTTGCAAAGAAGGACCAGCTGTGGAAAGGCACTTTGCAGGTTGTACTTATCATCAACTGAAGAACTGAATAGAAGTTTTCTCTATTCAAAGCCTTGGCCAAACGATTCGATTTTTCGCTCGATCTTTCTCTCGACATTTGATCTCAAAATCGAGCGAAGTCCAGCATGGGTGGCCAAATGATTCGATCTTTCGCTCGATTTTTCATTCAACTTTACACTCACGCCAACAAAATGAAGTCAAAGAAACGCAAATCGGCTGCCGTGTTTATCTTGCGTGCAAATATCCTTTTACAATCTCTTGACGAACTCGAGCGACACAAGACCCTGTTCGTCCGTTTTATGCAGGAACCGCCATTAAATACAACTTATTTCGTTTAAATCAATTACTATTTTCAGGCAAAATTTTGTTTCTTTTGACTAATTCCATTCTTAGAATGAAATTCATCACTTAAAAAGGTCCCCTGGACCTCGAGGCCCCAGGGTAGTATGCTCCCCTGCCCAGCATAAGAGATGATTCGATTTTCGTTCGACAACACCTTTTTCACTCGACTTTTTTGATAGAGATCAAACTTCACTCGACATCACTCGACGCCAATCGACTTGCTCGACAAGGTGGCCAAACGACTCTATTTTTCACTCGATTTCTTGTCGAGTAAAAAACCGAGTGAAAAATCGAGTAGTTTGGCCGGGGCTTAAATCAAGACTTTCTCCTGCAGCCGGCTGAGGGCTGTTCTTCTCTCTAACTTACCTAAATTTAAGGTAATTATTGACGAAAGAGCTGTACTGATCTCTTAATCTTTCGTCATCCAGGCCGTAATTCTTCGCAACCTTTTTGAATGACACTGCACACAACTGCCTTTCAATTGTTTTTTGAAAACTTTCAGGGTTGAGCAAGGCAAAATCTGTCAAAATTGACTTATGAGACGTGAATCTTGTATTCATTGAGCTGATAGCTGTATCTACTATCACGATGATATACGGATTCCCTATTTCCTTCTAATTTATCCATGCAATTTTCCCCTGGCATCTTTTTCTTTCTGCGTATTCGTCGCTCGGCAAAATTTTGCTCTTCTAAGTCATGGCGAAAACAATAACTTTTTGCGTCTTCTACAACACCAGCGAACTCATTCCGAAATGAACAATGAACTGAGTTGAACTTTAGCTGTCGAAAATGGGAAAAAATAACGTTAAGCATTGAAGCGAATATAAAAATTTCAGGAGATATGCATAGTTCTCAGTAAAAGAGATAATAAATAGTTTAAATAATAATGAACAAAATTGCAGTAGAATACAGCATTTTTTCTGCAAATCTCCTGAAATTTCGCACCCCTCTGGATCCGCCCCTGGTCAAAACACGCCTTATACACTCTAGTTTCATTCTTTTGAACTGGTGCAATTTTTATGGATCATTGATGGGATAATTTTGAAAATAATAACCTCCAGCCTGATAGCTACGCGGTCCATTGTGTCACTTGCTGCCGTGTTTGCCATGAAATGCGAACAATTTCATGGAATTGAACACCAGCACAGGGCCGTCGGAAGCGGAGGGGCTGGAGCCCTGCAATAATTTTCAAACTGTACTATAATTCCTTCATATTAGTGTATTGAATGAGAAGAAATACAATTGGTAGCCCCCCCCCCCCTACTATGAATTTTGTTCCAACAGCACAGCAATGTCAGCAAATGATTGGGTTGTTTTTCTCTGCATTCCAAAAAGTTAATACTTTTCTTCCCTAATTAACTGGAGCCCGAATGCTTGGATGCCTGACACCTTTCACACTTTGATAAGGATGCTATTTTAGACGTGCCAAAAAATCTTAACAGAATATCTCGTATTGAAACTGGGGATCAGTGTGTCCATGTCAATGCCCCCCCCCCGCCCTAATTTGTTGAAAGCAAACAAGTATTTTGCTTTGCAAATTTGTTTGACTTGCGCATTGAGCCTCGTTCTGGGAAATCTCGAAACTAAAAACACAGAATGCAGATTATTTTGAGTGTAATTCAGTTTTAATCAACTTCACTGCAATGGCATGCGAAAATGAGGAATTAATCCAGATTAAAGCAGAAAAACAGGAAGAAGATGCTGAAATTGCCCAGCCTTCTTCGTATAACAAAAAGGACGATCCTGCTTGCAAGATTCTAAAAGAATGCGACAACTGTAAATTCAAAACAGAAAAGGAAGGGCCTATGTGCTTTAATTTATTTGGTGAAAATGATTTTTGCAGACCAACATTCACAGAAACTTTGGTAAGAAGAAAGATTCCAATATATCTTGAGCACTTTGAATAGTTCTAGAGGGTTAGGCCATGCTTAAGGTCCAGTTTTGACCTACTGCACCAGACTGCAGAGTATAGTAGTTTTTTCTAGCAAGAAAAAGTGTTTGTTTCCCTTACTATTTAACATAGATTCATTATATTAATCTAAATTCTCCTAAAAAACTGTTTCTAATCAAAAACTTCTATAAAGTTTGATTTTGTTGTTCATTTAACTAGATTAGTTAACCTTTAAATTTCCAGTATTGTAGTGTTTTATATCTCTAACACAATCATATATTTTGTCTATTTTCTCTTTCAGTCAGATATCAATGAAAAGAATGACAACCTTTTAATGCAGATTTATGGTATGTTATGAAACTTGATCTTATTATTTTTTTCTACACAAGATTGAAATATGTTTAACATATAACAGGATGCTGGTTCTAAATTACCACTTGGTGTTGGCATCATGCTATCTTCCGAAATTCCAAAATGGGTTGGAAAATTTTCTCTTTAAGAAGGGTGCAAAATATACCTAACCATAAATGATTGTACAATGTTGGCCTGTTTAAAACCAAAGTATAATTTCATTTAGGTCAAAGCTAAATATTTGTAAATCAGGATGTTGTTCTTGGGAAAACAAATTATGATGCACCTAACAACTTTAAAATGGCAGATAATTGACGAAGCCTTCTGTAATTATTTAACATGGGCTTTTTCAAAATCAGTACATTTGGGTGGGGAAGCAGATTAGGTCTTGGCGACATCTTTGTTGCAGAGGTACATGAAAAATTTCAAAATTCCAAAATCAATTATTAAGTATTAATCTTATTGCAGCAGGAGTTTGGCATTTGGGTCATTAAAGATCACTACCTAGGTCACTGCTTGAAGTATTGTTCTGCTATTTTCTTTTCTCTCATAAGTACCTAGAGAGCATTCTCTTTTAGGAGCAAATTCAGAGTTCATTGGAAGGTCTCTAGAAGTATGTTCTCGGTGTAATGTGTTCCAGGTACATAACCTGTTTTCAAGAACAGAGAATGAACTTTGTATCAAACTCAATCTCCGTGGATTTGCACAAGCTGTTTCCAATAACATAATAAAAACCTGTGAATCTAGAAGTAAAGAAACAAGATGCCAAATGGTGGGTATTTGTAATTTACCGAGGTCATCACCTGCATAT
Organism: Rhopilema esculentum; assembly: GCF_013076305.1. The sequence continues at coordinate 5,531,953 of NW_027018682.1, read as the reverse complement.
GCAATTTTGCATGGAGATGAAAGTTTAGATCCTGGTCGGTGTCAGAATTTGAAAATTGCTTCTCCAAATGAAAAGATCACCTACCAACAATCACTTCTTGGTCGGCCTTCTAGGGCTGAGTATTTGACATCTACAGAAGAAACTGGGAAGCCCCGTTTGATCAAATCTGTCAAAGAATTAGCCTCCTTTGACCTAAATAGTTATAAACATTTTTCAAGTATAAATGAGTCACATAACTTGCCAATGAAAGAGTCAGCCAAATATTTGGAAATGCATACTTCTTCAGGGAATTATCATGGATATGATATGCCTCCATCTCGCAACCCAACAAGAACTCATGATTCGCTTTTCACTGAATCATCACTACTGTCAGAATATGGAGGTGAATATTTTAAACTCAGATATGGTTCCTCTCCTTCAGGATTGGAAAATATACCTTCGCTGAGAACGGTCACAACCAGTAGAAATATGTCACCGTATTTAGATACTAGTATCAGATCTGAGGAAAGCAGTCCCTCGCAAGTTTGCAACCCACAGGGCAGTTTACAATCAAGTGTTCCCAGTGACTGTAATGCAACTACCAGTTCCATCATGCTTGGTGATAAGAGGCCCCATGATCGTCTAGAAGAACACCCATTTCCTTGAGGAGAAATCAAACTCAATTTAATGCTCCAAAAAACGAATCTGCTTTTTATGATGGAATTGAAAATTCTGATAATGAACCCTCTGCCAGACTCAGTTGTGTAGTCACAAGGTATCCAGCAAGCAAAGTACCAAAGTTTTCTGCAGCAAACAATGTATATTTTGAAAGCCAAAAAACTCCAATAAATTTTCAAACATTTGGAACGAAGACTATTCAAGAAGCCACTCAAAGGGAAAGTACCAACTTGGAAACTATAGCCATAAGAGCAAATAAAGAAGATATGATGATACCAGAAAAGATTATAGGAAGTGAAAATGACCTTGATAATCCAGAAACTAATGGAGCTATAAAGCGCTCAAATCTCACTTCAGTTTCTGAGTGGAGCAATGAAGATGTTGTTGCTTTCTTCAAGAAAACGGACTGTGCAGAATATGCGAAGGTTTTTCAGGAAGAGGTAGGTTATAACCTTTTTATTAAGCTTTTTTTCGTTCTATTGCACGGAGCTAATACAAATTCCCAAAAAATGACTTTGTTATTATAGCAAAACGGTATTTTCAGCAGCGGTTTTAGGGACTGCGGGGCCCGGGGCCAAAAACATCTGCGGGGCCTTTGTTCTTTACAATTTCTATCTTTTTTCTTAGGTGTGGGGCCCCTTTTTGCTACCATAAGCGCGGGGCCTGGGGTGATGGCCCTTTGGACCCCTCTCAAAACCACCACTGGGTGTTACTTGCTCTAAGTTCTTTTTGTGGAGGGCGCTTTAACCATGACATCGGGGGAAAAAGAGAGTGAGCATAGATATACAGGTACTAGGGTCAACATTAAACATGACATTAGATAAATGTAGAGTCATGAGAGGTTCTAATATCACAGAGGCCTAGCCGAATTGGCATTTGTTGTTCATTGGAATTTGTTGTTCATTGGAATAATGCCTTTTAACTTAAAATATGGTGCGGTCAATGTTGAATACATTACTAAAACATACAAGAGACAAGAGAAAACTGTAACTGGGATTCAACGTGACGTTTTTTGCGTCATATTAAACTGCTTCTCTTTGTAGAACCCATTTCCTTTCATCACCTACTCAGAGGTGGCGCCAGAAATCTTCCGACAGAGGGGGGTTGGAGCTTCCGACAGGGGGGCTAAAATGACTAAAATAAGCAGTTTTCGTACGTTATTTTGTCAAATTTGCTTCGACAATAAGCCTTAAACATCCTCAGATGTGGGGGGGCCAGATGCTTCCGACGGAGGGGCTGTAGCCCCCCCCTAGCCATCCCCTGGCGCCACCACTGCATCTACTACGTTCAGATGATATGTAAGCATTTTCTGTCTTTGCTTGTGAAGTTTTTAATCACTCGTTCAATTCTTTTAACGTTGTTCCATTTAATATTTGTAGTTTATCTAACGCCATTCATTGTCAGAACTAACTGGTGTTGTCAAAGAGCTCTCAAGCCACTTGTTAGTGCTCGAAAACTTTATTTTGTGTTTTAGTTTACAACCGCACGCTTTTTCTATATCGTTATCCGAATACGACACAGTTAATCATGAGGTTTCAACTGATGTGCGCTTGGAGAATGAACCTGTCGAAGTTTTTAACGATCTGCAACTGCTGCGAGTTGATTTCGCACTCTAAACGAGCATATGCTCTACTCGACGGTCTCATTGTTTTGCGAAGTGTGTCCATCCATTCAAGCCTCTTTAATGAATTTCCTACTGAGAGACGACCTCAAAGCCTAGTCCATTAACTTCGGAATCAAACGATTCTTGCGACTAACTTTCTCATTACAAAATCTATTTCACCGTCAGTTGCCCTTTTTCGTTTCAAATGTCTTCCATTGCGCCATATTGATGTTACAAATGACATTTAAGAATAAAAAGCTTGAAAAGTTGGTTTTTAATTCATAATCTTTTGTTTTGAAGTACAGTCTGTGGCAGCTTTGGTTTGAGGCGATTTTGTTTTTGATAGATATACAGGAACCTGTTTATTTGTTTTTTATGTTGTTTTTAGTTAGGTTTGTTTTTAACCTCTTGACTACAGGCAACGGTTGGCTAGTGTTTTTGTACAAGGACGTAACAAGTCAGTAGTTTTACAACTCCCAACTTTCAGTATCGTTCTTATATTAGGTGCTCGTTGGAGCGATTTTTCACATGTGTTTTTATTTTGTCGTAGCTTGGCAGTACACTGTTAATTTCTGGACAGCTTGCCTTATAGGCTAAGCTTTGCAGTGCGATATCTATTGTAAAAACAGCCACATGATATCGGCAAGGGATTCACAAAGTTTGTCGTTCGAAATTGTGCCCAAAGAGACAATGTATATAAAGATTCTGTCCTAGCAATTGCTAGAAGCCTGGGTCATTTATCGTCAGGGACGCCGGAGAAGGGGGCGCGGGGGATCAACCGCTCCTGTTTTCTTTTGATAGAGGGGCAAGGGGGGCAGAGTTCCCTTTTCATTTAAGCGCCCTCGAAGCCAACAATTTGTGATAATCAGAGAGATCCATACAAAATTCTGCTTTTAGTACTTAATTCGTGAAGACATTTCTCAAAACTTGTAAAATAATACCTTATGCCAAAAGATAGCTATATCAAGATACATACAGAAAAGCGAAATAAAATGGCAGATACGAAGGAATTAGTAGAGGCTGAGAGTTATCTTTCAAATGCCCTTTTACTCAAGCCTGCCCTTTTGCCCCTTGCTCGTTCCGGCGTCCCTGTTTATCGTGGAAGATTGTTTTGAGATTTCTGAGCTGTATCAATGTTGGTGAAAAGAGTATTTTCTTACAAATTCTTCTTTTATCGTGGGAATGTAAGCACTGATCTTTAAGATCTCGAAACGATGGTTCAGATTGTGCGACTTTGAAGATGCCTCTGTCTTTTAAAGGCGATTTCACCGTGTTTTTTATCTTTTATAAACCTTTCTATCATTAAAAATTTATCAAAAGGTCAAAGCTATAGTTGTAATAGTACTACTACCTCCCTACTTCCTACTACCTCATGATCTTTAATTTAAGAATGCTTGTCGATTTTACTTCCATGATTGCAAGAAGGAAATAAACTTGGAGTAAGCATACAAACACTTTTACCACCGTAAGCTTCGTATTGTCTATAGTTCAAACGCCACGTCTCAGTCTATTCTACCAGATTTGTATGTGGTATGTGGGGTGTACTTCTCAAAGGCTTATGGAGAAAAGTAGAACAGCGATGCCTGGTTTGTTAAAGTTAGAAAATGCCCTTTAGAATGTCATTAGGCAATAGGCCAAGAGTCCTGAATGCGCCAACAAGTACATTTGCGCGCAGATTTTTGAAATGTATCCTTTGATAAAAGAGAGCCCGATGGCGATAACTGTTCTAAGGCCCCGTTCACACGGGAACGCAATCGTTCCGTTCCAATTTTTGTTCCAGTTTCTGGAACGAAAAAGTATACTGTTCACACGGTAATGGAACGATTGCGTATCGATTTTTGTTTGTGTTCAGACGGGAACGCAATCGTTCCGTTCTGCAATTTGCGCGCCAAAATAAGCAAATGAATTTTAATGCGCATGTCCATAATGGAGATAGATTTCATCATTTCGATTTATCTCTGAGCTATCTCTGAATTTTTTAAGCAATTTGAATAAATTGAGAATACAAAAGCGCCCGAAAATAAGCAAGCTCGTGGGAAAATTGAAGCCAACCCTAAAAGGAAGGAATTTCAATGTTTGCAGAATGGTGTTGAATCTTTTAAATGGACTAAGGGCGAGATTCAGCCAATGGTGTTTTTCAAATCCTCCATTTTCTTCGTTGAGTTTATTATTGTCACCTTTTCCTTCCCTCAACAACAACACAGACGCATGCGCCCAGGGCAAAACTCTTATCGTTCCATTTTCTGGACCAGTTCTGCGCGTTCACACGGGAACGGAACGGAACGATTGCGTACCGTTCCACTTTTCGTATCACTTATTTTATCGTTCCACTTTTTGGAACAGAACGATGTCGTTTGAAGCGTTCCCGTGTGAACACAACCCCTGAGCGTTCCGCTTTTCGGAACGGAGAAGAACGGAACGGAACGATATCGTTCCCGTGTGAACGGGGCCTAAATCGATGATTTTCTCGCTACTGCACTGATTATTTTTCATGTCATCAGTGTTTATTCGCCTTTCTTCCTTTCCTTTGTCTGTTTGCACACTGGCGCGCAATACACCCCTCTTTTTGGCCTTTTTTAATTCAAAACCTTTGACGATTGCAGAAATGATAGTCTTTGCGATCATTGATGACAATCATCAGTAGAGCTTTTTTTATAGATTCAAATCTTGCTATGGCAGTTGTAGTCTAAGCTGCTTCGTTTTTTGGTAAAACAAACATCCTTTAACTGTTTTTTTTGTATATGGCTGAATGGGGGTCTAAATGGGGGTCTTATGAATGCATAGGAATTTGATCTTATTCTAAAGATGTCCAATCGCTATTAAACCAACAGTTTTGCGTACGTATAAATGTTTTAGTAGGCTTTAATGCATATAACAGGACTGTTTGGCGTTGCTACTCATAGTTTTCGAGTTAATGCAATCATCAGGCAACTGTTTGTCTAAGCTGGCGTGAAGCTCAGAGTTGTAACTTAGAACCTTCCTGTTCAAAACACCAGCTCCTGTACAGCTTTGCCTATACGACGTCGAGTGATCTTGATCATTAATTTTAGTATGTAGCAAACCAATTCCTGTTCGTGAATTTAATGATTTATATATAAATAAATTCAAAATATTTCATATCCTTTTACAGGAGGTTGATGGTAAATCGCTCTTGCTACTTAACGAGGAAAAGCTGAATAAACTGCTTGGTATAAAAATCGGACCAGCGATGAAGATCGCTCGACAGATTCAGAAACTGAAGTCTTGTTTCGCGCCTGAAATGCCAACTAATAGTGAATAAAATGCACGAGGTTGGTTGACAATAGAAGAATATTAATATTTTTGAGATATTGGTGTTCCAGCTGATATACAGAATGAAATCCTTCACTCGAAAGAATAATACCTGTTACAAAACTAATCATGTCCCTGATGGTGCGAGATCTTCGTTGGATGTATATATTTCCAATTACTGATTTTTATTGACAATTCTTTTTATGCTTTTTGTACAAATATTTGTTGACTGTATCTATTCATTGTTAATGAATTCAACTGGGGTATGCGATGTTGCATTTGTAGAAGACATCAGTCCAAAATGATTTTCTTCCAAATTATTTGGAAGGAAATGCTCTTTATTTCTCTCCTTTTTTCTTCTCATCTATTTGTACACCGTAAGTTTTTTAAGCCCCCAGGTGTTTTTCAGCAATTAAAGAGGGGGGGAGGGTAATAAGTTTTGATTTGATGAGAACTATTGAACGGCAAATGAACAAAGTAAAAATCTCCGTTTTTTTCTAAGTTTACTTACTAATTGAATTTTTCCTCCTTAAAAGCGGGGCTAATAAAAGAGGGGGGCTTAATTGAGAGGGGGCTTAAAAGAGAATTCACAGTATTTGTCAGCTAGATAATGGTAAAAGGGGGGCTAACTGGTTCTTGAAAACTGGCTTTCTGTTTAATACCAATTGACTGATGAAACATACTATAGGTAGTTATGCTGTGCTGAATTATGCCCAAATTGAGGCTGATGCTGCAAAACAAAATGGCCTATTATCAAGCCTATTCAAGTCCAGGAAAATACTCTTCTTTTTTCACCCGGACCAATTTCAGGAATTGACCTAATGCTGCACCACTAATAGCACCCACCTTAACCCGGCACCGAAGACGACTAAGACGTCTTGTAATGAAGGAGATATCCTCTGGCAAAGCGCATGCGCCATTTACGTGTATCACAGTTTCCGGGCGGAATGGTTTTGACAAAACAAGTTCATACTAAAAACTTTTTTAACAAAACTATTCCGGACAAAAGGTTTTTGCATGATACCAAAATATATGGTAAAAATTTTGCATTTTAAACCTGACAGTAACTTCATGTTAATTAATCATAGGCAACTGAAACTAACTATTAATTTACCATAGAAGAAACCCAACAAAAGGTAGGAACCACACTGCAAGGGGACAAACTAAGGAAAGATTTTAGAAATTCATAGAATCAAAGATTCTAAAGCATATTTTCCGATATTTTTGCCATAGCTTGAACCCTTGAAAACTGTAGTAAATTTTACAGCATAAATTGTTGGACATTTATCCTGCAAAATTTAGAGAAACACGCCCTTTTTATGTAAATGAAGTAATGGGTTACGTTCGCGAGTTTGGTTGTTACGTTCTCCGATATGGTTGCATGTCGAAACGTTTTTGATCTTAATGTATGCTCTTTGACCGAAATGGCAATTAATGACTTTTTCGGTTTAAATCTTTCAGTTTTCCGCCTTTTCATTAATAATTTTCAAATGTATGATGATAGCGTTTAAGATCTATATTTGGCGCGAGATTTCACTTACTAGAAACAGTGATTAATTTTAAATGTCTGATGTTAATTTTAAACTTTTTAGCGGGACAATGACTTAATGCTCTATTTTCAACGATAAAACAAATGCTACACCAAATCTGATCCTGTACTTTTGTGGACTTTTTGTGTTTTTGATGTTTAGCAACCACAACATTTTGTCTTGATTAAAATGAGTAATATTTGATAGATGCCTTCACCTTGCCGGACATTAAACCTTTGCTTAAGCTTTTTCATAGTATTTTACACGGAGTTACTACAAGGAGATCACAGGGGGTATCGACCTAATAGATTTGCAGACTTGTCAAGTTTCAGTTTTGAAAACGAGTGAGTTTATTTGGAATGGTAGGGGAAATCTTGGGGCTGCTATGTGATCTCTATCCTTGGTACCGGAGCCCAAGAAGTCAGGAAGGAGCATGGAGATCCCTTCCCAATTTCTTAGGCTCTGATACCCAGGGTATGTGATCTCAAGGCAGACGGCAGATCCGCAATTAATCCCGATATGATTTTGGGGCGCAAAGACCGAGAAACAAATTTTTGTTTGGTGGGGGGCAGCCCTGATAAATCAGTGTAACAACAGCTATATTTTACAAAATAAGAGTATTTTACTTATGCAACGTAAGTTTTTTTGGGGAGGGGGGGCAAGACCCCTCCGGGCCTCTGATATTTCAGTTCTTGTGGGGGCGTGACCCCTAGAACATTTTTTCTTCACCGCGCCCTCTAGTTCTTTGTTAACGCCTGCTTTGGGGAAACACCCATTACACCCTGTTACAAACACTTTTTGCAGGTTGTCTTGAACATTTGTCAATTGTTGGATGCTTCCAAATCTTATTTTCACGCTATTTAAGTAAGATCGTTGTCTTCTGTTCATTTCAGCAAAATTGCGTGAGGGGACTGTGTAGGTCTGGATTTGGCGAGGCCTTTCGCTAATCATAGTTCCCATGACAACCACATAAAAACAGCAGCGTAGTCCCATTGCGTTTCTCCTAGCATATTGCCAATGACTGTCGAATTTCTCACTGTTACGTGATCGAAACCGTTCGGCTGTGAACAAGCAGATGTTTAGTTCATAGAAAAACGATACACGCACCGATATATTACTAATACTCGCTAACAGGGTTGCAATTTTTTTTGGGGGGGGGGGTTCCAAGCAGTCGTTCCCAGACTTAATAGATGTATGGTACGAAACGACTCTCCGGGAAGTTATTCTTTTTTTGAACATATGACCAGGAGCGTCACTTGAGGGGGGGGGGCTGGTATGGAGGGGTGGTACATCCATACGACAAAACTGATTTTTGCAGGGCAAATGTTTTCTACCTAGGATCTACTTTGTTGTTTATCTTATATGTTTGTTCACTCGTTTTGATCACGTGACCCGCGAATAGGCTGGCTTCAAGTCGGCGCGCGAAACAAAAGGATAAAACTTAGGACTTCCAGACCAAAGTTTTTCTATTGGATAGAATACTCTTTGAGTCATTGTTTCAGATGTTGAAAAATGAGGTCTCATAAAAATAAATGTGGGAAAGAACCTGTTTGCTACACTTGCTTTTCTTAAGTGTTCATCAATTTCGAGTCTTGGATTGTTTTCTCGCAACATCTGTTCTCTCCATTATCAAATACAAAACATAGTGTTTCAAACGAAGTTGCAAAATTGCAAGTATTCATGACCTTTTTGTTCATTTTCCACGAAACATGTGCTGCGTCCACGCCTATTTGTTTCAGTGTAGCATGTCAGAATTTCCAATGAAGAGTGAAAAACAAAGCATCACCTCTAGGTGCAGATGAGAAATCAAATCGCTCAATGCTGCTTGACATTTCCGCGAAACTGGATGTTAGTAAAATGATGACTATATTTATCATAGTTTTCACATTCTGAGCTTACATTAGCAAATAATTGTGGGAATATTCTCCGAAGTGTAGATTCTGGTTGTGAAGAAGACAGTAACGCTTTTTTGTCATAATCATAATCATAATCATAATCCCTATCACAATTAATTTTGTTATCATTATGTACAATATTACTGCTTATGAGGAAAACAAGAATAGAAACCAAGAAGCTGTATTTGTTTCCCCCATCCACTCAACCTCAGCCATCTTTCCCTGTCTACCACATCTTCTTTTAGCCTCCCCCGGTTAATAGGTATGTAAATATGTTAACGTTTTACAAAGGCTCAATATGCCTGTCATATTTGTCCGTTTATAACAATCCTATGCACACCAACCTTTTCTCTCTCTTTATTGAAATCCTGAATGTCTCGTTTAATAATATCTCGATATGAACCAAGCAGCCTTTCGAAAGCATCTACTTCTAAAACCGCACACGTCACTGTGCCAACTGCAAAGACGCTTGCTTTTCTTGTGTCTTTCATAACCAAGGCAGCTCACCAAAATGATCCCCTGGTCCCAATCGCACTATTTCTGTCTCCTTTCTACCTGTTTTGTCTACCACTTTGACCTGCCCTTCCACCAAGAAATACATGCAATTAGCTTCATCTTCCTGCTTGATAATGCAAACGCCATTATCATAGTGCTCCATTTCCAGGTTGTCAACAAGTCTTGACCTCTCTTCGAACGACAAAGTTGACAAAACTTTGGACCTTTGTATGATATTATCGATTTTTTGTTGTTTCTCAGCTAGCTCGGTCACCAGAATCGTTTTGAAAGATCTCTGATCTAGGCACCACAAAACCCCATCGTTTTGTGCTATCACTGTGGCCGTTCTTGGGCATTCGTAGAGAAGAGCTAGTTCTCCGAAACTGCCTTTACTGTCCAATGTCTTTTTGATGCAGTAGTCCCCAATTTCTATATGGAAAATGAATTTCCCTTTTTGCACAACGTAAAAATTGTCTCCATTTTCTCCCTGGGTAATTATCGTTTCGCCTTTTGTGACCCTTTTTTCAAACATGGCTCCTGTTATCATATCGAGTTGGTCGTTGTTGCAATTCTTCACAAGCGCTATATTATTGAGGGCTTCTTTGATGAAATCAAGTTGCTCTTGCGTCTTTTCATGGAACACTAAACTCGTTTGCCGGTCAATTTCCATGGGATCTATTGACGGGGCAGCCACTGCTTTTCGTCTCCCTCTTGGCGCATGCAGCCACAACTCTTCGCTTTCCATACATTCTCCTCCAACTATCCTGCTTGTCAAGTGAAGGCCATAATCGGCAAGTTTTTCTTCAGTCGATTTCCGTCTTTTCCTCTCGCGTTCTTCTTTGCAAGATTTAAAATATCCTGCAGCATAGTCAATCAGATCGTCTGGATTTTTTTCAAGAACAGTTATGATGAAGTCTTTCAAGAAATTATGATAATTCGGTGGAAATGTATACTTGCTCATCTTAAAGACAGTGCACTTTCCAAGTAATATCGATAATCTTCGCTTCTCACCAAGCTTCGTATGAACAATCATGCACGTATGGTAATAGTTCAAGCACAAAAATATTTCAAGACAACGGACGATCAACTTACCGATTTATAGAATCGTAAAGAAATGCACTGTTGCCATTTAACGTCTTCATGAAAGATCGACAACAAGGTTATGTTGCAATGACTCTTGCAGTTAGCTACATTGAACACCGTGACTCAAAATTTCTCTCTATTACCGCAGATCTTCTAAACGCTTAAACATTGAGACAGATTTTGAGGCTACTGCTATCAGCAACATGTCCTCCGCAAGAACTCGAAAATAGCTTAACCTACTGCACAAGCAGATGACTATGAAATGGGCAGGTGTTATGAATAATTCCTTCCTAAGTTTCGAAATTTCTTCCACGTTCTACAAAATTTGGGCACAGCGAGTCAGTTTAGGTAAATACTTTGGTAAAATGCGTTGAAATTTTCGTGTTTGAGCGTTACCAGATTTGAACCCATATTCGATCAAAGGTGCAGTGAGACGTACATGGGTTTAGAACGTTTCATTTCATCTCGTCACTTGTTCTTCGGAGGTTTATTTTGATGCCATAATTTCTGGTATATAAATATCATACAAAACCAATCTCCAGCTAAGATCACATCACATTGCATGCCTCTCTAATCACTTCTACAACCCATACCATTTTATGCAATCAGAATACAGTTTCTAACCCCCCCCCCCCCCCTCCTATTTATTGATCGAAAACTTTAACATTGAAATCAGAAAAAAACAGGAGAGCTTGAGGGTGTAACCCATGAAAATACCTAAACAAGAACCACAAATAGACCGATGCTCGCAAAATTTATTTAAGCAACTTTCAATCTTGCCTCAATATTACAACCGTAATATTTTAAATTGATGTACACATTTCAATGAATGGAGGACTAGCCCCCCTACGAAGCCCGCTACGCGGGCACCCGATAGCCCAAAATTCGTAAAGATTAGTCTCGAAAAGACAAGAAGTGTATTAACCTCGATATGAAAGAAATTAGCTCCGCACAGGTCACCTAATTAAAAAACTACTTTCACTCCTGTGCGAATAAAACTCGCACTCCTGTGACTATCGCTAGGAAGGATGGAGCCTCTACCCTCTGTCCATCTCAGACGACCCTCTTCAGGTGACCTGTGCAAGTCAAAATATATTTGTTTTAGCCCTAAATGACTTTTTGTGCTCGTTTAATATTTCGCAGGCTTATCTAAAAGCCCTGTTTTTTATTCCGAATTCTACTTTAAAGCTTGACAGCAACATGTTTCTGTAAGCCCCCACCAATTCGTTGTCCTCTTTGAAACATTTTCTTACTTTACCCCCAGAAGTTCTTCTATTTATTCAGAATCAAATGTTTAGGATTTCTAACCATACACTTTTAGCCCTCGCTTACCTATGGTGAAGCTCGAAAACGGGTCCTTGCTTTTCGTAAAAGAAAAGAGTTTTAATGCAGAAGCCCTTGTCCCCTCCCTACTTTCCAGTTGGCGTCGGATCCTAGGTGTCCTTGCTCAAAAGAGAGAGAAAAATGTCTTGAAAACCATCTGAAAAGAGACGAATGAGTCTCCTTAACTAATTGCGGAAACTGTTGAGAAACGTCGACACGGTTCTTCCATAGAATTTCCACAAAGGAGAAGCGATGGACAGTGGCAACGTGATAACAAAGAAAAATGTTATGTTATATATCGAAAGAACCAAGGCAAAAATCGAAAAACGAAGTTCACCATGCAATATTAGAGCCCCGAGTGGACGAGTCTTAGAAAATTGAGCAAAGTCGGCCCAGCAACGTGAGTGAAGATACGCGCCGCAAAACAATGGCAATCACCAACAAATCAGCGTTTCTAGCTCATTTGCATATCCGAACATTAGTATTATTGCAGAAGAGATTACCCGCGTTTTAAATTTGTTTAAATGGAAAACTTAAAGAATATGTAATGAAGAAGAAAAGTTATATTTTTCTCTCATCCAATGCAGCAAAAGAGAGAAATTTTTAAATTCTTAACCGTTGCTAACGGTGCTAGTACTGCGAATTTAAAGTGATTTAACAGTTAATTGCAATGTTTTGAATAAATTTACATATCATGACGTAGCAGTACTTAGAGTTAGTTGTAGAGCACGACGCCATGGAGTAGAACGTGTAATATGTGATATGTGAGCACATGATTAGAACGTGTCGAATGTGTAATACGTGAGCACATGATTAGGCCCTTTTTAACAACATAACACTAATGGATAGAAAAAGCTCCATGAGGAAAAGATGTGAGCTAAATTGTCAGTCATTGTCATTATTCTATTCTGCGGAGGAGCGTCTATCTGGAAAGGAAAAAATTTCCTTCTTCGCAGCTAGACGCTGTTTACACGCTCGGAATTTTGTGGCTGTGGTACCCAGGGTACAGAATTCCATTCTGCGATAATTCTTGCGGTGCAGATCTCAATATTCTCTCGAGGTTTGATTGACTCCTGTCGTAGACGCCACTTTAATATGAAACCATCTACAAGAAACTATAAGACACCAAGCCAAAAGATGAACGAAAAATTAATCCTTGATCTTAAGAAACTGCTCACCATCATCCTTGATCTTTATGTTATACGTTAGACACTAAATCCCTTCAGTTTAAAAACTTGATATTAAAAAAGAAATTGAAAGAAGGAATTACATGAACATAAGTAAAACTAAAGCGGAAATATAATTAGGAAGAATAACATATTTACGTAGCAGCTGCTCTACCACTACCACTTTTTAATCCATTAAGAGTGGAGAGCTCTCTGATATCTTACTGATATTAATAGGCTTATCATTTAGAGAAAGCCTTCTTTGAGGTTTTCCTTATTATATCTTGGGATTTGCAGGTTCCTATAATTACTTATTTTATATTTAAGAGTGCCGGGTTCTGATGATATCTATCCCAAAGGATTCAGGACATTGCTTGTTTATTGTTTTGTATATCATAAGAGGGCAACAAAGTTCAACCGATCAAGCAATAAAGTTCAAAAGTGGTTTTTTCTCTTTTGTCCATAACCAAGAACCAAGACCTCTAACTTGGCCTCTAACAAGACCTCTGTAATTTGGTCTTGGTTCATAACTCTATGGACCAGGCTAAAATAGCAGTTACCTATTAGCAAATTATTGAGAGTTATTTTATGCTGTTCTTTCAGATTATGTGGTCAAAAGTAAGAAATTCTAAAAATAGTTTTTGATGATGTTACATTTCGGTACTGTTTTGTCAGTTAGTCTGGCCTTAGCAATAGAGTACCGAAGTGATGACGTCATAAAAGTCTATTTTCAGAATTTTTTAATTTTGATCCCAGAACCTAAAAGAGCATCGTGAAATACCCCTAAATTTGCAAATTCAGTCTAAGGCATTACAAATTAGCTGAGATATGGCCACATGAGCACAGGCTCTTGCTCTATCAAACCTCTGTAATTTGGTCTTGGTTCATAACTTTATGAACCAGGCCAAATTAACAGTAATCCTTTAGCAAACTTTAATTCTTCCATTGGCCATATCTCGCCCAATTTTGAGCATAGCTAATTTATTTTGCGAGGTATTTTATGCTGTTCTTTCAGATAATGTGGTCAAATTTAAGAAATTCTAAAAAAAGATTATTGATGATTTCACATTTCGGTACTTTTTTATCAGTTAGTCTGGCCTTAGCAATAACAGAACAGGCTTTATGGTTAATCCTGCAGACGTTAATGGGATATTCAGTTTTGATTTTGAGAAACTACCCTAGAATGCTTTAGCATATCGTAGATAACCATCGACAAGGGCACGATATACATTGTCAAGCTGGTATTGAGAAATAATACTTTTCAATTTTTAATTGAGTTAAGACCGCCTGAAGGAGATCTATTAGGTCATGTGATTGATGACATGCAATTCAACTCATCGAAGAAAAGGCAGACATGGATAGACACGACTAACAGGATGAATGCTACGCTAGAAATAATCTCACTTATGGAATATGTTGTTTTAATGTAAAGTTCGCAGTATCAAGGAGTCTTTTCATATGTAAATAAATAGAACATTCGCAGTGCTTTTTCGCTTTTGACTTTTTATATATTTTTAACAAGGAAGCGGGAACCTTTTCTGGAGTTTCGTCTCTATTAGAGGGACGAGGCGTTTGTACAGCGCAGGGTCATTCACTTAATCCCCCACACCGCCACACATCTTTCCTTTCACTTTGCTGAGTGGCTATCACAGTTTACCTCTTTATCCATCATAACCCCTAGTGATTAAATCTTTACGGCGCGTTTTATATCTGAATTATTAAAAGTCAGTGGTTCCGAGATTTTAACTTTGTTTGTTCTCCGTGGATGGCCGATAATAATGTTTTCTGTTTTTTCAGGGTTTGCGCTTAGCTAATTTATCCCCAACCGTTCATAGTTCCTTCTTATTTCTTTTTAAGCATTTGTGATCAAATCCTCAACGTTATTGGATGTTAACGTACAGTGACTATCGTCCGCATACATATTAGACCTTGAAAACTTTAATTATTTTTCAGGTAATAATTATTAACTTAAATAATTATAAGTCATTCGGGAAGACAATAAATAGAAGTGGTCCCAAGCATAATCCTTGGGGTATATCACATGTTGTCAATCTAATCCCTGACTGTTGTCGAATAACTGAGCAGAACTATTTGGTATCGCTTAAGAAAGATGTGAACCATTCTCCTAAGATTCCCTTGATAACGTATGCAGCTTTTTTATTGATGTTCCATGATCTACGTTACAAAATGCCATTTCAAATCAAGAAATGAAGCTTAGTTAAGTTGTTTGTATCCATGTGATCATACCAATAATCGGTGCCAGTTATAAGGGATGTTTCAGAAGGGGATAATTTCCGAAAAGCATATTGGTTTGGTCTTAATATTTTGTTAGTAGAGATATATGGACTAAGCTGATGAAAATCTATTTTTTCCAGCACCGTAGACAAAACTGAGATGACAGAGATAAGCATTGTTTGCATTTTTACAACCTGTCTTAAAGACTGATTGCTAGCAATGAGCCTTTGCGTGAATGGTAAATCGCCGAAGCCAATCATGCGGAGTAAAAGTTTGGGAATGGTAGCCTTGATCTTCAATCTGATCTCAAAGAACGTAAAGAAGACCTTTTTCGGTTTTTTTAGAGCTCCATGACCAGGCACCGCGGAGCAGGGGGCTGGGAGGGCTTTAGCCCCCCAATTTTGCCAAAAATGCACAGTATCAAGAGAAGAACCATCAGTAAAGCCCCTTTTTGTTCGATTTTAGCCCCCTCTACTTTTTTAGGCCCCCACTTTTCTCAACGCTCCGCGGTGCCTGATGACACGATGCTTGTTTTCAACCTCCATGTCCAATCTGATTCAGCAAGAACGTTGCAAACTCATCACTTGTTAATAAATGGCCTTGATAAAACAAGATAGCGTTCTCGTTCTTGCATTCCAAACCTTCAGTGTTGTTTTACCAAAGTAGACCACCTTACGCTGTTCTGAACGACGAGGATGTCCTTTTCTTCCTGTGTTTTCCGACTTCATAGCTCCTTTCGATAAATCATAAATGTTTTTGCTAGACTCAAATTGATTTTTAGACTGTCTGAAAATGCATTATGGGATGCCTGTGTAGCGCAATGGCTCATTGTTTGCAATGAGTCCTTAGCAATTTGTTTGACTTTTACTAATTTTAAGATATCTAGAAAAATACCATGCTTCGAATCGTCTGAGTTGACAATCATGGCTAATTGTTGCCAAATAAAGTCTACTCCTACTGCATCATTAAATTAGCGCAGTGGTGGTCTTGTTTCAAAACGTCATTATTCTTTTAGAATATCTTTTCTTATAGAGTCATCGATATTCCCTTACATCGATATTTCCTTTCATTCGTTGTTTTTAAAAAGCAAATAGGCAGTTTCAAATTGTTGCTGTTATCTCAGCATTTAGCAAAAATCTTCTGAGTATTTTTATTGTTTTGGAATAGGCCTGAACACTGTGCCTATGCTCAGAAAAATCTCTGTGAAAAGTTCTCATGGAAATCACATTATTGTTGAAGAGAGATCGGGAGCATTTTGCGTTGTGTTGCAGAACATGCAGTCGTATGGAAAGTGCCAAGCCAAAGACCGATTGAACGGTTATTAATAAGCGTTTGCTGGTGTCTTGCTAGCAGAGAGTGACTAGAATGGAATTTCTGCAACTTCTAAGTTAACATTATCGTCTTGGAACAGAAGAAATTTATTTTTACTTAATATTTATGTTGGCTTTGTAGTAACTCTACAAGCTAAATTACACCTTTACAAGTCATCTTCCTAAAGCTTGCTTATGCGAGTATGGAGGATTGAAAAAGTTTGGCTTTTGACGTTTGCTGGAAGTTTTTCATAGGAAGTAAAGTTGTATGAACGTCATCCACAGTTGTAAAATCAATTTCACTTTGCAAGTGCATATGTTGCAATGGGGTTAGATCATGCAAGCTTCTTAAACATGGGAAACTCATTTGAACTATTAAACTCTGTAAACACGACCAGCAACGGCATGGGATGGTGTAGGACCAACAGTTGATTACACAAACAACTGTATGCGCAGCTGCTCGAACAAGAGAGAAACAGGCGTTGAAAGCAACTTTTTCTGTGAATGTGTAAGCTCTCATTTTAAGGAAGGAATGCTCCACGGTTCTCATTTTTCATATGATTATTGTTTGCCCTGCCTTGCCCTTCTATTATAAGTGCTATTGTTACGAGAACAAAAACTAACTAAATCAATGAATGTAACAGAATAAAAAAGTAACAGCTATCAAAGTTAAGTGAAAGAAGTGATGAAATTACTAAATTATGTTACTTGCAGGCACTGCAATCTTTGCCTCCTTTACAACCCTTGCTTCACCTGTGAGCCTTACATCACAATTTTATGGTCAATGGCGGACCTTGCGTAACTGGAAAGTCTTGCCTCACTTACAACCTTACAACACTGGCAAGCCTTGCGTTATTTTTAGCCTTTGCATTACTGGCAAGCCTTGCGTTACTTTTAGCCCTTGAACTACTGGCATGCCTTGCGTTACTTTTAGCCCTTGAACTACTGGTGAGCCTTGCGTTACTTTTGGCCCTTGAACCACTGGTGAGCCTTGCGTTACTGGCAAACCTCACGTCAATGACAACCCTTGCGTCACTTCCAGCCCTTACATCACTGGCAAGCCTTGCGTTACTTTCAGCCCCCGTATTACTGGCAAGCCTTGCGTTACTGGCAAGGGAAAGTAGAAATTTGCAAATTTTCGGCACTAACAAGGGGGCTAAGCCCCCCTGAGCCCCCCTGAGCCCCATTGAGCCCCCTTGAGCCCCCTAGCACTACACCCTTGGTCACTTTCATCCTTTGCATTACTGGCAAGCCTTGCGTTATTTGCAAATCTTTCGTAACTGGCGAGCCTTGCGTCACTTCCATATTTTGCATCACTGGAAAGCCTTGCATTACTGGTGAATCTCACATCAATGGCAAGCTTTGCGTTACTTAGCTAAAGCCCCTACATCACTGGCAAGCCATGCGCTACTGGCGAATTCTAGTCACCAGCGAGCACTGTGTTAATAGCAAGCCTTGTATCTTTGGTGAATCTCTCGTAATTGGCAAGTGTCGCGTTACTGGCGAATCTTGTGTCACTACGAGTCTTGCGACGCAAGGAATCTTTGATTATGAGCGCGCATTGAGTCACTGCCGTAACTGTAGATGATGTGAATACCAGGCTTATCGGATAAATGGCGAGTATCGACGCGAATTTATCAACTACAGCAAAAATCTTGCGTTGCAGACACTCCTCTACCACAGTACGTACCGTCGATATCATCTAACAAGCACACCGCGTTGTATCCTGACAGTCACACCAAACTGTACCCTGGGTACCAGACTCACTATATAAAATAATTTCATATATAGTGAGTCTGGTACCCAGGGTAACCAAACTGTAGCCTGCGTTCAGGAATTTATGCATCAGATGACGGGGTAAGAAAAGACATCAGGATGACATCACACCGGTGTCAGCTTCTGGTAACAGTTAACGCAAAAAATGTTGAATATTACTGGGGAATTTCAAAGAAAAAAACCTACTTAATAGTACTTTGGATAATATTGATTGATAGGTAATGAAGTAAAATGACAAGAAGAAGTTGATAGAATAATAGCCATATTTATTGTGAAAGTTTAGGCTCCACAAAAATAGACATTTCTTTGAACTAAATTGAATGTGCACGGAAACGAGACCAAAAATTCCAATTAGTTGAATAGCAGGAAAAGGAGTCGATTCGAAGAGAGCGAGATAGATAAAAGACGTGGGGATTGTACGTCAAGAAAAGGGACTGAATTTACATGTAATCATCATTCGATGGTTGTATAGGTTGACCAATCAGTGCCGCTTGCCTATTGAGAATATTACCAATGGAGTGCTAAGGTGAAAACGAACTCCTTTTTTCTACACAGTAGCGGTTTTTTCGTGCTTATGTAGATAGATTCCAAAACTGCTAGGTGGAACGACGATCGGGCTTTACCAATAATCCGAAACATGTTCAAAGGGACATTTGTGAAAAGACTGCTAATGTCCAAAGAACACATGAAAGATGTTTCGTTTTCGATGTTCAAGTTTTGCATGAACTCAGTGAACGTGAAAGAGTCCTTGATACAATGTTTTGAATATTTTTGAAGAACAGGGTCCAAAACTTCAGAAAGCCACTTAGCCAGTTCGTGTTGTGCTGAGCCAATCATAGACAAAATGGGTCTAAGTGGAACATTCGGCTTGTGTATTTTAGGGAGGCCATACATTTGTGGACGTTGTGAACCTGTGGGTCTTATCCTATCATAAACTTCGTTAGTCAACACTTTTGAGTTAACCAGCTCCAAAAGGCGTTTTTGAAGTTTATTTCTACTTATTTCTACTATTACAACCACTCACTTCTTCTTACTACTCCATTTTTTTCGAAATTCTGAGCTGGATTGTTCCTAATTTGTTCTTAAGTTACTAGGGTGTAAGCAGTGTAATTGCTAGCTATTGCGCTCTAGGGAGGTTTCAGGTCCTTCTGCATGCAAAGCGAGTTGGACATCCTTTATATGTCGACAAGTTTAGAAATTCACTGAAAAAGCACCCTTGATGACAAAAAACTCCTCGTTTTTGAGATGAAACATTGTTCAAAATTATGGCAATCTTGTTCTTAATTTTTTTTTTGAATTTTGACCAAATTTGAGGCTCGTGTTCTTGTGAAACTGTTTTTTATAAAAAAAAGTGTATTAGCTATCATTCTAGTGTACTAGTAGTTTATTTGTGTTTGCGGTTGTTTGTTCTCGGCGCGTTGCAGCCTTTCTATTTTTCAACATTTTATCCACTTTTCGCTTGCAATGTTTACAATGTTCATTATTTACATACATACGAGATTAGGATCAGTGATTTTTCTTCCGATCGTAGCCACAAATTCAGGCTGCAATGATATATGTTTTCTTTAGACCGAATAAATGGACACAGAGCAGACAAAACCGTTTGCATGAGCATAAGACCCCAGGAACCCCCAGGAACCCCCTGGAACCCCCTGGAACCCAGCTGACTTGCTTAAGCAGATTTCTTGCAGTGATCTTATTAGCATGTGTCCCAGACCCCTAACTTAAAAGTAGTTACTTCTCTACTTAGGGGTCTGGGACCAGGCTATGATCTTATCTGAGCAGCCCAAACTAAGCGCACTAATGAGTTACTCACATGGACTACAATATGATGACACCCTGTGCACTGTCAATATCAATTTCTTAATGCGACTATGTTTCCCAACGATAGCCTGGGTACCAGAGCCTCAAGAAACCGGGGATAAAAAATATTTCTGTGACTAGTTTCGAATCCTATTTCTGAGACTGTGTAATGGAGACTCGGATCCCAAAGAGAGCGTACTGTGAGCAAAGAGTACCGCAGCAGGTGAAATGGGATCCACAGAGTCAGCCACTTAAGGGATGATTTCCACTATGTACAAAATAATAAATATTAATGAAGAAACACGTCTTTAAACGTTTTCAATTGCCCGAAATGCTCTGCTTATCGTGCTTGTTTTGTCAAAAAAAATTGACTCAAGATAACTTCGAGCAAATTAAAATGAATCTTTCAATGTCTCTGAGGAGCTTTAAAATGAAAAATATAGATTTAGTGTAACAATGTCACACACAATGCTTAAAATAAACCCTAAAAAATTGCAAATGTATGTCGAAAATTTGCGTCGGGCGAAACATTACCATAATGTCAATACCAATAATTTGAATGTCGGTATATATTAGTGCAAAACATT
The DNA here is from genome assembly GCF_013076305.1 of Rhopilema esculentum. The sequence goes on along the minus strand of NW_027018682.1, from coordinate 5,511,221 downwards.
GACCCGAGTCAAAAAGTACCATGGTAATAAAAAGTACTTCTGCATAAAAATTAATGATAAATTGAAAATTGAATAAACAAGTTCAAGCCGTATGAACAAAGGCAAACACCACTTTGAGCCTTGCGCAAAAACTTAGGGACCTGCCAACGTGCTGTAAAACAGAGTTGCTATATTCCACCGTATGGGATCCTTGTAAGAAGTAAAGGAGTTTTTATCCTGCCTTTCTGCAGAACGAACTGTTACAAATTTTCATTTGTCAACATCTATGAAAATCTGGAATGAACTTCCTCCTTACGTCAGAGAAAGTCAGTCGTTAAATAACTTCAAGACAGCTATAGATGACATAAATGTTTCCAGTTATTACTGAAGAGTACGAATCTGGTACAAAAACTGTTTTTAGCTAATTATTTTACTCAGAACTGAAAAGAAACTTAAAATTTGATTTACCTCATTTATTATGCAATTTGTTTCTTTTTGGGAAACGAATACTGTTCAACACAAACCAATGACCCCAACTCACAGATTTTGCCCTCATTGCACTACTAAGCCTCAATTCGTTCGAAAATCTCTAGCAGTATAGTTTCCTAAAAAAAATTTATTAATTAACTGCTAACAATTAATCATTAACAAAATTGTGCGCAATATCCATTATTAGGTCTTTGTACTTTTCCGATAGATAGAAAGAGTTATTAATTCTGATATACGTCGAGTTAATGGATTTACTAATCGATGGAATGCTGCAAAATTACGATAACAAAAAGGAAAGTCTTAGATTAACAGGCCTGCGATGTTTCTTTTTAGACTAGCAAGGTACCTTCACGTCGGAGAGTAATAAAGAAATGTATTTCATCAGCAGATATAAAAAACCCATAATCCACTTTTTTCGCAAAAGCAAAAATAATCGGGTGCGTTCGCGCACCCTACAAAACCATACCCACATTCCCTATACCATTGGTCAATGCCAGAAAGAAAGGATTCCAGTCTCCTTTTTAGCAATACCTGTTTGAAGCAGGATGTCAGTCTCCATGAAAATATTCTAAGCAAACTCAAACTAAAACTTTCTTTCACAGCAATAATTGCCTAGTACATTTATATCTAATAGATGAATTACACTGCCCTCACGAAAGTACCCGGACAGTTCGAAGATCGATTGCGCTTTCAGACAAAAACAAGTATATGCTGGCGAGAACGACTTTTTAACGTGATAATAATTTTTGAGAAGCCCTTCCAAAATAAACCAGAACATTAAAATGATGCAAAACTTCTGCACTTTTTATTCGTTATATTATTTTGTTAAAATGAGAAACGTTTGCGCTACAAGCCTTACGCAAATCAACTGATATCAAATAAGCAGAGAACAGCAAAGTCAGGTGACTTGGACTCAGTTAAAATCGGCCAATAAAACATGGGTAATTTTTTACAAAATGGTTATTGAGACAAAAATATTTTCGAATAAAGAGAAATACCACGTGTTGACTACCAGTTGGGAAAAATATTTTCATGGAGATGGCACCGAACGATTATAAAACATAGATGATATTTGGTAACATTTTAGCAGATCATAAACTTTCTTGCAAAGCAGACATATCATTCAGTGCAGGACCATAAAGCCACATTATTTCTTTTGCATCCAATGTACTAGCAATTTAAAGATACCTTTTCCCCATCAATATGATAAGACATTATTTCTAGACACTGCTCAGAAGTCAATTCTTTTGTTTCAGTCGCTACCTTGAGAAAAAACCCTCACAGAGTCCGCTTACATATCGATAAGATTATTTTTTCGACGAATGAATAGATTAAAGGCCAAAAAACTTTAAAATAAAATTCGAGGAAATTGATAAAAATATTTCCATCAAAACTGCTTTTGAAATTTGTAAAGAAATTTCTCTAACAACAGATTTGCAACTAAAATCGAAACTGTCCGTCTAGTTTCGTGAGGGGAGTGTACAAATTGCAATAAATTTTCAAAAAAGAAACTGCATACAGTTCACAGCTCAAAATGTTTGCTGTCGGGCTGAATAGAACTCACAAGAAGCTATCTATCTCTTTTGCTAGATTTGACGTCTATAAAAAACGTATATTTAGCAACAAAAGATGGAAAGTCTAAAGGGGGTTCTCGCCATTTTACTGCCCTGTCACCCTTAATATACTTCCCAAATGAGTTCTTAACAAACTGGGTTCCATGACGACCATCAATAGGGAACTGACACGCACTGTTAGTGAAAGCACGATGAACGTTTATGGGCTGGTAATTGTCATTTCTCTCGCGGATATTTAGTGATAGAAAATTTCGGGGTTTTAAGCAATCTGTTAGAAATATTGAAGAAAATTGAATGAAATATGTATTACAATGATCTTCTCCCACATCGAGGGAAAGATTGAAACAAAAAGCCCATTTTCACCATAATTTTGAGTTTTTTTGCCGCTGCTGATTGTTGATGAATAGCGTTTTCTTGAATCAGCTGTTGATATCTTGGGTACGAGACAAACAAAGCATGGCTGAATACACGGAATTGAAAAAATAACACAGTTGTACAAGGATTTGTAACGCTGAGTGGACCTTTGGTGTCATTTTCGACATTTTAGTAACTTCGTATTTGAGATAAAGGAAGTTTGCCCTTGATTTCAAAGATGGAGAAATGCTGGCATTCTTGTACATGTGAAAGATTTACGAGAGCAACAAGGCCCACAAAGTTTACAACATCATATAGAATAACAAAATCACAGATTCTCCGAATCCTGGTAGTAATGGTGATGATTACAAATGGTGTACATGGAAATGACAAATGCTTTTGTAAGGTTTGTAGATTAGATGAGTATTTGTTTATTAAAGTAGCTAACCCAAGTTTTTAAATTGCTTAACTTCGCACATAAGATTCAGCCTGAAGTCTGTTAATTTTATATTCTAGCTAAAGGGTCAACTGGAAGATTGTTGCTGCTCCGTTGAGACTGTAGACAGCTTAAACAATGCAATGATTTTCCCAAGAATTTCTTCACTGTTGTCTAGTTTCAGTTACTTTAAATATTTTAAGGTAAGTAATCTTCATGTTCATTTTTTCTTCCTGTCTTTCTGTAATTCAGGGCCTGAAGTTGTTTTTAAATTTGTTTAATTTGAAATTGTAAAGAAAGGCTCCGAATTTCTTACCAGCTCAATTTTTTATTGTCATTTTACCCATGGTGTTAAACTGTACACATTGTTTTGAAAATGGAAGATTTTGCTAAAATAGCATGACTAGAAAGGGTGTTTCGTTTGTATAAACAAATGCTTTGTTTCAGGTGAATCTGAAAAAGGGCTGCCCATTTTGGCCAGATGATAGCCGTTGTGCAATTAAAGACTGTGCTGTTGATTTTTGCTCAGAAGATGAAATCCCAATCGGCATTACAAAATCTAGGGTGCAGGAAAAGGCATGTTGTTCAAATTTATAATGCACTCTCCTCTTTGTCTGATATTCTGCAGGATCCATAAAATCATATTAAGATCTTACTCAAAGTCCTCAAGATCCCTTACTCAGAGATCTTACTCAAAGTTCTCATTTTTTTCTAGCTTGAAATTTAAATTCAATATCAGTATTTTCAATCTGTATAGGAGAGGGGAAGGGCAACATCATTTAATTCTCTTTAGCCTACTAATGTAAGCTATATTCTCAGGGGCAGATCCAGCAAAAAATCTGACTGAGTTCCAGGCTAAGGCTAGGATCTTTCAGATAATGCATTGATACTGGGCCTAAGACAACATTGTTATTCATATTTATGCATTTTGGTACCGGAGGAGGGGGGGAGGGGTAGTACTATCAGCTCATTAAATCTAGATTATAGATTTCCTCCGACAGAAAACAGTGCCTCTGTGAAAATTTCTTTGTAAATCCTCCCTTTCTAAATACCCTCTTGTTTGTCTTGGATGCCTCAGCAAAGATTTCCCTTTTGTATTGCTTGCAATTTGTTGTTTTGCCCAAGTAGACACCAGCCTATTTTTCAAAATATGGTGTTCTGTCTGACCATTGGTATCCCTTGCCATTAATGACTGCAATTTAAAATCAAAGTAGTTAATGCTCCTGGAAAATTAACAATACTTCCAGGTCTAATCTCAAACGCTTAATAATCTGCTAGAATGCTGCAAGGGTCGTGAAAGTAAGACATCTGCAGTTGCCATTTCAAATTCCAAGTTTTGTAGTTCCACAACAGATCAGAAACAATTGGTAGCCAATCAACTACTGGTTATTGTACAGCTCTCTTACAAATATGGTATCATCTCCGAGTTCCAGATGCTGTTTTGAATGAGTTCCATCTGTGTTCCAAACAAAAATTTCATTGTTTCAATTCATTCACTTCCAAGACACAAAAGGTTTATTTCCGAGTTCTAGGATTTACTGCTGTTGTCCTCCACAAAGTCTGGAGAATTGTTTCAAAATTAAAATCACAACAGAGAAGGAGGGAGGGAAAGGGCAAACGAATTACATCAAACTAGCAATTTTAAGATTTTGAAGAGACTGCGATAAAAGTTATAATTTCTAGGTTTCACTTTTTTAGTCTAAATATTACTTATTTCAGGCAACACTATTTTTAGCTTTATGTTGGAAAACTGACTGAGTTCTGTGCACCAAGGAACTCACTCCGGATCCACCTCTGATTCTATTAGCATTTTAATTGTCTTGACTGGATAATAGCTTGGAAATCCTAAGAATTTAATATAACAAAACCTGTATTCTAATTCAAAGATCCCTCAGTTCTTCAATAAAGATGTCTGCATTTAAACAATGGTCTTTTAAAAATTCAAAATAGTGGCAAGGAATGGAACATATTTTTGCTAGATAATAATCTTGTTCAACATTGATGATGCCTATCAAGACTTGTAAGATCATGCTTTGTCAAATTACATTTTAATATTTACATAGTATCCAACCTAAACATTAATATTTTTGTGTAGTTGTGATTTTAGATGCATTTTTCATAGACAATACAAAGTACTGGAAACAAAGTTGAGTTCCTGGAAAATGACGATAATAATGGAAAGGTTAGAAACACTTCTAAAAGGGTTTTTTAAAGGGGTTCAAAGAATGTATTTTCAAATAACACATAGATACAAATAACACAGATACATAATAAAGAAATGTATTCAAACCAATAGGTGTCTATTATGTATTGAACTACTCAATGTATCAAACAAGTTTCAACACAGAGTCAGAAAAATATCTACCAATTTTAAAAGTTTATTTGTAGATACGAAGTTTTTATCAGCTTCTTTGCCACTTGACAGTTTGGAAACAGTAATATAATATGGTATAGCTGAAATACATTTTAGTTTATTTATTCTAGTGTGCAGTTGGAGACCTGGAAAATCTAGGGAACATCAATTCTGCTATCAGTGATGAACAACTGGGAAATTTTGAGCAATGGAATGAGCATGATGACACAGAGGATAAATTTTGCGACATTGATGGTAATATTTAATTTTTGAGCAATTAATCTTCCGTTGAATTTACTTATTTTCAAGATGGTTCATTGCATAAGATAGATGTCACTGTATGATTTCTAAAAGGCAAGTCAAATTTTTCTTTGAGGATGGGGGTATCAAGGTGTTTGCTGGCACAAAAAGCCTGCAGCTTTGTGCATTATGTTTGGAGGGTCTTTTGGGCGTTGGTCAAATGTAATATTCCTAAATGATTCCCTTCATTTTGTTCTTTTTGCTTGTTTTCAAACCTGATAGGCGTATTTGTCATGGATTTTAATTTCTAAGACATAGCATACACACTTTCATCGCAAAGAACTACAATTTGTTCCAAAGATCCAGGAGTCTCTTTACAATTGCCATGCAAAATTGTAAGGCTGCTATCAATGATGCAGTAAAGTTTCAATCAATGAGGCAATTGATGCCATATCATTTGAGAGTTTTTGAAGATGTTTTCTGTATTTTTTAATACAGATTGATGTAATTGTAGTAATAGAAGACCTTGCAAATACTACTGTTTGTGATTCAAACCAGACTCTTTTACTTGCGCCCATCCAACCTTGAAACACTGAAGAACATACTAACAAACTAACATATTTTAAAATTTCTAAATGATAATTGTTGGTGCAAAGCTTTAAATTGGCAAGTGGCAAAATTTGTCTGATTTTGTCTGGTTTGGGCATCTTGTTGATCAAGTGTGCAAGGAAAGTGGCAATATTTGTCTGATTTTGTCTGGTTTGGGCATCTTGTTGATCAAGTGTGGCAGAAAAATAATTGGTGAGTTCAACTTTTTGTGCATTGTTATAAATATAATTGATTCATGATGATGCCAGAGGGGAAGGACTTGAGGCGATACATTCTCCCTTTTCTCAGCAGGATTGATGTTGCATTTTGTCTAAATCTGATGGGTAAATGTTTGGGGAGGGTAATGTTTTGACTGTTCTTTGTGATGCAATTCTATGGTTCTGAAACTGTCTTTACCTTGAACAAAAACTGTCCTTGGTGTTCCTTATTGGTAAAATTAATATTTCCTGTCGGGAGAAGGATGTGACCCAAAATTTGTTATCTTGCAAGCCCCCTCCCCCCAGTTACCTAGTGGCTTGCTTCATCGCTGGTATCAAGCGTCCATTATTTGTACCAAAACAGTAGTTGAGGTAGGAGTAGGAAAAGTCAGGATAATTTATCAGGAGTACACTACTTAAGTTGAATTGTTTTTTCGCCCTTTATTGATCAAAACCCCAAATTATCCTACAATATCAGCGTTTTTTGTTTTGATATGAAACAACGATATGATTAAATGAAACTGCTCTTTTTCGTATTTCCACGAAACAAAGAAGACACTTAACTTGATGTAGGCGTTAATGAGATTCATGTTATTCCTTTTTAGATTGTCGAAGAGGTCTCACAAACCACAAAAACAACTGAGACGATTAAAAAACACGATTTGCTTGTTGGGTCATGTAATTAATGAACTAAAAGGAGAGTTTCCGAAGGACTGCAAAACCTTTCACAACTGCGCAGCTTAATTGGCCAAATGCTTTTGATGTGATAAAGCAAATCCAATTTGGCAAGAAAGTAGCTCCTACAGTTTTTTATTTTATCAAAGCCCACAGAGCGAAAATCTTTTAGGCTGTGATTATACATCAACTTTTTTAAATCAGATAAATTTTTGCAAAGATATTTCATTGCACGTAGCTTAATGGGGGCAGCACAAAGAACCCCCTGCCTTCTAATATGGCCGGGACGAACAAGGCAAAGGGTTTTCTGGCCCAAATTCCCAGTGAACGTTGATATATTTCTCTGTGGAGTGCCTGTGATTTGGATCATCCGATTGAATGACGTTGACATAAACACGAAAATCGATGATGCTTTCCATATCTATTAAAGATGAAAGACATTTTCAACAAACCTGCTATGCTGAAATATTATGCTTTAGATGTGATAAACTATACATTTGGCTTACATAACTGGAGAAGTGTAAAATGATGCTATTTCACAGTGCCGTAAAAAGAATAGAATAACTAAAGGGGCGCCATTGTTTTGAACAATAGGAGCAAAGGGGCTTGTTAATTGGAAACAAAGGATTTTCAAAACTTTTGTAGGGGCAGCAATAGCAGTCACGATCTGTGTTTTACACTGATGCTTGGGTTGAAACAGAAAAAGGGACCATCCAAGAATGGTTTTGTCCTCAGTACGTACGTTCGGCATCTTGGCTTGAAATTTAGAAGATACTAGTACTTGCTGAATACAGAAACGTTCTTCGTCAGAAGCTTACATGTGTGTGGCAATTCCAAGCCAGAAGAGAAAAGTCAGAAAGTTTGGTCGGAGCCATATCATTCCACACTTTAATTATCTAAATAGCGCGAGAAACTGGAAAAATATAATATTGTAATACTGTATTTAAAGTATTTTTCATGTGAAACTCATTAGATATCCAGATGCGGGGGAAAATTATATGTTTGATTGCTTTCTTATTTTTAACAAGAAAATGTCATACGAAAAGTAATTCAGGATTAAATTTCCCGTTTTTCAAGATATTTTCAACTCTCACGCTAGAAAAGGTTTATGTTAATTGATTCTCAAAAAATTTTGTAATTGTCGTATCATTCTCTGTCATTGTGCGTTGCTTCTGAGAGTTAATTGAACGGCCTTGTGGCAGAGTAGCTTGATTTTGTAAGCGAATTCAAGAGTAAGCATTTTTGCTGCGAATTTGGCTTCATTTAGGACTTATTGCGCTGTAATACTTATTGCGCTGTAATATTTCCGAAGTTCTCTTTGCAGGGAAGTGGTGTAATGATGAAGTAATGTCGTTGTAGGATACATTAAAATATGTTTGTTATGATACATTTGAACCCTAAGTCCCATTGAAATTATTAATTGGAATATATCATTTTTTATGATATTCTGACAAGCAGAAAATTTCTTTTTATGTTTATAGGCAGTAACTGTAAAAAATAATAGCTATTTAATTGTGGTTATTTAAAAAGATGTATTTTTCTTGCGAGCGTCTGCTTTTTGTTTCTCAAAATATATTCCTTAAAATCTCTTACCGAAAGATACATTTTTAAAGGGATTCTTCAAGAGGGAAGCATCTGTAAAATACTTTTCCTAATATGAACAAATAAAGGATGTGTTTATTGTTTTAGATGAGCAAAGCCCAGATATGACGTACGTTGATCTGACATTGAATCCGGAAAGGTACACGGGGTATACAGGCTCCTCTGCCAAAAGAATCTGGGATAGCATATACAAGGAAAATTGCTTTCAGTAAGTTGAGCCAAACTGATACTAGCTAGTGATTACCCAGCATTAGCTCCATTGCCAATACATTTTCTTAGAATAATTTTTTACTTTCCTCGGGATAGTCAGGTTTAACTCTTATGTGTTGCCTTTGATTTGAATTTGCTTTGTAAAGCTCGTCGAAAATCACTATAATGTTGGAATTTTAGGTTAATTTTGTTTTGGTGGATCGCCCTTTCCAGAAAACGTCAGGGTTTATGAAATTTTATGTAAAGTATTATAGTACTAATCAGTTCATATGATTGATTCGATAAAATTCTATCATATGAACTAAGAACTTTGTATTTTCGGAGGATGGTTGTCACGAAGTAGTTGTGCCAATGGTATTTGTTTACCTTTATCATAACTACATAACTACACATGTCTAGAAATTCCCATTTTATGCCTACCTAAAAAAGCCTACTGAAAATAGTTCTAAATCACTTTTGCTGAAATGTTTGAACAAATGCAGACGATGTCGATAAAAACTCTTTATGATTCATGTTGCAGCCTATTATATCTCTATTGAGTATGATAATTAATTTTATGCTCATTCTCTATCAGTTGAGATTATGCTCATTTCTATATTACAGACCGCAAAAGCAAAAGTTGAGCTATGCAAACCCAAAGAAAAGTAGTATTGAAAGTATGTTGAACACATTGTTTTCAATATTTTGCTCTGAGCGCGTTGCATGATATTCCATTTTATTTTTCGAATATTACTTCAGTTTTGAATTATAGTTGTTGGTCATATTGAAATTGCAGTTGTTAGGGCATGTCTCAACAATTTGACCCATTGATACTAATGATTCTGCACTTTTCAGAAGAAAGGTACCCTTAAATTATGGCACGTCCCCGTACCTCAAAACCTATTAGGGTACCCCCACCTCCCCCTCCCGAGCCTCTGGCAATGAAAACATGCTTAAGAATAGATTTTCTTTTATTTTGATCATGTGGATGCATAATGTGACAGGTTTCTTGTTTCACTCAACAGGCATGTGTTTGGAACGGAGAATATTTTACAGAGTAGTGTCTGGAATGCATGCCAGCATCAATATTCATCTAAGTTACAACTTCCTATTATCAGGTACCTTATGATTTGTTTTCGAATTTAAATCCCACATTTAGTGAAATAAGCCCTCATACTTTCTGCTAGACGACAGAAAATTACATCTTTCTGCTAAAAACTTCTATGTAACATAATAAGGATACCAAAGCTGCAAAAATTCGCAGCTCTAATTATTTTTGCTGTCGCTAAATTTTTGCGGCTCTGGTACCCAGGGTATAATAAGAACTGTTTTTAAAGTGTTCTGCTTCACGTTTCATAAGATTGATCTCATCATTGAGTTCCGCTCTGCACATTTGGTTTCAAATGTAAGTTGCACGGAATTTAAGATGTTATTGCAACCTTATTAGGTGTGAAAATGAACCCAATAAATCAGTAACCTTGTATCATGTAAACAAAACTTCAGTCTGATCAGGCTCAAAGACACTGCGGACAAGTCTCATATCAACTGTAACTCTTAAGCTTTCTTTTTGTAAAACAATACTGGATTTTATTACAGTCTTCTCCTTCAGGTACAAAATCTTTTTCTTTAAAGTATTACAAAATGTTTTATCTTCAAAGTTTGTAGACATTGTGAAAATTTCTTTCAAGTTTCTTAACCGTGTAGAACTGAGGGATCGAACAAATTTTTTGCCTTTACTGCTTGAAGATGCGATGCCTGTAGGGGTTCTGAAGCTATGCAATTTTATGTTCACCTTTCTCGATGCTACCTCATTGCCACATCCTGTGCTTCCCTGTACCAGGTTCTTTCGCGTTCTTGAAACCTAGAAGAATTTGACTATTGACTAAGATAACATTGCTATCTTATTTTCACTTTGAAAGTGAAACCATTTATTAATATTTTTAACTGCCTTGTTGAAGCATCAAAGGATTCAAAATTAGCTTTGCAATACAAACCAAAATAGTTGCTGCATATTTTTTGGTTGCGATCCGAAAGTTTTCCGTCCGTCATAGAACCGTCATAAAAATAGTAGCAACTCATTTTCCAGAAATCAAAATTCCCAGAGCTCCAGAACATTTTTTTCTTAAACCTAGATTTTTTGTTTTTTGTTTTACCAGCTATATTGACATTATTTTATCATTAATTATTCTTTAGGCTCAATGTACGGCAAAAAGGTATGGGGTCCAAATGTTAACGAGTTCCGGAAAAGATTTGACCCTGACAAAACCAAAGGGCAAGGTATGAATAATTCTTGATAAACTGGCAATGATTTGAAAAATTTGAAGGAGAATTTGAAAGCTGCAATAACATTTGACTTAAGTTGGCAGTTTTTTAATTAAGCGGTGTAACTGATGATTTTTTCTCCGAACAATGTTCGCAATGTTTACTTAATCGTATCATTTATATGTATAATGGAAGTTTAAGGTTTAGTGTGTATTGGTAACTACAGTTTTATTGTTAATTGAGCGTGTACAGTTCTGTCTATCGAGCAGGCAAACTGTAACCTTGATTTTCACAGTGCTTATAACAAGAAAAGTTCAATGCCTATAGTCGAATAAGTTAAAGAAAGAACTAGCTTAGCACTTCAAATACGGATGAAATTATTGGTAGGAATATTAGCTATTTTAGTAGGAATATTGCTTCAGTGAATTTCATCCATCAATCTTTTTACTGAACACATAGGGCCAGTCTGGCTGAAGAACCTATACACAACATATTTGCTGGTTCTACGGGCGGTCACAAAAGCCAAACCATACTGGGAAAAAGAAACATTCTACACTGGAAATGCAGAAGAAGATAAACGTCTCAAGGATCTGGTGCTTGATATTTTAAAGTCAGCAATGTAAGACATTTTAACTATAGTTCGGGCGATTTGGCATAACCATTGCAGTGTGGCTAGCCAACCAATAGGATCATGATTAGGGTGCTGCATAAAGGAGATTGCATAAACTGTATGACTTTTTTAAGGGGTTTGACTTTGACAGAGGGTGAAAATGTTCACCCGGAAAGATTTTTGCCCTCAAATTGTTTGAAGTTTGCAAATTTTATATTATCAGAAAATCTGCAATTCATGGCACAAACTATTGTAAACTATATTTTATTTTCAGGACATGCCCAAGAACATTCGACGAGACATTAATGTTTTCTGGCGATCCACTAAAAGCAAGAAATCTGAAGGTAACGCTAAATACATTGAAAGTCCCTTGAACTGTAATCTACATTTTTGTTTATTATCTACATTAGATGTTTGTTAAAGAATCGTCTCATAATAATCTCAAATCCACCAAAAATATTACGACATTTTAACGCTAGTGGTATTTTGCTTTTAGGAGGAATTCAGATCTCACTTCTATAATATCACCCGAATTATGGATTGCGTCGGATGCGACAAATGCAGATTGTGGGGTAAACTCCAGGTAAACGTTGTCTTACACGTATGTTAGTATTCTTCAAGCGCTAGTTCAAGATACGTATTTAATTGCAGAGTTGTGCTCAAAAAGAAACATCTTCCAAGTTCAACATCACAATTTTCAATTCTGAGACTAACATTTTTTTTAACTCTAGTCTCAAACTCTCTACTCTAAGTTAAATCACACGTGCATATATACGTTTTACAATAAGTACAAAAATAGCGTAACCAATAGGAATTAAGAAAAACAATTCGTCAAACCAATCAGATTTTACCAAAACATGAAAAGTTTAATCTCTCTAACAATAGATTGACGCCAATTCTTAATACCTGTGAAGCTTGAATTATGCTCATGCATTATGCTCAAAGTCCTTGAGCCACAAAGCTAAAGTCGATAAGCTCAAACTAAATGAATGAACTATTGTTAACTACATCCATACAAAAATAATAATTGCTATGCGTGGAGTTCAAAGATAATGTGGGCAAAGGGCGCGCGGGGTTTTCCCCAACAACGTATGCGTGAACACTTCCTTGCAAGTTCAAACTTTGTTGCGTCTACCCGCAGTGTATTTCAACCGCACTCATCCGTCGTCCGTCCTCCCACCTTCAGATTTCCTGTCATCATATTATTGTAGTTGGCACGCATAGCCCATCTGTCCTTGTTGTCTTCAGAGCATGCGTCGTCAAGCATGTGAGTCAGCACTATGTCATCGTATCAGAAATTATCCGGTTTGAGCGTCCACCCGTTATTCGATTCGTAGCGTATTCAAAATTTCTATTCTCGGATGCAAATTTGAAAAGTTTTGGAATCGGTTACGTATGCATCGAGTAATTGTGGACGGAATCCCTAAACGCCAAGAAAATTTTGATTGTTTAAAAATGCATTCAAAAATTTGCATTCGTTGGGGTGAGTCTTGAGTCTAGAGTTGTTATCATCGTCACCGTCATCATCTTATCATCTGTGTCACCAGTGTCGTGTTATTCGTAGTCACTGAAGTTGATCGTTTGACTTGGCCAGTTTCTCAGTAATTCATCAAAGAATAAACAATAAATTTTCCCAAGCCCAAGTCTGGAGGGAGGAGAAAAAAGAGAAAAGGGGAAGGGAGGAAATTCTTTCCCTTCCTTCTCTCCCTTCCTTCTCTCCCTTCCTTCTCTCCTCTTCCTTCTCTCCCCTTCCTTCTCTCCCTTCCTTCTCTCCCCTTCCTTCTCTCCCCTTCCTTCTCTCCCCTTCCTTCTCTCCCTTCCCTCTCTCCCCTTCCTTCTCTCCCCTTCCTTCTCTCCCCTTCCTTCTCCCCCTTCATTCTCTCCCCTTCCTTCTCTCCCCTTCCTTCTCTCCCTTCCTTCTCTCCCCTTCCTTCTCTCCCCTTCCTTCTCTCCCCTTCCTTCTCTCCCTTCCTTCTCTCCCCTTCCTTCTCTCCCCTTCCTTCTCTCCCTTCCTTCTCTATCCTTCCTTCTCTCCCCTTCCTTCTCTCCCCTTCCTTCTCTTCCTTCCTTTTCTCCCCTTCCTTCTCTTCCTTCCTTTTCTCCCCTTCCTTCTCTCCCCTTCCTTCTCTCCCCTTCCTTCTCTCCCCTTCCTTCTCTCCCTTCCTTCTCTCCCCTTCCTTCTTTTCCTTCCTTCTCTCCCCTTCCTTCTCTCCCTTCCTTCTCTCCCTCCCGCGTTTCTTTTTTCTCAAATTTATTTAATTTTTTCATTAAAAACTGAGACTTGGGCAAGTCAAGTTGCTCGTAGACTCTTATTTATGTGTTTTGACTTTTCCATTTCAGACGCAAGGACTTGGCACAGCACTGAAAATATTATTCAGCTCAGATAACTGGGAAACCATACCAGTCATAAAAGGGAAGAAATTCAAGCTAACAAGAGCTGAAATCGTTTCTTTATTCAATGCGCTTGGAAGGTTTGTCTTTATATTTTGAATAGTGCTAAATGCTAATGCATAAATATGTTTGTTGAATTGAATTGAATTGCATTGAATTGATCTATATTTGAATTAAATTGCATTGAATTGCCTTTTTTAAAGTAGCCAGTCAATAAATGTTCTTATCTCTGAAAGCGAAATGACTTTTGATTAAACGCATTACTTATTTGCCCTCTCTTTCTAACAAAGAAACATATATTTCAGTGCTTGAGATAATTAAAGCTTTGACAACTGAACAAAGAAACTGAGCAATAATTATATGTGCAACGGCTCAAAATGGTACGAAGGCGGAAAACAACTTTATAATACAAGCATAAGGCTACTTTTTTATGTAGCGCCTCAAAAATTTATCCTTTATTTGACTTATAAAGATGGCCTTTTAGGCTGGATTCTATCATTGCTGCATTTTTTCTTTGTCTTTGAAATTGTCGTTTTACTCTCGTGTATTAGACCTTTTTATCACAAGTTGCATACGGAAAACATTTGTAGATGTGCTCACAAGAGCCAGGTCTCTGAATCTAGCTTGATGACATTATAACAGATCATCCGCAGTGATGATTATATGCTTACTAAAGTTTTCGGTGCTTATGTCAAGCGTTCCGTTTCGTGCTTTTCTGTTCCCATGAAAACGGTGTCTTAGACACGCGTGATGTGCCAAATGGGCTCAGGTTGCATCACGTAAATTATCTGAATCCAACTTCCAAAGGGTAATCTTTAACCCATCTTTTGCAGGTTTTCAAGCAGTGTACATGCACTCAGTAAATTCAGAGAGATGAAGTAATTCTGGTTGTCACAGGTATATTACAAAACAATTAAATAATCCTCACAGTTTCTAAAGGCCTTTTAGGTGAAGTACATCTACTTAGCCCCTTTTAACTTCTCATAGCCCTGAAAGTAACCGAACTGGATTTTACACTGCAAAACATGAAATAATTATAAGTTGTTCATTTACATGGCTTTAAGTAAAGCCACAAAAGAAGTAAAGGTTAATGTAGACGAGAAAAACTAGACACAAAGCAAACAAATTTAGGCAAGACTTTTTGTTGCTGAAACATCTTCTATAATATATAGCTTTTATTCTTTGTTTCTTAGATTGGATTTTTCTCTGTGATGGGTCTTGAGAGATTTTCAACAAGTCCCTTGAAATGATTGGAATGATCACCAAATGTCCAGCTAAATAACTAGCTTTAATTTTAAAAGGTACTAGCAGATGATGCAGCCTTGTTGAATCCTTTTTTGTTATCTTACCAAATAGCCAATAATTACAAAAAAATTATATTTCAGTGTAAAAAAAACCACGAAAAAGGATCAGACATGCACAGCTGCCGTTACTTGCTTTGGAACCAGTATGCCTGTCAATTTACATTTTATTCTGTTTTCACGCGACCGTTCAAGTTCTGTTTAAAATGAATTTTATTATTTATCTGGTACCTTTGTTTAATAGTTTAATAGATTTTTAAGCTATTTGCTGAGAAATAACGAAGATTGAATTATTATTAAAAGCAATTAATAGTTATTGACAATGTTTCTGTTAAAAATAGTAATATACCAGGTACCATAATTCTCATATAAACCAGCACAGTATTATACACATTCTACTAATGCTTTGGAAATTTCAAATGGTTTACACAAAGCTCATAATTCGTGAGCAAAGCGCTGAATACAAAATTTTAATAATCTAGACACTCGGGAGTTATATCGCAAGCATACTTTTATGGTTGATATTCATCTATAAGATTTAAATTAAATTTTGAAATTGTTTGCTTTTGGAATGTTGAAATGTTGCGATAATCGGTCATTTTCCAGCTCTGCTAAGGATTTCAGTTTAATAAAATGCTTAAAACAAGAAATATAGGACCGTTTTTCCTAACAAAGTTTTAAAATCCAAAGGAAACAAAACTCTAGAAAATCACGTGGAGAAAATGGCGTTTCTCCAATCCAATTGACTTTATTGTGGTTTGTTAATACCATAAAAAGTAAAGTTTATCAAAATAATGAATTGAAAAATGATTCTATCAACCTTTCAAAAGAACTGTAAAGTTGATATCTCAAATAATGATCGTACCCCCAAACAATGACCGTAACTCCTGACACAAATCACCCTGCATATGGAATTCAACTAACACACTGCTGTTGAGCTGGATTGGAGCAAATTATGTAGTCAGAATTTTAATATAATTTTTGTCTGGTACATTTAATTTTAGAAATCTGTGTTTTCTCGAATTTGCTCCGATACCTATGCTAAAGCAGTAGTGGGTTGATGGGGATGGTATCTTGACATTATCAATTTCCGTTTACTTTTATGTACTTAGCTGATTAATGTTTTCATGTAACTACAAATTTCTTAGCTTTTGTTGATATTCTTTAAAAATAAGTGAACTACTAAACTCCATATATAAAGTAAAACACTAGTGCTGCTCGAAACTATCTTAATACACATCACTGTCCAATGAAAGCTTATCTTGATATGAGAGCCTGGTCTTTCTTCTACCCATGTAATTAACAGTATGAATACATGCATTGATAGAAACGCGTATATTAAATGAAGTAACGAGTAGCTGTAAGGCACTGGGTCTGAAATTTTTTTATCGGCTTCAGGATAAGAAGTCTTAGGCCTGCTGACGTCCGATTGTATCGAAATAGCAACTTGTTGATATTGATAGCCAAGTAAAACCTGTCTAAATCCAACTTTTTGCAAGTCCGTTGAGCTTTTTGGAAGTTCGCTGCCTGAGGCTGGTTTGAGGCAATGAAAACGAAAGCACACTGCTGCGAAACGCTGGAAGAACTCTTGTATCCGAATAGTATATATCGTGACATATGCTAAAGTTATCATGAGTGCCATAAAATCAACGATAAATAGTGTAGTCTTTGTTGGTTTTAATTCAGTTTCAAATATCTCATGAGCCATAGGGTTACATTCCTCTCTGGGGTTGTTATACAAAGCACTCCATGTGCAATACATACAAAATGACGTCACAACTGCACTTTGAACCAGACCTCCATCCTGGACTGACGGATGCAATGATATTACGCTAGCCATCATACATAGGCCTAAGTTGATGCAGATAAAAATTCTGTTTGACTTGCAAACTGAAAACTGTGCAAAATATACGTAGAAACAGAAGAAAGCTGTCAATGCCATTGTGTAGAGAAAAATGGCTATAGAGCTACAGCTAAAGTATATTCTATTTGCTTTCTTTGATGATGTTTCTTCTTGAATATGAAAATGTGCTATTAACTGGCTAGTGCAGTCAAGGACAATGACAACCTGTATCAAAGTAACCACAAGCGTAGCAGCTAATGCAAAGTGTTTCCATATCCTGTCAAATTCAAGCGGAACGTAGAACGCTGTGATGAATGCTAGTCCTAACAGCAGCACTTTAGTAGGCCAAAATCCCAGGTGTAGTTTATTCCGTGGATTAGCCACTGACGAGACGCCAAGTAGAAGAACAGACATGATGAAAAATAACGTCGAAGTCGAAATGGATATTCTGTATAAAGCAACAAGACTTGGATCTGCTGAAAGGCAAAATCCCTTGGTTGTTTTGTGTGAGCAGAAGAATGTGCTTTTTTCTAGCATCTTTTTCACTTTTGGAGACAAAACTACGAATGAGGCAATAATGCTTGAGGCGAAGATCCCAGTGTACAAGTATTTGATATTTGAGATGATTGCATTACATTTAGGTGGCTCGACCATAATTTTGTAGAACAACTCGGCAATCGACTTTGCTAAGGTAACCAGGAGCGTGAAGCTAGAGAACTCATTCACATTCTTATGGATTTTTCCAACCAATCTTGTCCATACAAATATAATCGCTATAGCAGCTGTAGAAAGTTTAAGGATAGCAACCGAAAATATGCTGCAGTTGACCTCGAAGTAGCTTCCTGTTTGAACTAGCACGTGAAATGACGTAAGATTCGAATTCAAATCGAGGCTTGTTATCAAAAGAAAAACATGCAGAAAAGTAAAGGAATACGACGGCGCTTTTTTTGTCGGTTTTTGAATAGCTAGATGTTTTTCGTTTTCAGGACTAAAGGGCTTGCTTGCTTGAAATGACGGTTTTAATGAAGCCACCCCTATATTATCTTTTGTTTCAAGAAGTTGTTGGGCTGCATCCTTGCTTCTCTTGTAGCTGTCCTGCAAGTTTTCCACGGAGTTTGTATCATTATGTCCAATTTTTCCATCCTTGTATTGTTCACACGTGTTTGCTATGTTAAAGTTTTTCTCAGAAAAGCCAGCATTTGAATAGACGCTGGATATTCTTCCGTATATTTGAGAGCCTCCAAACTCGTAATGATTTGGCACCATTTCCCTAAACAGTGCATAAATCAATGCAGTCAGTTTTAGGACTGTGTCCACGAACAGGTATATACTAAGAATGCTTTTATTTGTAGTGAGCTCGTACCCCTGTGACAAACCTAATCGAAGCATCAGGAAACAAAGAATGAAACAGCTCTGTGCTATTGAGTCTTTGTCCTTTCTGACTAAAAAGCACATGCATACTATGAAGGTTATTAATAGCATCAGCGAGAAAGCGCTGCTAAACGTAAGGCCACTTTCATTCAAAGCACTGTAACTTGTATAAATGAAGGCAGTGGTTGAAAGCAAAGTGAAGACAAACGTCATTGAGTATCCCATGGCTTTTTGTTTTGCAGTTTGTTGTTGCCTATTTGAATTTCTTGAGTTTATAAACATGTCATTGGTCAGATCAATTAGCAGAAATGTTATCAATATAGACTGTAGAAGCGACGCTGTGACACATAGATAATGCCATATCACATCAAACAGTGCAGGAGGAATCGAGAAAGCTACTAAGGATGCCAAGAAAATGAGTGACAGCTTCAGTATCCAAAATCCATTGCTTAGTGATGGCTGCACGTGGTCATTTTTGACGAAGCATTTCATAGTTATCAGAGCCATAAACGTAAACAGACTTGTCACTGCCAAACTGAAACGATTGGCGAAGATACTCGAAACGATCTCAACACAAGAATCTGGATTCTCGACAAACACGCATATATTGACATCTTTCCCTAAGTATGTCTTAATACCTGGCAAGTTGGCAATGACGTATGCAATAGGAATGAACGACACAATGACAAAATAACATGCATGAACAAGAGTGTAACCTTCATTTGTTGAGGCTCCAGGCCCAATCAGCGCTTCCAGCGGAGAGCTACGAAGATGAAGTAGACTGTATATGATTAAGTTTTCGCATTTTTCAACAATTTTCTCAAAAAGGTTTATTTTTCTGCAAGGACTTT
Organism: Rhopilema esculentum; assembly: GCF_013076305.1. The sequence goes on along the minus strand of NW_027018682.1, from coordinate 5,491,895 downwards.
CCTTCTTTCCGCACTCATCTTTTTCGTCACATTGTTTATTCCCAACATCCCCAGGTGTATGTGGATCGCTTTCACTTCTAGTCCACACCATCTTTCTGATTCTGAAATTAGATGTTTCCAGTTGGTCAGTTACTCTTTGCTCTTGTCACAATTTCTGGTAATTTCCAGCCCAGTACTATGTGATGTTCTGTTCGTTTCTGTGCTTGACAATATATTTCCATTTATAAAGATTACTTTTGCGGGACATATGAACCTCTCGTGAACAAGCATTTTACTCTTACTAGCTCTTCCAAAAACTTATCGAATGAAGAAACGGTTCAACAAGCCAAGTTAATCTCAAGACATCACATTTTTTTGTCAATAATTTTTTCCTCTAACGGAATGCACAAACAGGCCTCGCGTCAAGCGATGACAACTTCTGTTATGTTCTTCTCTCTACAACAACGGAATGCACTAATATGGCGTTTTTCCTCTATACTGTCTTCTGAAAAATGCTTTTCAAATTCCATAAATATTTTGTAGTTTTATCTTAGAACAACAAATAGTTTGCTTTGCAGATTCTTTTTTCTGTAATAAAATCATGCTAAGTTTTAACATGTCTTTTGATCTTTGAACCACCTGTTCAACGCACTTGCATTGGCTGGTTTCCGAATGTTTATATTGAATTGGATGGCATCCCTATCGTCACGTTCTGCAAGTGGCAGCAATAGGCGGCCAAGCGATAGGTAGTTTCTGAACGGCTGCTCGCTAGGCACTATTAGTAAACTAAAAGTAACAAATTGCTCTATTCCTCTGATCTTTCTGTTTCAAAATTTTACTTCACTCCCTCCTTAGAAGTGCGGTTTTCAGCAGATTAATAACAAAGTATTAAGTTAATAATTAAAACCCAAGTTTCACGACAGTTGTATCTTTTCTGTTAGTTTGTGTCACATACCAAAGTTGAAAATCTCTTGGCTTACATTGCTTTTCGTATGTGAGCGGAAAGAGACAAAATATATGCGATGCCAGTGGATCATAGAATCCCTGGATTCAGAATATACATGCTTCGCTCTTTCCCAATGCCATAGACGTCGAAGGAGCAATGTATAAATGCAATAAGCGTTTGACAATAAGGATTTTACCCTGGATGCCAAAGGGGCTCCATTATTAAGCCTCAGAAATATAGTTCGAAACTAGTCGCTGAAATATTATTTTGAACAAGGATAGGCTCATTCTCTGCCACCGCAGTCGTCTACAATTCTTAATCACCGGATTCATGAGGCTCCGGTACCCAGGGTATAAGAATTTGATTTAGTTTTTTGAGTCCGTATCTAGTAACTGCGTTTATTAATAAGGGCGGAGATTCCTTTCATTTGTTCAAAACCAGACGTCAAGAAACAAGAAATTAGCCACAGAAGGCTGCAGAAAGTTTTGCATTAAAACGTTACCCCTATAAAAAATATTTTGAAAATTGGCTTTCTACCATTTAAAGAAATGTTGAGTTTACGGTTCTTAAGATACGAAGCCAGAAACAATACAGGGTTAATGCGTATGTTCGATTTCTATTCAATGCTGACTCTTATCTTAAGAGCTATAATACTTTGAATTTTTACATGTTTTCTTTTAATAGTCACAAGCCATAAGACATCTTATACAATAGTTAACAAGCACTTACAATGATTAACGAAGCATTTGTGCAAATGCAACAAAAGATTCAACCCATTGCATGGGCATTTGAGTCAACACATAGGCGTAGGAAGGAGGTATAGGAGTTGGGAGGGCTGCAGCCCTCTTTGTCTGGCATAATTTATCACCCTTCAGTCTCCTTTCGGGCAGTTCTATCTCCACGAAGCAATAATATTCGTGGAAGATTCATACTAAGCCAACTAAACGTTTAGCATTCTCTAGATCCATGAATATACACAGCTAATTTGCCAGAGAAAAATAAAGCCCGGTTTCCATATCGTCGTAACAGACGGGGACTCATCCCCATCCAGTCATCGGCGATATGGGAATGTTCCTTCTTGTGATGTTGTCAACGACGGAGATCGATCGGAAGAAGTCAATTTTTCTTAACGACCCTGTTGCATCCCCCTTGCTTCACTGTTGCTTTCAAGTCCCTTCTATATTTTTTCGGTTTTTCACGTAAATTTAGAGTATCGATTTGGAGAATTGATAATTTTTTATCTCTTAGGGATTGGGGCTTATTTACATCGAAGATTCTTTTTGTTGCGAAGTAGTCATAGTAACGGTTACGGCTCTTGTGTATCTATACCCTGGGTACCAGACTCTCTATTTTATTTCATATATAGTGAGTTTCATATATAGTGAGTCTGGTACCCAGAGTAGTGTAATTAGTGAGTTCGAGTTAGAGTCGAGTTAGTGCTAGACAAAAGGGTTCGCGAGTATGATCGTTAGAGTGGACATTTTATAAACACGCTATGCTTGTAAATATACGTTGTAAATAGTTTTATATGAAATGGAGTTGGATTTATAAGAAGTTTCCTCAATCGTGTTCAACTGCAACCTACGATTGCAACACTATCCAAGTTGCTTTGAAATTTCAGTTGGTTGTAAATTGGTTAAAGTTCTGTTGGTCCTATATGGGTTAGGTGGAGCGGCTTGCGCCGAGGCACCGACGCCAACCATTGCTTCCTATGATGAGGGGTGTTGCCTGCAGTCCTGTTTTGATAGGAGATGTGGCAATGTCTTCTGCGGGAGCTATTTCTAAATTCCTTTGTTGATGCTTTCTTCCCCAAGTAAGACATTAATAGTATCTTGTCACTTTCTGACTCTCTGACGCCAATTGACGCAATTTGCTTGCAATAAATTGATTAAAAGACAGTTTAACATGACATAGCTGATAAAATCTGTTCTGTTCTGTAAACACCCCAATGAAGGGATACTCATTTATATCGAGGATAAGGGTGCTCGGGCTGGGGTACAAGCCATCAACCCATAAAAGCGTAATTTCAGAGCAAAAAGTAATTTCTTTCGCCGTGTGCACGAAAGTTTGCAATTGTTCTCTAGTTGTTTTTAAACATTTCCCATATTCAAGACCTAGAAAAATAATTCCGAATTTCAATAACCAAAAAAGTAATTGTACAGTTGCCTGACCCAAAAAGATAATTTTTGCTAAAAATCTAGACCCAAAAAAGCAACCTAGCCACCCCTTTCTTAGCAGTATATGATTACCCCCTGGGGTTAACACGGGTATAATTTCCAAAAACACATTACATTAATTTTTTTTTGAATTATCATCAAAGCCTAAGTATTTTTTACATTGTTCTAATTTTTTTGGAAATCAAGCCTTAGCGTTCTTAAAAACGTGTTCTTATGAAAAAGATTGTACTGTACGGCATTGATAACTGAAAATTCCATTTGCAATGTAGTTATACCGGGAACTTTGTTAATGAAGGGCTTTTGATGTAAATAATGATTGTAAGAGCCTTTATTTCAATGCCTCTGCTACAACCGCGATCTCTGCTGTGGTCGAACATGCGAATCTGAACGCTATCTAAACTTCGGAAGGACAAAAGAAACAGCATAACTTCCAGAGACCATTCATACAACCTTAGCAGGCCGTTTTAAGAAACGCAAAAAGTAAATCATTTTTGACTTGCCTGGTTTTCTTCCCATTTTATCGTATTATACTCGATTTTAAATTTGATAACATTTTTACTAGAGTGCAGAAATTTAAGATCAATTCAGCTTTGCGTATGATCCGTACCCCGAAATAAAAATTTCCGTTTCCCCTATATTGGCCAATTGATATCCGTTACATTACTCAACATGATTTCTCTCGACGATAGACCCTAACGTGAAGTCTGCTCTTGTACAAAAAATATGACAACATAAAGTTAAAAAGTAACATATCAAATTGAAGGGCAACCTGCAACTCATGAAATTAGTCAAGAACCGAAATACCGGGGGGCATTCCCCCCCCCAAGAAAACTTAAGAAGCATAAATAAAATGCTTTTATTTTGTAACATATGGCTGTTGTTACACTTATTTATCAGGGCTGCCACCCAACCCCCCCCCCCAATCCAAACAAATGTTGCATCTTTGTCTTGAAGCTAGTAACTCGTGATCTTTAAGCTGCATTTCTCGATAAAGGTTAAGGTATTCACCAGTGGTAATTTGAATTCCGTTTTTCACTGGTTAACATTTTTATCATATCTCACTCTCCTGAAACCTTGTGATCAGTTATAACAATTAAAAGGGTGTTGCCTTGAGATTTTTCGCTCTAAACACCGTAAATCCCTTACCATACCTAAGTGACTAGCGCTGCCACTGGTGTTCACCTTGCTCCGTCTTTTTCTGATGCATCTGAAACATTCCGATTTTACCTCTTCCTTCTTCTCTTATTCTCAACAAAAGCAAAATGTCTATTTAAGCGTCCGACCAGGCTCAGTTAGAATCGATGGCAAAAAAGGGCAAATGGAAAGTGCTTCTTTGATTTCGGTGAGAGGAGAAAATTTGAAATCAATTATGAGATTTTATCGCATAACTTTATGATAACCATGTGTTACAATTTGCATTCGAATGATGAATCTCATATCCGAAAAGCGAAAGTGAAATGAGTCTTAATTTTCCGTATGTCCAAACAAACATTGAGTAATTGTATTGATGTGAGCTCATAGGGCAGGGATCGTGCTCCTTGTTGAAAAGAAATTTTGCGTAGATGCTTGTCCATAAAGGTTTGCAGCTGTAAACACAAAAGCAAAGCATTCCTGGGAGTAATTTTCCGCTTTTGCGCTCAATCTTTTCCCACAGGATGTAAACAGATCACATGGGATCTTCGAAGGCTATTGGTTGGATCGAACAATAAACTTTTCGAAACGTATTCCTCTGGGATTGTTTCCTTGGAAGATGAAAATGAAAGCAACATGGAGCTGGTGAGTTCTTCGAAATTGTGAAATGATCTTACTAGCAAACAACTGATTTAACGGTGACTTTGGAAGAGTTCATTTTGGATTTTTAAATATTCTCGAAGTGGAATATTCTCACTGGCAGAATATATGTCTTTTGGTGATTTGCTGCATGATTATCTGTTACGCAAGCAACTCAAAACCTAATGCAAGAGAAAGAAGCAGCAAAATAGTTTGTCAAATCATACAATGACTCGCTTGGTACTCGCCTTGTATCTTTTCTTAAGCTTCCAAAACTATTGCCACGCGTTGATGGTGAAGGAATACCGCGCGACAACGAGCTACCAGTTCCTACGCAAATTGCCCTCCGCAGAAAATGGCAATTACATCTGGAAAATATTGCCCGCTATGTCGAGCACAAGCTATTTTCTTGAAGTCTACTGGCTTACCTTTAATGTTCAAGGATCGATGCCAAAGTGCGACCAAGATAGTGTTGAAGTATTCATTACCAGGTATAAAGAAGTATTTCCACTTTATTGATTTGAAATTTATCATTTTCAAAGTTTGTTTGCTTATCAAACTTTGCTTATCATAATTACATTAGGAAATATGGGAGTAATGAAGTTTTTCTCTTCTTAATGTATCACGATAATAATTGTTTACCGGTCCATCATCTAGTGCTAGATCTTGACAGAGTGATCCTCAGCTTGGCGTTCTGATGGTAGCATTAAGCATGAAACTCGGAGTTGCGAATTAGAATCGTTCTGTTCTTTACAACGAAACTTGTTTACCAAATCATGTAGGTTTTTGAAGACCTTTATATGTCCATAAACGACAATTAAAAATTTCTTGCCCTTTTTTAAGGTATTACAGAAGCATCGGGAAATTCTGCTCTTCAAACACAATAGGATACAAAATGAATTACATGTTTTCAATCGACGGAAATATGGCGATCAAGTACACTTCAAAGCAAAATGCCGACCTCTACCTTAGATTTAGACTAAGAAGTCGACAGTCACAATACATGGGATCTTATATGACTACAGCCTGCTAGTAAGTTATTTCCCAAGTAGCTTTCGGAGCAGCGCCTAACTGGATGTATTGCACGACAACCGAGCTGAATGAATCCGTTGCGATTTTGCGTTCCCATTAATACGCTTTGCAACAGAGCCATTTGATATCAAACCGGAGTCATTTGAAAACGAATCGTTTTAATGGGAACAGCAAAAACGGGTTCATTCGAAAACGTAGTCATTCATCCCCAGTTTCAAAACGAGCGAACAAATATCCCGTTTACACTGAGCAAAAATTTGTAGATTGGGATATCGGGATCGCAATGCTTTTCGATCGCAATCCTGGGCAGGTTGCACTTACAAGGCTGTCCCTATAGGGATGTCGAACCCGCTTTCACGGTTGAAAACGGGATCGCCATCCCTATCCGTTGAGACATGCGTGTTGCGCGTAGTTACTGGACGCGAAAGCATATATAACAAAGCGCAGAGAAAATGGCAGCACCGCCTTCGCCTTGCAATTAGATATTTTAAAAGCTCTTGCGCAACCGGCATCCTTAGCAGCAGTTGTCTTGATAAATTGACTGTGTTTTGAATTTTCATGCAGTACGATATTAGGCCGGTTTTTCGAATTATAGTCGCAAAGCGTGCCGGTTGCGCAAGAGCCTTTAAGTGGCAGACCTAGCGAATCCGGAGAGGAGAATCCAATTAATCCAACATAATGACATCCAACAAACTATTTTATCTATCCGGATTCGTTGTGTCCGCCCATGATTGCTTCAAAACACAAGACAATATTTATCTAGCGACTGGACAGGCTTAGAATTTTCCTACCTTTAAAACCCTTGCAATTTGAGATGGACATTCGCTTATCGTTCTTTACCGCTGTTCAAAAGATGTTGAATATCGAACATCTTTCCAAAGTATCAACAACGCTTCCACATCTTCTGATGACCAAAATGCTGGGTCGGACATTTCTGTTGCTTTCTTCAATTTAATAACCAGTTTTTAATGCCTTTCCACACTGAAATGCAAGAAAAACAAAGAGGTTGTCGGGATCTTTACGATTGCACCGCTATCTACTTGACATGCTTACACGGGAGACGTTTTCAGGAAAGCGATCCTCTAATCTTTGCTCCGTGTAAACGCGGTGAAAGGATATGAAACTGACTAGAATTGAGCAACGGGAAACCCTTCGTTTTTGGGTCAGACTCTCTGAACGAAAATGGAGTTGGCCGAAGTAATGGAAAAACGCTTCAAGTAATACGAAAACGGAATGATCTGAAAACGGAACACTATGAAAGCGAAGTAATGGGGACAGGACCTTATATTAACAAAAATTGTTCTTTTTCTTTGTTTTCCTTTAAAAATTTTCCTCTTCTGCTATTAGCCACAAAAATTACATTTTGTATTTTACTCGAGAATATAAACTCCCAACATTTTCACAATGTTTAATGCCTCGTATCATTTACTTCTAGTAACACAAACAATTATCTTGGCAGTGGTTTAATACATTCTTCTGGTTATCCGAGATCTTATAGAAGTAGCTATTCTGACTGCTATTACAAAATAACAACAGCAACAGGAAAAGAGACTAGAATAGTTTTCATGGATGTGCACCTCAACTATTACATTTGCGGATCTTATGATTATGTCAAGGTTAGAGGTACGGTAGCTATTTAAATAATCATGTTACTTGTTTTTTATTTCTTGCCAGGGATGGCACCAGGGTAAGCCTAGAAGGAGCTATAGACCCAGTCGCACTTATATCAGAATCAAAAATACTGCAGAAAGTTATATTCCTATATATACCCTAGGCGTGTTCAGGTCCTAAGTTGAAGAATTCTTGCTCTACCCTTGCTTTTTTACAATTGAAAATGTCTTTAAGAACGTTAGAACCAGAGGGTCAGGGACAGGGGTGTTTGAACTTTTAGAAAATCAGCCCCATTTTTAGAGTTGCCCTCTTTAGAATTTTCAAGTTACTTTTTGGGAAAATGTTCCTTTTTTAGACATGGTTTCTCTTCCTACTTAGGCACTTAGAGCTGCTCCTGACACCCCTAAATCTCATCTTCTTTAGCATTTGCTGATAGTTCTTACGAAATTATATAAAAAATGTATATTCTTGCTGCAGATCGTGTGTGCTTGCTAACTTCCTTCCTTGATATCACTCCCTTAACGCTATTTCAATTTTAAAGGATCCGACTCCTCATCGTCGACGTACAAAACTAGTCAATCTATTTCTTCAAGACTGTGCAGTTACTCCTCAGTGGTTTTTGTGGCACGAAAGAAATATATTTATATAAAGTTTAGGCGGATACGAGGCTCTGTAGCACATCGTGGATTTGTGCTCAGCTATTTAACATACGGTAATTATTTTAATTTTTTGTATGCGATATGAATTCACACTCAATTTGAACAACTCAGTCCACATTCCTCTTACAATTCACGAGAGACTGTGTTAAGATTTTGAATTTGCCCCCCTCCTCCCCCCTGCTCGTGACATGTATAATTATTTATTTATTGATACAGCCCTATGAAAAACAGAACAGCAAATACGTAATAAATCGTGCGGTACGGCGTGACCAAGTTCTACTTCTAACTCAGATGTTGCGGTTGCGGCATTCCATGCCAAACTTTACTTCTGCCACCAACGTGTTGCTTCTTGACAAAATATAACAAGATATATAGGAGCCTTGATATAAGGTTGTGAGATGAGGTTTCTTCCGTGCCTACAAAGAGGTGCCAGATCAAACCGTATCGAATTCTTGCATTTAAACGATCACTGGTATGGTATGAACTCTTTTGCTTTTCAATGAATATCATTAATCACTTTTTCAGATATACAGCCTCCAAGTCTACCACCAGGTGGGTTTTATGACATCCAGAAATTAAATTTGATCAAAACTGTTAAACAATTTTTCTTAAAAGGAAACATAGCCTATTAAAATTCTATGTTGTCATGTAATTAAATTTGATTGATGTTAACATTAAAATTTTCTAGGGATATATATCATAAAAATATAGATGAATCATATAAGAAGCAAATAAAGATAAAGTATTAATGGTTGCAGACAACGGTGCTTATGACGATTTTTTATATTTTTAAGAATGCTAAAAAGAATTGTTTGTCTCATTGAATGAAATCCAAGTTATATCAAACGTTGATAAGTATCTTAATAAACTTCAAGCTTTTGTTAACACTTCACAAATCATGGGAAGATTTCTAGAAATTTTCTTTCAAATACGAACTGAGTCCCCCTTACTGGGGCTTTACCTATCACATAGAAAGTCAAAGCTATTGCTATTATTTTTTTATTTTCTTAAGATAATTTCTGTGTTCAGGTGTCTGCAGCTTTGAAACCGGTACATGTGGATACGTTGAGGATACAGCAGATCATTTCAACTGGAGGAGACATCGTGGAATGACAACAAGTTTTAATACAGGCCCCTATACTGATCACACAACAAAGTCAATTACTGGTAAGAGATTTGAAGGTTTTAGTGTTCAGTTATTTGGTACATCAACCTTTCCATTTTTTCCCCTTTTGAATATTTTCTGGTATTAATTATGAAAATACCGTAAAAGCTCTGTTAAGCCCCCCTCTCTGTTAAGCCCCTCCTTATCAAGTAAAATCTTAAAATAAGCCCCCACTCTCTATTAAGCCCCCCCCCCTTTACTTTAGCATTTGTTGTCTGACAAGGAAAACATGCGCATTTAGAGGGTCTTTTAATGGGTGTGGTGATAATAAGATCGCCTAAGAAGTCAGTGGAAATTTGTTTAGAAGATATCCCGGGGTCATCAATTGATCCTGGTGATTCTGATGAAGATACGGACCTTGTAATAGATTAATTAGACTTTCGAAGCTGCTAGCGAAGATTTCTGAGAACATTTGTATGACATTTTTATAACAGAAAAAAAGAGCATTTTTAAAACATTTTTTACTTCAAAAAAAAGAGAGGGGGCTTATTTTAATATAGCTTTTGTTTTAATAGTAAAGCCGCTATGAAAAGATCTAGAAAATTTTTGTTAACTGGAGAAAAGTAATAGGTTACAAGAAAGGGACACTTAGAATAATGGAAAATTCAATAAATCAGCCTTGCAGGAGAATTGAGACAGTAATGAACTTATTAAAAATTGGAAAATTCACAAATGGTAACAGATAATGGCTGTGTAGGAAAAAAGCACAATGGCTGTGTAGGAAAAATGATAATTACGAAATACGTGCGAATTAGAAAATTTCTTTGGACACCTATCCCTACAAAAAGTATAAGAAGAATGGACAGAGAAACCCTATTGTACTGTAGACTGTAATTAAAGTGTAAATAGGATTTTGATGTTGATTTTATATACTGTCTTTGAAAAAAGCAAACATTTGAGTAAACTGAAGCTTTTCAGAGTATAAAATGTCAGAACATAAACCGAACAAATTTCTGATGTTTTATACTCTGAGCAGTGTCAGACGAAAAGCTTCAGTATACTCAAATGTTTGCTTTTTTCAAAGCAATTTTTATTTCTTGTATCACCGAAAGATTGTTTATATACTGTTTTCTAATTTTTGGTTTTATATGCCTTTTGGTTATGTCCCTATTTACCTTGTAAGCTAATTTTTTGGCACATATCTTGCTTGATTGGTCGATTAGTTGATTGGGTTGATTGAAGTAATTGACTGACTGGCTGTTTTATTTTTTTATTTATTTATTGACTCGTGCTGCTTAACTTGGGTTAAAAATAGTTTGATCTTCTTCAGATTAGAGGAAAGGCTTCAAAATGTTAATTTACGATAGCTTATTGAAGCAGTAACAACTTCATGCAACTATATTTTTAGAAATTTTGAATTTTGACCATGTATTCTGAATTAAGCTAGGTCTAGATCTAATAAACATTGGCCATAATATCGCCAAATGTATTCTTCCATTTTGGCTATCAAATCACTGTAATTTGTCTAGGTTCCAAACTCTATAAGCCAATCCAAAACTGAAGCAATATTTTGTTCCTTCAGTATTATTCTCGAATATCGATATTTACAGGGTATTATTTGTACACTGAATCTTCAACGCCAAGAAGGAGTGATGAAAAATCTCGGATATCGAAAATGTATTCGGGACTTCAAGTAAGCGGTAGCTGCCTGAGTTTTTGGTATCACATGCACGGGACACAGATTGGAAGATTGCATGTATATTTAAAGAGTTCGTCCACACGTGCACTTGGGCTTCCATCATGGAGTGCAATTGGTCAACAAGGAGAAGAATGGTTACAAGCACATGTGAACATATACAAGAATAGTACAGTGGTAAGGGTCTCGCCTCTATAGCAATTTCAATTTCAATTAATTCTCCTTCCATTAAGTACCACTATTTATTCAACAAGAAATCGCAGAGTGACATTCAGCAAAGAATAGAGACACTCAACGTCCTTAATCTACCTTAATGCAAAGTGTGTTTTGCGAAAGGTGGCATTTGGTAGCGATAATTGCGAATGTATCGGTCGTAGCTCATGAAGCAATCAAAGTATCTGCTTGCCAGACAATTTTTAAAAGGGAACCAGTTTCGAACCAGTTTCATACCTGTTTCAAACCTGTTTCAAACCTGTTTCAAACCTTTTTCAAACCATTTTTAAACCTGTTTCAAACCTGGTTCCATACCGATACAGAAAAGATAAATGACGCTTTTACAAAATAGTATCTACATAAAATCTTGCAAAAATATCAATTTTATTTTCTGTGTAAAAGTGAGTAATCATAGTATATTTATTGTTTGTTAAGCGCAATTTAAAATTTTGGTTAAGTGATTCTAGTGTTTTTCAAGATCTTTATTCCACGAGTTTAGTCAAAACAGTCTCCAGTAAAGCCTGCTATGCTCGCAGCCTATAAATCTCAAAATTATGGTACGATTAGCGTTTGTAGATGTTGGGGGTAGACAATAAGGATGCGCATCTCTGCCTCAGAGCCGGACCATCCATCTAACGAGTTCCATGTGTGATAAAATTAAGAGCAGTGATGCCGATTTCATTTAATATAACAAATTATTTGTGTCCCATATAATATGACTAATTATGTCCTTAAATTTGAAGAAGGCGGTACAAAATCTGTATGTCTTTTCTTTTGACTGTTTTTTCTTGAAATTGCTTCTTCAAATCATTCTCGCTTCTTTAAAGGTTGTTTTTGAAGGAGTTATTGGTACAGGCTTTAAAGGTGATATTGCTATTGACGATATTCTTGTGCGGAGTGGTCCGTGTATTAGCTCAGGTTTGTATTAATCAGATGCTCATTGCGATTCTGTTAGGCTAGAATTGAATCATCATAGAGTTGTCAAGTGATGACGTCACAAAAATATATTTTTAGAATTTTTGAATTTTTTTCCCTTAACCTGAAAGAGCATCATGAAATACCTCTGAATCTGCAAAATCAGTAAAATGTATTACAGATTGGCTGAGATCTGGCCAGATGAGCACAAGCTCTGGCCTCATCAAACCTCTGTGATTTGGTCTCAGTTCATAACTTTATGAACTGAGCCAAAATAACAGTAATCCGTTAGCAAACTTCAAATCTTCTATTGGCCATAGCTCACACTATTTTTGACAAATTTAACTGATTTCGCATATATGGGAGAATTCTAAAAAAAAAATTTTGTGACGTCACACTGGAGAACTCTATTTCGTTAACCCAACCATAGGCTGCACTTCCTGATTATAAATACAAAATGGATTTGGATTCCTGCCAATAAAGAAAATGTGTTCTATTGCAGTCTCTTTTGAGCATTTTGAACTTTAATTGACTCAAAATACCGAGATTCCTCGAATTAACCTTCGTAAAGGCCTATCAATTTTAAACTTTTTGGAAGAGGGTAATTCGATGGGAGCTTAAACGAGATTGCGGGCTTACAATATACCAATAGTCCATTTTTTATAACTCTTTCATTTTTCAAAAACACGTTGCAAAGCAAAAACTTCTGCAGAATGTTGTAAACTCCAGCTCTCGTTCAAGTTTCTGTCGAAGAAGCCCTCTCCAAAACTTGTTGTAAATATGCCTTGTTTGTTGTAGATTTTTATATATTATAAAATTAATATATAAAATATTATCTTTCTATGTATTATCTTTTACAAAATATTAGCTCCCATTTCATTTTGTTACCATGACAGGCATGAAAAGAGTTTTTTATATTTATCATAGCTTATTACGTACTCATGTTTTATGTTCTTCAGCTACCAAACAGCTTTTCATCATAAGACACCATTATGGTGGGCTTTGTGTCGCTCGCAACCCTGTAAATGACAGGCTGATTCTTACAAAATCTTGCAACGAGTTCTTCACATTCACTGACGATGGCTCCCTTCTTCATGTTGATACCTTAAAATGTGCTATGCCTCTAAGCACAGTTGACAACTCCTTAATAAAACTGCAGTCGAAATGTGGCTCTTGGAACTTAATGTTCGCTCAAACAAGTGCAAGCTCACTAAAACACTTACAAACCAACAAGTGCGTGCACCCACTTAATGGCTCGTATCGACCGGCAGTTGGAACAGAGCTTGTGATTTATGTTGGATGTGACGAGTTGAGGTTGCGTTTCGATTTACTCACCGGTAAGCCAAACTTACAAATGATTCTCAATTATGTAATTTCGATATCTAAGTTTATAAGGAAGGTCTTACTGTTCATCGATCTCTTGATCTCTTGCTGAATGAAATGTCCCGTAGAAGCAGTTTCTCTGCTTTTTGCTGATTTTTGCTGGTTTTATTGCTCTCTGTCTGTCTGAAATGCTTTGCTTGCATTTTGTAAGAAAGGGATACAATGAAATTCCAGACAGCCTTTCTTTCTTTGTTGTTCACAAAACTTTGCTGTTTTACTTTTAAAAATGTTAAGAATTGGCATATGTGCTTCTGAATAGTAAGAATTCTCACTGAATTCCATTTCTATCCATTTGCATGAAGAATGTGTTTGAAATTTTTGTTAACAGCTATTCCATCAACTACTAGCAGACCAGTCACAACAAGGACTGTAACAACTGCTTCAACAACTAAGGAAATACGAACGACTTCTGTGATCAGTCCAGGCAACAATTCGACAGGCAATGGTAGATATAGCTCTCCTTTCGCATCCCCTGCTGTGTTATAACTCTGTATTACACGACTTTGCAACCGATGCAAAATGAATGTAAATTCAAAGCAGTGAACATTTTTCATTATTAAAAACTATTTGTACCCATAAAATTCCTTTAGTAAATCAACGAAAATGTTACTCAATGATATAATGTAGTTTTTGGTGACATTAGCTACTTTTCCTTGGGGGAACATGCTCCCTATGCCCACTGGATCCTACGCCAATGCCGAGAACGCTGGTTAATGCTATATGTAAAAATTACCTAATTCTTTTACCTCTCTAGAGTCAACTACGAGGCAAATGACCAAAATGTCATCAACAACAAAAACAATAACTACAAAACAAACAACTGATTCAACACCCAAGAAAAGATCTTCCACAGTGTCAACAACATCTAGTACCAGCAAAACATCAGGAGTGCCTGGCCAAAGTGGTAAGTATGCCAATAGAATAGTAGAACCTTTATAGTAGAACCTTTATGACAAACATTTCTATGATAAAAGCATTAAGGTTTGGAAAATGAGTTTTCTTACAATAAATGTGACCTGTATCAATGACAGCAATTATCCTGCCAAAATTGTTGTAATTTCAAGATTCCTAATAAATAATTGTTATGCCGATATATTATGGGCCTAGTTTCATTCATCCTTATGTAGTTCAATTCAGGGAACCCTACACTCAAGGGGGACAGAGGGACAAAGCACCCAGGAAAGAAGGCGAAAAAGAGCAAAACAATAGCAATTGCCCCCACTGTCACCCCCGGTGAAATCGTCCTTGTTTGTATTAAAGAATAATGTTGTCTTCATGTTGATTTATTTTCTTTAGGAACGATATTTTGGTCAACACCACAGACAACTGCTTATTCCAAATATTTTGACCAGAAAGACCCTGGTGCTTCGAAGGACAAGTCCAACGACAATCAAAATGCAATCATAATTGCCACCAGCTGTGTTGTGAGTTTAATGCTAGTCTTGCTGACAATATGTATCGTTTTCAAAATTAAAAAGAAGCATAGTGTAGAAAAGGAAAGTGTATTGAGCACTGTAACGTTGGCACAGGACAAAGCAAAAAATATCTACGTAAGCAGCAATGCAGGAAACAATACAGTCGATGGACAATGCTCTCATCCAGTAAACAGCAGACCTTTACCAGGAAGGCCTTTGCCAATGGTCCCTTCTGATGACCAAATAGTACGTAGAGAGTTACGCAGAGAGAGTCTGGCATTTGCGCAACACTCTTTCAGCGAACCGGTTTTATTCAACGCAGAAGTCAGGCAAGATCTTATAATTGAAAATGCAGCAAGCAACACTCTGGCATCTGCTGGAAGAGCGTTAAATGGAGCACTGCCTGGTGAATCAAAACTGCCAACCAACAGTATCAACGATTCAAGCAGAGATTACATTGAAATGAAAGTCCCGTCAGGTATATGTGATTTTTGATAAATTGGTGATGTAATAGAACCACACTTGATCTTTGCTAATAGTGATTGCATTTTAAGCTCTTTCACAAATGGGTTTTTCGTGACTGTTACTTGCTGACTTTTTTTCTAACTTAAATGGCAGCCTCAAGCCAAGGCACAAGCCAGCCAATATTGAGGCCTTGTTTGGGATCATTCCTTTAGGAGTTAATATCTTAAATTCTTACAGTGATATCTGTTCTTTCTCTGTTTATCATATTCTTCATGCTTATCACGCTATATCCCCATGAAATTTATGTACTATTTTTCTCATTCTCTTATCTAGATGGAACTTGCATTGACTGACACTCAGGGGCGTAGCTAGGGGGGTTTGTAGGGGGAGGTGATAACCCCCAATTTTTCACGTTTTGTCGGTAAATATTAAGTTAACCTACAAAATCCTTTATTTTGTCAATAAAATTGCCTAACAGTAAGTGAAATAGTATCTATGTTTTTCTACATCTTTGTTTTAGTCTGTAAACTTTACTATTGGTGACCCTCCACCCCTTAGATTGAAAGGGCCAAGCTTACTACTACCATCTATTTGAAACGTTGTGATGTTTTTTGCTTTTGTAATAAGGTAATTATTTGTCAGGAAAATTGACTGATCAAGATCACGATGGAATTTATGACGAAATTGAGCCAAGCATAATTGAGGAAATAATCAAACAATCAGCAATACCATCTGTGCTTGTTTGCAATCAAGTCGGTTCAATAAGACTCCATGGAAAGCCACGTTCTCAGACTGTAGATGAGTCTCTCTTATCTCACAATTCACCATTTGTTGAGCCGAAAATGCGGCAAGGCAGAAAGATGTCCGAAAATTCTCTGCCCCCTATGATCAAATCTTTCAAAAAGCCTTGCGAGCAGCAGCGAAGGGCATCTGCCTCTATGGTAACCGCTTACGCCAGCCCAGTGTCTTTGTCACCATTTCCAAGTCCTAATTTTTCAAGTCCAGGCAATACATGTGTATTAGAAGACGAGGACACAAATTATCTTGCACCCTGTCAGCTCAAAGGTCCCAGTCAAACTCAGCCGATGTCAGTAAATGCGAATGGCACGCGCTCTCTAAGAGATCACCCAAGGAAAAACAATTGGGAAGGAAATATTAGAGAATCTCATATGTGTAATCAGATCAGTCCGAAATATCATCCTAAGCCACGCTCTGTCACTCTAGATGAGTCTTTATTGCCAAGCAATGATCCTCATTTTGGCTCGAAAATGATGGTACGACAAAGTAGAAGACTGTCCGATAATTCTCTACCCCCGATGATTAAGTCCTTTAGAAAGCCTGATGAGAAACAGCGGAGATGTTCTGAGCCCGTGTTGTCCGCAATTTCTGGTGGATCTCCATTTTCAAGCCCTAAATTTGACCAGTGCAAAGTAATGAGCGTATTGGAGGAAGAGGACACAAATTATTTGGCACCATCCGAGCTGAAAGTTGCCTCAGAGACAAAGCCACAGGTTGCCGTAGCTGACCAACAAGCTAATAAACAACACGTTACAGAACAGCAGAATAACGAGGACATTAATGTTGAAAGCAATGAAGCGTACAATGATGGGAGAATCGATTTGCCCATGCAGGATCCTGTCGATAGAGACGTAGATGAAATCTTCCTTACTACACATTGTAATTGCACTGGAAATGAAAGTGACAAGCATACTTTGCAAGAAAAAGAGGAATATGTTGAGGATGGAAACATTTCAGATAATCTTTATGTCTCTATGATTGCAGTCGATTCTGAAATGAAGAGTGATCAGGAAGTTGGCTGAGATGAAAGAAGATAAATTGGAAGAAGATCATGTTTACACGTCATTGACCATATCTTAAGAGAATTCAATGCTATGCACGTGACAATTGAACAGGATGATACCTTAGCTATATGTTTTCAACAGTACCAAAGATTGTTATCTACTATAGTTTACAAATGCTTGTTTTCTTATATTCGTGTTTTACTTCTGTTTTACATGCATTAGAAATTCATAAATGTCCCTATACTTAAGTCTGATATAATAATTTCCTTCCGCAAAGCTTACTGCTTTTTGTCAATTCCTGCTGTTAATGGATGTTTAATTTAGATGCAGTAAAGCAAGAACGAAAAAAAAATTTTATCTTTGGTGTTTAAATACTATTGTAATCAGTTTTTTTAATGATAGGTGATCTCCTCAGAACTTGTTGCACTGTTTCTTGCCTCCTTTTTAATATTGTGAAAATTCTTTAAGAAAATTAAGAAGTCACGTTGTCACTACCTTCAAGTCACAAGCTGTATCGTGAAATTGAAATTATCAATGAAAACAATAGCATTTCTGTAATTGTATTCTGTGATTGTAGAGGAATTTGGCAAAGGTTTATTTGTGTCGCGTGCGATTGGAATTTCAAATGCAAGAATTTTTAGTAAAACTGTAGACTAGCAATTGTTTTTTATCTTAGTCCATTTGGATAACCAAAATAGTGAGAATAGTCTCGGTAAAATGCTTCATTTTCATAAATGTAGTAAATTGAAGTGTAGTTAACTTTTCTACTCGATATCCTCTTAGTTTTGTAAGGTAGAATTAATCAGTATTATCAAGTAATGACTGTTACTCGTTAATGTATTCAGTCACGTAATCATCATAATTTGACACGCTCTGTCTTCTTTTGCTCTCTCTATTTTGATTGCATGTACCTATGCAGGTATGCAGGTCGATAACTTGAAGAATATAAACTGAGCCAAGCCACAGCCTGTGCTCCAGAGCATTCTAGCTCTAGCTATGCCATAAGTAAAACATTTTTGCGAAAGCCTTATGAACGATTTAAAACTGCATTTCTGTTTGATCTGTAACGCTATTAAATATGTTTATCTCATTCTTTATCCGAGAAAAAGGGGACTGTTTTCAGAATAACACACAAAGCCTTTATTTCAAGTTGCACTAGCAGTCAATGCTTTTATGCTGCTACTTTTTTTTCGAATTCACACTTCATGTACAGCAAATGCCACCGAATTGTATATATTTAGAGGTATTTGCTCATTCGGGTTATTGTATGAACAACCTTTGGTGTTGTATATGAGTTGAAGCACTCAGTTCAAATAAACTAAAATTATGTTTTGTGACGTCGTTGAGAAGTACTTGTGAAATCGAGGTGCTCCTGATCGAGGCAGACCATAAAGAAGAAGAAAGATGGCGGATGACTACGAAAACGTGGAGAAGACCGTTGGGAAGAGGAAAAAGGGTAGCATGAAAAATAAAAGGAGTTGGAGAAAAAAGACAGATATAGCAGATGTTGAAGACCATTTAGATGATCTGAGAAGACAAGAAAGAACTGGGTAATCATAATTTTTATTGTAGAAAGCTCGGCCTTTTAATAATGCGTTATGTCGCATCGCATGCGCCTAGCACATGCCGATAAGTCAGTGGTTATCAATAAATATAAAAAAGTGAGCTCTTCGAAATAATTGAGCAACAAACAGATCAAATTTATTCTAACTAAGCTCATGATCCTAGTTTCCTAATTGTTTGTTGACCCTCTAATACTAAAAGTTTATTAAAGGTTTCATAAATTTAATCTTTATCTTAAAATTACTACTAAATTGCTAAGAAGCTACTTTTAAGTAAGGAAAATGACACCCAACAATGTGACTTGACACACCAAATAGAATATCATGATCAACCACAAGTAGCATTTTTTATATTATTAATGTCGTTTGCTAGAATAAGGCCATTGGAATCAACAAAATTCTTAAATGGACGGTCACCAGGCTGGGCTGTGGCCAGACTGGAAACTTTGCTTCTTGCGCGGGCAAGTTTATTTTGAAAATTTGAGACTGCGCGCCTGAAATCATGCACTCTTAGTTATTTTTATTGTTAATAATGTTAAATCCTATTGTCAAGGGATCTAGGGGATTTTGCGCGGCCAATATGCAAAAGCGCGCAGAGGTGTGCGCGGGCAATATATTGCCGGCACGCAGCAAAGTTTCCAGTCTGGGGCTGTGGTAGCAGAGGGATCTCCTAACTTACAATAAGTACCCCTTTCCCAGCTTAAGGCCAGCCAACAACAAGCCTTTTACATTTAGGACTGTTTCGTTTTTTAAAAATACACTAGCTCACAACCCATTTGAAATAAGTCCAAAATGTCCTAATTATGAACTTTCCAATTCACCCTGTGATTATTCCGTTTTCAAGGCAACCTCTACACAATAAACTCTCTACAAAAAAAGGGCAGCCTATTTTGCCTAGATGGGATTCTTTCACAAAGAAGATTCCCTTGCAAGCAGACAATGATCATTTCATTTCAAATTACATTTCTTTACCATGGCCATGTGCTTGGGTCAAAAGGGCAAATATTTATCCCTTGACATTTAACAAATATAGGTCTAAAAATTCATTTCTTTTAAACAAACCACTAAAGATCAAAGGTGAAGTTATAAAAACTTGGCATAACAACAAGAGGTCAGAAAACACTAAAAAGACAAGACATGTTTTATTTTCTGAAGTAAATAAAGCGGTTGTGACTGGTTTATCAGGCAAAGGGGTAAGGAATTGGTATTAGTGGCCCAGTGGTTCAAAAAGAAAGCAAAGCT
Organism: Rhopilema esculentum; assembly: GCF_013076305.1. Next base: position 5,471,923 of record NW_027018682.1, on the reverse strand, counting down.
TTTGTTATCATTTTAGGGTCAAACAAATTGCCTCAAATGGCTAGTCAGGGAATGGAAAGGCATTTTAATATTTCCCATTTTTGTTGCTCTAGAGGAAAGCCAACAACATGGAATATACTGCTATCTCTTGGGCAAAACATTTAAGAAATATAGTTGTATGTCATGAGACTGAAAGATATTTGGAATGTAAGGCTGGAATTTATTTTGGCTAGCATTACCTAAAAAGTCCTTCTCTCCTTAAGAAAGACAATATAAAGCAGGCATTGTTTATTGTGAGAGGTAATAGAGGCAAAATGCCCTAAAGCCATGACATGCTTCAAAACGTACAAACAAGACATGGTCACATGAGATATTCTTTTTCAACAACAAAAAGACATAATTTGGAACTTATGCAAATGATTGTGATGTAAGAAATAAGATTGTTACTTTTCATTGGCAATGTAACCCCATGAGCTTGAAGGAATGTTTTCAATATAACAACCAAATTCTTCCAAAATAATACAACTTTTTGCCAATACATTCATTTTTCCCAAGATGTGATACAGCAAGGAACTGAAAGTCTTATTTTTCATTGTAGAGGTATTGTTTCTGAGAAACCAAATGAAGATCTTTTCTTCATTGAAAAAGATGGAAAGGTAGAAAATGGTATGTACAAGTGCAGTATATAACAGATTTAAGGCCCAAATTGGTGTGACAAATGAATAATCTCTGTTTTCCAGTATTGCTTTCCTGTGATCCTGTACAGATTTCACCAATTTGACATAGCACAGAATTCATTTCTAAAGTTGAAATTGGTGCTAAATAAATCATATTGGCCAAGGTTTACACAGAAACTGTGCAACATACTTGGAGACTACCAGAGTTGGCAGATCTGTTGTAAGAATATAGTTCAACATAGGCTAAATTAAAACAATATATGTGTTAAGAATGGAAAATGGAAGCATTAAGCTGAAATGTCTTTCTACATTAATATGGAGTTCACTCTTTTCTTATCAAAACTTTTACAGATAATGCTGCAAAGACTAACAGGGACAAAAAAGTGAAAGATTCAAATAAACTAGCACAGTCTTCAGATGAAGAAGAGTTTGTTCCTAAAAAAGTAAGAATACTGAGAAAGAGGGCATTTAAAAAGGAAAAAGAAAGAAAGTTACTTGAAAAGATGACCAAAACTACAAATGACCTCTGGGTTATGTCAGCACCTGTTAAAGGTAATTCAGATGCAAAATACCAACCAAAAAACCATTCTGTTTATATGTTGATATAAAGGAAAGGACCTATGGTTGATGTTTTCATACATACTTTACTGCTATAGATTTTGGGGTGTTAAAAATCGCTGTTTGTGCTATCATATTTAGAGATATAGTAACAGATATGACTTTTTAGGATAAAGCCACCAAAAAAGTATGATCTAACAAATGGGAAAATCCTTAAATTAATACATTTTAGACAAAAAAGTCTTGTTAAAAATTGCCTATTTAAAAGTGTTATTGACTCCTCTTTGTTGACTCCAAGCCACAAGATATTGATTTTGAGATCTGCAATTTTGCATATATGCGTACTTACACACTTTGTGGGCCTGTGTAAGACACCATACCTCATCCAAAAGTTTTGTTGAGCCCTGAATGTTTTCAAAAAATGAATAACAGATCGATTTTATCCCTATGTGTGATTAAACAGAAGAAATGCTGTGTGTAAATTGAATACCCAAGGAAGAAATGAGCAATGTAGGGTTTGATGTAAAGAAACATGGGAGGGGGGAATGGTATGAATGTAGGGGACTGTGGGATGTTGATTTTGATAAATTTACATCATTAAACTACCAGCCTATTTTATCACACTCCAGACAAATTGATTTATTTATTACCTCGATATTTATTTTGCATTTAAGAGAATAGCTGGATTGATGTCACCAAGAAAGCACCACCTAAAGTATGTTTTATATAGTAAAAATCTAATTCTAATTTCCAACGCAGTTTGTAGATGAAGTTAAAATTGCTTAAATATTTAAGCTGCAGCCACTCTGTCACTTCTTTTTCTAAAGTTGATTCACTGAAAGAAGTAGTTTTTGCTTATTTACTGCAGTTCAATTTATCTAATTTCTCTTTGTTTTGCTTGCTCTTATAAGTATCATGGCATTGTTACCATATGGTCAACTATATAATTTTTTCTAAATAACCTCTTAGGCCTGAGGTAGCAATTCGGCATAGTGAATCATATGCTTGTGGAATAATTTATCAACATTTTTCTTCTGTAGAAGCCCAAAACAATTGGTGCAAAGCCCTCTTCCTTGAAACCTGTTCAAATTTGCCATCCTGGAGCATCATACAACCCTGAATATGATGACCATCAGGTATTTGTTGAAGAATTATTTTCAGTGTTTCATTCAATGTTAGAGATTAAGGCTTGTTTTAAGCTCAAGATCAATGTTACTGTTACACAAATAATTTAACACTCCAATACAGTATTTGGCCATGTTTTGAACATTGCTTGATCTCTCTTTACCTTAAAACGTTTTTAAGGACAGGAAAATTCAATTCAGTTCACTTATTTTAAATTTCATTCAACTCATTAGGCCTGCAATTTATTTTTGGAAAACATTTTGCCAGAGATCGCAAAGAAAATTTCAGCTAGAAAACTTGCTTCGTGATTCCCTAAACATGGCAAACGTTCGTTTACACACAAAATAAAGGGTGGAAATTAATTGAAATTAAATGTGTCCTTTGATATTTCGCAAAAAAACATAAAACTTTCGTTAATGGCTCTTAACTTAAATTCAACATTTGTCTCTTTGTCTCTTACAAAATGTCTCTTTTCTTTCAAAGAAAATACTAAGCCGCGCACTAGAAAAAGAACAGGCGTTTTTAAAGAATTCAGAAAAGCTTCAAAATAAATTAAAGTTTCTCACAGAAGAAGAATTCAAGAAAAAGGTAAATTCTTGTGTTTTATATTTTGTTATAAAATTTCGTTCCTATTTAATTCTGGCTCAACGTGCAATCCTTTCAACAAATTATTATTTTTATAGACTATCTAACCCGTAATAGGTTTTTATTATGATATTTTAATAAATATGATGACTTTTTTCTATATATTGAAAAAGAGACTTAAGTTTTAGTAAGGTAGAATTATTGAGGCGTGTTTCCTCTAGCCTGGATGGTTTCAAGAAATGAGTGAAGGATTGGTACCAAGTAAAGGCAGCGAAGCTACAGAGGATTCGCAACCTGGAGTTGAGGATATTGATATATTACCTAAGACAGTGAATCCAGATGACAGGAAAACAAGGAAACAACGAAGAAAGGAGCTGGATCGTCGGAAGGAGGTTTGTGAACCATTCGATTATAATTTTATTTTTCTTTTTTGAAGTTTTCAGACAGACCTCTGCGTACTCATATACAAAATATCCTTCTATCCAGTGTTTCTATATGAGCATTTTACTGATGTTCGATTTTTAGGACAAGTTAAAGGAAGAGGAAAGGTCAAGAAAACTTCGTTCAAACGATATCTACAGGTATGCGCTTCCGTATGAATTGCTTCTAAATATTTTGATATTTTTGGTGGGGAATGTTTCGGGCCTAAAGGCCTAAATGAAAATAGCAAAGCCCTAGCAAGGGAGAGATAGGCTAAAAAGAACGGGAGTTGGGATGAAATTTGTTTATTTTAGTTTTGAAAAAAGATAGGTTATAAGAGTCTTGGAAGCAAGAAGAAGGTAAAACGTTGAACTATGTAACAAAATTCGTGAATTTGTCATGGGGACTTGAGGAATGAGTGAGCAAGGGAAAGGTCTCCGGTGTATCAGACATGTATCAGGGGTCAGGGATAATATCTTTGATCTCCATGGACTGTTTATCTGTATGAAGTCAGTCTTGAAATGCAGCATAAGGTCTTTTCGTTTGATATTTTTTTGAAGTCAAATTCTTCTTCGATTTCCGTGGCCTTGATGGTATTATGAAATTGATATTTAATTTGAAGTGCGGTGAAATTATGGACTATTACTGTTAGTTCTGTTAAATGTTAAATTTAATTTTTCATCACTTGATCCACTCGACAGATTGAGGTCTTTGAAAAAGGAGCTCAGAGAAGATGAAGGTAAAAGAACAGAAAAACAAACATTGAAGAGAAAGCTAATGCTGCGAAAGTCAATCCAGCCGAAAAGGCTCGGGAAACTCAAGTATCCTTACTCGTGTTTACGGTGCTCCATTGTACCTTCCATCTCTTTCAAGTCGATTATCATTATCGGTTAAGTGAAGGATGCATGCGTTGGTCATTTGTATTGAGCATAATGTCATGTAATTGTTCTGGACACTGTTTATAACAAATGTTGTTTTAACCGTCCATTTTACTTCTTGTTTACTGCCTTTTGCTCGCTGTTTACTTGCCTGACTTGCTCCCTATATAATTCTTCATTTGTTAATTCTACTAGAATCAATTTAATTTTCTTACAACAAACGGGCAGTTAATCTTTAAATTTTTCATTGTATGAAGACTTTTCTTAACACTGTTTAAGATACAGAGAACCGAAAATCGATTTTCAACTCAGTGAAGAATTGTCAGGCTCTTTTCGAGGACTTCGGGTAAGTTCAGGAGAGCTTCACTTACATCATAATCCAAAGTGCCAACATCATGATCATCATCATCAGCATGATCATTACCACCATAATCGTCATCAAGTACTTCAACCATATACATTTTCAGCATAGTATGACATAATATCCTAGAATAACATACAATGCCTGCCAAAAATACTTGGAAAACCCAGCCATTTGCGTTATATTTGCATCTGTCATTTCATTTCCGAAAAAAATCACTTCTCCCAACCCCTTTCCCCCTAGAACGATGTTGATAGTGTAAACAAATACCATACACTTAACGCAAATGCAGAAAATTCTAAATCTTTAGCGCCGTTGTATGGTAAACCAACATTGTTCCCCGGGGGTAAGGAGGATATATGAATTTGATCTTGAAAACTGACGTCTGTGTTCCAAGACTTTTTACAGGCATTGTAGTAATAAGACCATGCGATCAACGGAAATGTGTCATCTTCAGTTTTCATAGTCTTCGTTCTTGGGTTGAATTGACGATTATTTTTAAAGTTTTTCCTGTGAATTTATTTTGTATGATTTTACAGCCAGAAGGAGATCCAATCATTGACAGAATGAAGAGCTTTGAAACGCGCTCTCTAATTGAGCCTCGGAGAAAAGTGATGTATGTTGTGCACCATTTTGTTTAATTTCCAAGCTTTTTTTTCTTAGACTTGTTTTGGTAGACAATGGAAACTTGAATTCGGTTTCTTCGTTACATAATGATATCTTTGCATAGTAAGGTAATCTTATGATATAAATTGATGACTGCTTCACATAATTTTTGGCTTTCCGAAGCTATTTGTTTTGCGCAAGCTTTACTTTACATTTTGACATGATGACAATGTACCTTTGAAGCATTAGATGTTTGAAAAGCAGAGATGTTTGTCACATTGAATCAAACAGAATTAAACCTCGATTTTGAATGAAACATGAAAAGGTAGATATTCCATTTTGTATTTCAGACCTCACCGGAAATTCAAAATCAAGTATGTCGAGAAGCGTTCATACAAGCAGCCGACAGTCAAAGACTTCATTAAAGCAACGTAAGTATTCTTAATTTTTTGCAGCACGGACACAACATTGCACGAGTAGCAATTCTGCAATTTCCAAACAAATAAGATGCTGTTTAACTGCGCTCGTTCTACTTTTTCTGATATTGCTGGTTGTCTAGGGTTCCATTCTGGCAGTGGTGAATTTCAACTTTTAAGTGATGGAAATTCAAATAAGGAAAGGCCTTTCCTTCGTTTTTCGAAGCTCAGTATCAGATTCTTGGGATACATTTTTCGTGTCATTTTTAATTCAGGGAGGGGGATCAGGCTGAATTTGCCCTACATGTGCAAATTGTCCTAGACTGAATATTTGAATTTTTGTCATTGCATAACTAGCGCATTCATGACATGTCCTTAAATTTCTTTCAACAGCTAATAATCTGAAATGCACACCATCAATGCAGCCCGGACTGAGCTTTTCCCAGCCAGATGTTAATTCGCATCCAGATGAAACAAACCTCCGGGGCAACAAATTTTTGTGGATGACCAAAGATTTTGAAATTGAAGATAACAAGTGGACTCTAGAATGTCTCAATCCACTTCTCCACTTTTAATCTGTATCCACTTTTAGTCATATTTGTCAGTATAACTCTCCCTTTGGTACATGATATTAGAGCCAGACGTCTGGCTAGTTCCCATCTTTATAGACATCCAGAAAGTACGTACACCCGAAAACCATGATTTCAAAATCCCCATCTCCTTCTTCAATCATGATCACCGTCTTCCTGTAACAGGATACTTGACGTCTCCTGCCTTCGATTTTAAGAAAGTACAACGTCAAAAGATGCTGTATGAAGCCTTCTGGTTGAAAATTTAGGAATTTGTATCACATGTTTGATAATTTTTAGAAGGCATGTGCGTTTTCCTGGAACCTTCTGTCCTCCTCCTACTCTGTACGAGATCCTATGCTTTCGTCTTTAGACTTTCCTTATGTACTTCATTGATGCCCCTTAATAGTGGAATTCATAATGTTATTACTGATTTTACACTGATGCAGTAAATCACATTTAAGTCATACTATACAGTAAATATACTATACAGTAAATCAACGCTTAGAAGAATCTGTTTTCATAGTCAGACTGTTCTAGGTTTTTTTCAAGGGCGTATGATGAGTTCTGGGTCAAAGGTTCTTTTTCCAAGTGGTTTGTTCCTTGAATTTCGAACCAAAATATCATTTTTAGAAATTATTTTTATAAAAATTTAGAATTCAAATTTTTATCTGATGCACGGAATTTTTAAAATGAACAGTTAACTAGACACAGAATTTGTCGCTTAAAATTAACTAGACTCAGTCTGCAATTACAAATGATCCTTTAATGTAACCTGCAAACTTTCACGAAGGTGCTTGTAATATCAAAAACCTTACATATTTCTGGGCCTAAAAAGTTACTTTTATGCAATGTACTTAATCGAAGAGAGGCAGAGTCAATGTTCTTATTTTCTAAAGTTCCTCGTGGCGGGGGTTCACTGTGTAATAAGCAATCTACAACACTGTGTCGAAAAACTGATTTGTCGAGAAGTAAGCTATTAGAAATTTGTTGGTATTTTAAAGGGCATAGAAATTTGTCCAGAAAAAATGTGAACAATATTCCTTTTGACAATCTGTCATTCTTTGTATTGCAGTATGAAATTTAAAAAAAATGTTTGAAAGTTTTAAATTTCTCTTCTAGTAAACTTGGAATATTTGCCTAACTAACCATTGCAAGTAGCACCTAGAAGATGATCACTCGTCATAGCTGTGAGCACTTTGATAATAAGCCTGTATCCCCAGTTGTCAGTTGGATGTCACAAGCCAGAAATGGGCCTAGAATATCAAAGCTACTTTTTGTTTATTCTACCTGCTCGCTGTTTTCGTAGCGTATTCTTCAAGAAATAACCGTTCATAAAGTTGTATGTTACAATTAGATTGTTGTAATCACAAAGTTATGGAAGATGCACTGGGAAGGTGACATTCACGCCCATTTCTGTTATAAAAAGCTGGCAGTCATATGGCCCTCCAAAAATGTTGATGTCTTTGTTATAGAGAAAGAAATGTGGAACTAGTTTTTGAACCATTTTAAAGTAGGTCTGTTACCTTTAAGCCGTCTCTCTGTTTCCAATCTTCAAGAACGCAATTTGTAGCCTCACTACCAATACATATTAGAAGACAGAAAACATTGATTGGTAACATCAGCATGTATGGAAAAACAGAATCTTTAACAAGCTTTGGGATATGATTAATATAGGTAGGGAAGTTACTGAAATCTGAAACAGAAATAAAGTTTTCAATTGAAAAGATAAGTAGGGATCCAAGACATGAGCCTTTGCTGGCAAAGTCTTTGCTGGCATAGCCTTTGCTGGCATAGTCTTTGCTGGCATAGTCTTTGCTGCCTTGCAAAACCCTGAAGGGTGGACAGCTGAAGGGAGTTTTCGAGTTGTGAAGGGAAGTTGTTTTGTTTAAGTATGAACAAAATTCGGAAAACGTGGTGGAAATGAGCCAAGCAAACAATGATTTGTATGTTTAGAAAGTTCTGTATACATAATATATCTTAGCAGCTCGCCTTGTACTGCAGGTGCATGTCACTAAATCAAATGAAGATGTTGCTAACACCATTCCTATGAAGTGACATCTGTGAAGCTAATTGGAAAGGAGTTCATGCTGACAGCGACAATAGCAATGAAGATAGCGATAGCGAAGATGATTTTGTAGATACTAATTAGACATTCTACTATGTAGTTATTGACAAGATTCAAAATGTATTTATCTTGTCATGTAAACGGAGAAAGAAAGTGTCCCGTCAATGTTGTCTCTGATGGGGTTTTTCAATACGAGGTCAAGCGTTGTTCCTGTCAAGTTAGGCCTTTCCTTTGGTAGGGTAGCAATTTCAAAGAAACAGCGGGAAAAGCGGACGGCCCCTTGAAGTAAAACATATCGGGTATGAATAACTATTTAATATGGCTAAAATCTGCATTTTTGTTTCTTTGCTTTTCAAATTTGCAAAATATGTCGCGTTTACGAGATTTAATGAAAGGCGTGCCCTAAAAACATTCGTTCCGCGATCAAATCATCAACCACCAGACTTTATTTTTCCAAGGAAATGCACACATTTAATAGCGAAGTTTAGAAAAGGAAGACAAGATATATTTTAAAGGTGCAAGAATGTGAGAAATTAAAATGTTTAATAACTTATGTCTTGCTATTTTTGTAAAGATTAGATTACCATACCAAGCCAAGTCTGTTTACATGACCATTTCAGTGTTGCATATTCAGGATACCAGTAAATAAACTTACTTGGAATTGAATCACGTGCCCTACCAAAATTATATCTTGCTCCTCAAACAGTTTGCTGTTACATTGCTACTCACTTTGATATTTCCTTACAAATATATTGGAAAAGTACAATAAATATAAATGCCAGGGTGCAATCCATGTAAAGCTCACAGCGACACCAAAGGTTACAGCGCCATGCTGCTATGCCATTTCACCAAAATTTCAGTGTATGTCACACACTGGCAGATGCAGGCAGGTAAATGATGATAGGGGGTGTGGAGGGTGCTACGCCCCCAACGTTTGGAAAATCCAATAGCAGTTGGACCCATCCATTAATTGTTTGCAATTGTGAAGCACTGATTCCACTGGATCTCAAATCACATCATTGCATCTTTTGTGTTCTTTTTGATGGGAGTCTAGTTGAAAAAGACTATTTTGAACAGGCAAAGTAAATTTCCAGAAAAGAAACTTGAAACTTTACAATCAGTATAGAGCCTACAGTTTTTAAAATGATAATACTTTCTATATTGATAAGAAAAATTTAAAGTGGAATTTTTTTACAAAACTAAAATAGTTAATTCTATAAAAAATTAAGAATCTTTCAGTACTAGATGCTTCTTTTATGGGTATGCTAAAAATGAGGGTATGCTAAGCTACGCCTGTTGTTTGTAGACATCCTTAGCACTTTATCATAAATTGCCATGAAATTAGTATAAATGTGATATTCCATTTAGAAAATGGCATCTGTTGTGAACCTTCGTGTCTCAAGCAATGTTTCTACATTTGGAGCAGAAAGAAGATTTAAGGCTGATTCAACAATTCATAGTTTGAAGGTATATTACATATTCTTTGAGAAAGTTTGGAAATGCTTTGTTACTTTGTTACTGCTTAGAGGGGGCAGTAGGGGAAATTGCTCTAGGGCCTCAAGGTCTAGGGCCCCAAGATCTAGGGGACCCATGGTGTAGGGGCCTGATAATAGTTATCAATTGCATTTGAAGAATGTAATTAATCAATTATAGCAAAAGTATGCTTAAAAAATTCACCATTTTAAACAATTGCAAAAAATTGGTTGCAATAAATATTCTGACATGTATTTTGAGCTAATCTTAAAGGAAGAGTAGCAAAAATTGTGTGCTTGCTCTGCTTCCAGGGGGCCTTGCTTTTCAGCTTTGGTGTATTTCAGCTTTGCTAATTTTCAATTTTGCTGCTTTTCAGCTCCTAAACCTCTCAAGGCCTTGCCAATATTTTCCTAGCAATAATGATTGTCACTAAAATTATGGACACTGCATATATTGATGCATTTTACTGCTTTTGGCTTTTTGGGCAAATGATTCTCCTAACTCAAGCCTCCCCCACTTTGAATTTCTTGGCATGGCCCCTGACGAGAATTTTTTTTGATTTTCCTTATATCAGGCTAAAAGATCCTATACTGAACTTTCTTAACATTTTAAAAAAGCCGTCTAGCCTACTACTTTCATTGTTATTGAATCTGCATTATCATTATTTGCATTGTTATTGAATCCAAGCTTACCATGTTATAGAAAAAGTTAATATTGTTATTGATATGCACAAGCATCAAAGCTGGGAGGAGGAGCTCTTTAAGGAGTTGCAGCAGCCCCCCTTCCCAATTGAAAGCCTTAAAGATAAATTTTGTCCTAATTTCCTAGTATTTTCAATCCATGCCTTTTTGAAATAGAATCTCTTGCAAGTTCTCCAAGTTATTAAACTTGAATGATGATTTTGTCAACAACAGCATTCCAGTGGGAGGCATGTTTTTGGGTGCTTAATTGCCAAACTGTTAAACACTAAATTGTCCCTCTGAGTTATAGTTGTTTTAGTGGCATTTTCTCTTCTATTGCCAAAATGATGGATTTTTGAAGCAAAATTTTTAAATCAAATAAATCCCCCCCCCTTTTCAAAAAAGGTTTCCTTGATAATGTACAAAGAAATACATTACCTGTATGTCTGAATGCGTTACCTGTATACCTGAAGGATGTTAGTATTGTTTTTTATAATTGATACTAATTATACTTAAATTGGATATTGAACTATCACAGAACTTCAAATTCATTTTATCATAAATATATTTTCTTGTTTTATCATACACAAAGGCAATTCACTCTCTTTCAGGGAAACTTAGAGCTAATAACCGGAGCCACCTCCCAGTTTATGACCCTTGAGGTATATGACAAGGATGACAATTTATTTGTTAGAATAGATGATGATGATAAAACATTGGAGTCATATAATGTTGGGGATGGAATGAGGATACATGTAAGTTTTGCCAGCGTTAAGTTAAATGAAGTAGCAAAATGTTTTCAGGCCTTTTCGTTTGACATGAGCAATCATTGCGATTTGCGTCAGCACTCGGGCAAACCCAACCATGGGAGCATTTTATCACTCGCACAAAACTGAAATTTCTGAGCAATAAATGTCTCATCAATTAACACAATTCTAGTCACCTTTTGTGTGTGACCCAAGCAAGTGACATAGCAGTACAAAATCGATATATCAAAACACCTAGGATATATAAGTAAGCCACATCTCAACCAAAAAATGCATTTGAAAATCAGTTCCATCGTGAAGGTTTAGGAACACTTTAGGTACTTAGTATTTGAACTACAATAGCACTTAGGACAATTTCTGGGCAGCTAAAGCGTTTTTAAAAAGTTATGTAACAACATTTTGTGATCATCCGGCAATAACATCTATATGACCTTCGTGATGGACATAAAGTTTATAAACAAAGCCCATTTGTATTGGATATTTATTCTTTCTTGGAGTGCATTAAAGGTCATCGAACAAGTTTGTTTTCATTTGAAATTGCTTTAAAGAAAAGGGTACCTTGTATCAGGAACAATTTTTTCTCTATCAGAGCGATGGCTCACGCAAGAGAAATCATGCGAGCGAGTAGCCAGTTGCATGGGCTATTTCTTACGAAAAGGCCTGGTTTTTATTAGCAATTCATTCTATTGTTAAAAAAATTATTTCTTTTTTTAAGAATCTATCAAATAATCAGATTTCAATTTTTATTTCAAATTGGTAAATGCTAGCAAATATATCACCTTGTATATTTCCTGAAAGACAACTAATCTCATTGGTAGTAGATGCTGGTTTTAGTAAGATAATGGCTCAAATGTATGTTGAAAGTTGTAAATTCATTAATTGTCACACTGTTAGGTAGTTATTGTTTCCTTGTATTTATCCAACTTGTTTCCTTGTGGTTCATTATAAATTTTTAAAAGGTTCATAGCAGGACATTCTTTGTTTCATCATCAGACATTCCTCGATTTTAGGCAACAGCAAGATGAAACCTTCCTATCTTTTAACCGTGTCTGTCATCTATCTATGCAGACAGTGTTTACATAATGTTGGCTACATATAACACTCTTTAATATATTCGTTTGTAATGTTAACAACTTTGCAATCTTAAAGTTGGTTTGAATTAGTTATACATTGTGGTGGATAACACTGAGGAGACACAAAACGGTTTGAGCCCACTGTTTGCACCTCCCATATTCAAAAGAAAAAGAAACTTAAATTGAAGTCAGATTAGAGGACAAAGGGCCTAGGTACCTTGAAACAAAAAAATAAATTAATGATTGGAAAAACTAATTGTGACATAATTTCCTGATGTCCTTTTTACTGATGACAGCCAGAAGGTTGGCATGCTCTATAAGTTAGTCTTTTCCCTGGAGTCGGGTTGAAAGGGCCCATGATCTGACACCAACCATGTGAGGGATGCCATCAGATTACAAGGACAATCATTATTGTTTAATTTATATGTCTGCTTTTTCTCTAGACATTCATTACTTTTTTGCAGGTGATAGACAAGAACCCAAACAGAAGAGCTGGTGAATTTGAGGACTTGTCAAAAGTAGAAAAATTTGAGCTAGCTAATGAAGAATATGATAAGAAAACAGGTATCACATCTATTCATGAAATCTCTTCAATAGAAAAGGTACCAAAAAATCTTTATTAAACAACCTTGCTCTGATTGGAATCATTGTCACTTGAATGCTTTCAAGTGATTGATGTTTGACAGTAAGAGGTGCCATCCTAAAAATTTAGGAAGGAGGGGGGCTTTAATGTAGGCAAGTTCAAAATGCCACACCTGCTACCACACCCTTACCACACCCAATTTACCTGCATTTTTGTTAAAAAATTTCGATCGTATGTAGGAATCATTCAAACTGTTAAATCACACAGAAAGACTGATAAGAAGTTGGTCGTTCATGAGAAATCTATATAAGTTTAATAAAGGGTTGTCAACACAGAATTCGTCCAAGCAAATATAAAATAACTTGCTAAGCCTCCTCTCAAAATTCCCTTGCCTTTAAACAAAAGGGCTTTAAATAAAACAAAAGAAACAAAAGGTTCCTCCTCAGCAACACTGTTGTTAGTCAGGTCAAAGTCAGTAGGAGGTCAAATGTTTTACCAAAGGTCAAAGGCTTCTTAGGGCACCTTCATAACAAGAGATGGATGCCATGAAAACATTTAATAGCCTACAAGAAAAGGGGATGCTCAGGTGGGAAGTTACATACCATCTCAGAGGGTCTGGTAATGGAAAGCTCATATTAATTGAAAAAACATAGGCTGAGAATTATTTTGCCATACATCAACACATTAAAAATACCCCAACCTTCACAATGAGACAACACAATACTTTTCTCTGTGCCCTTTCACCAGTTTCAGGTGAGATATAATGAGTGTACTTGGATGGTGGGAGGGGTAGTCGAAGCAAAGAATGCCAGTCTGTACCCAAGAAGAAGGACAATTTACTGATAAGTCAATAGATCATTAAGTTTTCAAGGGCCTAAAATCTGGAATTCACTCCCGGAATCAATAAGGACAGCACAAAAAACTAGACAATTTAAGAATTTGATCAAAACTTGGTTCCTTGAAAACAAGTGCGCATGCTCATTTTGCATTAAATGAACTGTCTTATGCAATCCTTGAAATTGCTTCATGTTAGTCTTAATTAGTGTATATTCACTATTGTTGAAACTAACATTAAATAATCTACAATACAAGTATGTTTAAAATTCCAAATCATAATGTCACTTAACTTTAAGAGCAACGAGTTCTAGTATAACACTTTCTTGTCGGTCATCATTCTTTACTGTTACCTATTTATATTGCGATGTATCAACGGAGGAGGGAAGATTTGTTTTAGTTCATGGCAAAGGGTTGATTTTTATTTATTATTCTGAAGTTAAGATCTTGCTAAGAAATCTTTTTAATGGCAAAAGTGTTACAAAGTTTTTTATAAGCAGGTTTTGTTGCCATTTTTACTATTGTGTTGTATTTTCTAGTCACGATATGACTTTGAGTTGAATCTATTTACATCATAGCCTATACGTATTGAAGACTTAAGCCAATAAAGATTGTGTCCATCCAAAATTGACGCATCTGTGTTTCTTTTCATTTAAGATTCAGTGAGGCATTTTCTCAAGCAGCAGAAACTTGGGAAGTACTCCGCTGATGCCAAGGATGCAGAAGAGAGAGCAAAGCTTAAAGAATTGGAAGAGGAAGCCAAAAGCAAATCAATGAAAATCGGCGAGCGATGTGAAGTCACGGTGTTGAAGCAGCCAGTAAAGCGAGGAACTGTTATGTTTATTGGCAAGTGCAATTTTCCCAAATATTTATCTTATCACGATTTAGATCCTTTTCATTTCTGCAGTGTTTAGATAATTGCCTTTTCATCCTTTACATTTGCTTGCCCCCTTTCTGAACCCAGTAGAAGAAACATGTCTGGCATGGCCAGAATTTTGCCGAAATAAGTTTTTGTCTTAAGGTTTCGTTTTCTTTGGTTCAAGAAAAGCCTCTTTCCAATTGCAGTTCACATGCAAACATAAACAGAGGTTTCACTTGTACCTTACTAAATGTGTGAAATGAAACCTTGGTTTGTTTCATTGGAACGGCCACAACACTTCAACTCAACTTGGATCAGCATTGGAAATCTGAGTAAAAGAAATTATAAGCATTTCGATTGCTTATTTGTCCATACAAAGAGCAATGCATTTTTTTCAGTACTGCGTTGTAGGTCGGATTTTTGTCAAAGCAGAGAAGATCAGATTTTGCATTTGCGTATTTAAGGTTCAGTGGCAATGCCTGAAGATCTTAGTCAAATCGTTGTTTTCGTAAAAAGCTCTCCGCCATCAGTTAAAAAGGTGTCGCCTGCTAGGTTTTGACAGCAGATTTAAGGTGTACCCCGTTGGTAATGTTTCAAAATTTATACCCTATTGGAATGGGAAAATCTATGCACAGTTTGGATAGCAGAAACTCAAGTGACCATCGTTACGATTCTTTGAAGAGCCAAGCAGACTTCCTGAACGCATAAATTAAGTCAACACAAAAAGTAAGTTAGCGTAATGCTACAATCGTTTTAAATTTACTTCGGAGTTATATTCAAACCATGTTTAACTAATTATCTGACTTTTTTAAAGGTTTGGCCGACTTCAAGCCAGGAGTCTGGGTAGGGGTCAAGTATGACGAGCCGGTTGGAAAAAACGATGGCAGGTTAGTAGATGCCAAATATAATCGATTAAAGGGGCCTATATCATGGCCCAAAAATTTTGCTTTTAGAACTTTTAAATTTTGACCAAAAAACCTAAAAGAGCACCATGAAGTATCTCTGGATGTTCAAAACTAGTTAGATTTTATAACAGGTGGCTGAGATAAGGCCACATTAGAACAGACTTTTTCTAGTTTTCAGTAAAGTCATACATAATTTTATAATGTCTTTGAACAAGCAAACATTTCATAACATACTCAAGCTTTTCGCCTAACACTCTTCAGTGTACAATAAGTCAAAATAATTATCAAATACCCTAACGAACACACATTTGTGTTCTCTCGTTATGTTCTTTGTTACCTCCTGTGTTCTATATTTTCTCGTCTGATTGTGTTTTAGTGTACAGGGGAAAAGATACTTTGACTGTCCACCAAAATATGGTGGCTTCATTCGCCCTAGTCAAGTAACAATCGGCGATTTTCCAGAGGAGACATTTGAGGACGATGAAATTTAGATAAAACCAAAGAACACCAACAAAAATTGTTTCCGTTCACAGTTGAAGGAAAACTTTCGATACGTGTCAGAGGGTGGCTGTTTCGATGGCATTCAGCAAAGGGCTTGGCTATATCAGGTTTACAGTTCAAGACCAAGTTGTGTATGCTTACAAGAAACTACACATTTGCCACTGGTCTCGATCTGTTACTCTCAGTTTGATATGCTTGGTATGAACAAAAAACTCTGAAAACCATGGATTCGTTTCAAAATTAAAATCTTTACAAAAAAGTATGGACATCTTCATGGCAGTTTATGTAATTTTACGTCAGTGAATTTTAGTCGCAAAGCTCTATTGTTTGTATTTTTAAAACAACTGTCACAATTGTGTTTTTGCACCAGATCTTATCATTTTTCTCGTCGTATGCAAATGTATGCTTTCCTCCGGTTAAAGTCAAAATGTAAGTCTCACCAAGTGTTCACTTTTTTCTGCGAGAGGCTTGCTCATGCCATTTTGCTTCTTTGCTTCGTTCCAGTCGTTTAGAGTTATAGCGAGTTGCAAAGATAAGACAATTGATTAAAACTGTGAGATACAGTCATATTGATATGGTATTTACACACTGAAGCTTTTTAAGAATAATACTAAACCAATGGTTAAGAATAAAACAGACGAGAGTTACTAAGTGAAATGAAATAACTTGTAGCTGAAAGAGCGTGTTTTCATCTCTGCTGTTCTAGATCCTATGGTGATTCAGCTAAAGGTTTGTCTGTGCACTGATAATAGGCTAATATCGAAAGAATCTAGTTGAAACATATCACATAGATTTAATTTCCACTTTTCCACCATTGTTTAGAAAATAGATATTCAGAAACCCAAGTTAGTCAGAAAAAATTGGTTGATGAAACCTGACTTGTTTGTGTACTAAAAATTTTCAGTTGGGCAGTTGCTTACTTATGGAGGCAATAAGATAAAGGCAATAATTAGAGCATACTCTTGGTTACCTGAAGCAACGTATTGGCTCTATGTGCAACTTAAGAACTAACATCTATCCCCTAAAACTGTGAATATACAATAAAATATTTTTATTTCACAATCATATAAACATATATTAGCATCTTTTACTTGTGCTAGAGAATTATCACCACTGATGTTAAATTGTGTTTCGTTTTACAGCAAGTCTAACAGCCAGGCAACCAGTTTCTCAGATAGCTTTGAACTGATTTCGGGAATGCACAATGATAGAGTACAGAGTAATTTCTTTTGTGCAGTCAGCCAGTTTTGCTTGAAAGTGCCAATATGTCTTTCGGTCTTTGTGAAACTATTCACAATTAATCTCCCTGCTATAACTTGTAGTTCGTTTTACAATCACCAAAAGTTTAATAAACATATGGGACGATGACATATTTAACGCGATCTTTGTACTCATCCCAGCTAAGTCCGTACTTCTTTGCACAGCGCTCATCATCTTCTTTAGCCATAGCAACCAGCATTGCAACCAAGGCAATAGGGTATAACCAAGGTGCAGCATGATTACAGCCTGTGATTTGCGAAAAAAGAGATAAAAGACACACAATTTTAAGAGTTATAGAACAATGAGTAAAGATATGTGCACCAGAAATATCAACTTATAAAGTTTTCTGTAATATTGGGAGAAAATGCACGATCTAATGGATGGGCATCAAACAGTAATTTGAAGTTTCCTGTCCTACAGCATAAGGTACACCATCTACATTACTGAACAGTAACCATGGGCAAAAACATCACATGGTCTGAAGACCATCAGGCAGAACCTTCTTCTCATCATTTTTCATGCTTGCTATTGTAATTTATTTCAACCATGAATTACCAGACTACTATATGGCTATTTGTTGAATAAACCTATTATTGAATCAAGTAAAATTGCAACACATAATATGCAGGCCCATAAAATGCAGGTGTCAAAATTTATGGGGAACACTTGACATTCTCTTTAAAAGGTGCTGCTGAGAAGTGGGAAGGGGAGGAAGGCAATTGTGTTACTGAAAAGTACATTCTCAGTTGATTGCATAATGATAGCACTTACATAGAGATATAGAAATTATCAGAAAATTTGACAAACCTCCCGGAATTGCCCATGAAATGGCAACAAGAATATCACCAAGGTAATTTGGATGCCTCAGCCTTCCCCACCAGCCATCAGCAAGCAAGTTCTTGCCATCTTGAGTGAAAACAACTTTTACATCTAACATAAAAACACAAATCAAGCAATTTATATACATACTTTGAAGCAGAATTTAAAATAGAGGGTGAAATTAAAGTGCAAATGAAATCAGACTTACTACAAATTCAACAGTGAAGTAGATTAGTAATCAACCTAGGCATGGAAAACTCCCATTGTTTTTCATTGAAAAAGTTGATTATAATCCATCTTTCATTTGTACTTTTATTAACAAGATTTGAGGAGGCCTCTGTTGAAGAACACATGGGGAATATTTGGAAATCCACAATAATATGTCTAGTAAAGTATTTATTTTTCTCAGCTGTACAAAATCTACACCAACAAAAAGTACAAAAAAGTCAGTTCTTACTTTCAAAGCAGGATAACAGGCCAGTAAACAATACCAATTTTCTACAAACCTCTTTTCATCGCTTTCTTTGGGTCTGATCTAAATTGGGATTTCTCTCTATTTGCTTTAAAGAATATGTAGTACCCAAAGACTGAAACAGAAATTACTTTTTAAAAAATTGCTAGATATGTTTATCACTTGTTAAAACATGAAGAAAAATTAGTTGCTGATCTTTTGCTCAAAAAAACTTGCAAACAGGATTTAGACTGCTGGATTTACCTTGAAGAGCGATAACCAATGCCCATGTAGCCGGTGGCAACTGGGGTGTTGTTCTAACCAAATAAAGAACCTGCATTGAGTAGAACAGAGGTACAAATACCATTGTGCCAAGTATGAAACCAAACCCTGGAGCCATTTCCATGAATAGAGGACTTGTAGCCATCCGTTTCTAAAAGTAAGCACACATTGTCACAAAAACAGTAAAACAAAACAAAATACTTTTGATTTGGCATGCTTGTTGAAACTCCAGAAGAATGTGACCATTTATGGTTTGAGATTTGATGCTGAACTCAAAGCAGATGTTAGAGTGTCAAGATTTGTGTAAAGAAAGGAACCGGTAATGACATCAGTGCATATTTCATCTTGCCATTGCAGTATTTGAATCTTTATTAAATGCTAGTTACAAAGAGGTTAAGTTTTTGCTATTTGTGGACTCTGACTTTTGAGGGTTAGTCCAATGCAAAGTGTAAATAAGATGTTTCCCTGGTGTATTTCTTATCATTGCCACTACATTTTATGAAGCATATCATGTCAATAGCCAAGCAGTCAAATTTAGGCTGAATTTGAAAAGGGGGTCAGAAATTTTTCAAAAAATAAATAAGCTGGGGGGTTTTAGTAAGTGGGTAAATATCTTTTAGCTTTCTAAAATTCAGAAACTTACCTCAAGAAGAAAAAATGTACCACCCAAATAAACCAGTTGGAAAAAAGCAACCGCCACAGCAGCACAGTTTACTTCACCTTTTGTATCAGAATAATGCTTTGCAACAAACAGGAGGTCAAGCACAATCTATAATAAAGGGTTATACCACAAAGTAAATAAAATAAATATGTGCATATACATTTTTTCAACCTAAGCTTTGTAAAGCTAAGATGTGTTTTGCAGTTGCCAGACCACCAAGGCTTTTTATGGTAACCTCTCTTCTTGTGCTAAAAGATTTAGTAGCAATAGGGATGTCTCTGCACTGATGTGAAATTTTGTATTCATTATTTACTCACATTTAATGTCAAGTTTTCCCTAACTGTTTGACTTTGTGTTTGTCAACAATAACAAAATGAATGAGATATTTCTCAAAACAATAAAATATTTATGATGTAGGTACCAAAGGACAATTAGAATACTTGTCTTCTTTGCAATCCAGATAATCTTAAGTAAAGATCAATTTTTGCAGATTCATCATAATAGGTCACTATTAAACCTACCCATGTTATGAATGATGCCCTTGAACAACACCATTTTATATCAAATGTAAATACACTTGGGTTGATTTCTCTTCCATTGAAGAAGTTTGCAGGTGTCAGTCCTAAAATGAACATCATTCTTCTTTGTAAAACAACATTATTCTATATACATACTGTAAGAGATTCTTATAAAAGTTCAAAGAAGAACTGAGCAAAAAATTCATTACATTCATGTCAAAATTTTGGCAAAAAGTTAGAGAAATACAGGGACACCAAGTTATGTTAAAAAAGTTGAAATCATTACCAAAGTAATGGTATAGCATTCAAATACAGTTAAGATCTGTGTCTTGCTTTTTAAAAAAAAGCTTTAAGTAGAAGTATGTTGACGGTATTACTTACTTTGACCTTTGAAGTTGGAATCAATCGATGTTTTCAGTGCAACCAAGACAGATGTACCAAATGCAACAATAATGGCTGATGCAATAATACTTAAGTAGAACTTGTCAACCAGGTCTGCTACCTGGAAAGTTGTCTTTGTATACACACCAATGCCAAGAAGAGCCAGTTGCAAGAATAACCCGATACAGCCTGTGAAACATTGCATAAAAAACAATTCCAAATAAAAAGGCACTGCTAGAAAATTTAAATGTAGCTATAATAAAAATAAAGGTTGGTACTCTTAACTTTTCTTAAATTTATTTGTAAGTTGCAAAGAAATCTGGATCGAATTTGTAAATAAAGAAACCAAAAAGCAAATTGAGTTTTAAAAAATACAGTAAGTTATTTAACAAGCCCTCTGGGGCTTATTTCAAAAAATAATACTTTTGGTGTGGGGTTATTTGAATTTCAGTTTGGGCTTATTGGAAGATAGGGGCTTATTCAAGGACTTACAATATCTTGAACTTTATAAAAGGGTTGAATAACATGAATTCATACCATTACATCTATATGTTAGCGGTTGTCCCTCCTTTGTAACAATGCCTTGGGAAACCTAGATGGCAAGATGAGCAATTGATGGTAATATGTAGCATTCTATAATTTAAAACAAGCAAAAATCTACCAGGTGATATAATACAAAACTATCTAAAAAGTGAAAATTGTGTGCATGATGCTTGTATACAGGAAGAGCAGGGGCGGCGCGCTGGGGTATTCAAGGTATTCACGAATACTAATTTTTTTCCAAACAACTTTTAATGCTTTTAATATGTTCCAAAATCAAAATCCAAATAAAATTTTCTTTTGCCCATACAATGCCATTACAAAGCGGGCAAAGTTTCTTTAAAAAAAATCAATGACCTTAACAATCGATATTGTTTTGGCGGTGGGTATAGAGACTTCTTAATCCCTTTCGTTTTCCGATGAGGCCAGTGGCCAGCAGTCACAAGGTATTCAAAGGCCATCCTGAATACACCCGCATTGTTTTTGACTGACCCTGACGTCAGTCACAGGAGATAACTGTGAGGCTAAACAAAGAATTTTGAAAGTGAAGGTATTCAGAACTTGTCCGAATACCTTGAGCGTACATGTCCCCTTCTAGCTTGTGTTTTCGGAACCGAATACTGCTTGGAAATTTGCAAGTTTCGAAGTATGCTCAACACAGATAATCAGAATAAAATGCTGGCCTTATCTGGCTATTTTTTTCATTTTTAATGGCCTCATTCGGTCATTGCCTCAGTCCACAAACTGTCACAGCTTTGTGGCCACACTATTCAGAATCCAAACTGAATACCTTCGAATATGGTGCGGCTTCATAGAAAGGCTTTTGGCCGTGCTTTGGTCTTGGATACAGGCCTCAGTTTTTACTGCCCGATAACCTTTCATATGTGTTTATCAAGAGTGCAACGAAGCATTTGTTTTCAAGCGGAAGGTACGTAATGCAAATGAGTTCTAGTTTTCTTGCAAGTTGATCCTGGATAACTGAGATATTTAGCAAATAAGCCCTTTTGAGTAAAACATTTTAAATATGATCTAAAGCACACCACAAATGATTGGGTTTCTTGCTATTTTTTGTTGGCATGTGGACAAGGTGAAGTAATTTATCAAAACTACTTAGACATCATTTTAGAACCAATTTTGAAAATCCTTTCTGTAGGGCTATATAATGGGGTGTGGCATTTGGGGGATTTTATTTTTTTGGGTGTGGTATTTTATCGAGTAGATTGTTAGTACCTTGAATACCAATCTAATATTGCTCCAAGCTGCCCCTGAGGTAGAGTGGTCCATTAATAAAAATGATTCTGTGAGACAGATTTATGTCTTTGTGAATGATTGAGTTTTGTATTTTCATGCAGTACGATATCAGGCCGGTTTTTTTAACTACAGTTAACAAGAGCCTTTAGAAAAGTGAAAATACTACAAAATGTTTTAATAGTTCTGCCAAAATAAGGGCTTTATATTTATGAAGCAAATATTTGCTATTAAGACCCCTATTGATTTTATCAAAGCTTTAACTGTTAGATTGCCTAAATATATATACAGGCTTTGGTGAATATAACAAAACAGATCAAAGTTGCAACTCCAAATTTCACTCTTTCATCTATGGCTGTTTTCATATTTTGTTTTATGTCCCTGGAGATTAAACCAAGAAAAAAACGAAAGACGCTTACCTCACCAAATGGAAACTTTGTCAGAACAAACTGGAAATCAAACCAAACACCAACCCCAAGAAGCACCCTCCAGTCCAAAAGTGAACCAGCTGATGGTAGTTTGGGCCACTTAGTGAAAGAAAATGCTTGTAGTTTGTCACTACAAACAAAGCCTAGTGCTAAAACAGCTAATGGCATCAAAATTGTTGATAATAATCCGATTAATTGGCAAAGCCAGCCACAGGCCTCGTTCGGCTCTCCTTCCACTTTTGCCTCTTCTTGTTTTGAAATTTCTGTTTCCTTCTCTTGCAACTTTGCCACTGACCTTGTCACACGCCTTGTCACAATTGTTTCAGAACGTTCTTCTTTAATCACATTTGTCTGCTCTTCTTTTGAGTTCTCTTCTTTTGTCTCAATCCTCTCTTTTGTTTGCTTTACTGGAGTATTATCCTGAGGAAAAAGGTGACATTTTTTTTACCTTCTCAAACAGGCCAATCTCCTTCACCATAAGCTGTCATGGAAAACTAAACTTTGCATAATTAGCAGCTAAGAAAATAAAGTAGTTTAAGATCCTGTTTACTCTACAAAAAAAGAACGGAACTCTTTGGTTCTGTGCCTGAAAGTGATGATAGACATTGCATCTACATTAGGCATCTTGGTTCTGTGCTAGTTTGGAAATGGTTCTGTTCTTCTTTGGTTTGGCTAAAATGGTTCTTTTCCCAAATTGTGCTTGTTCTCTCTAGTGTAAATGGAACTTTTTGGCTACGATTGAAAACAGGGCTTAATCTAGAGTTGGGACGAGGCTTTCTAGTGGACACTCCCGCACCACTGCGCATGATTCATATGAAGTTCTCTTCCTTTTACTCAAATGTAAATAAGTTCAGATTTGGATCTATTCCTTTTTGCTTCAAAGTAAACATGCTGAAAAAAAGGTATCGCGCCAAAAAAGAACGGAACCAAGGAGTTCTGTTCTTCTTTCTGTAGTGTAAATGGGGTCTAAATAGTTTGACCCCAATAGCCAACTCTGCTCCTTAAGTTTTGTTTTAGTAAATAGAAGATAGGCTATGCTAAAGGTATACAAAAAAAATAAGTATCATACTGCTACACAAACAAGGTACAAAATCTATACATTGAGAGGAAATGTGAGCAAATAGGCTGGATTGCATGTGCTCTGTGCTTGCACCTGACCCAAAATATCAATAAAGTCATGGTTCTTATATTATAGTAATGTAAATATACATCAGCATCATTGCTCGCAGCTCAACTCAAATGCTTCCACTCAGGGGTCACAGCTGAGGATGTGTTGTTGGTGGCAGCTACACTAGGCAAAATCATACATGTTTTTCAACCTGGGTGAGCCAGTCACAACCAGGGCAGCGAGTGAACCTGCAACATGTAACTCTGTACATCATTGCTCTATCAACAACCTAACATGGTTGGCAGGGCAATGACATACAGAAACAATGGTAACGTGTTTCATCCTACCCTGATTGTGTCTCTTGCTTACATTTTCTCTTATCATGTTTTCCAAATCCTATTCTCCTACCACTTATAACTTTATGTATACCAAGTATCAGTAAGCCATTTTTGAAGCAATTTCTATATTGAATTAAGAATAAGTAATGTTTCTTGTTTCAGTTGTAAATAAAATTAGACCCTTCTTCAAAATGTTAGTGGTGTGCAGGGGTGAAGTGCTAGAGGGCCTACGCTCTTTTTTTATAAGAACCAGATAATTTTTGCCGAGTCTCAGATGTTCTTAACTTTTTGATAATTTTAGGCTCAAATGTTGATAAAATTGTTCTTATTTAAAGATTTTTTGCAAATATTTGAGAAGTTACATACTATAAAAAGATGTTTTACTGGGTATAGTTTAAAAATAGAGAAATAACTGTAATAGTGTTTATGGAACAAGAAAATGTCGGTACAGTAGTTGAGTGCTTGCAAATTTCAAATGCGAATTGTTATTTTTAAATTTCTCATCTGAAGCTGAGCATGTTCTAGCCTTGTTCTTATTTTTTGGGCAAATTGAGCCTCATTGTTCTTATATACAGTGTGTTCTTATATGGGGGGGGGGCTGAGACCCCTTGTTAATGCCAAAATATAACCAATTTTTTCTATTTTTTTATCAACATCATGTGCCCTTATTATTTGATAGCACTGCATGACTGTCTGTGTGCATTTTTCACGTTTATGAATGCAGCCTGTTTGTGAATAAGTCAGGGTAAAAGTTGCTGTTTAGCTCCTAATTTTAGCAATTTTTTTTTGTTTTGCCATTTACAGTTTCTCCCAATGCCCCCACATTTCCTGTCTATTTTCCTGTCTGTTTTCTTTAAATTGAAAACCCTTACTAAAATTCATACCTGCTCAGATTTGACTTCCTCATTATTAGGACTTGACTCATTACTGTCTTGTGTTGATTTTGGTTTACGACCTGGCGATCTTCTCCTAGTAGGAGACCTCTTGTTTGAAGCTCTTGATGGTGACTTTGATCTGGACCTTGTCCTCCGTTTTCGTCCTGGAGTTCTAGCAGGGGATGCAGAACGGCTCCTCCATTGTCTTACTTGACTCGGTTTCTATGATTGAATAATAATAATTATTACATGTTGCCAAAAGATTATTTGTTTTGCTTCTTTTTTTGCAAGTCTTTGGTAGATTGTCTGCTAATTTCAAGCACCGTACTGTAAGGTATCGATGTCTTAAGGTAAAACATGTAACTACAAAGATGTTCTAATTTATGATGTTCCTCAACACAGCCTACTAGTAGAAACTTAAGTTTCACTGCTCAGCGAAGTTGCCCGCAAGCTACAAAAACTATACTCTTTTTAATGTTCAATTGATTTTCAACTAACTTACAAAGAAGCTACTTTTTGCTGGTTAATTTCAATCATCAGCTAAACAGGCTTTTGTCATTATACTATGACATAGTTAGATTGTAGAGGAGAACGTTTCCATTCAGAGGCGAATGCCCTTTGGCCGACCTATAATGGTCTGCCAACATAAAGGTCGAAAAGAAAATATATAAAAGATAGAAATGTAGGTAAAACTTAGCATACCGAAATGTTTTTTGCCAGAATCGCTAAAGGATCGAGTTCACTTTCAAATTTCACCATGTATGAATCTGTTGGCTTGTCATACTCTTCCACTACGGTGCCAGGATAGTACATGTTTGTTCCAGGCCATTTTGCAAAAATGTCACTTCCGATCTCGTAGAAATTTTTTCTAGGCATCTTGATTAACAACTTCGAACACGAAATATAGTAGCAAAAGTTAAAACATCAACAGTATAGCCAGATTTCCTAGAGAAATAGTTGCCTTGCTTAGGCCAATCTCATATTCTTCTTTGTTGTGAAGTTATTACCAGCAACCGTTGCAAAGTGAGCCCGCGCAAAATCGTTGAAGCGGATTGGTTCATTCGAACAGCCACACGAGTTGTATTGTTCGATAAACAATCGAATTGAAAGAAAGCGTACGATTGGTTGGTAAAGCACGATATTTCTTTGTTGAGAAAACAAAAGGATACATGTGACATCAGGTGTTAAGATGGCAGATAGGCAAGGTATTTGTTTATTAACGAGCCAAGGTAGCATACCTGTTCAGCTGGCAGCACTGTCAATCTATGCCCATAGAAATTGTTCCTATTTATCTTTCTCCCCCCCCTCCATTTTTGAGATGCACAAGCCGTGGGCAGTGCCGTTGGAACGAAATTTATATTAGGATGGGGGGCTGTCCATTGTTTGCTCCCATTCAGTAGCTTGACAATTATTGTAGCCCCCAGCTTCCGACGGCCCTTGTGGGTAGGAAAATGCTCGAAATATCCATTGTTGTCTATTGCCATTGTTGTCTAATATCCTTTGCCGGGAATTTCCCTATGTTGAGCAGAACACGGAAATGACGCTGTCTGCCATCACCAAGTTTCCCTACTCCTGGTCAGAAAAACCCCAACTGCAAAATTATAAGACAATACATAAAAACAGTAACTTTTCCTTTTTGGCAATAAATCTTTGTCTTGTTTGCAAAATGTTTATTATTTGGTTTTCGAACTAAATTTATTTTTCTTCTAACACACTTATATATCACATCAACCGAGGCTCAGGCTTGTAGTCCTTATATTTAAACAAATTTTGAGGCTGTATTGTTCTTGTTTTTAAATCATTAGAATGTAGTTAAAGAAATTTAGACACGAGACGACCCATTTTTGAAGAACAATTTCTGACAACCTTTTCCTGCAGAATAACGAAGGGTAGGTATGGATGTGACACGCCCCTTCAAAAAAAGAAACCTGGACGCCCCACTTTATCATAGGAGCCAGCGACGGAACATCGTATTGTTGGTCGATTTAGGTGCACAAATTATCAAAATTAAGATACTAGATGACTCGCGTACTACACATATTATAATATTGCTGCCTTTTCAACAATAAATTGTTCACCTGCAACATATTAAAAGTCCTTCTGGTGTACTGCAAAACCACAGAATGAGATATCCGAAACACTTTTCTTCCACACTAACTGCAGTTTTATGCACTAACTGCATCACTGTGGCCCAAAACTTTAGAATCAGTATTGTGGTTTGGGCACGCAAAATTAATGTTCTATCAGACAGAAATTCGTTTTCTGATAATAAAACTAGACAGTGAAAGAAAACTTCTAAAGGTGGTAAGCCAGCAGATCGCTTTGCATGTATATAATTTCTTATCAGGACATGGACAAAGTCGCTTTTATTAAATTTACCAAAGGTTTTTAAAACAAAAATTGAAAAAAATTAACCTGTTTGAAAATCCACTTCCATCTACGAGACAAACTATCATCGACTGAGAAATGAAGGAGACGTAAATCTTTCTTTTCCTTTTGTATTTACGTAGAGGAAATCTCCATTTAAAGAAGGAGCTGTAGCTTGCACAACTAAATAACTAGTTTATCCAACGATGGGAACTAGATAGAAAAAAAGTTTCGAGTTAAATTCTCAATAGAATACATATTAAACTGTAACTCATCTAAACAGAAAACATATTATTCGCTCCAAAATCTAATCACTCATTACTAGACAAACATAAAAGTAGCGAAAATATTTATCTGGCCTGTAAGAACAGCGACGTGTGCAATGGGGAGGGAGGGGGTATTACCCCCAGAACAGAAGTGTCGTTTCTACTCTTTGGTATTATGCAAACTAGATATACGGTCGTCAATAATTAAAGCTAGTTAAAAGTATTTTCAAAGACACCAGCACCTTTTCACCAGTTCATAAAGTGGGTTCAAACCGAAGGGTAGCAATTTCTGCCAAAACAAAGCTAATAAAAAATAGGCCGTGGGGTTCCACATTAATAGTCTCATTTAGATGATCAATATCTCAATATCACAACAACTTGCGAAAGAGGCTCAGTCTGTGACAATTCATCTGACACTGTAAAAAATTTCTTCAAGGCACATCTCTTACAGCCTCATCTCTTATATCCTATCATGAAGGATATTCGATGTGTAGAATGGGGGAATTTTCAGGCTATTTCATTCAACGAAAACAGGTATGATACCTGAACACCTAAAGTCCTCCTCTAATCAGATCGCATTTTGTTTGGTGCTTGAATAAACATTTACACGATTCTTTATAAATAACAAGTGCAACTTTGCTTCCAAATCAAAACCAGCAAAATGTTCTTTTGAAAGCATGCAAGTTAAAAGCCCCCAGGGTTTATTTTCATAGCTCATGTAAGTCCAAAACCCTTGCCATTCTCTATTGCTATAAGAAGCTTTCCTTTGAGCTTGCTTTCCTTATATTCAGGTAGTAAAAGCCTGTTAAAACAAGTCATTGACGTTGGTAAATTGTCAGTATCTGGTCCATTCCTTTGAATGATAAATGAAATTGATGTTAGCCCAGCAAGGGGCACACGATCGCTTCCAGTCACAAATGACAACAATCTCTTCTTCTGCTCTTGTGTGAAATTATTCACAACATGCCAAAAATGTCTTATCAAAGAATGGTCTTCCGTGAATCCATCGATGTATGTGGTTACTTCCTCAAGTTGAGAAAAATCAATTTCTGGACTACCGCAAATCAGTAATTCCAACTCATCTGATCGAAATAACTGGATTGCATCACCGTTGCAAACCTAAAAGATAAAAACATAAGGAAAATGAAATTTCTTTCCAGAGGAGCAAGACCTTTTTCAAGAGAATTCCTTTAGCCTGTACAACATATCAATCAAAAGGGTGGTACATAGAGAGGATGATGCGAGAATGTAAAAGCAAGAGCTGAAATGAAGAGGCCAAAAGGTGCTCAAGTTCGTTCTTTAACGCTAAATGTACTTTAGTGAATTCAGACCCGAGCAATGAACAATATTTCAGAACGAGAATAATCCTCACAGGGGTTTAAAGAAGTTACGGAGGAAAGATGTGCAAAATTCATGAAACTATGGACAATTTGTGAACACTTAGTGAACAAAATTCATTGAACACTCAGTTAAAAATAGCAATACGTCTGGTCCTTAACTTTTCCAACTTGACCCTGATAACTGATTCTTTTACGTATTCCTTGGCACGAATAAACTTACAATAAGTTACACAGAAAGCCTATATTTTCTCTGTTTGCATGTATTTAGAATCAAAGATAAATAAAGTCGTGCTTGATAAGTATCTGACGATGCAAAAATTTCAATGACAGTCCTTATATCCATCACATTACATGCTTACTAAAATCAAACAAAATCTTTCATTCCTCTAAAAGTAGCTCATTGCTTTTCTATTTATTCGGAAGTATCATCAATAAACCATGTAAACACGTGTTTGGTGTTTTGTTTTCGAGTGACCTAATGAGTATGACCATAAAATTTTTCACATATTTAGCCTCCTGGCTTCTAAAATCTGATAAGACGTTTTTGAAAAATTTCTGTTTTCCAGGAATATTGTGCATGTAATACGCTGAAGCTAAACCTAAATGATATCCAGTTTTCGACATTGAAAACATAATCCGAAAATAGGGATAAGTTAAAGGGATACATACCTTTGCAAAACCAGCTGCAAATGAATCGAACTGCTTTCCAATTCTTTCATCTAACAAGTAGTTGACATACAATTCAACGTATAGGTTCCGATTTTTTCTTGTCACAGGAATATCTTTACCCCCTGGCAGCAGATCGATTGGTTGTGTAGATGCAAGATATGACTCAGTTATCTAAAAAGAAGCGAAATCATCGTGTACATAACTGTAACATGGAATATGGAGCATAAGCGATAGTGAAATGAAAGACGTACACGAGTTAACATTACACAAATATTTATTATAAACAGATGCCAGCGTTAATCTGTTAGAAAATTTGTATTAATAGAAATGTAATAAATGGAATGAATGATCATAATTGAGATTAGAACTATTATGTCAGAGGTACAACAAGGGAAGTTGAAAAGGCTAGTCCCTGCTGACATTACTTTCTCACTGAGAACGAAAGCATATTCATAGGAAATATGATCCCTATCTTTTTTCAGCGAAGCCAATTTCACAATTTATTCATATGTACTACAAGGGATTGAAAAAAATTGTGATTCCAAATTGGTTTATTAATCTCGGATGAAATTTAAACATCCTTCGAGCGAGATAAAACATCCTTTGAGTGTTGCAAACCTTTGTCCATTGTCAATTCCAAACAGCTGTAAAAATACCCTAATTTGCTCCATGCTAGCTTTGAACAATGACAATATCCCTTCGACATTAGCATGCATCAATTTACATTTGTTGAATAGGTCATCAACAGTAAGGTCATGAACTCCTTTCTGATGAGTGTTTGATGATAATAGCATCAATCTATGGATACAAATATGCGTCTCTACCGTGATATAAAAACAAAACATCACAACCATTACCTGAAAGTCTAAGCATAAATCCTCTTCAACATTTCCATCATATTGAAGCAGCTCGGTGAGACTCCTTGCAATTGTTGGCTCGATCCCCCACAAATCTTTCAGTGTTGTCTTCTGCTTTTTAAGTTTTGCATAAAGTGCACCAGGAAGAGGTACATCCAAAATGATACCATTGTAAATCGCAAGCCCGAGAATCATACCAGTCAATTCAAAGTTAGCGCTAGGTTCAAATGACTGTGGGTTAAACCAAACATTCCTGGTCTCTCCGCACTTCAAGAACATCCCATACGCTATAAAACAAACATTTCATTTTGCAAACTATCTCAGCTTTCAATTAATCTTATTTCATTGTCAGAGAACAAGCAAAGTCCTTTAAGCTTGATTTGGAGTTTTGAAAAGCTGATAATTTCCGTGAAAAGGATAATGAATAAAAACTACGGGACATACTGTTGCCACCTGTTACCTTTACTAATTAAGGCCTTTAAACAGTTGCATGGTCCATCAAAAAGTGTATCATACAACTTCTTATTTATCTGTAAGAATATCGAGCCACTGTAATTATACTTGTATCCCAGTAAGGTGTTATTGATATTTTCGACATCCTGTTTGCTGCTTATCTACATATTAAATATATATGATAACAATGATACAATAATTTGTCTACCAATATTAAAAAACGGAAGGTCTCTTGTGGTACATAAACATTAAAGAATTGGAAAGATGCCTGACAGATCATTAGAAAGCAGTTTACCAGGGAAAGTATAAAGGTTTTTTCAACAATTAATAAACATACCTGGGTCAAAAAGTTTCTGTACACATAATTGGAAGAACTCCTTTTGAAGTCCACCCATGTCAAGACCTTGCTCACCACCTCCGATATATTTAATTTTCAGTGGTTTTTTCAAGTCATTCACCTAGACAATAAGCCAGTGAAAGTTAAAGAATAAATAACCATGCACATCTAGTTACCAAACAGAATTTTCACAGAAATAAAAAAATGCATTGAAATTGTGCTTTCGATTAAAATTTTGTGCAACAACATAAAAAAAGTAATTTTTATCTTGGATAGAATATTGACTCAAAAGATAAAAAAGTTAACAATCACAAAAAATAAATGTTCAGAAATATTATTTCTTTTAACATACACCTTTCCTTAACTCCGACATAGCCACCACCATTCCTTAACTTCTCCATTAAAGTTCCTTTATATACCTACAGACCTTCATAATGTATACAACTGACAAATTGATGTACCAGCCAACAATCAAGTCATGTAATCTTATATAGCACAACAAGGCATCTTGTGAATCCTGACAGGGGACAGCAGTATGTTTACTTACTGTTTAAAGCCATGTAGAAAATGCCAAATTTTCTTACAAAGCTTTTGATATATATCTAATATTTGACCTATCCAGATCATTGATAAATACACATTTACTGTAAAAATTACTGTAAACTCTCTGTTCAACTAAGCCTTCTAACAGATATTTATATATATATACATGATACCAAAACTACTGGCTTATAAAACTGTACCTGATGGCGTAATCAAACCAAGTAAAACTGCTTTATATTCTATGTAGATACCAAATCGTATCTCACCTTCTTCTGCAGCTGCTCCAAAGCATCTTCCACTAGAAACTCTCTTCTCACCTCAAGTACCAAGTATGGGCACATAGCTCTCCATACATCCTTAGAATATGCTGAATTGTCTGACATTCCATTCAGGGCACGTTCAACAGTCTGTACTTTTGCTTGATGCAATATAGCAGCTTGATACTCTTTTCTCATTTCATTGATAGCTTCATAATGAATCAAATGCACCTAAAAGTCAAGATTAAGGTGTTAACTTTAAAGCAATCTACAATATTGATTTTAATACTGATACAAAAATTATAAAACTTTGTACTAACTCTACAAACTTCTAATCTGACAGAGCACAATCAAAAGGAAATCATCTTTGAATTAATGAATATCTTGTCTAAGGGGTGAACATTGCAGAAAAAATATGCTAAAAGCCTTGTCAATTGAGATATATGGCAACATATCTTAGCAGAAACATGCTCAAAACGTTTTCTATATTGCTATTCTTTACGTGTCATGTTTGAAAGTTAAGGGGCCTTAGCTGACAGCTAATTTTGTGCTTGTGCATATTAACTTGTGTCTTAGAAGTCAGTCAAAATTTGTTTAGAAGTTGTGTCCCAGGGTTATCAATTGACCCTGGGAATTCTGATGAAGATGAGGACCTTATAAGTGATTAATTAGACTTTCGAAGCTGCCAGCAAAGTTTTCTGCTGTTTGTTGAGAAAAATCTGGTGTATCTGTATTGGTGTAAACTGGAAGTCTATCTGCATTGAAAGTTGTACAGCCTCAAATTAATGCGTTCTATCCGTATAGGTTTTTATCTGGATTAAAAGTTTTCCAGCAATGTGTAAACACAGCCTTAAATCATAAAGTGCCTCTCAATATGAGGAATTTCCATAGATCAGGGGTTTTTTCCCTAATCAAAAGACTATTACAGTGAAATATCTATCAAAGTGAAAATCCCTTCTACGGTCAGGCAAGCTTACACTTTTCCTTTAATTTGGAGAAAAACTCATGATCCTCATATTGAAGGAAAGGTGACTTGCTGTTTTTTAAGCCTACTTTTCACGATAATGTGGCAATCATAAAATAGGTAACTACTTTGGGAAAATGTTGACACCTTGGAAACCAAAAAAAAGCCTTTAAATTTGGTAGCTTTGCCTTCCTGCTGCTTTAGATCTTGAATTTTAAGTCTTTCCTTGCAAATGTTTCATTTTGCATCTGCAATGTTTTAAAGGCCTCAGACAATCTGGGTGTGTGTGGAGGCGCCTCATATTACAAAGACTGCTTCAGCAGCTTGGTTACTTCAATCAATACCTGATTCATTGTGATCTGTTAGATATTCACCAAAAGTCAAACAACAGTCAAAAGGTGCTACTTTGTCCAGTAAAATACTTTGAAATTTTGTATTTTGTATATAGATATTATGGATTTATGTAATACATGCAAACCTTGGTTTCAGGTTTTAGAAGAAAAGGGTATTCTAATATTGATCCTGAGACTTCAAGATTGGACCACGATGTAGAGCGAGCCATCCCTGACCTATAAAAAAGAAAACAACTTTATATATAGATACCCATCTCTAAACTGGGCTTCCATTCTTTATGCAAAAAACCCAGAAATTGATATGATCTACAGTCTGATAATATTAATTATTGAACAAAATATACCTAAAAATACAATATATATTATCTGAAATGATAAATATCTTTAATATATGCTACCCTCAATTACAAGCTGCAGCAAATAGGATTCATAGAAACATATAGGGCTCCCTTGATTACAAGCCGCATCCACCTAACATCTAGAGATAATTTGCTTGAATGATGGATGCAAAAACTGATATAAAAATGAATGCATACTTAGATCTCAACACCTGCTATATTTTAAAGTTCAACCCACAACAACACAAGTTTTCAAAAGAATGGCATAGACAGGTTTTGATCTTTTTGTGTCTTAATCAAAGTATCATGATGGTTTGACTCCTTGGAAAAAAATGTAATCCTCCCTTATTAGCCGTGCTTGATTATAAGCCAAAGCAAAAAGTGCAAACTATAAGTAATTAAATTATAAAAAATTATAAGCCACAGTTTATATTAGAATAAATTTGATAATCTGGCTATTGGTTATATGATGAATGTAAATAAGCATTTGACTGCCAATAATATTTTACCAACAGGTCTCTTAACCATGTCATTTGCACCACAAAAGACACAACACGGAAAAAAGCAAAAGGTCTACCAAGCACAAGAGCCAAGTTGCTAATAAAAAAATATTTGCTTTTAATAATTCATTCTATGTAGCATAATTTCTTCGGCATTGAAATGAATCTTGAATTCAAATACTTCTCTACCAACTGAGGATTATCACACATCTAGAAATTCAAAAATTAAGATATAATATGAATCCATAAAAACGTAAGAAATCAATAACTGTATATACCTTCCAATTTCTGGATGAATTAAATTTTGCCAGTGCTGATATTCTCTCTTTATATCAAGAGAATTTGATAGCTCTTCACTGTAAAATTCTGCACCAGGAACTATGAGCTTTTCAGAATTCATCCAGTAATTGGCTTCATTGAGAATTTTCATTACATTACAAAGTGACAGTATGTTTGCGTCTGAAACCACTTTTTCCATCATTAGAGAACTGAGCAAAGATTTGAATCCCTACAAATAAAAATAAATATTTGTCCATTTTGCACTAATAAATACTAAGTTCTTCATTCTTTT
Source organism: Rhopilema esculentum (assembly GCF_013076305.1). Next base: position 5,437,282 of record NW_027018682.1, on the reverse strand, counting down.
GACATGTACTTAATATCTTGTTGTGTTGTAAGTATACCTAAGAAAGGGTTAACTCATTGTTTTTTAAGCATATTGGTAATTACATCTGTGAAAATATATAGTCAGGTAAAGTTAAGAAAATTAATTAGGTAAATTAAGAAACGTTTCTGGTTCAAAATTAAATTTTTTAAATAATCTCTTATAAAGAAGAAAACACTTCCTTATTTTTCATTGATTATATTCTTTACTATTTCATTAAAAATATGAACATAGGCAGATTAGATTGCATTTAATGAGATTAAGGTAACCACTATGATGCAAATACCTTCAGGATTCTTTGGAAACTTGATGGATCATACTTTGAGAGACCTTCTACTAACTTTCGCCTTGCAGACATTGGTAAGGCTTTGAATATATCCACAAGAACATAAGGTAAGTCTGTTTCAAACAACATTGGTAAATCCAAGATGATTATGAAATGATTTGCAGATTCAATCTTCTGGCAATCATCCAACATTTCTGAGCATAGAATCCTAACTGAATCCAAAATAGTTTTGAAAAAGGTACCATTGTCATGTAACAGTATCTTCTCATATGCAAGCTTAACATCATTTCTGTTAACTTCTCTCATATGACCATATGATGAAAATGTTTCATTTATCAAAAAACTGACACTTAGAGATTCGTAAGAAGAAAAGACTGTCCTTAATGTACTGAGCAAGAATGATTCATCACCACATTCCAAAAAGTCTTCAAGAACATGATCTACCATCTCTAAAGTTAAGTGTGTTAAGGAAAACTCATTTGCTTCAGGTTTTATCGAAGTCCTATTCATTTCTGATGCTACTGACATTTCAAACTCTTTCAAATCATCAAATTCATCAGAAACATAGTTGTCACTTCCAAATATTTTTGTACAACTTGATGAACTGGCTGCTAGTGATTTCTCTTTCAAATTTAATCCATCAGCCTGATCAGATCTACTTGCTAGAGGTGTAAGTGATGGTGTTCTGTGGTTACTCCAAAGTGAGGATATGCTTGAAGACAAAGTCCTTGCCATGTTTGAGACTCCTAATGAAAGCTTTTCCCTGTACGACTGACTGCTGTGAGAATCATGCTTCAAAGTTCCATGACTAAGAGATCTATTAAAGAGCTTGATATCACCACAAACTTCTGAAGAAACCATAGGGCATTCATAATAAAGGCTTTTGAAGGGACTTGTTGTTGACAACAAACAAAGAAATGGAATATTTTCTCTATTTGTCTGTTCAAGCAATTTTTTTGGAAATATCTTTCCTTTTTGTTTGCAATTAGAACACAAATATTTATGCCCAGTCTTTGCCAGTTCTATGCTTAAAACAATAGCTACATTTTCATTGTAATTGAACTTAATCATCACATTTTCATTTGATGACTTGCAAAACTTGTTATAACAATTTTCTTTTCTGCAACCTTTAGTTAGTTGATAGAAGTATTTCTGTGCATGAGCAGTGTACTCTGCTTTCTGTTTTGCCCAATTATTTGTAGGTGAATCATAAAACCTTTTAGGCTTTGCTTCTTGGATAGACAAATTAGGATCGGATAGGGCAAGCAGATTGCTGGCACTAAGGCTTTTGATCGATAATCTTGCATCCCTGATATTACTTAACGATGTGAGGCTTGTTGATCTCTCAAGTACACCTGGAATACACAGCTCATGCCTGTTATCTGGAATGTTCACATCAGGTATACTTAGATTCCTTCGCAGACTGCTGATCGTCTTCTTCTCTCCAACCACTTTTGCATCATACCCACCACTCCCTTTGGTTTTAGGTCGATAGATGGGTGGTTTTGCTGCATTCATATTCGAGTCTGATGATTATTGAAAAATATACTTATACCAGCAGCAATTGTTCAGAAACTGGCGCACTATAAACTATAGCCCTCCATTAAACATGCTCGTGAAAATATTAGGCCGCGATCTGTGAATCCGACACAAACCCAGAGAGTATGGCTGATATTTTCAGTTGTCCATTAGGCCCTTAATCATCCACTGATCGCCAGTCCATAGTATTCGAAGATTATCTACAAATTTGACATTTCTATTCCAGATTTCACTATTCTTCGGATTTCCTGTCGACGGCTAATCCAATCGATATTGAATAACGAACAAATAACAACAAATTTTGTTCTGCTTCTCTGCCAACAAACTTCATATCTAAAAATTCAATTTCGTGTGAAACCAATTTCATGATAAACTATAAACCTTCATTTCTTTCTTTCTTGAGCCTTTAGATAAAAAATGCTACTTTCAGTCAATAGTATTAACAGAAAGTAAGTTATTTAATCTCCGACTCTTTCCCATCATCATCCCATGTATATATCAGTCTACCATTGACAAGGAGATTGGGTCCGATTCCTGGACTGACGCCACTGCAACCACTTGAGTTCACGGTTTCCAAGGTTGTCGTAAACCTGAACCTGGGATCAATTTTTAAAGAGCTAGAGCTGGTCCTTGTTTATCATTCAATTTGACCACAATTTCATTTCGGTAAAGCTTTATTGTGTGTAGCATCATGAAGCATAAGACTTCATCATTGTGAGCTTCTACCACGGTTTTTAGCCCAGGCCAATACACTCCCCTCACGAAAGTACCCGGACAGTCCGAAGATCGATTGCGCTTTCAGACAAAAACAAAATTAGGCTGGCTTTTTGATGTTCTGGTTTATTTTGGAAGGGTTTCTCAAAAAATTATTATCACTAAGTTAAAAAGTCCTTTTCGCCAGCCTAATTTTGTTTTTGTCTGAAAGCGCAATCGATCTTGGAACTGCCCGGGTACTTTCGTGAGGGGAGTGTACAGAATTTTGTTTTGGAACGACTTATACTGGTGGCTGTGCTCCATCCCCTCGACAAAGCCTTCTGTATGTAATGGGTACTGCCGGAAGGAATAGACTAGCCCATAAGAACAAAAAAATACCCTGCAATGCCCTTATCAACAGTACGATAAATGTCTAGGAATCATTCCGTTTGAGAATTAAGCTTCTTCTTGACACCCAAACTCACGTACCTTCAAAGACCTATCTCTAGGGAAACTGAGATGGATATGTCTACCCCCAGTTCACCCTGTTGCAATGCCCCTGGCACCCTGGCAACTAGTGTCAATTTTTCCTTGTCAACTTGGTCGCTCCCATCCGATGTAGGGACGTTCGTCCCGAAGTTTTACAAAAAGAGTTCAAATGAAGAAAGGAAAATTGAGAAGACGACTGATTCAACAAATCTTAGGTAGTTTACTTCAAATAATTCTAGAAAATCGAGGTCCTGCTATAGAGTACTTTTTGTTTTTTGGAACGAGATGGATAGCGCACTGCACACCACGATGAACCAGGCAAGTAATCTACATAGCTATATCTGTATTGTTGATTTCCACAGTGCATTTTCTATTGTTTAGCTGTTTATTTGTTTTGGTATTTACGCTTATATTCTTATAATTAACTGTGTGCATTAATACATAGCGACAGATTTACTAATCATTTGAGCATAATTATACTAATCCTGTCTTTTGCGTGTATCAATAATAACTTTACCCTTAGGACTAATCACGAACTGCTCTGTGTGCAGGCTGAGTAATATCAAACGTATAACATCAAGAATATGATTGGATGAAGTATATAATTTACATAATTCTTGTATCTGATTGGTAAACTAATTCAATACTGGGTGTAACACTAAGTAATTTCGTAATTTTGGTTGAGTTGTTGGTTTTGTTGATGTTGAGTAAAAGATTCGCTTAGTTTATATTTTGAAATGAAGAATTGGAAAACTCATTAAACTTGTATTTTTGAGATCTACTCTGTCAAAAGAACCAGCAAGAACATGAGAAGTTCTAATAATCTGTATACAGCTAAGCAAATATTAAGCTCCTCCCACTTTCCATGACTCAAATATGTAACTATGAGTGAGAAGAGCAAATCTCATTAGAATATGGGCAAATCTATGGAATGTTAAACAAACTGACAAATGAATTGACTTGTTATAAACATCATCTTTTTGGATAGAATGCTCCTCATATTGCAGTTGATAGCTGTGACGTAATTGAGCATTTTGAGCGGAATAAGAAATATTTTCAAAAATAACAGACCTGTAACCACAAATTCTTAGCATAATGTACATAATGAACGATTTTACGATTATAAGATTTAAAACTTCATTTGAACAAAACTTGATTTTACTAGTCCTTGATGGGCCACAAATAATCAAGGGTCTTCATTTGTTGATCTAACCCTGAGATTAGACCGTTTAACTCTAAAAAAGCATAGAACTTGATTATCTTTCGATGTAATTTCACATTCTGACTCACTACGAATCATATATACTTTATAATTTACTTAGAAATATTTACATACATGCCTTAATGTAACAATAACATACCAAAAATACGCTATAATGTTTGTAATAAAGGTTATCAACCTTGGTTTTATTGGCTGCAACCAGCAAAAATAAATCTCAACTGTTTCTTGAACATTAGGGAACTGATGGAATCGTCAGCTGTCAGTAGTATATTAGGTTAGGCAGGATGGGTATGGTTAAGCGTTAAAAGTCAAATTATTGAAAATGTATGACACATAAGATGCAGTTAGACTACAAATTCAAAACGACAAGCCATTTGACATGACGAAATGTAGCAATTTTTCACTGTGATGCGATGGCCGTTTTAAAATAAACTGACGACTCAATTGAATTGGTTCTTAATTCAGTGCTCAGTTCTGCCAATTTACTCAAGAACTTGTTGCATTTGATTAATTCCATCCATGTCTGCATGCTCTTTGGACATATTCCCATTTTCAGACGCACAAGATTGTCAACGGCGTAAAGATGATCGTCTTTCTCGTCTCTACATTCAGTGCGCATGAAGTCGGTCAGTCTAAAAAGATATTCAATGTTCGAGCCGCAATAACCGTACGAAAGAAGTATGTCCGTTGATATCTCATCGTAACTAGCACATCCACGGTAACATGGGTTACCTGGCGCAGCGTAATACACCAGCGCAAAAATATCACCGCTGGTATGGCATTCTCCTTGCAAGGTGTGACACTTGGTGACCTGTACCTCGTAGCCTCCTAGGGATATTTCACGCTTTGTCAAATGGCCTATCGCTTTCGAAATGTTCTCCTGGCCCTGTATTCTGTATGCCACGCCCCAGACACGACTCTGTAAAATGACCAAAGTATCCCGTAAATATCTGAACTTAGTTAAGCTTGATGTGAATACAATCAATTTACCAGAGAAATTGTTGTGGACTCTATAGGCATAAGAAAAAAAATACAAAATGCTAAGGGACTTAAAAGAAATATTCAAAAGTAATAAGACAAACCAACTACTAAATTTGGTAAATTTTTTGCATAGGCGTATGAGAAATAGTCACTGGGGGGCTACAGCTCCCCCCTCCCCCCCAATCAGGCAAAATTTATCGAATTTCAGGCCCATTCGGGCAATTTCATCTTAATGAAGCAACACTATACGGGCAAGACCTATTGTCAGCTCTCCTAAACGTCAAGCCTCCGCTACGCTCATGCTTTTTTGTCTGAACTCAAAACTCAAACTCAAAATCTTTATCAGCAAAAACAAATGTTAATTACAATATACCAAGAATTAAAATTTAGAATACAAAAGTTAGCATTTTCAAAAATTTAATTAATTTATTACATCAGATAAAGTAGTTTGTTATGCTGAAGGACACATGAGAAAAACTCGCCAGGAGCTATCGAGTCATATGTCCCAGTGACGTATTTAAACTCAAGATTATAATTTCCATTTCAGTCTAGAAAAGGAAGACTTCGTAGAGAAGATAACGACGTATATGTTCCATGCACTCAAGGGCGCTCTCGTTTCATTTTGTATGAACTAACTTTTAGTGGTTAAGACTATAAACAGCAAGGGCTCATATTGTTTAAAATACTTTTAATTGTTTAAAAACAAACATTACATAAAATAGATGAATATTTTGCGCTGTTCTTACCGTTTGGTCCTTTACCAAAGTGACAACTCTTCCAGGCTATAATAAAAAAGACAGTCCAATTATTTGTGGGTGTACAAATATGCAGCACAGCAAAATGAACATGAAAATATTCCTTACCATAATGATTTCTTTTAGGTCGTGTTAACACATGGCTTAAGAATAAGGGAGACGGGAACCCTCCCAGTCCCACGCTCTTACGTTCTTTCGCTTTCTGAGACTCTGGTACCAAGTGTGCCATATAATGCAAATCAGCCAAAACATCCACGCCCCAAAAATTAACTCTCTTTCACAATGTTAAAACTGATGTCGCAGAATTTAGTCAACCCCACGAGAACGCCCCTGGCAACTTGCGTCAATTTTGGCAAAGGCCCGCAAAGCTCGGAAGGCTGTGTGCTTTTATTGTGTGATAGTAGCTTTTTCATTAGCTGGCGCAAAACATATTGCCATAAACTTGTCGCTAGCGACTATTTATGTATTGCTGTTTGTTCAATCTGAATTTGCTTGTCATAACTGGGAATTGAGTAAAAAACAAAACTTGAGCTCTTAATTTGATTAAAAATTTTCAACAAGGATTCGTTGTTTAATTTGAAGTAGGTATTGAATTTGAAACACCTACATATGATTCTGATTAGAACTTTCGCACTTCTTAATCAGGCCTGGGCTCTGTGTGTCCGAAAATGTTGTTTGAAGAAACGAGGAGCATATCACTCCAGTATCTCGTACACCTTTAGGCAAATATCCTTTGGCATAGCCAAGGGTGTAGTGCTAGGGGGCTCAGGGGGGCTGAGCCCTCCCTTGTTAATGCCAAAAATTGGCAAATTTCTACTTCTGCTACTGTTTTCGCAACATTTTATGCAAGAGCCTCCTTGTAATTTTGATAGCACTACACCACTGGCGTAGACTACGTATGACCAAGATAAATTAATAGAATTGGATGGAAAGTTATATCATTTTATAATGGTGTGACGTAGGTATGTTTATATTTTGGAAGTTTTCAATCATTCAATGTGAATAACGAAGATGAAATACTTTATGAATGAAATCACGTGAAACTTTTCAAGTAGTCAAGCCGAATGTGGTTTACCACGAACAATGTTGCATGACATCAATGAATGGGTGGATGATTGAATTTTTTTTAGTTTAAAACTCACATAGATATATAATGTCCAACAAATGGCAATAGAAGTATGCTGAATGTTTTCCTTCTCAAAAATTAATACTTCATTTATTTATATTAGTAAACAGAAAGTGGACTAATTATACCGGACTAATTCAACAATAACAACAAAAGATTTGAAAATTTGATATTAGTTTAGATATATTTAGACCTATTGAAGATATTATCTGGGGAAGATGTCACGCACGGTAGCTATATTAAAGACGAAACTAAATAAAGTTAACTTACCCTTTCAGTGCTTCCTCTATGATGCATGCTTCCTTGCCAGAATCTTCTCTTGAAGCCTTCAATGTATCCCACTAACCTTTCTTCGTAAGTGAAATTTGGGGACCAGACCAAAGATCCATACCCGAAAACCCAAATACTATTGTCAGTTGGTTTATTCGGTGTCATTTCTCCAACTGTGTCTTTGGCTTCAGACAATCGCTTCTTTCGCTTGCCTGCCAGTGGTAACTTCTTTATAAATCTATTGCAATTCTACCTGCTTTTGCTCAGATAAAAACAAATAGGGAAACCCCCGGACTCCAATGCCATTGGCTGGTTTCATTTCATGTCATTGCTGATTGGCTGTTTTATCTGACGCAAGAGAACTTCTCCTTGCAGATTGTTGTTCAAGCGTGTAACATGTGACTACCCACACAAAGCATCCAACCGACGTCATTCTAAACTTCGCAAGGCTAACTTTAATCTTAATTTTCTGTTTTCAAATTACAATTCATTCATACTGAATCGTTTTTTGTCTTTGCGCAATTCCACATATTCGCCTGTTTACAGGGGCAAAGTCAAAACAATTTTTTGGAGGTGTAAAGAATTGATTTTCCCTACCAAAATGGCTTGTATCACTCTTTAAAGGTGTGGTCAAACGATAAATACTCTTATATGCTGCTTTTGCGCGTTTTCGTTTCAAAATGCATGCCATAACTTGGAAACTCAACTACCAAGGACGGAGTTACCGGGGGGTCATGCCCCCCCCCAAAAAACTTAAGTAGTATTAGGTTTTTATTTTGCAAAATATAGCTGTTTTTACACTTATTTATCAGAGTTGGCCCCCTCAAACAAAAAATTGTATCTTGGTCTATGTTAACTACTACAGAAATGCTGATGCGTTACAATTGTTGTGCTTCTTTTGCTCGGCAAAAATCTTTAATGTGCCGACAGACAAAGTGTTGGGGGTACTGCACCCCCGAACCCCCTTTTTGGCGACGCCCCTACCTGTTTGTCAAAAGGGGAGACCATCGCATTGCTTACTCACATGTCCCTTGCAAAGGGACGAAAACAAGTTGCTAATTTTGGAGGGGCGTGGAAGGATGAAAATTCCAACTTTAAGTGAGAAATTTTTCATTCGACCAGTAAATCTACTGTACCTACCAAATTGATATTTGTAAATAGCCCGAACACCATAGTTCTATTTTCTTTATAATTACAAAATTTTTATTTAAGCAACATTTAAGCAAAACAGTATTAGATATATTCTTTCATATCAATTAATCAATTTTATCTAAAATACATTTTTTCACGATATAGAAGCACCAAGAATTTGAGCCTTTTATTTTCGTTCTTGATCGAAAAAAACTACTAACAATTTTCAGAGGGCCAAATGCCTTTTCATTCTTTACAATTGAAATGATGATTTGAGAACAAACTTTTGCATATGCTTGATTCGAAAGATGAAACACTCTTCTTTGATCAAATACTTCTACTGCAGTTTTTGCAATGTGTTCTTGCTTCACAGCAGTTTTGTCATAGGAATTCATGATAAGGACTCAAGGACATTAACAAATAACAGGGGGAGTTTAGCATAAACTCGTTTTTTATAAGAAGCGTTGAGAATTTTTAGTACTGAGATTCTTAAACTTTTATTGAATTAACTACTCGTAGTTTCTAAAAAAATTCCCACTCTAAAATTTTCTGATCAATGCGGGTATTATTATTCCAAACTGTAAGTCTCAAGTTTCTTATCCGGAAATTCACCTTGCCTGTTCGTAATTTGATTCAACTCCCGTCAGAAAGAAAGAAAAAGAAACGGGGCAAGTGTCTAATTTGGATCAAGTGGAGACGGGATTCACAATAGAAAACGATTGGATGGGTCAGCTTCAGCCTGTGAATTTTAATGTTTAGAATTTTTATATTTAAAATAAAAAAACTTCTTAAAATATAAAATTCACAAGTTTGGTCTTAAGAAAAAAATTCCAAGTCAACCGCTACGTTTTCCAACTGTAACTGGATTTTCCAAACTTTAGGGGGCGTTACGCCCCCCACGCCCCCCTGTTAATTACGTGCCTGGACCCTTGGAGTGGTTCACGGAAGCATGGCGTGGCAGCTTGTGTTAGGACCCAGCCTGCGTCACAGATGGTCTCAAGGATTCATCACAAGGATTACCCTGAGGATTACCCTTGGGCCCGAGTCGACTGTCATTCTTTGATGTTTGTTGGTTCAGCAGACCAAAAAACAAGCAATAAGAACGACTTTATGTAGCTCAAAGAATGCCTCTTTCAATTTTATCATGAAATTACGTTCTTTGCAATGAATATTTCCAGTCTTAAACTATCAAGATAAATTTAGAAAAAAGCTCATCTGACAAAAAATGATTATAGGAAGGAGCAGTATCGCAACAACCTTTATCAAGGAGAAGTTTAGAATACCACATTATTATTGTGATCATGTTTCGGTTACTGATAGGTCTAAAAAGGAATTTAGATGAAAGAACACGAGTCCACAATTTTCCATCTTATACAGATAATCCTGGATTCACTTTAAATCTTTCATTTGACCCTCTTCAAGAAGATAAGAACGTGAGTGGTAGAAGCAAATACAACCCGTTCTCTCGTAAACATAATGTACAAGGTTCGTGATTCTACAGGTGTGGATGGAGTTAAGGGAAAGTTGTTTTTACTAAAAAATTACCAATTTGTGAATTTAATGGAGTTTATGAGAAAGTAGAAAAAGAGTTTCGTGCACGCTTTTCTAGACTGGAAACTTTGTTTTTTGCGCGGGCAAGTTTCATTGCGCGCACCTGAAATCGTGCACATTTAGAACGTTTAGAGTTAATAAAGTAAATGTTATTAAATAGGATAGGGACCTTGCGCGGCCATTATGTAAAATGAATCTTCCTCAAATTTGGCGGTATTTCGGTAAACGGTATTTAGTGAATTCAATGTCCAGTGTACGGCATTGGCCAATTATGAATTAAAGAATGTAGCATTTTTATTAGAAATGTGGGCGAAATGCTAGCGGTGGTTTCTTGTTGTATCAATTTTGTAATCTTCGTGATTTTCCCCGATAAATCCGGAATTTTTTTATTCTCTCATCTATTAATGGCGTTAGTACTGGTTGAAAAATCCTGAAGTTGCAACTGCAAATGTGCATGATTTAATTTCGGATTATTTATATTTCCTTTTTACCCTTCGTTTACCTCACAATCTAAAATATAGATTCGCCTGAGACAGCGAACCACTTATCGTTTTGCCCATAGGTATGTCATTTACAACATGTCATTTATAAAAAGTAAACTCAACTTCAGATGGGGACAAGTAGGAGGAGTCTTTGAAATACCAACTGCGTAAGAAAAGGTCACATTTTTTAAAATTTTGCTATCGAAAACAGTACAATATTATTACAATGCATCCGTGTGCGGCTTTCGTAATACATAAAAGGTTGTAGTGTTTTCCTTATATATGTATATGAAGGAATGCCCTACTTAGAACTTAGTTTTATAGGATTTGCTTGGAACTGAGCCCTAACCCCTTTTTACTTCACGCTGGTGCTGCTGCTAACTGCTTCTGTTTTGTATAAAGCTATCAGCATAGCAGAACAGCATTTTTTGATTTTCAACTATTGGGCGTTAAAGGCGATCTAACTGCATAAAAAAGAAACTAAAAAAAAATTATGTTTGAAATAGAAATAAATTTGGGTCGTTTCAGTATTTACTTTAGTTCCTGGAGTCGAAAGTTTGCTTCGACAAATGGTGTTAGGTCACGAATGGAAGAATTATATTTTGGTGTCGTACAGGGATTTTTTCTTTGACCTCTCCTTCTCCTATTAAGAATTTGTATCAAATGAGTTTTAGTTTGGTCGAGAAAGCTGCCAGGTAAACAGGATCTCTTCTTCTACAAAGAGTATCAACGACTTGAACAGAACAGAGAAAGCACTTTTTTCCCTGAGAAAAATCCCTGAGATTATGTTTGGGCATATCTCTGTGGTCCTTTTCCTTTAGCTAGACCACATTGGCTCTATTAACTTTATCTTATACTGAGCTTTGCAGTAACTGTACTACAGATACTGCAAAGCACAGTAGAAGATAACAGTATTTTTTATTGTAGGGCTTTAAAGGGCTTAATTTCTATCGATCGTCACAATTATTTTGGACTCGATTTAGCCTTTTCAGAATTGTAAACCAATATCACGTAACTGCTTGGATATTTTATATATTTTGATTTAAGAATGAAATTTGGGTACCACTTTCAGAAACATAGTATTTCATTTTCCCTTTCACCCAAAAATTAAATTATCAGTAATACTGAATCTTCATGAAACATTCTTGCCGTTTACACAACAAATGTTGTTGAAACTTTAACTGCAGGAATTGATATAAAATAGATCAAATGGGTGGTCTCGGTTTAAACATTATACTTGAATAGGGGGGGGGGGCGCAGTCAAAAAAATAACTTTCTTGTACGACGTTGGACTACATTAATTGCTGAGGGATTATCTAGTCTTTCGCTAGCTCATTGCCCAGCCTCCTATAACCGTACCTCCTAGCACTACACCCTGGAATTCACATCTAGTAAGAAAATATGCTATCAAAAATAAATTAAGGGAAACAGCATACACAAAACTGTTACACAATCGAGAAAACTATATGCTTCAATGCACTAAAGAATAAGAATAGTTGTATCCACTATCTATCAAATAGACTCTGAAAGGGTATAATGTCAAAAGGGAAAGTTAGCTAAATATGATGAAATCTTCAGAGAATATATGCTAGAAAGATTGATGAAAAAGGGACCTGGACAAGCTTCATATCTCGTAGGCGGATGAGTTTTGGATATATTGTAAACTTTCCGCTGATGTATGGGAATTTATTACATGCTTGAATCTTGAAGATTTCCATAGAAATTACTCGAAACTTAAATGAAGTTAATCAAAATTCAAACTGAAATTTTTTCGGTATAATTCATATTGAAAACTCGGTATAACTCGGTCCAAAAATTCTTGCGGAATTACGGTAATCAGTGAGTTGACCCCACATCAGTGGTTGACCCTGGTTGACCCCGGCCTTCAGCCTCATAATCAAGTGGAGTTCAAATCAAAATTTCCCTTATATTTTGGAAAATGGTGAATTTCGAACCACAGCAATTTGATATAGTTTAGATTAAATGATTGCATAAATATGGAAGACAAAGGAAACAGCAAAAAAGAAAATTTAGGTTTAGAAGAAAGTAAAGTTGACGGAAATCGAAGCTGCCATATCGGGAAAGCAGACGAAGAAAGTGATTGCGATAACAAAGTGGCAAAGAATACTACTACCGAAAATGCTCAATTTGCTTCACCAGCCTTTCTCGCACCAAAAAAGACTGCGCTCAAAAGAAAACCTCAGACAGTAGTGAAAAAGAAATCTCCTGATGGCGAGGAATCTAGTGGGAAAGAATTGAAGACAACAACGATTCAAAATGTGACATCAGTCACAGAACAGTCTCCTGAAAAAAGTGAAAATAAAACTGAAAACCCTGAGCAGCAAGATTTAAGTCAAAGGAAACCAAGTGTTCCCTTTAGTTGTCCAAGCTGGTGTACTACCTGCTCTAAGGATTACGTCTTTGAGATCCTAAAAAATGGTGTTATGAAAGGAAAAATAGATTTGACTGACAAACCATTCTATATCTTTGGACGACTAGAAGGCTGTGATGTGCTCTTAGAACATCCCTCTATTTCCAGATATCATGCAGTTGTTGTTTATAGAGGAGCTCAGGAAAAAGGGTCAAAGATAGAGGAAGGATTTTATGTTATGGACCTTGGCAGCACCCACGGCACAGTTGTTAATAAAATAGCTTTACAACCACATGTTTACCACAGGATTCGAGTTGGATATGTTATAAAATTTGGTGCAAGCAGTCGTTTATATGTTTTACAGGTATAATATTCAATCAGTTTGCAGTTTATTCACTCTGCAGATTGTGACAGTTCCTGGTGAGATTGTGTGCAGGCAGATTCATTTCAGCCTTTTTACTGTATGCAGAGCTCTGTTTTCCCAACGATATAATAGACTAAGTTATTCTACAAAGTAAAAATTTAACCATAGAGTATTTTCCAGATCTCATAGTTGCATTTATCTGTTTTTGCAAGTTGGAGGAATAAAGTCCTTTTGTAAGAAGTTTGTTTTATTGAAGATAAAATTGTTTTTAAATAAAGTTGGCTAACTCTATGCTAGTTAGGTTTCTATCAAATTTTCCTTACTTGTAGATCAAGATGATAAAAGATAAGATAAACTAGCAAAATGATTGATACACTAGTTTAATCAAAAGATAGAATAGAAAAAGTAAGAATATTACAGAAGAAAGTAAAATAAAAAACTAGGAACTAAAATCTAGGTAAAAAGAAGGTGGTGTGGGGAATGACAAGGCTTTTGGCTTGGATTAGAAAGCATGATCAGGTAGCTGAGTTGCCTTGTTAGAGTGATCACACATTTATTGTCTGCAATTGTTTCATTGCACCTATAGCTTTTTTAATGTCACTTACTTCTGATAATGATCATTTTTGATAATACATCTCTTTACAAAAAAATGCTTAATTTTGTAAGGGTCCTGAAGATGATCAAGATGAAGAGGTTGATATGAATATTGTAAAGGAAAAAAGAGAAATTGATAAGAGTGAGGAGGATGAAGAACCAACTGATGAAAGTGTTGAAGATGCTGGGATATCATGGGGCATAGGTAAGAGCTTTTTATATTTGCCATCTGTATCTAACATTAAATATTCTGTCTTGGAGGAATTATTAATCAATGCTCAATGTATGAACTGGATAGTTGTTATAACCAACAAGAACAATTGGTAATCATAGTTTACTTAAATGTTTCAAAAGGTTTCTTTTCACATAAACAATTGCCACTTTCCTAAAGATGTTTGTTTTAATTGAGACTGATTATGCAAGCCTCTGTGTTTGCACAAGCTTCTAGGTTCATTTTTAGGCAAACTGAATTTGTGCTTATTTGTATGGCTGATATAATGGTCAGTTATCATTTTGTTATGTCAACTAATATAGCTTGATCATCTGAATAAATGTGAATGACTCTAGTTTTGACAGAGGGGCATTTTGTTGAAGTACAAAAAAAGTTATTTCAGTACTGAACAACACTTTAGCTGAAAAATATATTCTATTTTTAATTTTTTTTGTTAAAGTAACTGAATGTTGGAGATATTCTGTCAGCTTTTGCTTAATTATGGAGTATTATTGATGACCTCAGTTTGATTCAGCTTAAATTTGTAAATTCCCATATTTGGTTTTAAGTGATAGTGTTTTCTTAAAAGTCTTTTCTTCTTTGTGAAGGTGAAGATGCAGTAGAAGAAGAGATTGATTTGGAGAAATTGCTTGCAAGTAGAAAACCTTTGGAACTAAAGGACCCTAAAAAGACTCTTAGGGGCTTTTTTGAAAGAGAGGGTAAGTTTTAATGGATCACTGTATGGCTGCACCATTATTAAAAGCATTTTGATAAGATTTTCAATCATTTTTTGCAAAATCTGTAGATATGAAGCCTTGTGATTTATGGGTATTTTGACAGGGGTGTAACATGCTCAACTTCCATTGGACTCTTTATGCTTTTGTATTTTGTTGGTTACAAGCTTTCTTGGAGAATGTTTCAATAAAAGGGGCAGCTTGCATACCATTCAAATAATTTTCTTTAGGCTGTTTTGTTTTTAATTTTTCAAACTATTGTACCACACTTGAGTGATGTTGCATTTTTTCAACCAGGCTTGGAATTAGAGTATGAATCAGACGAAAGAGGGACAGGACATACAAAAGTTTTTGTTATTAGGGTCAAGTATGTGCATTGCGCTCTTTATTGTGATAACTTGGAATCAAAAGCCAACAATATCCATCATGAAAAAGCTTCTGAGATGCTTATTTCTTCACAGCCCATATGGCAGTCTAATATTTTCTATTCATTATCTTTGTCATAGTAGATACCTTAATGAATAATATTGTTCTCGTCATCATATATTAGTGTTCATTAGCCAATTTATTATTACTCTTTGGAATACCTTTTTAAATTGGATATAAAAGTATTTTATCAAGATCATTAATTATTTTGTGCTCACATTTCTAACTTGACAGACTGCCTATTGAAGATGCAGCAGGACAAGAACTAGTTGCTGAAGGGACATCAACCAAAAAGAAAGATGCTGTGGTTGCATGTGCATATGAGGCATGCAGAATAATTGATGCTCATGGAATGTTAAGAAATGCTATACATGGTATGGTATTTGTTTATTTGCAACTTTATAACTTTTCAGGTTATAGCCTGTTCCTTCAGCCTAGTTCTTTGCTGTAACTGGGCCTTGCTTGTCTTGCTGGATAAATATTTTTAGAGAACTTTCATCATATCAATCCTTAAAGGTATCAATGACAATTACCAAAATTTTGCACTTTATCCAATCAAACAGAAAGTGAAAGATCAAAACGTGCAAAGAGATTGGCAGACAACGATTATTATGACAGCGATGAGGACACTTTTCTCGACAGAACTGGTGCAGGTGGGCTTGCAACTTGCTGTATTTTTGTTCATGTTTATTTCTTTTCTATTGGAAACTGGTTTATTCCTTCCTAAACTTTGTTACAGTCATCGCATTTCACCTATTATAAAATCTGGTAGAATAATATAAAGATTATTTGATGATAGAAGTGTTAACAACGAAATAGATGATCATCAGTTGATCTAAAGCATTGGTGTAGGAAAACAGGAGAAACAAAGAGGGTAACAATGAATTTGGCACAAACCTTTCTGTTTACCATTTGCGATCATGCATGCGGATATTAACAGATGCCTTGATAAACCAAGAAAGTCATCTTTAAGGGTTAAATCCATTTGATTGACCGATTTCTTTGCTCTCTTCATTTCTAGCCTGTAGACTTGTCATGAATCATCATTTTATGCTGGCTAGTGGTTCAGCTACAGGCTACATATTTTTATTAATATCTGACTTTTATTTAAGTCGAATCAAAACGACAGAAGAGATTGAAAAAGGCTGGACAAGCTGCCAAAGAAACTGTGGAGACTTACGATAGTTTGGTAAATCTTTTTGCATCTCATTATAAATTTGTAAAATATCAAAATAATGTTCATAAAATTGCTGTTATAATCGCTCAGGTCCGTCCTAATAGAATATGGGGATACCATAATGAAGTCAAATTGTATTCAGTCAAACGAAAGTATCATATATCCCACATAGTATATAAATGATGTGAATAATGCAGTAATGTTATATTGTATATACAGTTGTGTCCAGAATCTTTGCTGAACAGCTCCAGTCTTCCTGCTTTTAAGGTCCATAGGACCGATGTTGACAATGAAAAGAGACATCAAAAGATACTTTAAAAGATACATACAAGTTAACATCAATTATTTCGGCTAAATTGAAACCCTACAATAAACTCAATACCCTGAATTTGTTATCAGAGTGCAGCATTAAGATGACTTGTCACTTCAGAAACGCAATGCCTTAATGTGACCCTGCACACTCCCGTTCTCTGCCTTTTGAAGTTTCCCCCAGGAACAGACCTTGCAGAGAGTGTGTTTAAACATTATAGTATTTGTCCATTTTCCCATGAAGTGAGTCTTCCCACTCTCGTTAGCCTCCTTCTTTATTCTACAAACTATGATGCAATTACGTATAAAACTAAACCCGTTCAAGACTCAGACAAGAAGGGAAGACACACGAATTAGAAATTTGGATACACGAACCCGACAAAGTGATCGTTTTTTTGTAGACAGAGGCACTTGAGACGACACTGCAGGAAATACAATCCTTGGAAAAGTCGCTCTCAGATGATCAGAATGGTAACATATTTTTTTAGCGTACATTTCTCTTTTCCGGGTCTTTATTTTAACCAGGGTATGAAAAATGTTTTCCTTCCTGCGACCGGACAAAATCATTTATAAATTTTCTGCGAGAATGGGAAGATAAAAGAAGATAGGGTCACATTCTAAAAAGCATAATGATGTGTCACCAGTTTTATGAAAGAATAAGCTATATTTATAAAGGTTTAAGTTCATTTTCTTATTTCATTTCAAAATTATTATCTGTTTTGGTGACTGAAAATTATTCTTTTTTCATAAAGGCCTAAATTGATCTGATATAGGGGTTTAGCTAAAATCTTTACTTCGTAACTGGTGAGAATATTTACAGTTAGTATGTTAAAATTTGCTAGAATGTAGGTAGAGAAATACAAATGGAGATTAAATCGGGTAGGTGTTATCTTTGGGTGAACGGGGCAGGCATTGGCATAAACAATATTAAAAATGAGCCGAAAATGGTTGATCATATGATGTCCTTGTATCCATGGAAGTTTTAAAAAAACTTTTTGATAAAGATTTTGGTCAGAACCCTGAGAAGAAATCGCTTGTGAAAAGGATTTTAAGAGAAAATTTACTTTAATCAGTAAAAATCACTGTAATAGGCAATATAAAGCAGAGGCCTTGGATGCATCAACATGGCATCAATTTCTAAGAATTTTCAAGAATTTTGCAAATTATAACAAAGACTCTTAAACCAGATGAAAAATTGTAAAAGTTTGTCAAACAAGAATTTTTAAAAACATTCTCAAGGGTTCTTAGGTAGAAAAACCATTTTAACATATGCAAGGCACATATATAAGATACATTTGTTTTGTCTTCATGTTTTTTTATGAACATTAAAGAAAAATGGTGCTTTTTGCAAAAGGGTAGGTTTTAAAAAACTTCCTGCAGAACTTAATTCATGAAAAATATCCTACGAGCGCCACATGGTCGGGTGGGTTTTCATGCCGTGATTTTAATGTTGAAATTTTTATCAAGCATCTACAAAATATGAATCAAAATTGCATAAAGGAAGCATGAATTCTAGGATTGTTGATTCTTTGGCTGGATTTTGTAGACCGGGAACAGGAAGCCTTTGCTCTTAGATGTTGTATGGCTGGATTTTGTCTCTTCTATTTATATTACCATGATTATTGCTTGCAGAGTGCCCAGTAGTGCTTTTCTTGGGCCTCTTATAGTGAATCATTGTGACAATTAATCAGAAAGTATGTTTTCAGACCACCCGTTTCAGTTTTCTTTCAAAGTCTCTCCCCCAAGCTTTTGGGTTAGATGTCCCATAGTTGCCGACAAGTTTGATTATTCACCGAAAAAGCACCCCTGAGATGGCTCTTCGTTTTTGAGATAAAACATGGTTCAAATTACATTTTACAGTAGCTGAGACTCAGCTTGTTCTTGATTTGGTCTTAACTTTTTACCAATTTTGAGGCTGTCGTCTTATAAAATTGTTCTTATTAAAAAAAGAGTGTATAGTCTTTCGTGAAGAAAATTCGCCTTACGTATCTGACCTTAAGGTTCTTCTTTTTCTTTTTCAAAACAAAACTTATTTTTAGTTCCGGTTCCTACCTTTCCTGGGTACAGAAAAAGGAGGGCGTTTGCTTACCAGAAGTATTTTCTGGTTAATTGAAAAAACAACTGATGGGCTATTGGCCTATTGGCCTATTATCCAATTTCTGTCAGACACCCAAGGAACAAACCTGTGCAAACTGTGTCTGTAATTGTAACTTTGTTTGATAAAAAATATGTTATTTTAACGAAGATTTTGTTGTCTGCATGTTTTTAATGTCTGTCTGTATTCACTTGAAGTCTTTAACGTTTTTCATGAGTTTTAACAGCAGTTTTAATATTGAAAATTGGTGCCTTTTCTTAATGGACTCCATCGTTCCTTTGTGAATAGTTACAAGATGCTTGAGACAAAGTACATTTTAAAACTATCAAATTTCCTTTAGCTGAAAAGCGTATCAATCAAGATGGTGGAGATGAGCTCGATCAGTTTATGAACACTGTGGATTCACGCTTGGACAAGAAAACCAGAATTAGCATGAAGCATCGCCTGTCTGCTTTGAAAAAGGTGTGTCAGTGCCAGGAAAATTCAGCGTACAGAGAAACCTCAAAATATTGCTAGATTTATTGTTATTTACTTTTTAATGAAGTGTTTCATAGCCTGGTGCTACGAGAGATGGAATAGGTAGCAACCGCCAAAATGAATATGATCTCTATTCTAAAAGCCAGAAAGATCTGTTTTCAAAATGTTTATGTGGAGAAAGCTTTGCCACCAAAGTATTCTCGCCGTTTTTTTGTTGATTGTAGACAAACGCCAGAGGTTATTTTTTCAATTTCTGAGATGGAACAATTCTTCCCGACGCCCTTGATCTTCTAAAATCCGCTGCAGAAATAAAATTTACTGAAGCCTATATATATTAGGGGGGGGGGGACATTTCTTATTTTGAGGATATGTACTACTCTATGAAAGGCTAGCGTTTTGCAGCCCTTGTGAGAGCGGCTGGATAGTGTAAAGAATTCACCCAGCCAAAGTGGCAATTTGCCAGTAGGTTTTTCGGAGTACATCAAGTACTATCACAAAATCAATCAGTCACAATGCTTCACATTCAATGACTTCTTTAATTAAAATTTGTACCAACTGCTCTTCTTTCCAGTGTTCAGGACATTTCAATAAACATTTTGATTATTTTCTCAGGAGCAAAGACGCGTTGAAAAACTTCTGGAAATTGTCAAACCAGTCGAATTACCACCTTTAAAAGCCCCCCAGTCTCCTTTGTAAGTAGCCTCGTAACCTTGACATCATTGATTCTTCCCTCAATAATCGTTAGTTCCTATTGCAAAAATAAGTTGCCTATATGTTGAACTTCCAGCTGCACATTATGTTTCAAGCAAAATTTTAGACTTGTTGTTTTCAAAGTTTAACTTGCAAAATTTTGCCGTGAGTAACAGACAGCTCATTGTACCAATGTTATTGTCATCAACCGCAAAAAGGAAAAACTTAGCTACCAGTGATTGTTATTTGCCCAAAGTTTCTATTTCTCGTCATTTTTCCGCACTCTTTCAGGGTTGGAAGAAAGAATGATGGACCAGAAATTAAAGGTAAACTTTTAAACTACCAATAAATAATAATTTTTGTTTTGTTATCATTTCATTTTGAAAAAAACATAACACTTACAAACCTCACTTTTACAAGGTAGTTTGTATGTGGCACACTTACATTGCAAAAAAACTATTACAAATGCAAAGAAGAAAAACGGTTGTACACAGCATAAATATAAGCATGATGATGTAATGATGGTGACGATACTGATAATGCTGATGAGGATGACAAAAGTGGTGATGATGTTGATATTGGCAATAAAGATTGTAGTAGTGGTGGTATAGGTGGAGATAGAATACTTGATTGAAAGAAGCTCTGGGTTAGACCAAGGGTTGTTTCTATGGCAGAATTTAAAATAGGTGCATCGAAATATGACCTTTGACCAACCAATATAGATGTAACGACGATGGGAATTTTCAACAGCAAGATCGTCCAGCATATCTGTAAAAGTAGAGCATGATTGCCCAGAGATGCCAGGAGAACCAATGGAGAGGTTAACAAATTTAACTGAATAATAATAAAGCTATTTAAAGAGGAAGCATCAATAACTCGATAGTGCTTTTTATGAGGGTCCTCTAAATTGTGCATGTAAGACGCCTAAACATATCTAGCAAAGTAAGAATCAATGGAGATTTTTCTGTATCGTATTGAAATATAAAATACAACGCTTCTATCAATTTATGCACGTTGTACACTAGTCACATCAAGAGAAGGACAAGAAATCGAGAGGACATACACGATAGCTTGTTTGAGAGAATGTGAAGCAATATGAGATTTTCAAACGGAGATTGTTTTTATAATCATTTAAACGAAAGCTCAAAATTTACCAAGATCTGGTCTGATCAGCCTGGAAGTCTTCGGTTTTCCCACCATGAAATTTTAGACACAAATATGAAGTTTGATTGATGTGAAGTTTTGAAACAAATAAGTTGCAACGGTAAACTAATATGGAATGAAAGGGGTGTGCGTGTGCACCGCTCCGGACGTGTCTGACGCACAGCCACTGTTTGCAGCGCACAGCCACCGTTTGCGGCGCACAGCCACCGTTCGCGGCGCACAGCCACCGTTCGTGGCGTTATTGACACAACGGCACACAATTAATGAAGATTTTGGTGCATGGTACTGCTACTCAAGGTTCCCCTTTGGCCGGCGCATTTGCCGTCCGTTTTACGAAAATTAAACAATTTAAACTGGGCTGCAAGGCAGAGAGAGGAACCTCACTAGACTAGACAATGCACCGCGGAGCAAGGGGGCTGCCCCCACTTTTTGCGAAAAATGCAAAATATTAATAGGTGGACCACTAGAAAAGCCTCTTTTTATTCGGTTTTTTAGAACTTTTTTAGACCCCCCACTTTTCTCAACGCTCCGCGTGCCTGTTGGACACCTTCCGTGAGAATTTTGCTATGGTTTCACCCCGGTACTTTTAGATCCGTTGCGTGAAATAACATGTACCAGAATGTTTTACAGAGACAATCTACGTGAGAAAGAAAATTTACCTGCTAAAAGAAAGTTACATGTCACACCTCCGACGGGACTCGAACCCGCAATCCCCGGCTTAGGAGGCCGATGCCTTATCCATTAGGCCACGGAGGCTTCAAGTTTTGTCATTCAAGAATTGGAGTTCAAACAGTTGCTGTGTGCTGCCAAATAATTCTGGAATTTTTATTTTTCATTGTTTTCATTGAGACATACCAACGTTTGTGGAAAATTCTGGGAACAGGATGAAGGATAAATTTTAACATAAATCTATCATGTGGTCGACCACCTGGCGAATTACCTTTAGACATTTCACCTGTTGTATCGTTGCAACTTTTGTCTGTTTAATGAGCTTTACCAAGAAACATCCCTCTATGCAGGGTACCCCATTCTTCTTTGCAAAAAAGCGTTGGAAAAACTGGCAGTTAACCTTTAATTTACCTTTTCTATCCATGTTTACAGATGGTGCCAATCCAAGACGAGATGGCTGTAAAGTTATCAGTATAACTCTCCTCTGTTTTCATGATTTTTTGGTTTTTTTTCGTTAAGATTTAATTCGTTCCAAAATTGCTTTAAGGGCAATCGTAAAACTAATATTTTAGCTCAGTATCTGGTTAGCGATACTATCCACCATCATGTCCTTCTGTATGAACCCATGGCATCCCTATTTCAGGTCACACTGCTTCCAAAATTGTATTAGGATGACATTTTTCAACTGCTTTCTGCATTGCTCAGTTTAATTGCTTCCCAATTTTAGAAAAAGCAAAAGTTGAACAAAGCAACGTAGACACAGTTATAATAGACCAAGAGAAGGCTCAAGATGGAGCTAAACATGTCAAAGCTGAGAGAAGTACGTCCAACGATTGCAGCAAGCCCACAATGAATTATGGGAGTTCCCTAGTTGATGTGATCTCAAGAATCAACCCTAGCTCGGAAGAATCAGACAAGGTCGAACAACATCCAAGGCAAAAACAGGTCAAATTTGCAACTGCATTTTAGAATCTTTCTTGTGGTTGCTGTTGTTGTATTTTCATCAATTTTTAGAAGCTATGTGAACCATGCATTGACAAGGTTGGGGGGGTTGGTGGGGTGAGGGTGAACACCCCACTTAACGCTGTAAAACCTGGTTAAATATCAAACTTGATCCTATATTTTTCAGTGTTTGTAGTATGTTTCGATAATTAAGTCACTAATATGCCCTGAGGCATTTCGAACTACGACATGAATTTGCTATACGAATTTTGCTGAATTTTGCTACCTTCGGATCGATAAAGCTGTAAATTCAGCCAGATTCAACATGTGTTTCATCATTAATATGTTTCACCAGAATAAGTTTTTGACCCGCAAGCCATTTCCCCACGAACAGGTTATACCTACACTGCAGAATTTTCAATGCAATGTCATCTATTCGTTACGTTTGATATTAAAAATATTAGGCCATTACCCTTAGCTTGGCACTTGCAATTAGTAAGGTAAAGGAATTTGTTTCATATTCACTTATATTTATTTTGTGTAATATTTTCAAGTTCATTAATTGTGCCATTGGAGCTCCATTACATATCTTGAAAGTACTGCAAGTACTTTCAATTTAATCCTTATTCTTTATAGCATTTTCTCTTTAGAAAACAAAGAAAAAAGTTTACGGAGCACAGATGACCCCAGATTCGACTTCCAAATTCGATGCATGGATTCCTCCAAAAGGTATGAACAAGCAAATTTTTTTGTAGCAAAAATATTTTGTCTTTAACGCGATAAAGGCAGCTTGGTAACAAGGTTCAAGCCTCCATTGTCACCATTTTGAAGTTTTTTTAGGGTAGTTACTGTTTGGATGGCAAAATTGTGTTTCATGATTTTTTAAAAACGAATGGTAATCGATTAGCATTTTTGAAGATGTTGCAAAGAAATTATCATTGTAAGATAAGCCTGAACTAGTCCCCATGCAACATATACCGCAGTGCCTCTAATAAGCGCCTAGGCGCTTATTTATTTTTTGAGGCTCCAGGGTGGGCGCTTATTTAAAAAGTATATTTGGGTGCAAATTGTGTTGTTCATTAATCTTTCTTGTTGAATTGCTTTCCAATTATGTTTTCGTTGAAAATTCGAATAAGCGCCCATTTCTGAAGGTTGAAGGGTGGGCGCTTATTCGAGGGGTGGGCGCTTATTTAATAACTTCACCTCTGGGGTGGGCACTTATTCGAGGGGGGCTCTTATTTGAGCGGGCGCTTGTTTGAGGCATTGCGGTATCTCAGATCTTAAATTTTCCTGGTGTTCTTCTTGAGTGCAGCATAGTTATTGTGCCAGGTATTGGTCATATCCTACTGCTGCTCCATGTGTTTTTCCCCCGGCCCGCCAACTTCGAAATATCCAGTTTAGCAAGTCAAAGTCCCTGTTATTTTGCTAAAGCCATTATTCTTTTTCCAGGTCAAACTGGCGATGGTAAAACGCATTTAAATGAAAGATTTGGCTATTAGACAATGAACAAACAGCCGTTTGCTTTCCAAAACATGTCGAAGTGGCACGAAGGACTGGCTGCCGAAGTGACTATGTGCAAAAAGGGCTGATTGCTTCCCAATTCTATGTACTCTGATTGATTTACAAAGCTATATCGAGATTCCTGAAAATAATACGCAATTAGAGCGCTGGTTTGAACTTAAATGACAATTCGACTCTCTTTGGCCGTAGCACAGACCTCATTATTCTATGAAAGTCAACATAGCACAAGACCCGACCCCACAAGAACCTGTCTGTCGAAGTAAATATTTTCAGTGGCTAACATACTTTTAATCCAAAAGTGAGCGCCGGGCTCATTAAATTTTCCAGTGCTTTTAGGGGCAGGCACCGTGGAACTGGGGGGGCTTTAGCGCTTCCACTTTTTGCAGAAAAGTGCCAAATATTTAGTATTAAACTACCAGTAAAGCCTCTTTTTATACGGTTTTAGCTCCCCACCACTTGCTTTAGACCCCCCCCCCCACTTTTCTCATAGCTACGCAGTGCCTGGGAGGTTCATGCAAAGCGGAGCACAGACCAGTTTTCAATGATTTTCCAGAACTAAACCTCTGTCCTCCACTTTGAAAAAAGCCATATTTTGGATTTGACGTATACGGACATGGGAGTTGAAGTAAAGTTAGGCTGTATTTTGTCATTTAGATAAATTTTAATGCTTGAATAGCGATAAAAAGTAATTTTTGAAACTTGTAGATCTTTCTACTTTTGTTTTTGAATACACATGTACATGTTGAATCTGGCTGAATTGATTAGCGACAGCTTTATCGATCTGAAGGCAGCAAAATTGAGCAAAATTCGTATAGCAAATTCATGTCGTAGTTCGAAATGCAAGCCTTTGGGCGTATTCAAAACTAAAGCTAAAAAAGGTTCTTTTTCGAGGGGACCCTTATTCAAGAAGATGTTCTTCTTCTATGCGGAATATATTTAAAAATCAACTATATTGGTGCCCCAAAAAGGATAAAAATTGAACTCGACGAAAATGGTTCTTAATTCTTAAATTATATTATTTGAAACTTACCAATATGCAATAATGCAAAAACGATGATGCATCGTCAAGAATTTGAAATCAATCGGCTGTTTTATTCAAAATCAAACAGTATGATAAGGAAGGGGTGTTCGAGATGGGGACCTATTCAATACCTGATGATAAAGAGAAGGGGGATTATTCGAAAAGGGGGTTTACAGTATAATCCGGTTATAACGTACTTTAAGGGATCAGTGTATTTAGTACGTTATATCCGAAGTACGTTGTAACGAGGGTAAGTAAAAGTTGACTAAAACCAAGCACACCTTTTGCCGGGACCAAGCACACCAGTACGTTATATCCGAAAGTACGTAATAACCGAGTACGTTATAACGGGATTCTAATGTAGTCGAATTATAACATTAAGCTGTTCAGAAATGATCTACTGTCAGCACTCAGTTTGGGCTAGAATTTTTGATAGTTTCAGTAATGAGCTTTGGTGAAATTTGTTTTAACAGACGATACGTGTAACGTTCTACGTTCTTTGCTAGCATGGAGAGACTGGCGTGCTTAGGCCCGGAGGCCTAAGCCAAGTAAAACAACAGCGTAGTTATAGAACAACGTATCTCAATCAAATTCAAACCAAGACTAATTTATTATTACCAACAACGATTAATAATAAAAACGGAAACTACACACTGACTTAAGACAATAGATACCTGACAACAAGATAACGTTTGATCACAGATACATCACGCAACACAACTAATTCACAAACCCTAACACGTTACATACGCATAGAAGGCCTCTAAATCGCAATATTTAACTAAATTATTTTTTGTTTCGATGTTCTTCTCCATTTAAGTATTTAGTGTGGTCACACCCTTGAAAATCAAAACTTCAACTAAACCCTTTGACTGAGGGCCTCCACTTGCGTAAGTAAAAATGCTAAATTTGATGAAACGAATATCTAAAAATTGTGATCAATTTATTTCTTGCATGGGAATGTGGGCACAACGCACTTTGTCAATAGATGACGCCCCTAATTCCCAATAGTTGGCCTAGAGACGGGACTTACTTGAGGACGAGGAGCTGCGACACTCCCACCCCCTCCAAATATTTGTGACATTCTGTGTATTTTGCTTTGATTTGGTAAAATAATTATCGGTATTACGTAGAAATCAAACGACGCCAGAATAGAATCTTAAAAATAGATGCTTCATCGTTTTCTAGGCACCTAAAGTGTTCGGCACCAGTATCCAATCATTATCTAACACCCCCCTAATCCTTGCCGCTAAATTCGTCCCTGCCCCTCTCCCCGCAATTAGAAAAAAATAATCGACGATTCGATTACATTCGATTACATAATGTCCTTTGTTATCTTCTTTTCGTTTGTGTTCCTCGGTCTGTTGGCTACTTCCTACGTCTCCTAATGACACCATTATGGTACGATAAGTCTTGCCACAGGATACAAAGTCCAGCGATGCACAAATAAACAACTTCAGTGTTTTCTGTAGTTGGAGATTACCCCCTCCTTGAAATTGTTTTTCTCGTTGGTCTGTGCATCCTTTATTCCAGTCAATCATCGGTCAATTGCATATGAGAACACTATTTGATTGGATACCTTCAACAGTCTAGTCCATATTTGGCAAGGTGGATTGTCTTCGAGGTTCAGCGGTCCTTATCTTCTAGACAGGTGGCGTAAAGGCAATTATTTCGAAAGACAATTGGGCATGTGTACCTAAAACCCGGCTTCACAGAGTGATTTTTTTTCAGTGTAAGGTCTAGCTAGAGCTTCAAAATGGGTGGTACAGTTTCAAGGAATAGTTTTGACTGGTCCTACACAGAAGAACCACACGCATCAAGAAGGGCGGAAATGTTGAGTAAGTAAAGCAAACTTTTAGTTTGTCGTGACTTTTTAGGCCTTTGGGCGAGCAGACGGTTTCGTACTAAATTCCAGCTGAAAAATTACGAAGTTGTTCATCAAACTCATTATTGAGTCCCTGAATATTTGACAGACATAGCAAATAATTTTGGTTTTCCTTCAAAGGATCCCTTCTTCATTTTAGATGGGCCTATCCTCAAAGCTGGTATTATTTTTAGATAGGGTCGTATTCAACTTCACAGACTGTCCTTGTCGCGTAGACTTATTCTTA
This sequence comes from Rhopilema esculentum, assembly GCF_013076305.1. The sequence goes on along the minus strand of NW_027018682.1, from coordinate 5,409,863 downwards.
TTTTCAACTGAACACCAATGCACAGAAAACAAAATTGTTTTCCTGCTTAAAATTTGGTTAGCAATTGGTTGGTAAATGTTGACTGATGGTTGCAATTGCCGATTCTTTCTTAGCTCGAAGTCTAGTTAAGTGTTTCTGCTTTGATTTCGTCTTCCCATTGAATCAAGTGTCATCATGAAAAGTTAGGCTGGCCGACGCTCCACATGAAATATTTTAGGGTTTAAGCTTCTAATGCAGTGGCGTAGCTAGCCAAATAGCAGTGGTCATGCCCTCCCCTCAAATTTGAAAAAATATGGGTGTGGCCAAATTTTACCACGCCCAATTTTTTAGTTGATGAATTCCTTTTGGAAATTTTAATTTTAAGGCTTGTGACTTATAAAAAAATTGTGATTAACTTTTGGAATGAGCTTTTCTTATTTCATAGCAATCATCTTGTTACACTATGAAATGACCTTTATCTTATAGCTGTGACACTGTTTTTGTTTGTTGGTAATTTATACAGACAGAGTTCTGACAATTTCCAAACAGAACTATACAAAAGACATTAAAAAAACATTAGTTTAGTATAGTAGATAAACTTAGCTTAAATTAAAAATTGTTTTGTTCTCCTAATTTCTTTCAATTTGCAGGCTGGAATACATTTGTAAATTTTAGAGATAAGCTAAAATTTTTATATGAAACAATAAATCACATGAAACTGAATGGGAGTTTTTGGTCATCTTTTTCACAAATAGTCTTATTATCAATCTGTTGAAGGTATTTCAAAGCCATCACAATTAACTAACAACCCCAATAGAATTGATAGATGAATAAAACAAATTGGCAAATGAATATCCAATGTAAATATTGATATGAAATATAGGAAGCTAAAATAATGGATAGGCCTAGTTGCAAAATGTTTTCTGCAAAGTTAGACTTAATAGAAAAATACCTTGCAAAATAAGTTTAGCTTAACAAAAACATTGATGTTTCCACATATACTTGTGGTAAATACTCACATGATTGGATTGTCCTTACTAAATCTAGCAAACAAGGGTTGTAAATGAATAATTTGATCTTGTAAATTTTCAAATACATCAAAAGTTGTAATAGTGAAATAAAACTGTGTAACTAACAAGATTAGTAACATGCTTGACTTGTCTCTGGTCATTTTATTTCA